>JBAIZL010000003.1:28693872-28756372 GCA_036971475.1 Prosapia bicincta
GTTTTTGCAAAATATTTAAAATACTTACAAATTTTCTTCAGTTATCTCTCTGATATAAAATGTTAGTTTTGTTTATTATATAAGTTTAACATCACACAACTTAGACTGATATTAACAAAGGATATTATGCCTAGATTCAAAAGAAGACGATAACACCTTTGTGTTTTGCTCTCCCACAAAATTTCTTAACATCTACGAATATCTGACACAATTGTTTAATGCAAGAGATCCACATTTTAACTCAATATATTTAGAATAGGATATACTTTTGCAAACATAGTAATAACTCAGATGGAAGTAGGAGCGGAGACCAGCTGGACGGACAACAATCTGAGAAGCCAATAAACCAGAAGATAAATAATCAAAATGCTCCTGGAGTAGGAGGAGCAGCTGTTTCGTTTGTTAATGTTTTATTTTATTTCACTCATCCGAGTAGCCTGTTGCAAGAATGGGAAGCAGATTAGAATGTATTGCAATACTTGTCATCGTTTCTCGGTAGTTATATATAGAAGCCTAACCAAAATAATTAGTTTAATTTTAAATACACATTACAGTGCTTGGGGTTTGGAATGGCCGTACGCTTGCGCGCATGTAGGTATTCTTTCAATGGACAATGTCTATTGGACAGACAATAAGGCCGGTACTTTGAGAGTTGCCCGCTTTGGAACGGTAGCCGCGGCTCTTATCAGATTAAATTTCTATTTTCGACACGACTGGCCGAAGAGCAAGAACGGTGTACACTCCCAACAACAAATTCAATTTAACTATTGTTATGAACGGTTTATCTGATCTCGTTTCTTATGTTGCCTTGGCAATGAAAATGAGACCGGGTTTATAAAGTGCGCGAATGCCTTCAGACTGTCAAGTAGCTGGCTTGTAAAGTTACTTTGTTTCTAATTTGAAAAATGTTTTTTTAAAAAATTTTTAGAAAATATGGCGGTATGGTTAAAGCAACTGTCAATATTTTTCCATTTGTCATTCAGTGAAAGTTCATGCTGCTTGGCTACAGCGTGTTTTAGGTATACTGTTGGTTTGAAATGCAGAGAAGGATTTGGTAAATGATGAAATTAATCGGTGGCGAATTTGAGGGCAGCTTTGGGCTCAAGCCTCTCAAAAAATATGGAAAAGAGAAAATGTTTAGACAGTAAAATAACACTAAACATAAAAATAAAATTCCATTTTCGATGTTTGTGTTCGGTCCTTATTTAAATCTAATTAGTATATATATTTACATACCCATAATAATCACTATATACCCAATAATAATGATTTTATTATTCTGCGGCCAAACCGATTGTAATAAAAGGTGTTTTGTATTGTAAATATATAGTTAGTGAGGGTAATTAATGATTGTGTAATGCCCCAGAGTAGGCCTATAACTATTTCCCTCAGTTAGAAGACCCTTAGAGTTTACAACCATAGCTACTGTATTTCCTACATTTTATCCGGGGGGGGGGGCTACTACACCCCCTCCAGCCCTCACCAAAATTTTGTTCTAGATCCGCCACTGAAATAGACCTAAGTAAGGATAATAATTCAATTGAAGATGTATAAAAAACCCTTACTTTCCAACTGATTCCATAAACAGTATTTTAAAATTTGTTTAATGTAAACAGAATCAGACTTTTGTAGTAGATAAATATATGTAGAAAAATGGTAACACATTTCAAAATGGGTGCTTCTATCGATAATGGCGTTTATCGACTGTATACTATATAGGACTATATATTTGATGTCGTTTAACTGTGAGTTTATTATAAACGAAAGCGGACTCAGTGGAGTCGTCAAATCATATCAAACTGAAACAGAAATAGTTGTTAACCATTAAAAAACATTATTATTTAATTTGTTCAAATCTCAACTTATGAAAACATCTTTATGAAACATCACTGCTACAGCGATAATAAGGACTTAAAACTGATGATGTATTAAGAAACAATTTAATTTATTGCCAATGTACAAAAGAGTTCGGTTTTGGTACTAAATGTTACACAAAAAGTTATTTTCTAAAAAACTCTTATTGGTTCATGAGTATCTAATTTATTGAAAATCATTTAGACGTGTATTTTTTTAAAAAGTAAAGAGCTACAGATGGGAGAACACAAATATATTTGTATTTATACTCTTTAGATTTTTTGAGTTTGATTCATTTGACCATTTCGCAAACACTATGTATATTATTCACGTTTAAAACAAGCCTTACAAAATATAATATTTTTAAAATAAAGGATTGAAAGAAAACTGGTTTTTGTAATTGAACAGTTTTTTTTTTTAATTATCATTATTTAACGGCAATATTTGAAATTATTCTGCTTCTATTGGATCTCGTATTTCGATCTTTCATATTAAATTTTCTCGCAAATTTTACTGTTACAATTATATTTTGAATTATTATTTTTATACAATTACTGTCTGGAAACTGAGTTACGTTTTTACAGTAACCCTATGACTTTGATTTCTTCATCAATCCTATTGTGAAATGTTTCTACTGCATGGCTTTTAGCAACTATCAAATGGTTTTCAATGAAAAACCGTCAACGGCAACTCTTATGACGTTTTTATGTTAGAACTCAGATTAAACTAAATGAGTTTTTTAATTTTCCTGACGAAACAAGGTCTAGTGTCTTCTCCAGTGAAAGTAGCTGGCAGGGAAATATTTACGTCTGTCACCCCTTATTACCATTTCAGCGTTTACCAATCAGGGCCCTCTCTCGGTAAGATAAAACAAAGATATAATAAAGCTATAATCCTTCCATTTTACACTCTCAGGATGTCTAAACCAGTTGAACTAGCATCTATGACACGCCCCAACAAGTAGTGTTAGTATGTAGAATAACTTATTTTAAATACTACATCTTGAGTATTCCTCGTTTATTACAAACATCTGTAAATTCAGATACTGATTTCATTACTTTGTTAGCGAGAATTTCTTTTTTGCTCAAGTGATAGCATAGATATCTCTAAGCTTGTTTTGAGTTTCAAACGATAATAGTTGGAGATTTTAACTCCGAAAGAACTTAATTTACAACTATGTAATAAGATAATGAAGTTTTATAAATCTACTGATGAGCTACATAGGCCTACGTTCAAGGCTGCCACTACCAACTCATTGTCCATTTACCGTTTATTAAGGAAGAACTATCAACATTGCAGTTATCGCTATAGTATACATTAGTGCGAAGTGTATTTGTAAAGAACATATCTGGAGCAGTGTGCTAATGAGGCACTTTAAGGATTTAGAGCCTTTTTAGAAAGTAAATTTACGCAGTTGATCGTTTAAAACGATGTCTTTTTTTTAAATGATTCTTAAAATGCCTCATTACTGTTTCGTTCTAAATTGCTTCTCAACAAAAACTCTAAAAGTAAAATTTAACATTAGTGAAATTTACTTTAATCGTTTAGGAATACTGAAAAGCATTTAGGGAAATAATATAATTAGCAGGTTTTTCTTATGACTAAACGACGAATTTATTTATTATTGAACCAGTTCATTTATCTTAGGCCTAAATCGAACTATAGCTAAACTAATAGTTAATTATTTATGGTACTAAAAAAAAATATTTTAAGCCAGAAAAAATTCATTTTAAAAGTAACAAACCCTGAATGGTTAAAGTATGAAAATAATTACAGACATAAACTAAAATGGACAAACACACAAGAAACTGTAAGGCCTAAAATGAAACACTCCCTTAGAACGCTCTTAAAATGAAAGGCGTTAAAATATAAAGCTCTTTTACCCTCTATTAGTTTTTTAGATAGCTACCAACAAAATATTTAGTTATAATAGTTATAATTGACTATATATATATATATATATATATATATATATATATATATATATATATATATATATATATATATGATGAATAGTTATTATCTGGACTACATCCGTTCATTCTTCAGTTCATAAATTCGCAGTTCCCGGCGTTTCGCTAGAATCTCATCCAGCATTGACGAGGTGAACCCAATAACAGTAGAAGAGCGACCGCTGCTCTGTTACCGGACGCTCTTCTACTGATGTTGGGTTCACCTCGTCAATGCTGGATTAGATTCTAGCGAAACGTCGGAACTGCGAATTTATGGACTGCAGAATGAACGGATGTACTCCAGATAATAACTAATCATCATATTTATCCATCCGTGAAGAAATACGTATCAGCATATATATATATATATATATATATATATATATATATATATATATATATATATATAATATGTATTTATATATTTCACTGTAAGCAAAGTAAAATCCATGAAAAAGAGACTTGAAATGAATATTTTGTGCCTAAGTTTAATTTGAAATGTATAGCAATACATGTATAGCAATACCCATGTATTTTCTGCTAAAAGGAGAATTTCTAAAATGTGTTTATGTTTCTATTTTTATAATTCATGTTTGTTGTAACTACTATATAAGGTTTGGGAGATTTAAAACTAATTGTTTCTTGCTTAGAATTTTTTATCCAGTACAAATGTGAACAAATCGAGTAGAAGATCTGTCACCTTTTACCTACAAAAGAAAATAGGTGTTGTTAAAATATTTACTTATGCCATTAGATGCTCCAAAACCAGTAGGTTCTAACTTCAGTAAAAAAGATAGATCAAACATAACGATAATTTAACAAAATATTATTTTATGTATTGAAGTGAAAACATGTAGTGAAATCTTTAAATATTTATATAAAATTATTACGGGACGAAATATTTCTTTATTGTGTTCGACTACATTATCTTCATTTTAGGGATGTTACCTTAAATTAAAAATAAGGACTTGTAGTAAACGTTTCATCTGTCAAAACGTTATTAATTTTTGTACAACGTCATTTAATATTAACGTAATTTCATAAAACTACGCACGAATAATATCTTTGTACAAAAACATGTAGCCTAATGACTACGATATAACGTAAACCTATGTTAAATATAACTAATTTGTAAAGGATTGCATGAATGCAAAAAGGAAGTATCAACAAAAAAACATATCGATAGAAATAAGGCCTTGGGATAGTTTTATAGAAAGGAATGAGTGTTTCCGTAAATGGTCGAAGATCAGATAAGAAACAAGACAACAACTTCGTAAGCTGTGAGGGAATGTCATTGCGCAACATGGAGAAGTCGAAGTTTCAAGTTCAGAGATAAACAAACAAACAAGAGTAAGCGAAGAGTGCATTAGGATCGACAGAACATTCTACTTATATTATTAAATACATAAAATACACAGTATTTTTTTTAAAGTATACACAGTAGTGTTGAATACTCTCGTACACTTAAATTTATATATAATATAAATAATAATATCGTATGGTTTTATTAGGCTAGTGCTATAACACAATGTATAATAAATAACAAATACTAAACTTTATTTAATTAGGAGAATTAGGGATTAAAAATATATAATTTTCTCCTGAGAGTGGAAAAAGCATTGAGTAGGTGAATAATTAAATATGACTCAAACAAAAGTTTACTATGTCAACATATTTTGTATGAAGAATTATTAAATAGAAAAGAACTAATTAATAAAATAGTACAATAATTTGTATGAATAAAACTAAGTAATATTTTTTTTTAAAAGTCAATTCCTACCTAAATCAAGAAAGAATTATATTTTAGTTTCTTTCTATTTCATAATTACAACCAATATAAATATGTATATAAATAAGTCAGATTAACAATATTACCTAAGTGGTGAAAAGAAAGCGAATTTCCTTGCAATTTTCCATTTTTTGAAATGTATGGTGTTGGACTATTATTTTTATTTGTTACTATTTATACGCTTTCTTTTTTCTCACCGCTAGCATTGTGTTGTAGTTTCTTGCCTCCTTTCGCATTGCCCATGTACGAAGAAAGAATCGATACCGTTAGACTAGTTTGCTTATTTAATTCGTTTTATTAATTTTTATTCCTAGGGCATTATTTACTACGTTGTCTGGTAACCAAGGCAACAATTAAGGAGGTTGTGCAATGTAGGTTTCAATATATATATATATATATATATATATATATATATGATGAATTGTTACTATCTGGAGTACATCCGTTCATTCTGCAGTCCATAAATACGCAGTTCCGACGTTTCGCTAGAATCTCATCCAGCATTGACGAGGTGAACCCAACAACAGTAGAAGAGCGAGCAACAGTGGACTCGCTCTACTACTGTTATTGGGTTCACCTCGTCAATGCTGGATGAGATTCTAGCGAAACGTCGGAACTGCGTATTTATGGACTGCAGAATGAACGGATGTACTCCAGATAGTAACAATTCATCATATTTTTCCATCCGTGAAGGAATACGTATCAGCATATATATATATATATATATATATATATATATATATATATATATATATATAGCTCTCTCTCTCTCTCTCTCTCTCTCTGTATGTATATATATATATATATATATATATATATATATATATATATATATTAAATATGGTGATATGTTTTCTTGTAATATAGTTAATAAATTAAAAATATTTCAAAAATAAGAATACTTTTAATGAATATATTTATTAAAAGCTTTTCGCCTTTGATTATTTTGATAAATATTAGAAATGTATAAGCATAAAGTTAAAGGCAAATTAATTGATGAACAAATTCAAGTGAGATCAAGGCACCAAACTATTTATAAGGTCATTGATGTTATAGAAAAAATTACATAAAGTGCAATACTTATAAACATATGGTCGTTTGTAGCACATATGATTTAATTTTGTAAAAATATTTTATTAGATTATTATTATTATTATTTCCCTGAAGATGCTGCTACTATTTTATCGGCGAAAAACTTTGAATAAATATATTCATTAAAAGTATTTTTGTTTTTGAAATATTTTTAATTTATTAATTATATATATATATATATATATATATATATATATATATGTATAATATGGTGATGCGTTATCTCGTAATATAGTTAATGAATAAAAATATTCCATATACAAAAATTATAAATTAAAATAATTCTTGTATTTGTAATATATTTCTGTTCAATATATATATATATATATATATATATATATATATATATATATATATATATATATATATATATATATATAACGATTAGACAATATATGATCATACTCAATATGGGGCACATGGAAATTAAAGTTGTATTGGGTGAGTTTTACATCTACAAAAGGTATATTTATATACTGAAAAAAAAGATTTTCTTTGCCTATCTTAATAATTTAATTAATTTCGTTCGTAGTGCTGATAGTTAACTATAATTTATACTTAATTATATATATATATATATATATATATATATATATATATATATATATATATATATTATAGTAAGTAAATAAATAACTACAAAAAACACATATTTGTACCGTGTATATCATGTATGAAAGTTGAGGCTGTCTTTTAATATTTAATTAAATATTGAAACTATTAAAACTCTATTTTATTCAATTAAGTTTTTAAATCTTACATACTATATAGGCCCTACATACTATATACCATATAAAGTAACATAAATTGAATTTAAATAATAATTAAAATAGACGTTCTACGTACCCATGTAAATATAATTATAATTAATTTTCAATAGTTTGTTCTTATTTGACATATTAAAGTAATTTATAAAAATTTTTATATTTTGCATTATTTGTGTATAGAAAGTTTAACATTCTTTGTGGTAATCAAAATTGTTACTTTTGTTTCTTTGGGAAGTTGTTTTTAAATATCTGTATTTATTTATTGAATTCCGTTTTTATGATTTTTGATACTAGAATTATATTTCTTTGAAGCAATAAAATATATATTGATGTAATAAGTAATCATATATTGAAGTAGAAAAGGAAGTATTTCTTCTGTTATGGGATTTAACAAAAATCTAGCGCGTTGAAAAATTAACTGCTATTAGTATCTGTAATAATAGTTTTACCCAGAAACTAAAATATAAAAAAATAACGCTCACTCAAGTTCACGACTGTTCAACTGTTAGCGGGCGATGATCACCAGTATTTCGTAGAAGCTAAGAGGCGGAATAACCTACTCAGCTCCTGAAAAATACAATATAGATACTGAGCATGTACACAGAGCAATATAACGCTGCTTTACTATATCATAGTATGGCAATAAAATAGATTAGGTTTAGCTAGAAATTAAATTAATCGAGGTAAGCTAGTCACGATATTGTGGCAAGATCGAGGTCACTCGTTCAATCGTTTATTTCGCCTAGGAATCATAGATTATGATAGAAATATGATAGATTTTCACAAATCTATCATAACGGGCGTATATAGTTTTTTTGGCGATACATTTTAATGTGCAGTAATGTTTATGCGGCAATTGTGAAATAATTACCACATGAAGAATGGTGAGGTTATGTTTTCAATTACTTACAACTACTTATTGTTTCCAGCATTTAAAACCACTTTTTCTCGTTTGGATATAGTTTTCAGTAAAATATGAAAAGGAAAACAGTCGGAACTAAATTCAGTATTTAACTAAATAGAAACATAGACCTGTTGATGTAATTTCTAGAGTAGGCCCTACTATGTTTCTCAAACTTTATATATATATTTCTAATTACGTAAAGAATATTTTCAATATATACAGACTGTACTATTGAATAAATACATATACAATAGAATTACTGTTGGATAGAAAATGTACTAACGTGATTCAGAGCAAATAGAGTAGAGAACAAATAATTCGTTTTATTTCAGTTATTTTCACTGAAATGTGTGTTCATCTTCCCTATAAATTACGTTATTATCCTAGTTTCTTCATATTAACCAATAGATTCATTAGTGACCAATTGGTGACTGAAAAGTTCATATTATAAACTCATTTTGCTCGTATACGATCCAACAGTTTGTATTTACTCAGTGTCAGGGGGTATATTTATTGCGCATCGGTGATTGGTTGAATGTGCAGCAGGATTGGCAAACAGAATCATACGTACCAGCGATTTCGGTGTGGAGGTGCTGCTATCTACCGGTGCGTAAAATACTAAGCTTCCGCAATCCGCAACAATGTGGAAGCTAATCCGGCAACAATGCCGCAATTTGGTCTGTAGCATTGAATAGGAGCTAATCAGACTATGTAAGGGGTT
This sequence comes from Prosapia bicincta, assembly GCA_036971475.1. NCBI lineage: Eukaryota > Metazoa > Arthropoda > Insecta > Hemiptera > Cercopidae > Prosapia > Prosapia bicincta. The sequence continues at coordinate 28,702,952 of JBAIZL010000003.1, forward strand.
GTAAATTCATGCCCGGCGCAACACTCATTAAATGTCAAATACTGAACCCTTGAGCCACAATTTAATACTTCAATGAGTACACGGTTCGTAATGGCAATCCGTTTACGTCAGCCGCGATTCATCCGACCACAAGGAAAACCTTTAGTATATTTAATAAACTCCTAGAGCTTTCAATAATAAATATTTATTTTAATAAAATATTCAAGCATAATTAAGGTAGCCTAAAGGCCTGCTAGGTCAGTTGAACTTATTTATTACCCTGAATAGTTATGCTGACAATATCAAATATTTATTTTCACAGTTGAGATTCAGTAAACATTTTAGAATATTGAACCAAAACATCTGAGGAATGTTAGCCATAAACAAATTAGTAATTTGAAGAGGTAGCTTTATAAAAGCAGAAACTAAAAACAACTCGATATAGGTGAAAATATAAATTATATACAATTTTAAAATTTGGCACTTCAAAATCTTCAAGAAAAATTTTACAAGCAATTATACAAGCTATAATTTAATAATAAATTTATAGTGATTAATTGAATTTATAATTTATAAAAATAAAATCATTTGAAGCAACAGTTTTAAAGAATTTTTAGAAGAAAAGTTTTAACACTGCTCTTGACAATGCCCCTCCCACTTTCCAGATTAAATACATTCGAGAAGTTGATCCTCTTTGTGATTGGTCGGTCTGAAATATGTGGGTGGAGCTAGAAAACAAGTTTTCCAGTCTCTATAGCTTTAGGCACTGTTACCATGTGTCTTTAAGATGAGACTTGAATCCACTGGATTATTGGCAGAGCAGCTAGAAGAACATATTGCGAATCATGACGTTTTGAGAACTATAAAAGTAAGCAGCAAATTAAAGAAGACTATTATTCAGAAGCGTGGTGTAGTATTCAACGAAGCGTGGTGTATATTAGGCCTATATCGTGTTGAGAAATAATAATACACCTAATAATTGTCGTTCATGTTTTTTTTTTTACATTTTCATGTAGGCTATTTTATTATTTATTAGGAATATACCGTGGTTGAATTTAATAATAAATACACAAAAACCTCTTAACCACAAACTTTCTTTAATTTACCCTAATCTACATTTCAGTTACAAAGTAACCATCCTGTTATCCCTCTGAGGAACTGAAATGTACATTAGGGTAAATTAAAGAAAGTTTGTGGTTAAGAGGTTTTTGTGTATTTATTATTAGGCTATTTTATTTTGTTAATATTACGGTAATTTCATATTCCTTTACTTCAGCATGAAATCCTCCACTGTTATGAAGCTAATGCTTTGTCAGACAAGATTTCGCATCGCTGATTTTTGAGGTTTAGGTATTTTAGCATGTCTAATACATCAGTGAGGCTTTTACTATCGATATTTTAACCCTGCCTATATTTACTAATACTTAAAATATACCGCCTTCAAATTAAATAAAATTCTTTGTAGTTGCTATCTTTTATTACTAGTAGTTACTATTTAGTTACAATGTAGTCACTATGTAGTTACTATGTAGTCACTATGTAGTTACTATGTAGTCACTATGTAGTTACTATGTAGTTACTAGTAGTCACTATGTAGTTACAATTTAGTCACTATGTAGTTACTATGTAGTTACTAGTAGTTACTATGTAGTCACTATGTAGTTACTAGTAGTCACTATGTAGTCACTATGTAGTTACTAGTAGTTACTATGTAGTTACTAGTAGTTACTATGTAGTTACTATAGATATATTAGAGTTTAGATAATGAATAGGATTCACTGAAGTTAATATTTAAAAAAATCAAGAATTAGCCGATTAAAAATCACTGATGAAAACTTATTGTTCTCTAGAAACTAGGAAACTAGTATTATTAAACTATTGTTTATTGAGATTTTGAGTTCACTCTTTTAGTTTTTACCCTTTTTGTAGTATAGACATTTTTGTGTACATGTTTTCTGTACGTTTATTACTAATTTCTTTAATTTCCTCTCACAATTTTGCCAATTTCACAAGATCCTCCTTTGGTGGAAAATTTTAACTCTAGAGTCCACACAAATTAATTACATTTCATTGTTAAAAAATTATAATACATTTTACTCCGGTGTTTTGAGAACTACCAATTTAATCAAATTTCAAGAACATAAAACCAATATTATTGTCAGAAATGTTTGATGTTATTTGAAAAGAACTGCTTTCTTTAGTTCTATAAACTTATAGCCATAAAATTTGTCAAACACTAATATTTTAAGGAAAAGAAAAAAAATGAAAAAAATGAATAGCTAAAATATGATGTAACTTCAATGTAATAGTGAACTTCAATTGAAAAAAGTGAAAAAATATTGCTTCAAATAATTATATAAAATGAAATATAAGAAAATATTTACATAACAGATACTAAAGCTGTTCTAACAATATTGGAATAAACAAAAACATACATTATTGCTCTAAGACATTTATCAAAGAGAGAATGGAAGATAGAGAGTTAAACAGAGTGAGAGTGAGTGAGAGGGGGTTAGAGAGAGAGAGAGAGACAGACAGACAGACAGGCATAGAGAAAGAGAGAGTAAATGAAAGTCGAGAAAGAGAGAAAGACGAGTCAGAGAGAAAGTGACAGAAAAAGAGAAAGAGGGGCAAAATGGAGGTACGTAAATAGCTTAAAATAATCATGTTTAAATTGAGTAGTTAATATTCAAAGGAGAATTTCATTAATACTGATATCATTTCACGAAGGACTTTATTTTAATTACTAACTTACTAGTGATTGAAGAAGGCAGTGTACTCTCACCCTTGCGGTTACTATGGCAACCAAACAGGCTCGCAATTTGCATAAACCGTAAGCTTTCTCGTCACATTAACGCGTACCTGTCAGTATCTTTTAGGCTTAATTTTTGCGTGAATTTATGGACAGCTTCCGTTCAGCGCTGTAACAGGCCGTAATCCATAGTGAAACCTACATTGGCTCTGACATCCTAGACTGAGTGCTAGGTCAATCCATTATTACATTTTCGTTGTCTGTGTTGGTCCATGTAGTTGTATTTACTTTTGTTAGAATATTTACGTTTAAATTAAAGTAATATCTGTGTTTCCCGTAAAAAATTGGGACTGATGGTTTTTATTAAAAACATACAGGATGTCTTTGTCAATAAGAATCACTCAGAAACAAAAATACAATATATATTTTTATTATTAAAAGATAGCTTCTCTTCTTCATTTTTTTAAGTTAAAAATTCGTATTTTATTTATATTCTTAAAGTTTTTGTTCACCATTATTTGAATAATTAAAGTACTTGAAAAAAACACAAAAAAATTACTGTTTCAGCAAACGCGTTTCCACTAGTTCGGTACTCTTCAATGTTTCAAGACAAAACCGGAATAGGGGCATTCGATGGGCATTATGAGTAATTGATTATAAACTTAGATATTACAGTTTTATGAACTGTGATTGTATTTTATGAATAAAGTGATTATTCACTTTGGATAGTATTTTGCTGTTTATATTATTTTACTTGAATTTGTCCAATTTTCAATGGCGTTGAGTTTTTTTGTTATATATTGTTTGTACCAATGTCAGTTTCCGTTAGTGCTGGTAAGTGATTATACGAGAGACAATAAACTCACAACAGTTATAGAAAACACAAGAATAACGTCGTAAAGAAACGAGACAAACAAGCATAACAGAAAATTTCAAAGTAAATGACCATCACAAAATTCTACCCAAATACATTTTACACGATGAAACACATTAAAACACACCATTTTATAATCTACCAATACGAAAACATCTTACAGGACGTACAAATAAACTAGAATCACAGACAACACTGCCACAATGATAGGCAATTACACAAATGGCTAGGACAACTACTCAAATATACATTGAACAAGGTAGAGATATAGTGTGAAACAAAAAGTGCCTGAAATGTCAGTAAATTAGTGTTTAGTCAAGCTCGTTTACTTTATTCTATATTTTTAATTATTTTTAAATTGATGTATTTAGTAAAGTTATTCATACTAAAACAGATCGTCCATATAACATTATTACAGGCTTATCTTTTCATTTATTATCTAAAATATTGGCGTAAAGTTATAGCATTTCCATTTTAATAGAATAACGAAGAATCATTTGACGTTTTCACATAAACTGAAATCAATTGCTATTTTTATTACTTTTTAAAACTTAGGTTATTTGTTTAAATCCTCAAATTAAAATATGCAATTAAAAGTTAATTTACTATTTATACGGAAAATTAAATACACCTCACAATTAGTATTCATTGAAAGAACAAAGTTGATTTAAATTGTGAAAATATCCCGATGAATTTATTCTGTTTAAAACTAAAAAACAAATATTGACGTCACAGAAATAATTAGATTTAGTAATTTATATATTTAAAAATATTATAGGATTAAAATTTTAATTGGGGTAATTTTATTTTAATGGAATATTTGTATAATCATTAAATTGCAATATTGCACTCAAAAGCAATTTATAAACTTTCTGATATTTTATTTTTATTTTTTGTGTTTGTGTATTTAAAATAAATCATAATGTTTATAGACAAGTTAATAACGTCAAACGAACTCAGAAAACAGTGTACTATCTTTTCGTACTCGTTTCAATGACCTTTGTCATCATCAACAGTGGCACTAGTACAAATTTATTCTGCACCTGCTGCTGTTATAAATTTTTTGTAGTGTCACTGATGATGATGATATAAAACATTGAAACGCTTATAATAATAAAGTATATTGTTTTGTGATTTCATGTACAATTAAACCTTCTTATTTGTTTATCTCCACAATTTGCAAGCCTCAGTTAGTACTTATATCCTAATATTGACTTGATTAAAAGGAAACCAATCACCTTTACTTTTTATTTGTGGTATTACAATATATAAGTTTCTAAAATAATTGTTTTGCCTTTATTTATAAGCTCATTACGGTAGCTTTTTAAACGGTTCTTAAAGATAGCGTTGAAGGTCTGACAGGCAGGAAGGTGTAAATTATAGCTTATATGAATTAATCGCCACAATGTTTATGCCTGAACTTTCATAATTAATCTTCTGTGACGTAAGCAACTCGTTCGCGATGTCAAGGAATGCTAGTAGCCTACGTAAACACAGCCATTACATAAAAAAATGTATTTGATTTAATATAATGCATGTTACGCGCTTAAAGTAAAAATAATGTAGCTTTTCCTGTACAACTCTCGTTTAATGTATTGGAATCTATAAAAGGTAATAACTGTATAAAACAACTGTGGCGTAATGTTTAACACAAATAAATAAAACCTCTATACCACTAATGACTTTTTTCTTTAATTTAAAGCCTTATGTACATTTCGATTGCATAAAAATACATGTTTATTTTAAATTACCTCTGAGAATGATTGATATGCAATCGAAATATACATAAGGTTTTAAATAAAAGAAAAAAATTCATTTGTGGTGTAGAGGTTTTATTTATCCGTGTAGAAAGGTATTAGTTTAACTGAAATGAAGGGGCGCAGTTTTTAAACCTTAAAGAGCTTCAGATGCTAAGTATTACCTAAAGTAAGAGAGAACATAACAAAAACTCATTAGACTCAAAATTGAGGGTATTGGAATAATAATAAGATTTAGTTTTAAATAGTTCCCAATAAAAAATAGCTGATTATACTCAAGCCTGAACTTTAAAAGTACACATTTAATTACACGCAAATTACACAGGGTAGCATACACGCAGCAGACCTACCCTCTATCGGAATATAAGAGAGGTATCTACCAGTGGGGAAGAGGTATCTACACACCTCTGCTAGAAGAAGAAGAATCCTAGGTCTTTACCTAGGATTAACGACAGAAATAAAAAAACCTATACATGGAGCATACATAGGGGCAAATCGTATGGAGGGATAGTTACACAAACTAGAAATGATCTTAATTGAAGGGAAGAGAAGTATTTATCTTAAACCCAATACTTGTTTAGTGAAATATATTTGCTTACAGAACTGTTCCAATTAAGCTGCTGTACCATTTTACATAGACATTATTACAGACAAATGGATAAACGTGATGAGCAATAGAAATTATTGAAGAGAAAAAGCGTTGTTTCTGGTGATTTGATTGTGACACCGATAAATAAGTATTAAATAACGAAGATGTGTCGACATATGTATACTTACAGTGAAACAAGTAATATAAGCAATACAATTTTAAAGTAATTTCCTACTTATAGCAATAAATAAAAATATTATTTGAGTGATTTTTATATTAAATAATTACGATTATAATAATAAAGGAACATAAAGTACTGTTTTATGAAATCAAATATCATCATATATTATCAAATACATATATTACGTGCCTTGCCCTTTTCGTGAAAATTTCTCTCCCTTACAAAACTAAAAATAATCAGTTAAATTTAAATTATGAATATATCACTTTGAAAAACTGTATTAAAATCATTTGTCATCCACTAAAATTAAGAAAAACATTTTTTGATCTAGGGTGGTGAAAAAATAGCATTTTATTAACGATTGAAAATTTGAACAAGATATACTGTATATGTGAGGAGAGTGTAAACCAATAGAAGTGACTGGTTTAAAGTCATTGGAGACTTTATGCACTATGTTAATTATTATTCGAGAGAATACAAATTATTTTTAATATACATACTTACACACAATGTCTCTCTCACTCACAAACACACACACACACACACACACACACACACACACACACACACACACACACACACACACACACACACTCCCACACACACACACACACACACATATAACATATATATATATATATATATATATATATATATATATATATATATATATATATATATATATATATATATATAAAATAAATAAAGATAAACATCTTGTTTGAATACGTTTCACAAGTTCTTGCTGTCCCATGATTGTTGACGTAGCTTTATGTGCTCGCACGTTAGCACATTTACCACATAAACCCATACAACATCGGTAACTCCCTTTCACCCTTTGATTTAGTCTTATTCTTCAGCAGCTGACGCGACTCCAAGCAATTGAAACTTCATTATCGACAGAATGAAATAGTTGAAGTTAATTTAAAGCTTAATACCCTCCCACCCGTTGTCATGGCAACGGCGTGGAAGTTGTCGAGGGATGATGTTGATCATGATGATAGCAATGGAAAATAAATGACGACAGGCAAGCGTCAAAATGAAAGAGGTGGCATCATTAGGGGTTTGTTATGGCTGGGGGAGAAACCGGGGGTGGTTTTGCATAAATAGTGTTTATTTAAAGTTTACAGGGGTCTGTGGATTAGATGGTAGATATTTCAAAATTTAATTTCGGGTGCTCATGTGTTTTTATGACAAGTATATGTGGAGACATATTAGAGGTTTAGAAAAATACTAGAGAAATGTAAATTTTATTTTATAAAATCAACTGAAGTCTTACTTCCAAGGTTTAAGGAAATTATTCTAAAAACTATACATGATTAGTTACTTTTTCTTACTACTTACACTCTATGAACCATATCGGAATGATTTTGTTATTGCATCTACTTTTATTAAAAAAGGTAATTTTGTAATTTCGCTCTTAAAACTAGTAGTTAGTGATACTATTAGTTCAGATAATTAGTTACTAATGAAGAAAATATCACACAATTATATTAAACATTTACATTGGAATTTGGATTTAAAACATCTATAGTATAGAATTTATGAGCAATAAAATGTTTCTTATTTTGTCAAATATTGTTACAGGTTTTTTTTTACCACGGCTTAATCACTTGCTATTATGAAATGAAATATAATAAATTTTTGAGCGCTCATAATGTGGTTACATTTGTAAATATTAAACAAAAAGAAACAAATAGGTTGCAATTTTGATTTTATGAACGGATAACATTTTTCTAAATCAATATACACTCAGAGTCTTGTGAAGTGCAATATACATAATAATTGGATTGCAAATTAGGTTATTTATTAAAGAAGTTTGGTATTTGATACATTTTTCACGCGTATGCAAATTGTTTTTGCGAGTGTTTGCGTGTGAAGCACAGCCATATATAAAAATGCTACACATCTCAATCACAGAAGTGGCTCGGCGTTAGTTACATATAACAAGGAGCATGAGATAATTTCGCGGCGCCAGGGTACGAGGGTATAATTTACCCGGCTAATTACAAGAGCAGAACATTGCACATGTTGTGGTATATAATCACCAGATATTTACTCAGCGGTTACGCGGTATAAGTTTTGTGTTCTCATAATTAAAATGCTAAGGAAAATTTGATATAAAATTACGCATATCCGTAGTAAGTGGGAACGGAGCGCGAACAAAAAGTTACGCGCCGAACAGAGTTTTGCGAAGGCTATTTGTATTCATATTAATGTAGTAATGAACAATATTTTAGCCTAAGTGCTTTAAATAAATAACATTATCTCTACTTACATCTCAAATGCTCAATAATATAGTGTCTTAACTCTCGAGATTAATATGTCTGGTATCTGTTCACTCTCTTAATATAACGTGTTTAATTGTTTTCTATGTTCATTACTAATGACATATCAATGTGTACCTTTCTTACAACCTCATTAATCTAAATAACAAATCCATTAATTATTTAGACATTATTTTATCACACTGGTACCTTCCTGCCCCATCATTCATCTCTCTTTATGTTTCTCTGATGCATTATGGGCTCGACTTGTCATATCTTCAACGTGCTTTTATCAGTTCTTTGTTACGTATCTCCTTTCAGATAGTTGCTGTATTTTTCTGTCTCAAATGCTCATTCCTAATAATCTATTTTGATATCTTCGTCTTTGTTGTAATTCAGTTCAGAAACCTTTTTCTTCTTCATTAGTCTCGTATTAGGCATTTAAATTTTCTTTGTTATCTTACTTGTTATCTAGTAAAATAAGATAGACAATTTCGAACATCCTTCATATATTCCTTATTTGAAGTCTTACAGGCAAGTAATTTTAATGACACGTGAGACACAGTCTTTCTCGAGCACCTAGTTAGATAAATTTAAATTGGAAGGATAACATTCAGATCTAGCTGAAATAGTCGTCTTGTATTCTAACCGAATAACACCAGGTGCAGATCGTAGTATAAGCTGAATATTGTTATATGACATAGTTACGTCAGGAATAGCCAATGTAGTACTCGAATATAAAATGTTACTAAAGTCCTCGATCTATTCACCACGGTTATCTTTTACCACCATGTTTTTATTTCTATTTACACGTTTATGATTGTGTTTAGACATATCTGTTTTTACCTCTTCACTATTGCTTGCACATTTTTATCTTTCTTTACATTTTTTTTTGGTTTGGCCTATATAATTTTTATTACAGTTTTCAAATTCTAATTTATAAACACAACCTTTTTCAAGCATACTATTTATTTTATTATTGTCAATCATTATATTTATTATCTTAATAATAGTGTTGTATGCAATTTTAAAATTTGTATTTTTAAATAATTTTATGATATTTTTTTGATTTTATTACCTGTAAAAAAATTATTATTATTAATTTAATTTACAAAAATATTGATAATAAACTATATGGAAATATAAAAGAGCATTTAAATGCTTATAAAAAACCAGAAATATATAAATTAAATTTTGTAAGTCCATATTTAGAAAATCTGAAACTTGAAAAATAAATTAATAAAGGATTAACAATGAACATATATGAAGCATTAGAAATATATAGAGTAATAATAACCATTTAATAAATAAACAATTACAAATACATTCTATCTATACTATATTCAATCTCTATAATATTACGGCAACAAGATAAACTTGGCAATATTGTAATAAACTTGCCAAAATGATGATTCTAATTGTTGAATAGTTGTATATCTTGTATTTCTTGTATTTGAATAGCCTCAGTTATTTTGATTACTATATAAGAAAACATATATATATATATATATATATATATATATATATATACATGAGAGAGAGGGAGAGAGACTTACAGGGGTTATATCTACTCAATATACTCATACCTACACATAAAAACATACACACACAGCGAATACACTCAACACACAATATACACCCACACTCACATTCAACGAACAAACACACACTCATATGCAACGAAATACCACATACAAACACAGACACACACGCGCGCGCGCACAAACACACACACATACACACACACACACACACACACATACACACAAACACACACACACATACACAAACACACACACACACACACACACACACAAACACACACACACACACACTCACAATTACTTACATAACCGCCTCCCCAGACACACACACACACACACACACACGCCAAGCACACACACACACATACACACAAACACACATACACACACACACACACACACACACACACACACACACACAAACACACACACACACTCACAATTACTTACATAACCGCCTCCCCAGACACACACACACACACAGACAGATGTACTGAAGAGCTAATATCTCATAAAACACTTTTAGTCTATATCTTAGAAAAAATAATAAATATCCTTTCCCCGTATATTTTTCTATTCTCTTTTGTCATTATAATGCAAAATACTTGCATTATAATGCAAGTAATACTTGTATTTTCTAAAGAAAATAGAGTTGATTAAAAAATGACTGTTAAGATCGAGTAATCTCGATTGGCGTATAAATGTAACTAAATTGAAGCTACTTAAAATTTTTTTTCTTAAGTCAAACTATTTGAGAAATCAGTAAGGAAAGGTAATGTGATTTCGTTTTAAACAAAACTTTTTGAAAGTTGTCAAGTTATTGTAGTTACGCTACACGGAAATCACAAAAAGGCTAAAACAACAAACAAATTCAAAATGAAAAACATTACATTTATCTTTCATGTGCAATCTTTCATGTAGCAATCTAGGCTAAAGATAATTGGATTGGTTGCGTTATAAAGAACAAAATGCCGGCAGATCACGCTCGGGGTTTGCATTCACTTTGCCTTTCCAAATTGTATTTTTCCGCGGGAAATATTTCAATTATGGCGTCACGACCAAGACAATAAGAAGTAACGCGGTTGCTAGTGTGGGCGACCCGAACACCTAACACCTTGCTAAGGAGATAACCCGGCTGTGTAGTACACAATACTGAAAATAGATAGTGCTAACAATGCCCGTCCGGAATACAAACTAACCATATTCTAATCTATTATTTATCCTAGCTACATGAAAATTAACTTAAGAAATAACCTGCGTTGAATTTTCAAGTTGGATAAAGCTTAAAGATTACTGCGCAATTTTTTATGTAATTTTACTCAGTCTTAAAGTAAAACTCTAATTTATAATTACGGCGAAATAATGGAAAAGTGAACATTTTTAAACTATAAAATAACACTATAAATGTAAAATAAAACCATTTTCTATGTTTGGGTTCTGCCCTGATTTAAACCTCAGTACGGCCCTTGTTAATTACTAGCAGTACAATATGTTTAATCATATTAACTAATATTATTCACTATCATACTATACTATAATCATTAATAAATACTACCACTCACGCTCATAGGTGTTTTGTATTGTAAATATATTGTAAATGAGGCTAATTAATGATTGCGTAATGTCTCAGAGTAGGTTATAACTATTCCCATCAGATAGAGGACCCTTAGAGTTTACACTAGAGCTACCATATTTCCTAAATATTTTCTGTGCACGAGGAAACCCCTTCTTTAAAGCCCACCCAGCGCCCCAAATTATGTTTTCTGGATCCGCCACTGCTAACATTTGCAGTAATTATTTGCAAGTAGTATTTTTAGCGGAGGTTTTAAGTTTGAATTGTTATTATTTTTTTAATATACTTTGTATTAATATTAAATAATGTTTTAAAGCTTTGTTAATGTTATTTTTAGATATATTTATTGCCACAATTCTATTGTTTTCATTTAATTTTAATATTATAATTATAAAATAATTATCTGATTTTATTTATCTGCTTTATTGAGTATTTCCATTGTGGTGCAATATATTTTAGGTATTTTTATTAGCTCAATATTCCGTCATATTTCCCTTCTGCAGAGAAGGTTGTCCAATATTACACTTATTTGTTTACGGTTTATGTTTTAAGACATTGTAGAATGTTAATCGTTTAAATAATTGTCGGTAACATTTTAACCATCGTCTTAGAAGGTATCTTTGTAGACATATCTTTATTTTATACGCAAGGTAATAAACTATATCAAGCCAACAATTTTTATACAAATATAGTCACTATTTTTAGTCAACATTGAAGTAACAAAATAGTAATGGGATATTCTTTTGAAGCAAAAATCTCACGTTATTTTAAAATTTTTAACGGTGTATATTTACATAAAAATATGAGATACGACTGCTTATATAATTGGGGATTGTATTGGATGTATAAATTTAATTCTAAATTATTGTATTTTGTAATTTACATGGACAAGACTTTAGGCTTAAATTAATTTCATGTCACTTAAATGTTTTTTTTTTTTGTAATTTGACACAATCAATTATGTGTTAATTTCTTTAAAAACATTTTTTTTATTTATTTAAATCCCTTCAATATGTAAATAATTTGCACCGACGTATAGAACAATAGGAATAAATAGAGGGAAACGTAAACTAAAAAATTTCTAAAAAGTGAACGAGTATTACACATTCATATACTGTAGAGCCTCGATAATTCGAGTTACTTGGAACCGAGATCCCCTCGGATTACCGAAAACTTGGATTACACGGATTACTCTTATAAAAAAAATAAGAAACATAATAATCCTAAAGTCGGTACTATAATTAGGAATGCACAAAATACATTTATAGAATTTTATATACACATTCCTTGGAATCCCGACTTATTTCTTTTGCATACAGTATTGATAGGAACATTTCTTGGAAGCCCGGTTCATTTCCTTTGCATACAGTATTTATTCAGATATTTCTTGACAGATATTTCTTGCATACCGATATATCTTGGATATTTCTTGACTCATTTCCTTTGCATAGTATTGATATGGACATTTCTTGGAAGCCTGACTCATTATATTTGTATACTGTATTGATATGAACATTTCTTGGAAGCCTGATTCATTTCCTTTGCATATCGTATTGATATAAAAATTTCTTGGAAGCCCGGTTCATTTCCTTTGCCTCTGTATTGTTATGGACATTTCTTGGAAGCCTGATTAATTTCCTTTGCATAACGTATTGATAGGAACATTTCTTGGAAGTCCGGTTCATTTCCTTTGCATACAATATTTATACGGATATTTTTTGACAGATATATCTTGCATACCGATATTTATTGGATATTTCTTGACTCATTTCCTTTGCATATCGTATTGATATAAACATTTCTTGGAAGCCCGGTTCATTTCCTTTGCATACAGTATATATACGGATTTTTTTTGGCAACCCGACTCATTTCCTTTGCATAGTGAATTGGTATGGACATTTCTTGGAAGCCTGACTAATTTCATTTGTATACTGTATTGATATGAACATTTCTTGGAAGTCTGATTTATTTCATTTGAGTATCGTATTATATAAACATTTCTTGGAAGCCCGGTTCATTTCTTTTGCCTCTGTATTGTTATGGGCATTTCTTGGAGGCCTAACTCATTCCTTTCCATACCGTATTGATATGAACTTTTCTGGAATCCTGACTCATTTCCTTTGCATACCGTATTAATATGAACATTTCTGGAAGCCTGACTCATTTCCTTTGCATAGCGTATTGGTATGGACATTTCTTGGAAGACCGATTCATCATTTTCTTTCAATTAGATAAATTAGACTCAAATAGAAATAGGCTCGAATTTAACCGAAGCTTGAGAAGCCTGGACTCGGAATTTCGGGACTCTACTGTATATTTTAATACACTAATCAGTGTAATGAGAGTGAGGAAAATCTTATTTCTTTTAATCATTAAATAAATAACGATGTTTTTCCAATAAAACCAAAAGGCATTAATTAGTTAAACACCGGTTCTGAATAAGCTTTAGCTTTCGCCGATTTGGTTTTAGTTAGTGTTACCTTTCACTATCTATTCCAAAATACAGGAAGTATTTCCAAAATATTCCTATATAAATATTTATTTAAATCCGTTTATATAAACTAGTCTATTAAATGTAAACATCTAATGACGAATCTAAACGAATTTATTAAGAGTAAAAATACGTTTTTAAAATTCAAGATTTTCTTTAATATGTGTTGATAAATTAAAAAAATATATATTTACAAAATATTTTCATTCACATAATGTTGTCTATATAAAAATGACTTTACTAAATATAATAAGTAAAAGTAAAACACAACTCACACGAAATGATAAATATTACAAGCGATACAAATTGGAAGGCTGTTTCTTAACTTTAAAATTTTAGTTCTGTTGGAAAAAAATATTTATTCAAGTTATGACTGAGTTTAACTGAATTAAAGTTAATGTTTGTAGTAGCATCACTGATAATGAAGACAAAAGCAATCGAAACACGTATGGAATTAAAGTTTTATTATTGTGAGTTGTATTATTAATTTTGTTTATAACCTTAACTCACAAGAGTGGTCGAATATTATTTATATTTATTCAAATGTCATTTATTTTTACATCGTGTCAAAAATTTGATTAGTAATAATGATAGGGTTAAATTATCTAGGATAAAAAACAATGTTTTTCAATCGCATAGGAATTTTGTCCTGTCACTTCAGTCAACATTTCTTTATATCCAACTTTTAAACTTGTGCTTTGAAATGAATACACCACATTTTTGAGCACTTGGCTGAGAATCGATTCTATTGAACGAATTGTGTTTATTAGAGCGATTATTAATTATTACAACTCCATGAACCTCTCACCAGGAATTTACCCCACTTAGTTACGTTAACAGTTCAAGGGTAGTTGAGACTCGGAAGGGTTGTAAAATCCCCTGAGAGGGTCTTAGCTGGCTTAGCTATGCCTCGGGTGATGGGTGGACTTAATTCTCCAATCTAATGAAACGCAAGATTCACGTATAAGATTCTCACTTAACTGTTTATACCCCATAAGCTATTGTCTTTATATTAGGTCTTCTTGCGCGAACCAATAAAGCTTTACTAAATATGAATTATCAGTTGTACAAAGTGTTAAAATGAAACTTAATTTTTGTTCTTTGTTTTTTTTTTAAATTTTCTGAATATTCATAAATCGTTGACAAGTTATGAATGCCAGGAAACTGTACTAAACATATAGGTTTACTTGATTTTTATGTTGGGAAAGTGTAAACATAAAGGTTTTGCCTACCTTCGTGTGAAACGGAGTCAATAAACAAAATTAACAATGTATAAGAAGATATATTATTAACAATATTATTAATTTTAATTTATATCTTGGTTCTATATTCATGTACATAAATATCTTTAAAAAAATTAAGATAGACAACTAGCTTCGTAAATGAAACGACGGCTTCGAAACGCGTCAGCAAGTAGTTCTAAAGTGTTCACTCAGCTATGTAATAATTATTTATAGTTTATTCTGTGAATTCAAGATGAACAAGCAACTAAATATTTATTGTGTTGGGAAAGGTTCTAAATAATTTTGTAGCTATAAGATTAGGTTACGTTTTGTCATTTATAAATTCTTAAAATCTACGAGTCTTGATAAATTACGTTTAAAGTAGAATTAAATGAAAACTTGTGGAATTAATTCTTGTTAAATGAATATAATAAAAGTGATCTACAAGTTAGTGCATCTTTTGAATAAACAGAGTTTGTGTCATAGTATTTAGGTCTATAGTACACTAATGTTTTCTTTCGAAAAAAAATTTATTGTAAATACTAATGTATGTGGTCATTTAATTTCATAAACGATTCGACGTATATATATAATGAATAGTCACTATCCGGAGTACATTCATTCATTATGTTGTCCTTGCATAAAAACGCAGTTTCAACGATTTACTAGAATCTTATCTAGCATTGACGAGGTAAAACCGACAACAATTAAAGATGAAGAGAGAGAAAGAGGGATAGAAAGAGAGAGTATATTTTCTTTAGTATCTAAACTATTTATATACAATAAAGATTCACAAATACACTTACTTACGTTACGTACATGATATGTAAAATACGTACATATACATATTTAGATTATTAATCGATTATTTAATGTCTACTAAAAGTTTCAGTCTTACGTCTTGTCTTCAGAAGGTGTACATGTTCGAAACATAGATAATTGTTTTCTATTTTAATTCAATTAATTTTTCGTTTCTACGTTTTTATTAGTCCGGTTCCCGTCACATCTGTCTGCCTCTCTGTCCGAGTGGAATTTTGCAATCCAAATTAAGCTAACTTTCCGTGAGCTAGAGACCTGAAATATTAAACATAGCTCAGAATTAGATGACAGTGCGATATTCACTCGTTTCTTGTCCATAAATTGGACTAAACAAGAGTTGTTAAAATAAATCAAATTTGGGAGATTAGGGACTTCAAATATATGTCAGAACTGAATAATAACCTAATATTCCTTCTGATCCTTGTCGGCAAGATTATTTAAAACATATTTGTTTAAACAAATTAAATTTGATTGACGAGCTAAATTTACGTTCAGGTAGAGACTGGATGACAATGCAACACTTACTCGTTTTAAGTCTGTTAAAACAAATTAGATTTGCTTGTGTACACGTGTGTATATTATTCATGAATGCATAGAAAATAAATTGAAATTTTTCACCTAGACATAAGGCTAAAAATCTGAAAGTAATAAATTTAATAAAACTAAAGTTTAATATAGGCCTACTTCCTTTTTTGAAACGGAATAGAATGTGTAAAATAATTTTTCATGGTTCTTGTACATGTTTGAGGGAGAATTGTTAGTGGCTATGTATATATATGTAACACTTGAAGAGAAAAACGTGGAACGCAGGCAGTTGATAATGGTTATGAAGGAGTAAATTAATTAAATTACAGTGAATCACATTTCCAATTCACTGAAATCAGATGTGAATTCATCCGGATTGTCTACTTGTATTATTTACTGGCAGCGCTATACGTTTTTCTCACCAAGTAGGCCTATTACAAAAATATCCATAGCCACTAAAATTTCTCCCTCAAAATGTAGAATGGCTATGAAATCCTGTTTTATAATTTTTAGTCTATTTTATAAGTATAATAAATGCTTTTAAAAAATTGAAATAAAAAAAAAACTACTATGATCCAAACTCTGGTCATTGTAGTCATTTGGACTTGGTAATCTATTTGTGAGTGAAAATTTAATACACGTTAGCTGCTGGCCAGAGTATCAGGGTTTTCCCTGAGAAATGCCAAAATATTTAAAGCCTTTTTAAAAATAATGTACTATTTTTTGTTCTCGTATCCTACCTAAGTATAAAAACAGGTTTT
Organism: Prosapia bicincta; assembly: GCA_036971475.1. NCBI lineage: Eukaryota > Metazoa > Arthropoda > Insecta > Hemiptera > Cercopidae > Prosapia > Prosapia bicincta. The sequence goes on from JBAIZL010000003.1 coordinate 28,720,287, forward strand.
TTAATGATAATATATATAAACACACGTGTCGTGCGTATTGCCCCGACATAATTTTTTAATAGCCTAAATGGTACTTAAAAATCTCTGTCGGGCCCATTGACCCGACAGTATTTTTGAGATAATTTTTATTCCCATCTGTGCAACACTGTCTTAATATCTTTTGTGTTTCGTGTATAAACAAAACCACATTTCCATGTAACGGTTGTCCACATAATAAGTTAACAGGGAAAAAAGTGACTTGGCGCTTATCACAAAGACATATAATAGTATCACACGTCATTGATATGTGAGTTCTCTCTCTCTGTGACATTCTCTCTCTGATAATTACTGCTTCAGATTGAATAAATGTTGTATAAGTAACGTTTTTTTCATAGCAAGTAGAATTTTTAAACTTAAAAATTTAAATTTTAAGGAATTTACATGTCAGTTTAGATTATAGTAAGGATGCTTATATAAGCGTAACAATGTTTGTACTTAGCTTCAAACAAGTCCTTTTTTATGATTTATTTTAGTTTAATTTTAATTATTTAGTCAACATTTTTGACTGTTGATTTTTAAGGTTTATAAAATTTTGAAAACAATAGTAAACATGAATATATTACCTCATAATATATTATTTATGTCATTATTAAAATATATAAAGATAAACTCCATTCAATGAACCAACGTTTTTTGGTTACAAATAGCCTTTAATTTGGGACATTTGTGGATTTCTGTGGTGGTGAGTTTTTGTTGTTTTGTAATTAATTGTGTTGAACTTTGTTTATTATTGTAACGTTTTAATTTGTATTTACTTTATCAGTGATAATTTTCATTACTTTTTCTTGATGTACTGAAATACGAATTAAATTTTCTTTATTTTTATAAAATTTATTAGGACAATAATTTAGAGTAGTTTTAATATACTCTTAACTTTCAACTTTCGTTCAAATGCTTGTCAATCGTTTTTGTAAAATATACTGTTGCCAAGTACAATGTTATATTTTGTTGTCATAACATTTAGTTAGTTACGAGAAAAAATAGAAAATGTTGCAGCCTTTTATTTATTATCTTCTGATAAAATTACCTCTTGCAAATTTCTTTGAAAATATAATTTGTTTCACTATATCACAATTTTTACTTTTTTGGTGAGTACTGCTAAATCTCTTGTATTGCAGGCTGAAAAGCTGTTCATTTCTGAGTAATTGCCACTGAATCCAAATATGAATATTGTTTTTTTTTTAATAACCTTTATTTATTGCTAACATAATTTTTTCGTTGGAAAACTACTTCGTCTATAGGAGGCAAATAAATCTCTGTAAAATTGTTCACATTTTACGTTACCCACCGGCCCAGCAATCTCAAATATTTCATAATGTTTGCAAAGATTTTAACTGTTACAAAAAAGATTATGTCGTAGTACCATTGGTCCTTTTAATTTTAAACAAATTGGAGAAAAGTATTTACTTTTCTAATAAAAGAATTTATTTTCATTTCATCAGCGTATAATTCTATTACTCTCTCTGGCTAAGTTAAAATTTTAATATTATTAATCATTGAGTTTTATGGTTTTGTACTCCGCATAAAGACCCATTCATAAATAATGAATTAAACTAGTCCAATATACTATTGAATCAACAATTTTAATTTAGCGAAATATTTTTGAATAATATTTCGGTAAAAAGTAAATGTAAGAATTTAAGTTATTGATCATTAGTTTCTTTGAAATTTTATATTATAACCAATTTGTGTACTATAAATGGGTTATATTCATTCCTACTATTTATTAGTATACTATTAATATACTAATATTATTAAATTAGTAATATATTGTTACTATTTATTACATATTATTTATGTTGAAGCTTAAAAGTTTCGTATAAATATAAGACTTGTTTTTTTTCGATATATCAAAGTCGTCGTTGTATTAGACAATTTTATTTCCCTCTTGGGAAATACTCTTGTGTTTACTCATGTAAACATTTTTTTAAATCTTTATTTTCAAGCTGATGTGAAAGTATTAAATAGACTGTTTTTAAAATCACAACAAACTTTTATTAACTTCAACTTGCAAAATTAAATTTTGTTAAGGTGAGAGCTAAAAGTGTGTGAATAGCCGCAGCAATGGCTTTGGAGAGCGCATCTCGCTGTTATGTTTAGTCACCGCAACTGTTCCCGGACCGTGTTAGCAGAGGCTGGGGTTTATTAAATTCCAACAGATTTCAACAATTCCATTTGTCCTATCAGAGGGTTCTGCCAGATGCGCCAAAGTGTCATTGGAGCTGACCCTGCCTGCTGTTAAGGGCAACCCTTCTCCTTACTATTAATTTTATGGCTTTACTCCATTAGTTACTTTAACCTATGATCTGGGATTAAGGGCTATGATATTCGGAAAATATTTATTTAATTACTATACTAAAGATCTAATTTTTAACATTATTTAAAAACAATTTTATGGAAAATTTTTCAAGTTTACGATATCAAGAACACAGTGGATGAATATATTATAATAAAAATATTAGCAAAAACCCCAATAACAAAAAACATAATGAACATATTACCACAAGTTACTTATGATTAAACTCTTATCTGACCGTGTCATCACCATTATCAGAGGGTCCTATTACAAAATTACAATGTATAATTTACCCACAATAAAGTACAAACTGACGTGCGCTCGTGACGGATTTAAGAAAAGAAGAGTAAGCAAAAAAATGAATGATTGTCGTTGTTATATTGAATATATTTATTTATTAAGACTATCTTTACTTTTTCTTACCTATAGCAATATACATTTAAACTGAGCTGAAGGAAGGGTAGTAACAAATAAAGTTTGTACACAAAACTCACAAATTAATCATTTATTAACTCATACGCATTTCAGTAAGTGTTGCTACTACAAACTCTAACTTACAAAGTTCAGTTACAGTTGTAAGTTATTTATAGTAGCAACAATCACTCTTGATGATGATGATTTTGCCATTGAAATACGTCTGAGTGAATAAATGATTATTTTTGTGAGTTTCCTGTACGTTTTTTTATTTGTTATTAACATAACTTAACAAGCTAAGCTCAATTATTAGTAGGTAGACGTAAGAGTATCAAAATAAGTACATTTATGTTTACTTAAATACACTTACTTCCAGAATATGTCTGTTCTAAGACTACAAAGTCTAAACCTTGCTCTCTACGGGTCACCTTAAATACTACGGCCTATGTTCCTTGAGGCAATATAGTATTTGAACAAATTGAAAAAGTAGGTATAAAATAATAGCAAACATTGATAATACGATTCTAAGTATACCATAAAGGGAATATATTGAACGTATAGTTGAAAGCATTTTGTGCCAATTGTCACTGCTAACACTTGACAAAAACTGCATCAACCGAAATGGTTTTATTCCTATAATATAATACACAAAAATATAATAACTAAAAAAATCTAAAACAGAATAATAATGTGATTTAAGTTTTACAAACTATAATAAGTGGGTAAAACAGATTCCTTTAACTGGGAAACGTGACTTCATCCCTTTATCAAGATATTCTTAAGGGTTGGCAACACTCTTGTATACTTCATTACAACTTGTTATAGCTAAGTTATATTAGAACATAGAATTATAATGTGCGGTTAGGAGAAGATTGGTTGTAACTAAAATGTTGTCAACGTAAAGAAACTGAAACCCGCATTGTACAAGTGACCTCAATATTTCAACAACATTGTTACCTTACGTATGTTGAACCGCCTTCACTAGCTTCCGTCGATAAAGTTATTTTTTGTTCGTTTCATAACAAAACAACCCTGATGGCATAAATTGTGGCTATATTGTTTAGAATGCATTTTTATTCAAGTAACGTGAGGAAGACAAACAGTATGTTATTGCTTGTAAACCTATATCATAATGAAACTAAACTTGCTAGAAGTTTATTCTTTGGATATGTATAAATGCTTTAAAGTGTTGACGATAACAAAAAGTGGTATTATGTAAGTCCCATTTGTAGAAATCTTCAATAAAAACCTATTTTGTCTCACTGGTGCGCTCGACATGGTCCCATGCGACACATAATTGCCATTAAATCCACAGTTCATCATCCACTTTTTTCGATAATGATTTCCAGAAAACGTTTTCTTCGGTGAGTTTTATTAGACCAACTGCGTGTTTCTGTCTAGATTATTCTTATCTACTGTGCAAGTTGTGAGTTTGATTTAGATTGTTAAATTTCATATCTTTAAAATTTTGCATCACAATGTTTTGCATTAATAAATCACTTAAACAATAGTTTATGACTATCCGAACTTTACATTTAGTAAATTTGTTAAACATTTACTAAATATAAAGTTCGGATAGTTATAAACTATTGTTTAAGTGATTAATAAGATTCACCGAACGTAATGGACTACAAAATTCAAGAACAATGTCCTAGTTGCGTTCTGATATTTTGTTGTTGTCTTAGTGGAATTGTATTGTGAAATGTTTCCTTTACAGTGTATTTTAAAATTAATTTCGTCTGAAATAAACTTTGCAAGAAAGTAAAAACTCTCTTGTTAAATGAAATTTTTGGAGTTTAGTTTTAAGTTTAGTTTTAGATAACATCAGCACTTATCTAGCAGAGTATTAGGCCTACTTCCTATAAACTCGTATTGATAGTCTTGTTTGATGTTCTAATTAATTACTCGTCGATTATTATATCTCGCAAACAAACCCACAAAGCTACTGTCAGAAGAATCTAGTATTGAACGAATTATTTAACTGACAGTTAAATTATTCCTCAACCATTCTTGAAATACAAACCCACTCAAAATCTAGAAATTTAAACTATTTATTATGTTTTTCTAAAATCGAGGCTCAACTTTCGAGGGGGCGAGTCATCACGAGCTAGGGCGGATCCCCGACAAGACGGCAATAAAGATGCTGAGGCACTCCCCACGACCCGGCTCTGCGACATTCGCCACTTGGTAATTAACAGCCTCATTTGAATTTCAAGCTATTTCACGGCAAATGCTAATTCATTGATTTATGCGTTTGCTTGGAAAAACAATCTTACAACTTCATTGAAAAGTACAGAAAACGTTCGTCCCGTTGCTAAGCAGGAGATCCGGTGCACAGTAGTTCGGAGAGTGGAGGTGCAATGCGTTGCAATGTACATAAAAGATGAGAGGGTAAACCCAGCTTTGTTTAACAGCAGTGAGTTAAAGCTAATGGTTTTTAGTCATAAGATTGTCAATCTTGAAGCTATCACAACAAGTAATATTTACAACGCAATATAATAACGTCAGAAGGAAGGGAGGGGCATTGGAATTAAATGAAACAGAAGCAGCGATGCAAGAGGATCATCAAAGCTCATTGATTTTATTATCAATTTGAGAAACTGTTTCAAGAGGATGATACATAGGCGTATGAAAAATAGATTGAATTTAATATTCTGAAGTCATGAAATTTTGACTATTATATGGTATCTTTCTAACAACCTATCAATGAGACTGACAGAATTTAGAGTTATCACTGACATTACAGCCAACTGCGTCTTCAAACACCTAAGGACTCCATTATTGTTCAAAGAATATATTTCATAGAGTGTTTTAATGTTATTACATTATATGGGAAGATTCTACGTATCTTTGCAAGAGGAATCATAAATTTTTGAAATTTGTAAACGAATTTAGTTAAAATGGTAAGTAAACAAGAAATAAATTTCCGTTAAGAAACGTATCTAGTGCAAACCTATGGAAAATGAATTTAAATGGTAAAGTTTAAGTAGGATATGTTAACGATATTAGATGTGGAGATAAACAAGAGAGAAAGAATTGGGTTTTAAGAAGGTGATATTGGTGAAATGGTAACGGAATGAAAATGAAAAAGGAGAGAATAATAACATTTAATTTTACAGTGATGTTTTCATGTATCTTTCAAGGGTATCTTTAATGAAGAAGCAATCAAAGAAAATTTTGAAGAAATGAAAAGCAATAGATTTTGCCCTAGACTAAAACTTTTACTTCTAGATTCTAAAACTACAATTTTGCTAACTCGAAAAAATAACTTTTAACAGAAGTCGCTCCCATGAATAACAATATTAAATGCAATGGCGACCATAAAACCAATGAAGAGGTAATATATCGATTGAGAAAAAGAGAGACGTAGAAAACCATATGAGAGACAGTAGCCTAAATATAGGGATTTTCAGATGATAATCAAGGACAAATTGTCCATAATGTTGCCACGAAAAATGTGTGCAGCAAATAACCCGTATAGCGTACATGAGTAAACAATATCAATTGACGAGGGTGGTAAATTTGATAACAGAAAAACCAGACTACAGTTGACGGCCCAGGACGTCTACCCTTAAATTATTTGTAATAACTTTCAAGGTTATAGATTTTTCCTATCAAAATAGGTCAAAAAAGATTGCCCACCCCTCCAATGGTGACTTTGTTTTTAACTATCGTGGAGATTAGCTCGATTTAAACTTCAATTCAATGTCTTTTTAGTATTTAGTGAAATTGGAGGTGACTCCTACTACTTATGTCTTCTTTAAGATCTCTTTCCAACATACAAAATATGGATTAGATTAGACCAAAGAAATCAGATGGTAAGATCAAATAAAGTGGTTAAATTGTAATGGGCTAAAGATTAGCATTAAAAAATATAAAAACAAAAAGAAATTTCGAGGCTGCAAACTGATTTTAAAGATAACAAAATAATAGGGCGTAATATCTAGAAATATATATATATATATATATATATATATATATATATATATATATATATATATATATATAGATCTACCTAATTATAGATCGTTTTGACAGTCCAAACCTTGGAAAAAATGAAAATCCTATTTGATAGATAAAGTTTTAGAGGATCTCCAGCCCCGAGAAAATTAGAGAAATCTACACTTGGCACAGAGGTAAACTCATTTCTGTACCTCTATGATTTTATAAGATATGTGTATGCCCTAGTGGTCACAATGTTCTGACGTCATAACTTACCCTCACCGTCTGGCAAAACTTGATCTTTGTACGCATCTTCCCCAAGATTCCTGGTGTACGCATATTTCGTTGTACCCATCCTTCTTGTATTAACGGTAGCAAGCGTGGCACAGAGAGAAGGCGGTTTTTTTGAATCTATGACCGCAGTAGAATCTGATTTCTGAACATCTCTTTATAGTCCACTGCACGGGGTTCTATACAGTATATTTGGCATTATAGGCTATTATTTATCAATAGGTTGTACGATCACTTTAATTATTTTTTATAAGGCTATCAGATAATTATGGATTTATTGCGGATCGTGATTTTAAAAAATCACATCTTTTGCTAATATGCAAGTATATATATATATATATATATATATATATATATATATATATATATATATATGTGTGTGTGTGTGTGTGTGTGTATCACTTAAGCTTTAATCTACTTAAACAAGAATCTTACTTGGTATACATGTGAGTCGACATTCTCAGTTGATGCTCGAAAAAGAAGACTCGTAATTAATGTCCTCGAATGACTCGCATACATAAGTACATTAAGTGCAAGTGATAAGTGAATAGAAGAAAACAGTGTTGCAAAGATATAATAATATATACATATATAATAATATATACATAATATATATATATATATATATATATATATATATATATATATATATATATAAAACAACATAGGTTATTCAAATACAAGAATATTTATTAATTTATATTCAAAGCTTTGCGTTGATAAACAGTACCAACTTCATCAGAATTGCATTATTCATTCCTGATGATGTTGGTACTGTTTAGCAACGAAAAGCTTTGAATATAAATTAATAAATAGTCTTGTATTTGAATAACCTATGTTGTTTTAGATTAATAAACAAGAAAACTTTATATATATATAAATATATATATATATATATATATATATATATATATATATATATATATATATATATATATATATATATTAGGCGATGATAACCCTGAATGGTTTTTCCCATGGAAATATACATATATATATATATATATATATGTCTGTGTGTGTGTGTGTGTGTGTGTGTGTGTGTGTGTGTGTGTGCGTAATATGGCGATATAATTTCTTGTTATATAAGAAATAAATAAAAATATTTCAAATACAAGGATATTTTTTAAACTATTCTTGTATTTCAAGGTGATTTATATCATCATCAAAATTAAAATTTGTCGTTAAAATTAAAATTTATGCATTAGTCTTTCAGTCCCTCTGTCCTACCTTGAAGATCCCCTTCATCTTTATGGGGTTATCACCGGTTCCTCTGTCCTACCTCTAAGATCCCCTTCATCTTTATGGGGTTATCACCGTTTCCTCTGTCCTACCTTTAAGACCCTCTTCATCTTTATGGGGTTATCACCGGTTCCTCTGTCCTACCTTTAAGAACCCCTTCATCTTTATGGGGTTATCACCGGTTCCTCTGTCCTACCTTTAAGACCCTCTTCATCTTTATGGGGTTATCACCGGTTCCTCTGTCCTACCTTGAGAATCCCCTTCATCTTTATGGGGTTATCACCGGTTCCTCTGTCCTACCTTGAAGATCCCCTTCATCTTTATGGGGTTATCACCGGTTCGTCTGTCCTACCTTGAAGATCCCCTTCATCTTTATGGGGTTATCACCGGTTCCTCTGTCCTACCTTTAAGAACCCCTTCATTTTTATGGGGTTATCACCGGTTCCTCTGTCCTACCTTTAAGACCCCCTTCATCTTCATAGGGTTATCACCGGTTCCTCTGTCCTACCTTGAGAATCACCTTCATCTTTATGGGGTTATCACCGGTTCCTCTGTCCTACCTTGAAGATCCCCTTCATCTTTATGGGGTTATCACCGGTTCGTTTGTCCTACCTTTAGGATCCCCTTCATCTTTATGGGGTTATCACCGGTTCCTCTGTCCTACCTATAGGAACCCCTTCATCTTTATGGGGTTATCACCGGTTCTTCTGACCTACCTTGAAGATCCCCTTCATCTTTATGGGGTTATTACCGGTTCGTCTGTCCTACCTTGAAGATCCCCTTCATCTTTGTGGGGTTATCACCGGTTCCTCTGTCCTACCTTTAAGAACCCCTTCATTTTTATGGGGTTATCACCGGTTCCTCTGTCCTACCTTTAAGACCCCCTTCATCTTCATAGGGTTATCACCGGTTCCTCTGTCCTACCTTTAAGTTCCCCTTCATCTTTATGGGGTTATCACCGGTTCCTCTGTCCTACCTTTAAGACCCCCTTCATCTTTATGGGGTTATCACCGGTTCCTCTGTCCTACCTTTAAGAACCCCTTCATCTTTATGGGGTTATCACCGGTTCCTCTGTCCTAAATTTAAGACCCTCTTTATCTTTATGGGGTTATCACCGGTTCCTCTGTCCTACCTTGAGAATCCCCTTCATCTTTATGGGGTTATCACCGGTTCCTCTGTCCTACCTTGAAGATCCCCTTCATCTTTATGGGGTTATCACCGGTTCGTCTGTCCTACCTTGATGATCCCCTTCATCTTTATGGGGTTATCACCGGTTCCTCTGTCCTACCTTTAAGAACCCCTTCATTTTTATGGGGTTATCACCGGTTCCTCTGTCCTACCTTTAAGACCCCCTTCATCTTCATAGGGTTATCACCGGTTCCTCTGTCCTACCTTGAGAATCACTTTCATCTTTATGGGGTTATCACCGGTTCCTCTGTCCTACCTTGAAGATCCCCTTCATCTTTATGGGGTTATCACCGGTTCGTTTGTCCTACCTTTAAGATCCCCTTCATCTTTATGGGGTTATCACCGGTTCGTTTGTCCTACCTTTAAGATCCCCTTCATCTTTATGGGGTTATCACCGGTTCCTCTGTCCTACCTATAGGAACCCCTTCATCTTTATGGGGTTATCACCTGTTCTTCTGTCCTACCTTGAAGATCCCCTTCATCTTTATGGGGTTATCACCGGTTCCTCTGTCCTACCTTTAAGAACCCCTTCATTTTTATGGGGTTATCACCGGTTCCTCTGTCCTACCTTTAAGACCCCCTTCATCTTCATAGGGTTATCACCGGTTCCTCTGTCCTACCTTTAAGTTCCCCTTCATCTTTATGGGGTTATCACCGGTTCCTCTGTCCTACCTTTAAGACCCCCTTCATCTTTATGGGGTTATCACCGGTTCCTCTGTCCTACCTTTAAGAACCCCTTCATCTTTATGGGGTTATCACCGGTTCCTCTGTCCTACCTTTAAGACCCTCTTCATCTTTATGGGGCTATCACCGGTTCCTCTGTCCTACCTTGAGAATCCCCTTCATCTTTATGGGGTTATCACCGGTTCCTCTGTCCTACCTTGAAGATCCCCTTCATCTTTATGGGGTTATCACCGGTTCGTCTGTCCTACCTTGAAGATCCCCTTCATCTTTATGGGGTTATCACCGGTTCCTCTGTCCTACCTTTAAGAACCCCTTCATTTTTATGGGGATATCACCGGTTCCTCTGTCCTACCTTTAAGACCCCCTTCATCTTCATAGGGTTATCACCGGTTCCTCTGTCCTACCTTGAGAATCACCTTCATCTTAATGGGGTTATCACCGGTTCCTCTGTCCTACCTTGAAGATCCCCTTCATCTTTATGGGGTTATCACCGGATCGTTTGTCCTACCTTTAAGATCCCCTTCATCTTTATGGGGTTATCACCGGTTCCTCTGTCCTACCTATAGGAACCCCTTCATCTTTATGGGGTTATCACCGGTTCTTCTGACCTACCTTGAAGATCCCCTTCATCTTTATGGGGTTATCACCGGTTCGTCTGTAGTACCTTGAAGATCCCCTTCATCTTTATGGGGTTATCACCGGTTCCTCTGACCTACCTTTAAGAACCCCTTCATTTTTATGGGGTTATCACCGGTTCCTCTGTCCTACCTTTAAGACCCCCTTAATCTTCATAGGGTTATCACCGGTTCCTCTGTCCTACCTTTAAGTTCCCCTTCATCTTTATGGGGTTATCACCGGCTCCTCTGTCCTACCTTGAAGATCCCCTTCATCTTTATGGAGTCATCACCGGTTCCTCTGTCCTTCCTTTAAGACCCCCTTCATCTTTATGGGGTTATCACCGGTTCCTCTGTCCTACCTTTAAGACCCTCTTCATCTTTATGGGGTTATCACCGGTTCCTCTGTCCAACCTTTAAGAACCACTTCATCTTTATGGGGTTAGCACCGGTTCCTCTGTCGTACCTTTAAGACCCTCTTCATCTTTATGGGGTTATCACCGGTTCCTCTGTCCTACCTTGAGGATCCCCTTCATCTTTATGGGGTTATCACCGGTTCCTCTGTCCTACCTTGAAGATCCCCTTCATCTTTATGGGGTTATCACCGGTTCCTCTGTCCTACCTTTAAGACCCTCTTCAACTTTATGGGGTTATCACCGGTTCCTCTGTCCTACCTCTAAGATCCCCTTCATCTTTATGGGGTCTTCACCAGTTCCTCTGTCCTACCTTTAAGAACCCCTTCATCTTTATGTGGTTATAACCGGTTCCTCTGTCCTACATTTAAGACCCTCTTCATCTTTATGGGGTTATCACCAGTTCCTCTGTCCTACCTTGAGAATCCCCTTCATCTTTATGGGGTTATCACCGGTTCGTCTGTCCTACCTTGAAGATCCCCTTCATGTTTATGGGGTTATCACCTGTTCCTCTGTCCTACCTTTAGGAACCCCTTCATCATTATGGGGTTATCACCGGTTCCTCTGTCCTACCTTTAAGACCCCCTTCATCTTCATAGGGTTATCACCGGTTCCTCTGTCCTACCTTTAAGTTCCCCTTCATCTTTATGGGGTTATCACCGGTTCCTCTGTCCTACCTTTAAGACCCCCTTCATCTTTATGGGGTTATCACCGGTTCCTCTGTCCTACCTTTAAGACCCCCTTCATCTTTATCGGGTTATCACCGGTTCCTCTGTATTACCTTTAAGACCCCCTTCATCTTTATGGGGTTATCACCGGTACCTCTGTCCTACCTTTAAGACCCCCTTCATCTTTATGGGGTTATCACCGGTTCCTCTGTCCTACCTTTAAGATCCCCTTCATCTTTATGGGGTCATCACCGGTTCCTCTGTCCTACCTTTAAGACCCTCTTCATCTTTATGGGGTTATCACCGGTTCCTCTGTCCTACCTTTAAGACCCCCTTCATCTTTATGGGGTTATCACCGGTTCCTCTGTCCTACCTTTAAGACCCTCTTCATCTTTATGGGGTTATCACCGGTTCCTCTGTCCTACCTTTAATTCCCCCTTCATCTTTATGGGGCTATCACCGGTTCCTCTGTCCTACCTTTAAGACCCCCTTCATCTTTATGGGGTTATCACCGGTCCCTCTGTCCTACCTTTAAGACCCCCTTCATCTTTATGGGGTTATCACCGGTTCCTCTGTTCTACCTTTAAGACCCTCTTCATCTTCATGGGGTTATCACCGGTTCCTCTGTCCTACCTTTAAGACCCTCTTCATCTTTATGGGGTTATCACCGGTTCCTCTGTCCTACCTTGAGAATCCCCTTCATATTTATGGGGTTATCACCGGTTCCTCTGTCCTACCTTGAAGAACCCCTTCATCTTTATGGGGTTATCACCGGTTCCTCTGTCCTACCTTTAAGACCCTCTTCATCTTTATGGGGTTATCACCAGTTCCTCTGTCCTACCTTGAGAATCCCCTTCATCTTTATGGGGTTATCACCGGTTCCTCTGTCCTACCTTGAAGATCCCCTTCATCTTTATGGGGTTATCACCGGTTCGTCTGTCCTACCTTTAAGATCCCCTTCATCTTTATGGGGTTATCACCGGTTCCTCTGTCCTAACTTTAAGAACCCCTTCATCTTTATGGGGTTATCACCGGTTCCTCTGACCTACCTTGAAGATCACCTTCATCTTTATGGGGTTATCACCGGTTCGTCTGTCCTACCTTGAAGATCCCCTTCATGTTTATGGGGTTATCACCTGTTCCTCTGTCCTACCTTTAGGAACCCCTTCATCTTTATGGGGTTATCACCGATTCCTCTGTCCTACCTTTAAGACCCCCTTCATCTTCATAGGGTTATCACCGGTTCCTCTGTCCTACCTTTAAGTTCCCCTTCATCTTTTTGGGGTTATCACCGGTCCTCTGTCCTACCTTTAAGACCCCTTTCATCTTTATCGGGTTATCACCGGTTCCTCTGTATTACCTTTAAGACCCCCTTCATCTTTATGGGGTTATCACCGGTTCCTCTGTCCTACCTATAGGAACCCCTTCATCTTTATGGGGTTATCACCGGTTCTTCTGACCTACCTTGAAGATCCCCTTCATCTTTATGGGGTTATCACCGGTTCCTCTGTCCTACCTTGAAGGTCCCCTTCATCTTTATGGGGTCATCACCGGTTCCTCTGTCCTACCTTTAAGACCCCCTTCATGTTTATGGGGTTATCACCGGTTCCTCTGTCCTACCTTTAAGACCCCCATCATCTTTATGGGGTTATCACCGGTTCCTCTGTCCTACCTTTAAGACCCTCTTCATCTTTATTGGGTTATCACCGGTTCCTCTGTCCTACCTTTAATTCACCCTTCATCTATATGGGGTTATCACCGGTTCCTCTGTCCTACCTTTAAGACCCTCTTCATCTTTATGGGGTTATCACCGGTTCCTCTGTCCTACTTTTAAGACCCCCTTCATCTTTATGGGGTTATCACTGGTTCCTCTGTCCTACCTTTAAGACCCCCTTCATCTTTATGGGGTTATCACCGGTTCCTCTGTCCTACCTTTAAGACCCCCTTCATCTTTATGGGGTTATCACCGGTTCCTCTGTCCTACCTTTAAGACCCCTTCATCTTTATGGGGTTATCACCGGTTCCTCTGTCCTACCTTTAAGACCCCCTTCATCTTTATCGGGTTATCACCGGTTCCTCTGTCCTACTTTTAAGACCCCTTCATCTATATGGGGTTATCACCGGTTCCTCTGTCCTACCTTTAAGACCCTCTTCATCTTTATGGGGTTATCACCGGTTCCTCTGTCCTACTTTTAAGACCCCCTTCATCTTTATGGGGTAATCACCGGTTCCTCTGTCCTACCTTGAAGATCCCCTTCATCTTTATGGGGTTATCACCGGTTCGTTTGTCCTACCTTTAAGATCCCCTTCATCTTTATGGGGTTATCACCGGTTCCTCTGTCCTACCTATAGGAACCCCTTCATCTTTATGGGGTTATCACCGGTTCTTCTGACCTACCTTGAAGATCCCCTTCATCTTTATGGGGTTATCACCGGTTCCTCTGTCCTACCTTGAAGGTCCCCTTCATCTTTATGGGGTCATCACCGGTTCCTCTGTCCTACCTTTAAGACCCCCTTCATGTTTATGGGGTTATCACCGGTTCCTCTGTCCTACCTTTAAGACCCCCTTCATCTTTATGGGGTTATCACCGGTTCCTCTGTCCTACCTTTAATTCACCCTTCATCTTTATGGGGTTATCACCGGTTCCTCTGTCCTACCTTTAAGACCCCCTTCATCTTTATGGGGTTATCACCGGTTCCTCTGTCCTACCTTTAAGACCCCCTTCATCTTTATGGGGTTATCACCGGTTCCTCTGTCCTACCTTTAAGACCCTCTTCATCTTTATCGGGTTATCACCGGTTCCTCTGTCCTACCTTTAAGACCCTCTTCATCTTTATCGGGTTATCACCGGTTCCTCTGTCCTACCTTTAAGACCCCTTCATCTATATGGGGTTATCACCGGTTCCTCTGTCCTACCTTTAAGACCCTCTTCATCTTTATGGGGTTATCACCGGTTCCTCTGTCCTACTTTTAAGACCCCCTTCATCTTTATGGGGTTATCACCGGTTCCTCTGTCCTACCTTTAAGACCCCCTTCATCTTTATGGGGTTATCACCGGTTCCTCTGTCCTACCTTTAAGACCCCCTTCATCTTTATGGGGTTATCACCGGTTCCTCTGTCCTACCTTTAAGACCCCTTCATCTTTATGGGGTTATCACCGGTTCCTCTGTCCTACCTTTAAGACCCCCTTCATCTTTATCGGGTTATCACCGGTTCCTCTGTCCTACCTTTAAGACCCCCTTCATGTTTATGGGGTTATCACCGGTTCCTCTGTCCTACCTTTAAGACCGCCTTCATCTTTATGGGGTTATCACCTGTTCCTCTGTCCTACCTTTAAGACCCCCTTCATCTTTATGGGGTTGTCACCGGTTCAAATGACTCACTGTTGTTATTGGTATTCTCACATACCGCACCACTTTTGCTTACTTAAAGAGCGTTGGGGAAGTATTGGAAATTCTTATTAACCCTTTTTTTTTGTTTAAAGTTTGTTTCCATATAAATATATCAGTTAACTGTGTTTTTGCTTCTATACAGGTTAAGCACCGACCGGTCTTATTCTGTTACTCGTCGGTTGGTTCTATATTTACGTCTTGGCTTGTCATCGGCAACCTTGACGAAAGAATCTTATAAGTAGTTATTAAATTTAGTTTTTAATGTTTAATAAGAACTTAAATATGTAGTGTGCCTACTTTGGAATTACTAGTTTCACGTCCGACTTGTATCGATGGAATCTTTAGGCTTAAGGTCAAGTAAACGATTATAATAATTGCAAGTGTCCTTAAAAATCATGCAGCTACAAGATGTTGCTTTTACTGGTTTTATATCTGCGGTGAGCAAGAAATATTGTTTAATGTTTGTGATTATTCAATGTGTTTATAAATGCTGTATGCTTCCACGATTACTTGTAACACTTGGTCATTATAAAGCCTTATAATATTCGCAACTAAATCAAGTTTGCATGTGAATAAATGTAAAATTAAACCTTCGTGACGGAAAAACTTCTTTAACACCGTCGGATACTTTGAATCGAAATAGCATTCAGGTTGTCACAAGAACAGTTTTCAAAATGCTCCGAATATTTCCGAAAGCCAAATATGGTGGAGGTAAACATAACAGATGTTTTCGTCTTCAGTTAGAGGTTGTTTTGAGATTATGTTCAAATCATTTACTATAGACATTTCTACATATCGTACATTGTACTAAATTAAGCCATAACGTTTGTTTTCTCTTAAAGATATGTATGTTCATTATTTAATTGTTATAACGTATAATTTCTCTTAATCTTATGTATGTCAATATTTTAATTGTAGGTTCAAGGCTGATTTTATAATTACTCGTAGGTAAGGTAAATCTCCTTAATGTAATCCGCTAATTTATAATCTTATTAAATAAATCGTACATGATTGATTTAGTGTCATACAATTTTTGTTAAATTGGTTTTGAAGCAAAAAAGTCTTTATACGTGCCTGACAATTTTTAAGTACAAAGTTTAACAGAATTTGTTTAAAGCTTGTTTTAGGTCAATAACATTTTTATCTATGCAATACTAATAACTCTTATTTCATTCAAGTTTAGTCTTCTTCCATTTTTTACAAAGAAATTTTCCTCAGTATTTGTAAATATTTTAGCTTTTATGCTATTTAATAAATAATTTGAAATAAAATGAGTATTGAGAATCCTCAATTTTCCAAATGCAATTTTTGAAATAACAAAAAAATCTATTTTCTTATAAAAATAAATGTTACTAATATTTGTTATATAACAAATATAATGTTATATTTAAAATAATATAGTATAACAATCGAGTTAACCTATCCTGCTAATCAAAACATACAAAACACAAATCTATTTTAAAATAAAATTACATTTAAAAAAATGTATTTTTGGAGCTCGATATTTTTGTATAAGAAAATACGAGTATTATTCACTTCTCCCCTTCGAATAAAACCGTCCTCGTTTCGATCGCATACCAACATATGACCTAGGTTTTTGTCTAAAATTTAACTCAATTTAAAAAAGAAAATGTGGCATAAGCATACATCAAAGTAAGAAGACCAACAAAACAAAATCGAAGATCGAAGCGCATACAAAGATGTCTGCTATATATATACGATTTGAGCTTAGGCCTTGAGTAAAGGATATAATCAAATAATAACAAACACTAATTCGCAATAAAATTTTCTGGTGATTTAGAATTATTTTTTTAACGAAAACGTTATCATCATCGGTGAGTATAAAAACACAAATTCTAAACTATAATTTTGTTAGCTTCGTGGATAGGAAAAAAATTATTGAAAATTTGAATTTAAGGTAGGGATTTTTATTATTTAATTGCAATTTGTCCAACTTCAAATAATGCATTATTGTTACCTAAAGAGGAGAATGGTAATACAAAAGGGCCGTATAGACGAGCCTAAAACTGTTGCAACAGTCGATATGTCGTTAATGATATCACATAACCATACGATAAAGTCTCATGAATGAACAGCTTTTAGTATAAACCTGAATGATGATAATGTACGATGGACTTAAGAAATCTTTTAGGCGAAGAAACAATAGTCGGGTTTATGAATGGAGACGCATTGTTTAGGCCCTATAATTTGGTCACTCCCAGGATGATTACAGAGTCATGGGATCATACAAACACAAGACTGATCAAGTGTTAAATTATTGGCCCTGTTCGCCAGGGAGTTGCTCGTTCAAGATTGGTTACTCTGAGAGAGACGTTGGTTACATAAAATGTAACATAACCTCAACATATATGGGTAAAATCTTTTTGTAAGCAAGCATTATCAGCATTATCAAGAACCGGTTAGTTACAAACCAACAATGTTATATTGATTTGAAACATAAGATTATAAATTATAAAATGATACATTTAAGTGATACAAATTTTATTGGTCTAAAGAGAATACCATTTATATGTTTGTTCTTTATTTCACTTTGATGCTCATTACTTCAACATATTTTTCTTATAAATTATGATAATTAACTATACATTACTTATGGCTTTGTTTCAATACTTTTTTATCTAATAATATTATTATTAGTCACCCCTTTTTATTCAATGTGACGGTGCAGAAGAGGCAGGGAGAGAGAGAGGGGGGAGAGAGAGGGAGAGAGAGAGAGAGAGAGGGAGAGAGAGAGAAAGAGAGAGAGATGGAGAGAGAGAGAGAGAGGGAAAGAGAGAGAGGGAGAGAGAGAGGGGGGAGAGAGAGGGGGGAGAGAGAGGGAGAGAGAGAGAGAGAGGGGAAGAGAGGGAGAGAGAGAGAGGGAGAGAGAGAGAGAGAGAGAGACGTGCTATCTTACTTGTGCCATATAATATACAAGGAAGGTAATTTGGATCATCTCTACGCTTCTACCGCCCTATTAATTACCTAGATGCTCATTTTCAGAGAGTGCTGAAGACTCTTGCGCTACTGGCAATCGAACCCAGAACTTGCAGTTCAATGTCAAAACACTCTAGTCGTTAGACAACGCCAACTCTTATTTCGCCTCCTTTCAAAAATACACCTTTACTAAAATCAAAGCAAGCTTTAATGATGGCGACATTTTTAACTAGTACGAAATTAGAAAACTGGGGATTAGAGATGGTTTCAGCCTACGTTTTTAATACTTACTTTTGTAAATTAGTCTAAGTAGCTAAAATCAACCTAACAATATACCATTATAGTATATCATTGTACGATGATTATAATAGCCAATTTCCATTGTGAACAGTTTTATTCTTATTATTTCTATAAATGAATTATGTTGTGATGTTCTTTTATCAAAATATACCTGAAAGTAAAAGATTCTTGTACTTTGATGTCTTTTACTGGTTGCAATATAGAGGCTCTTATACTAGCTGTTTTATTATTACTGTTTCTCATGTAATATATACAATTTAATGTGTGCCATTTTTTATCTTTGCATATATTAATAATTTTGAGCTATAATAATTTAATCATTTCCAGTGACGTGAAAACTTGTTTTAATTTTGTATTCAAAGATTTTTATTTTGTTCATTGTCGAAGGGGAACATAAATAAATTTAAAATATATATTAAAATAACAATAAACTAGTAAGTTTATATTACTTTCTTCAATATCATAAAATATAAATAAAAAGTCAAAGAGAAATGAAAATATTATTTTACTTATTAAACCCCATTTTTATTTAAAACTTTCTTTATGGAAAAGTAATCTTCAGAAATAAGGAAACACTGAGGTAACAGTAAAACGACATAAACTAATAGCTATGAACACTACGTGATCCGTTTTAAATTTATAGTGAAAGTATAATTTCTCATCATTCTGTATATCAATATAGTAAAATATTTTCTCTTTTGGAATAAAAACATTTTTACAATTTAAATTTTAATAAAAATAAATATATATATATATAATACGTTTTATTGTTTAATAATTTAAAACAAAATAGGTTATACAAATATAAATATTCTTGTATAAATAGGTTATATAAATTTTCTTGTATAAATAGGTTATATAAATATTCTTGTATAAATAGGTTATATAAATATTCTTGTATCTGTATAACCTATGTTGTTTTAATATATATATATATATATATATATATATATATATATATATATATATATATATATATAATTTTTAATGTTTAATAATTTAAAACAAAATAGGTTATACAAATATAAATATTCTTGTATAAATAGGATATATAAATATTCTTGTATTTGTATAACCCATGTTGTTTTAATATATATATATATATATATACATATATAAGCCTATATATAAATGCAGTTTTTGTGTTGTACATATTGAGGTTTTTTAAAATGATTAATTTTTGTATCACTTCGAAAAACACCACTACTAACTGATATTTCAAGCATTGAAAAATGCAGTGATCTAGTGCAAAACACGTTTGCTGAAAAATATCAATTAGTAGTGGTTTTCCCTAGTGATGTAAAAGTAGGTTGTATATATATATATATATATATATATATAAATAATAATACAAAAATATAAAACCACACTAAGACATTTTCTAATCATTGGTTCTTAGTTTTATATTTAGTAAATGTTTCGTAATTATTAAAAATTGTACGAAAGGCAATTGAAAAGATCACTTCGGTAAGAAATATAGATCTTATAATTTAAATTGTAAATTATAATAGGAAATCGTTACAATAATGAGGGAAATTTCGAAACATGATAATTTCATTGCGAGGTACACTTCATGGAGGGGTCTAAGGGGATCAATTAATCGAATTATTTACAATGTGTACAAAAATTAGAGGAATAAGAAGAACAAGGATAAGTTATTGTAAGCGAGGTGAGGTGAGAAGGCCTAATGAGTGGTGGATTAAGAAAGTTGAATAAGAATAAATTAAAAGATAAAATTGTTTTAGATAATTCATTGAGAATTCAAATATGAAATGTTCAGTACATGTGGAAAACAAGTTATATAAACAATAAAATTTCAAAGTCAATTCCTACTTGGGTCAACAAAGAAAATGTTGTTTTTTACTTGTTATTAAATAATGAATTTTATATAAATAAAGTAACATAACTTATGTGTTAAAAAAGCTGTTCCGTCACAAAAACTATAATCTAATATCAGCTGTTTTCTTAAATCATATGTTATCACTTATGTTAAACCAAATGGGCCGAATTAACTAACTATATTGCATACGTTGCCCTTTTTGTGAAACTTTTATCCTCCATATAAAACTAAAACTAATTCTTTATTAAATTTCATTATTGAATTATTTTTAAAAAACTGTATTAACATCAAGAGACATCCACTTCAAGATTGAAAAAATTTCTTTGGATTTAAAAAATATTTTACTACTAATTAAAAATTTTATTTACACACACACACACACACACACACACACACACACACACACACACACATATATATATATATATATATATATATATATATATATACATATATAAAATACATCTTTATTTGTTTTTTAATTTTATTTGAAGCTTTTCGTTGGTAAACAGTACCAACATAATCAGGAATGAATAATACAATAATGCAACATATACGACATATGGTAAATTAGAATCATCATTGTTGCCAAATTTATTACAATATTGTCAGGTTTAACTTGTTGTCTTAACATTATATAATATCAGCATTCGAAATATATAAATACAGTAACAATAAATAATTAATAAATGAACAAATACAAATACATTATAAATTTGATAAACATTGTAATGTTACTGCAACAAGTTAAACCTGGCAATCTTGTATTAAATTTGACAACAATGCTTATTCTAATTTAATATATGTTTTATACTTGCATTATTTTTTTGATGATTTGTTTTGTCGACACGATTTACCAACAACAAACTTTGAATAAACAGTATTTGAATCCCCTCAGTTTTTTTGAATAAAAAATATAATAGAAGGAATTAAAAATACTTTAAACAAATGAATAAACAAATTGTTGGAGATTCATTTAAAGAAACCCAATCCACGGAGAAAACACGTTGAAAAACTTAAAACTACAATAATTTATTCAGCCTTTAATTAATTGTAAGAAATTGAAATAAATTTCAAAATGGTTTAGCTCCAAAGAACTTTGTGTATAATAATACTATTATTTTAGGCCTTAATATCTACAAAGCTCCCAAGAGCTAAAGATTTCATAATTGGTTTAAATTTTTTACAATTTATTAAAAGTGTTTAGAAGAAATTCAAAGTTCTCTTTTCTTCGTAGCACTGATTTAGCTTTCCACGTAATATCTAAACGGAAAAGGAATAACACAAAACGTGAATGGCTCGAACCGACGTGACCGAGGACGTTCGACAAATCCGCAACATTCGTGACTCGGTTCACGAAAGTATTCTCCATTCTATAGAATAAATGAATGAAATATCCATTGAAATTTTTAGAATGAAGACGTAACCTCAAGATGGCGATAAAAAAATAGGTAGAAAAATATTTGGAAAGGATGGTGTGGGTCGATAATAATTGAAATCTCAATAATAGAGCAACAATGGGATCATTGTTATGGTAATCGGTTGTGAGTTTAAAAAGTTTGGCGCGAACAATGGAAAAGTCTTAGGCTATCATTAGCCGGGGCAGGGTGGGCTATGAATGAATCATTGACAGCCCAAATTGACGTATTACAGATTAAAGACGCACAACACATTCAGATCAGTTTTATTATATAGAATACCTTATTTAAGAAGCGATTATTTCATTGGTAGTAATGGTATGAGGCTTTAGAATTATTTGGCGTTGTTTTTTAATCAGCTAGATTTATTCACAAACCCAACAAGGAATAACCGAACTTGAAGAGTTAAAACTTTTGAAGTACTAGGCCCTAATACTTCTATAAGATTTGAAATTTATACGCTTGTTTTTCAACTTTGTTTGAAACACAATTTCATTTTAGTAATTTCATTATAATATTTTAATTTCGGATAACACTAAAGATAAATAACCCTTGCTATCAATCAATTTTACGAATTAATGTAAGGATACAAAATAGAATTTGTTGATACATACTTAGATAAAATCACAAGATTTATTTTAGTTAGATATAAAAAAGCGTATTTTACCTAAAAAGTTGGATTTGTATTTATTACTGTACATTTTACTTAAATAGTGAAGAAAATACTAGGGAATCCCTGCACAGAGAATTACGAATAAACATCAAAAAGTTTTTTTTACCATAACATATATTGCTTAATCTTATAATTTCTTGAAACTTTTATTTATAAACAGTCTTCAAATAACTATAGGCCTGTTATTAAAATTGTACAATGTTTAGGCCTAAAGATATATTAAAGTCCTGAATTGTTCAAGTTTGCGTAAAACATTTTTTAATTAATTAAAAGTTGATGTTCTAACCACGACACACACACACACACATATATATATATATATATATATATATATATATATATATATATATATATATACATACATACACACACACACGCGCGCGCGCGCGCACACACACACACACACACACACACACACACACACACATACACACACTTCAGTACGTTTACTTCAGGTAAGAGTCGTTGCCTACTCAATGTCACAAATTTCCTTTCCACCACTACATGAAAACATGTTACATATTGAGAATGTTCAATATATCATCAGCTTCCACATCCTATATGTCGGCACATATTTCAAGAATCGTTGTTGGTTCATAACAAAGCCAATCGTCGACGCGTAACAAAGCTTGTCTTCTAATGCAAGTCAGTGTTTTGACAGTCCTTATCATGTTTGTAGGAAAGTATTTATCCTAGCCTTCTATTCCCCGTCTCGCCTACTGCGATCTCTCAAGGCCAAGTGCACGGTTACGTGGTCCGCACTATACTGAAATACTATTATCTCCTTTGCTGTTCAATCCTCCCCTCCTCGCCTTTCTTCTTGCAAGGCTATGCAGCAGCCGGTTGGCAACTTAATATGAACCCGATGGGGAATAAGTTTGCTTCCAGTGCACAAACCTGCACTTATTATCATTAACCTTCATCATCATCATCAAGAATGTGGTTATGTGGTGCCTAATTGTCACCTAAATTATAAAGAAATCGCCCTTTATAGACGATAGTAAGTGTTTTACTACTTTAAGGTGGTTACCTTAAACATACAATAAAAGCCATTTAATAATTTCTTGAAAACGATTTTTTCATCTCAACAGGATGGTGTCAAGCCATCTTGTGTAGCTAAATGCATTGCGTTGTCCATCGCTTCAACAACGCAAAACTAAACCAAGTACATAAAGTGAAACAATGAACGTTCACGATATAAGAACAATGTAGCAAGGTTGCTTTTTATAGCCCGGAGCTTTTCTGAGATGAATAAAAGCAAAACGAGAGAAGCCCGGCAGGAAGGACTAAATTTGTAATTATGTTGAGCTATTAGTTTGAAAATAGATTTAAAAATATAATAAATGAAGAAAAGTAAAGCTGAGGGAGGCTCTAGATATAATTAATGTAACGACAAGCCCAGTGGCAAGGCGGGTCCAGTACGGGATAATTTAAAGCTATGCACACGTTTCTGCAATAAAGTAAAAACTAGAAAACCAGTACCTGAGCGACTGCTACTGTGGCCGTGTCGAGAACTGTGACTATCGCTCCGTGAAGGGTTCTTGCCCAATCAGAATAGTGTGTTTTATCAAAAGTTTAATTACTTCTTCGGGACTTACTGCCCTTATATTATCTTTTATACTTCACTAAACGATTTGTGTTATTCAATACCCTCTACGATAAAATTTTATTTTGAAACGAACAAAAATTAGATGGCGTTTTCCGACTATTAGTTTACACCCTCCCTGTACATAATAATATATTCAAAAGTAATAATGTGTTCAAATTTTCAGACGTTAATAAAATACTTTTTAATCATCCACTCAAGTTCAAATCCTTTTTTTTTACTTATAGTGAATGAATCTTGATGTTAACTTGAAGTTTTTCAAATATTAATCAAATCAATTAATTAATTAACTTTAATAAATAATTTCACTTTATATTTTGCCACTTAATATTTTGATTCTGTCATATATATATATATACATATTCACACTATTTGTAATAATCTAATAAAAAGTAACTAAGTTAAAATTTATCTTTGTTGACCTAAGTAGGAACTTACTTGGAAAATGATTTTTTAATAATTTTCTTTGCATTATATTTTGATTTGAAAAATTATTTTTTAAGCTATTTATGCTTCGTATTGTTTATTCGTTTTTGTCTTTACAGCGTAACAGAGAAAAGTAATTGCTTAAAACAACTATTAGCTAACATATGTCCTTGTTGGTAATATTGTTTAAATTTTTTAAGCTTAAGGAAAGACTTATCTCATTTGATTATTTATCTTTAAACTTCTGTATAATCACTGTTACTATTTCTGAAAATTTTACAGAAATGTCTCACCAGACCCTTGTTCTAATACGTACAATGGCTGGTAACAATTCACGGGTCTAGATGCGAAACGTGCCTGGTTAGAAATGTAAATACCAATGTTTTAAGTCAAATTTCTAGTCATAAAAGTATTGAATATAAAAAATTTGAAGAGGTACAATCGAATAATAAGTATATTTGTATTAATTAAACATTTGTTTAGTGTTACCTTCAATACAAGAACATTAAATAGATCAATCACCTACAAACATCTTGGTTGTAGAATATAACAAAACAAAAAGGCGAAGAGTATATGATAGATCAGCTAATATTACATTCCCTACTTTAGGAAATCTTACTACATATGTCGTATAAGTAACAACCATCAGGATTGGCTATATAATTTATAAGCCAATTCTTACGAAACATATTATTTCAATAACAGTTGAATACAACAAGCCTAAAAAGGACAGGGCATAGGCTACGTAATGGAACTACCCAAACGTTTGACGCAAAATATATAAAAAAGAGAGAGAAAACAGAAAGATATCTCACTTGTGTGTCTAAATATTAAAATAAGCAGGTAATGATCAATAAATTTTAAAATAATTTTGTTATATATAATTTTGTAATATATATAGTAGACTATAATAATACGATGTACAAAAGTGTGCGAATTTCTTCAAGAAATGTATAGAGTCAACGCCAATGGACGTTTATAGCCTACATAATTCAGTTGTTGAATGGAACAAGAGTGATGCAAGCTAACATAGCTACATTACATTGCACCTAATATAAGTTTTTTTGTGTCGTTTTCATTTTGTAAAATTATGTATTTCTGAAATTTATTGAAGTGAAAACTTTTATAGCGACGCTTACCAAAACATATTGGATGGATATAAATATACAATTTCGCGTCAGTGTAATTTCCGTCACATTAATAGTCAGTATAAATAATCAGCATAATTAGATCAGGCTACGCTACGAGTCACCTCAAAATTAATTACATTATAAAATATGATTTCAGCTGATATTACGTTATTTTATAGGTTATGTTGTAAAACAACTGTTCTAACGCGTACGTTATGTTACATCATTTATTGAACATTGTTAAAGGAAAAGATTGTTATTAAATAGTTATGATCAGTTTATATATATATTATTATATTTAAATTTTGATAAACCTCAATACAAATAGTTCAATATCACGAAAACATTAATTTATGTAGGGGCCTATGTTTAATCCCACTGTCGAAATGAAAACATTCTTAGGCGCGTCTAATAACAAATGTTTAGGTAATTTCTCATTATGCAGAATTAGATGTTTTTTCTCAATTCCAAGTTCCTATAGACGTGACTGTAAGACTTTTCACTTCTGTCGGCAATCCCCGAGTGCCTATTTTTTTTAAATGCTTTTTTGCAACGTAGGCCTACTATAGGAAAACATATTGTGATGAAAATTTATTGTTATTTTTATTCTTAGCTTTATTAATAAATAAGCTATTTATTATTAATAAAAATAAATAAATTAACTCACCCATTGCGGCCTCGACCGCTTAAGTTTATTGTTGTCACACTTTATATAGTCCTAATGATGTTGACAATATAGACCTATAATGCATATGTTTACTAATATAAGTAGTATTTATTGTTCTTTGAGTCAATGAAATTAGGAAAAGTAAAACAAATATACATACACAAAACTTACAAATTAATTAATTATTTACTCTTACGCGTTTTAATGACAAAGTCATCACCAGTGAGTGCTGCTTACAAACCAGTTGTAAGTTAGAGTTTGTAGTAGCAACACTCACTGATGTTGATGAATTGGTCATTGATACGCGTGTGAGTCAATAAATGTTTAATTTGTGAGTTTTGTGTTTGTCTTTTATTTGTATTAACATAACCTCACAAGCTACGTCCAAAGAATAGTTATTAGAAAAAGTAGTTTATTTTAAAAATTAATTTATCAAATCAGTTGATAACAATCTGTAAATAAGAGGCTATTTTACTAATCTGTTTCCTATGAAATTATTTGTTATAATATTTGAAACACATATTGATCCAGCTGGTAAAAAAACCAAATATGAGGCAATGAGTTTTAAATGAATGTAATAATATAAAAATGTTTATTTAGGACCAAGTACTTACGTTTTTAATATAAAATAGATAGAAAGACCTACTAAACGTTTAGAACATTTAAGTTTTAAGTTTCACTGATGCCTTAAAATTAAAATATTGCTAAATCCTATCTTATTGCGCACCTAAGTAGTATAGCAAAGGTTCCGTCTAAATTTCAAGACTGTACCATTATTAGTTTCGGCTCTGCGTTGATCAGTTAGTCAGGACTTCAATTTTTATGTATAGAGAAAAAACTTTATTTTTAATAATGGGAGCAAATTTGTT
The DNA here is from genome assembly GCA_036971475.1 of Prosapia bicincta. Taxonomy (NCBI): domain Eukaryota; kingdom Metazoa; phylum Arthropoda; class Insecta; order Hemiptera; family Cercopidae; genus Prosapia; species Prosapia bicincta. Next base: position 28,747,337 of record JBAIZL010000003.1, read on the forward strand.
TATTTTAAACATGTAAAAATTTGTAGCTCTTCAAGTGTTTTTTAATTGCGGTCCAGTTAGTCCTTCCACTCACAGACATTTTATTTACTTAATCCACGAGTCTTAAGTCAAATTTTTAATTTTAAAAATAGCGAAATATTTTACAAATTATGTTTGTAATGAGCAACTTTACGTTTTTGTTTCTGAAATGCATCCCTGGCGGTTTGGGATGTCATTGTAATTATTTTCTATTACAACGTACGCGCGCTTGGTTTCAGATTAAAGTAGCAATTAAGACACAAAATCCAGAAGTACCAAAAGCAAACACAACTAACCGGTGAGTAAATCCTTATTTACATAAATATTAATTGCTGCGAACGCCAATCACAAGTTTTAACACGATAGATTGTCATGATTTGACGATAAGACAGACAGACGGCCGGGGCATTGACGAGGGTGGTGGCTCCCAAGCAGCTGATCCGTGTTTCTTACAATGGCTTGGCTTTTTTACTTAACAAGGAATCAATCATTTTCACAGCGTGAAGGCGTCAAGACATAAAGGGATGTTATCGTAGGTAGAAAATCTCCTGTGGCAAATTGTGGTAAATATCAGATCGTTATCAATTAAAATTCTAGCCATCGTTACTTGTATTCGTCTGACTATGATGTTTGCTTTTGTGTAATTCTTCACATCAACGTCATCGTGGTTTATTTTATTACATTTAAACACTAGTTTCAACTTAACCAATCTGGTAGAAAGAATGACATAATAAACTAAGAAACAGGTGTGACTAAAATGTGTCTTGGAAATTATTACTTCATTGAGAAAATTTATTATTTAGATTTACTTAGTTGTAGGCTACAAATCATGGATTCGACACACAGATTAATCATTTTCTTCACAGTTTTATATATTCAACAATAGAGTATATTTTTTTTACACTGCTCTAATAAAATGAATCAATTTCTATATTGTAGGCCCTGCATCTTCAAGAGTTTGGACGTTTTCCGACCTTAATTGTTTAAAAATAAATACACATTTTAAATTCAACCTGGATGAAATATGCGTGAAATAATTTTAAGAAATTTCCATTTTGTCTTTATGTTAAGAAATCTGTTTTACTAAATTAGATCATTGACAAATTTAATTTTTTCAACAATAAAGTTGAATAATTGATATATTTACATTTATACTACTTCATTTCTTTCTTCAGCTCTATATCTGGCCAGTATATATCTTATCCCATAGGAACAAATTTTTGTGTTGCAGTTTATCGTTTTAATTCATCCTATTTTGTTTTAAATTAAAAATATATAACAATTTGTTACATGTAGAAAAACATATACCCTTACGAAGCTGACATTTCAAACTTTAAATAACATGGACGATATATTTATTTATAACCTTTTACTATCCTACAAAGTAACCTGAAAAATATTAATGTTCATTGAGTAACATGAAGTTATTGGTCGCAACAGTTAGGTTTCCTGAGCTGTTCAGATCTTCCACAAATAAAATGTTTAAAAATCTAGTTAACAGCCCATGTTCGCAAAGCGAACATAAATGGGAAGGGGAGTACATTTTCATTCTTCTCCTAGCATGGTTGTCAAGTCTAACGAGTGAATATTGCGTTGACTCTATCTTTAGAATCTCTACTCTATCTTTATCACTTCCAAAATATGACTATACAATAATGGAAGCAATAATTGACAACAACTTGGTACACGGTACGAGAAAACATCCCTAGCTCCAAATGCTGCCAAAATATTTCGAATTGTCATCTGACCAACTGTTCACTTCTGCTACAGAAAATAGCTAACGTTTCCAATGGACAAAATGTACGAATAAGAAGGACAAAATGGAAAAAAGATTTTGAAAAGCTAGGAAAGGGTAAATTTGTACTTAACACTTGACTTCAATTTCCAGGGAGTGATTTTGAACTTTTAAACATTATTCGACTGCTTAAAAAGTCCATTTTTTAAATCCTAAAATGTTAATTTTTTCCTGCAAACAACTCTTGTACCTAAAATACAATACATGTTACACTGTTCTACTACCTATCTAATCCTTAATTATTAACGAACAATTATTACTTTTAATTACTTTTTTAAGAGATAACATTTATTTGAAAAAAAATTGATTTTAATATGAGATAAAACTGTAGAGAATTTTGATTGACAGGCTTAATTGACTGGTTTTCAAATTCACTACAGCGTTATCAATCCCATCTAAGTTTTGTGACAGTGATTCCAATGTAAAATACGTACAAGGTCAGCGAAAATGATGAAGAATAATTACTAAAATCAAAATTCCTTGTGGAAAAGTCGAGAACCAGAACATTGGTAGGGTACAGTAAATGTTCTGACAATTTCTAAAATGTCTTTTCTGACAACCCTTATTGTTGTTTGTTTTTCATGTCTTTTAATACTTAATTATTTAATATAGTTTAATTCACTGTCAATAAGAACAGTTAATACACAAGGATACTGGTTTGTGTAAAAAATTATAGAGAGAGAATTATTATCAAAGTAACCATAATAGCCTTTTCATAATTAATTAATTTACCCTCACCATAATTTAAAACGAAGAGAAAATTGCGTCTACATAATGGTTCGTATCTCAAGTCATACTATCTTACATGGTCATAGGACTTGTCTAAGTCGCCACTAAAACTAATTCAAAAGTTTCCATTCAACCATTTTAAATCTGTTAATAGAATTAAAAATCAACGAAAGACCAAACTAGAAAAACAATAATCAAATAATTATTATCAACAAAGGAATTTGAGATTATATCGATATGAACATCTGAACAAGGCGTCATCAACGTCGGAGATTGTAAATACCATGAAGTTACAAAACTCTTTAGCCTAGAAAACCTCCGACGTTTTTTTGACTGTAAGAGTTGCATTAACTGAGTTGTATATATAACATCAAACTAAAAACTTTCCCACAGTGCAGTGAATCCTAAAATAGAACAATAACGGTATACCACGTGACAACGAAAATCCTACACATCTGGCTATCTAAAGAAGTACTTAATCTCAGTTGATGCTCGAAAATGAAGACACGTAATTAGTCTTCGAAGGTTGACACTTATATATACCAAGTAAGATTCTTCTTTAAGTACATTATAATGTAAGTGGTAAGTGAATACAAGAAAGCAGTTCTACAAAGTTATGTATATATATATATATATATATATATATATATATATATATATATATAATAAGTTATATTGTTTAATAATCTAAAACAATATAGGTTATTCAAATACAAGAATATTTTTTAATTTATATTCAATGCTTTTCGTTGGTAAACAGTACCAACATCATCAGGAATGAAAAATAGGCCTACAATAATCATAATTGTATTTTTCATTCCTGATGATGTTGATACTGTTAGCAACGAAAAGCTTTGAATATAAATATACTTGTATATATATATATATATATATATATATATATATATTTCAAAAACAAGAATACTTTTAATGGATACATTAGGAATAATATATGCATTAAAAGTATTCTTGTTTTTGAAATATTTTAAACTTATTAACTATATTACAAGAAATTATATCACCATATTTAATATATATATATATATATATATATATATATATATATATATATATATATAAGTTTTATTGTTTAATAATCTAAAACAACATAGGTCATTCAAATACAAGAATATTTTTTAATTTATATTCAATGCTTTTCGTTGGTAAACAGTACCAACATCATCAGGAATGAAAAATACAATAATCATAATTGTATTTTTCATTCCTGATGATGTTGATACTGTTAGCAACGAAAAGCTTTGCATATAAATATACTTGTATATATATATATATATATATATATATATATATATATATATATAAATATCGCAATATGTTTTCTTGTGTATTAATAAAGAACAAAAGTCAAAATAAAAATACAAGAATTATATTTGAATTTACAATTCAAAGCTTTTCGTTGGCTAACAGTACCAACATCATCAGGAATATTAAACAATTAAAATTAACATATGTGCAAATTAGATCAAATAAATAGTTATGCCAAATCAATTACAATGTTGTTAAATTTTTTTTTATTTTGCTGCCCTAACATTACAAACACTGAATATATTATCGAATTTAGATTTTACTTGTATTTGTTCATTTATCAACTCATTATTAGTATTATATTTATGTATTTCTAAAACTTCATAAATATTCATTCTCAGGCCTTTGTTAATTTCTTTTATAAGTATCATATTATCTATATTAGGAAATAAGTGATTATTATTAATACAATGACTAGCAAAATTTGATTTATAAATTTCTGGCTTTTTATATGCATTAAAATGTTCTTTATATCTATCTTTAAGTTTTTTCTTAGTTTGTCCTATATAAACTTTATTACAATAATCACATTCTAATTTATATACACCGTTTTTTTCATGCATATTAGTAATATTATTATTATTCATTATATTTATTAATTTATTATTAGTATTATAAGCGAATTTTATGTTGCTACCTTTAAACAATTTTGTGATATTTTTTACTTCATTACCAAAAAATGTAAATGAAGTCCATATGACATTTTCATCATTATTTTTGTAAATTAGATTATTATTTTGTTTCTTTAAAATATTATAATTAAGTTTATCAACAGTTTTCTTTTTATAACCATTCTCAATTGCAATTTGATAGATAATGTTTTTCTCTCTTATCTTGTTTTCATTATTCATAGGTATTTTATGTAATCTATATAATAAATTGTATAATGCAGCCATTTTTTGATTATACGGATGGTTAGAATTATTAGGTATAATTTGGTTAGTTTGTGTCGGTTTACGATATATGTTAAATTCAAATTCATTAATATGTCTTATAATTGTTATATCTAGAAAGTTGATCTTATTATTTTCCTCCATTTCATAAGTAAAATTAATATTTTTATTTATCATATTTATTTTATCTAAAATAGTTATTAAGTTTATACCATTATTATTAGATACATACAATCCATCATCTACATATCTAAACCAATAACCGTTTTTATCAAATGTCTGTATAATTTTATTTATTTTATCATCTATATATTGTAAAAATATTTCAGATATTATATTCGATAAGAGAGAACCCATGGCAAGACCATCTTCCTGTTTGTAAATTTTATTATTATATGTAAAATAATTTTGATTTAATATTATTTTTAATGTATTTATAATTTCTAATATTAATTTTCTATCTTTTTCATTTTGCTCTAATCTAGATTTTATAATATTGAGAGTCTCTTTTATAGGAATATTTGTGTACATATTTTTTATATCTAATGATATTAATTTGGTTTTATTATCAATATTAATTATTTTTAATTTATCAATAAGCTTAATAGAATTACTTATGGTATGATTATTATTTAGTTTCATTTTATCTTTAAGAATAGATGTTATGATTTTAGATATTTTATAAGAAGGGGCATTCATAAAATTTACTAATGGTCTAATTGGTTTCTCAATTTTGTGTAATTTAATAAGTCCATTCATTATTGGTATTTTTGGATTATCGTTCATATAATTACTAATATTATATTTATTAAATAATTTATAAGAAGATTTTATTAATTTTTTTATTTCATTTTGATATTTCTTCGTAGGATCCTTATATATTTCACTAAATTGATTTTCATTTATGTATTTTTCTGTTTTATTTATGTGTTCGTCCTTATCAATAATTACAACAGCGTTACTTTTATCAGCTTTTACTGTAATTAGATTGTTATTTTGTAGTTTATTTTTTAAATCTTTAACTCCTAAATATGTTTGTCTATGGGTGTTATTAATTTTATTAGTTTTAATTAATTTTTTTATTTCATGAGCTGCTTCGATTCTGATACTATCTTGTATATTTTCATTTAATTTACTAATGGCTATTTCTGTATCTATTATTATATTATCAATATCTTTATTTATGTTTCTTTTTATATTGATTTTATTATTTTCAAGTAGTTTTATTTCGCAATTATTAAATTTAGTATTAGATAAATTAACAACATTAGGGTGAAAGTTATGATATTTAACTTCAGGTATTATTTTCATTTGTTTTTCAAGTTTTAAATTATTTAGTTTTTTTGATATATTATTTATTTTTATATTTCTAGTTTTATTTATCAAGAAGTTAATTTTATTGTATTTTATTGTATTTAATGTTGTTAATTTATCTAATACTAAATTTAATAATTGCGAAATAAAACTACTTGAAAATAATAAAATCAATATAAAAAGAAACATAAATAAAGATATTGATAATATAATAATAGATACAGAAATAGCCATTAGTAAATTAAATGAAAATATACAAGATAGTATCAGAATCGAAGCAGCTCATGAAATAAAAAAATTAATTAAAACTAATAAAATTAATAACACCCATAGACAAACATATTTAGGAGTTAAAGATTTAAAAAATAAACTACAAAATAACAATCTAATTACAGTAAAAGCTGATAAAAGTAACGCTGTTGTAATTATTGATAAGGACGAACACATAAATAAAACAGAAAAATACATAAATGAAAATCAATTTAGTGAAATATATAAGGATCCTACGAAGAAATATCAAAATGAAATAAAAAAATTAATAAAATCTTCTTATAAATTATTTAATAAATATAATATTAGTAATTATATGAACGATAATCCAAAAATACCAATAATGAATGGACTTATTAAATTACACAAAATTGAGAAACCAATTAGACCATTAGTAAATTTTATGAATGCCCCTTCTTATAAAATATCTAAAATCATAACATCTATTCTTAAAGATAAAATGAAACTAAATAATAATCATACCATAAGTAATTCTATTAAGCTTATTGATAAATTAAAAATAATTAATATTGATAATAAAACCAAATTAATATCATTAGATATAAAAAATATGTACACAAATATTCCTATAAAAGAGACTCTCAATATTATAAAATCTAGATTAGAGCAAAATGAAAAAGATAGAAAATTAATATTAGAAATTATAAATACATTAAAAATAATATTAAATCAAAATTATTTTACATATAATAATAAAATTTACAAACAGGAAGATGGTCTTGCCATGGGTTCTCCCTTATCGAATATAATATCTGAAATATTTTTACAATATATAGATGATAAAATAAATAAAATTATACAGACATTTGATAAAAACGGTTATTGGTTTAGATATGTAGATGATGGATTGTATGTATCTAATAATAATGGTATAAACTTAATAACTATTTTAGATAAAATAAATATGATAAATAAAAATATTAATTTTACTTATGAAATGGAGGAAAATAATAAGATCAACTTTCTAGATATAACAATTATAAGACATATTAATGAATTTGAATTTAACATATATCGTAAACCGACACAAACTAACCAAATTATACCTAATAATTCTAACCATCCGTATAATCAAAAAATGGCTGCATTATACAATTTATTATATAGATTACATAAAATACCTATGAATAATGAAAACAAGATAAGAGAGAAAAACATTATCTATCAAATTGCAATTGAGAATGGTTATAAAAAGAAAACTGTTGATAAACTTAATTATAATATTTTAAAGAAACAAAATAATAATCTAATTTACAAAAATAATGATGAAAATGTCATATGGACTTCATTTACATTTTTTGGTAATGAAGTAAAAAATATCACAAAATTGTTTAAAGGTAGCAACATAAAATTCGCTTATAATACTAATAATAAATTAATAAATATAATGAATAATAATAATATTACTAATATGCATGAAAAAAACGGTGTATATAAATTAGAATGTGATTATTGTAATAAAGTTTATATAGGACAAACTAAGAAAAAACTTAAAGATAGATATAAAGAACATTTTAATGCATATAAAAAGCCAGAAATTTATAAATCAAATTTTGCTAGTCATTGTATTAATAATAATCACTTATTTCCTAATATAGATAATATGATACTTATAAAAGAAATTAACAAAGGCCTGAGAATGAATATTTATGAAGCTTTAGAAATACATAAATATAATACTAATAATGAGTTGATAAATGAACAAATACAAGTAAAATCTAAATTCGATAATATATTCAGTGTTTGTAATGTTAGGGCAGCAAAATAAAAAAAAATTTAACAACATTGTAATTGATTTGGCATAACTATTTATTTGATCTAATTTGCACATATGTTAATTTTAATTGTTTAATATTCCTGATGATGTTGGTACTGTTAGCCAACGAAAAGCTTTGAATTGTAAATTCAAATATAATTCTTGTATTTTTATTTTGACTTTTGTTCTTTATATATATATATATATATATTTCAAAACAAGAGTACTTTTAATGGATACATTAGGAATAATATATGCATTAAAAGTATTCTTGTTTTTGAAATATTTTTAACTTATTAACTATATTACAAGAAAACATATCACCATACTTAATATATATATATATATATATATATATATATATATATATATATATATATATAACATTTTTGGATGTCAAGTGAGTTTGGTTTTCATAGATTTATTATGTTTTTTGCACTTTGTTCATTTAGCGAAACCAACCACTTTCTTTGGTTGAAGCGGGGAACAATCCTACGCAAGCTGCATTTAATTAGGGTACCGTTTTTCTTCTAAAAGGGCAACTTAAGCCCCACACATGAAATTACTTCCGCCTGTATTTTGGCACAGTTTTAAACAAAAAAATACACAGTAAATCTACGTTTTTACGAAATCAACATTATTAACCGAAACAACGCCTACAAATGTATGATTTAATTGGCGTTAGGTAACGCTTTCTGTCCATTATTTATCGTCCAAAGGAGATAAATTAGCCAAAGTGTAATTACCCAAAGCGTCCAGTTTCGATGTTATTTTATTCGGTCACAAATTAGTGCTAATAAATTTAACGAAAGGGAGAAGCGTCATATTGAAATAAATTGCAATTTGCGTGGGGCATATTTAAGCGCGCGAGTTTAGATACTTATCTGCGAGTACCCGCACGTTCTGCATAAAAC
>JBAIZL010000003.1:28761372-28771372 GCA_036971475.1 Prosapia bicincta
TTGTATAAAACAAGTTGAGGTACAGCCAACTTTAAGTTATTTATTTATGTAAATAAACAAACTACTTCTTATTTCTAAAATTTATTTCTACATGCATTTGAGACTTACAATATACGGATTCTAATAGTACTTGAGTGTTATAATTTATAATTGAAGCTTAAACTTCTGCTTTAATAATAATGATAAATTATAAATTCTTAACATTCAAATCTTCAATATTTAATCTTTAATACTCAAATCTTACTTCCTAAGTATAAATAGCTTGATTATTTTTTGTTGCTAGCTACTTAATACTAGATATTTAGTTCTAGTAACTTAGCGCTAGTTACTGAATTCTAGTTACTTAATGCTAGGCACTTAATGTTGGTTATTTAGTGTCATTCATGTAATGTTAGTTACTTAGTGCTAGCTATTTAATCATAGTTACTTAATGATAGCTACTTAATGCTTTTTACCTAGTGGTATTTACTGAATGCCAGTTACTTAATACCAGTTACTAATTCTAGATATTTAATACTAGCCACCTTATGCTAGCTACTTAGTTCTAGTCGCTTAATGTTAGTTACTTATTGCTAGTTATTTAACCCTTGTTACTTAATGATAGCTATCTAATGATAACTACTTAATGCTTTTACTGTGTCATTTACTTAATGCCAGTTACTTAATACCAGTTACTAATGCTAGTTATTTATTACTAGTTACCTTCACCTTATGCTAGCTACTTAGTGCTAGCAACTTAATGTTAGTTACTTGGTACTAGTCGCTTTGGTTTTTAGCAAAAAAAAAGATAAACTCTAGCTACTTAGTGCTAGCTGCTTATTACTAGGTATTTAATTATAGTGCTATAGTATAGGTTACGTAGTGCAAGTTGCCTAATAGTAGTTCCTAAAATACATAATGCGCAACCTTGAATACTTAATTTAAAATATTTAATTTATGCTCGGTGGTCAATTCTCAATATCCAATCCTCAATATTCTCAACACCCAGAACCCGACATCTATATCTGAATGCACAACACTTAGTTACTCATGCGTTATCCGCTTTACTTCTTATTTTACAATCTAAATCGATACTAACAAATTTAAAATTCCTAAAATGCATTTTCAAGACGGAAATGTTTTACTTATGAATTAAAATAAGGTTTTACCCACGGAAGGAAATTCGGAACGAAAAATGATGATGAAACTATGTTTAATTGGTATAGTTTGTAATAAAAATAAGCAATATTGTAGCAATATTATAATATATAATATAATAATAATGTATATATTATTATAAAATATATATATTATATTATAAATATAATATATATAGTACAATATATAATAAGCATTATTAGCATCATCAAGGGGCTGCAACATTTTAGATTCCAAATTACAAACGTTCTGTTAATGGCAAATGTGTTATTAAAAGGATGAGTTAAGGCTCTACTACAGTCAGTCTGTGGCATAGTAAAATTGATTTTACTCATGAAAGGTAACAAGTATTAATACATTTTTGTATGAGCCTGTATATAAAGTTGCCTTCAATGGGGAGGAAGATATAGGTTGTTGTTACCTCGAAGAAGAAGAACATAGAAAGTGTTCAAGAACAATATTTTAAATCTTAAAAAATCTTCAAAACTAAAAAAAATAAGAACAAAAGAATGAGGGAGTATGAGAAAATAGGATTAAATACAACAAACAATAAAGCTAGGACCAAAATTTAATAAAATAACAAGTGCATCCATCTTATCCCTAGCACTTTTATCCCCTGTGCGCATCCGATCTTTTTCTCTTTCACCAGGCGCATGGATCCTATTATTACCTATTTTCTATCATTGCTTGCATCCTACCCTTACCTATTTTATCAGGTTTTTGATTCGATGCTTAACTCTATTAAACAGGTGCATGCATCCTAAATCAGTTGTTCCACCAGGTGCATGCATCCTATTATTACCTACTTTATCAGGTAGCCTATATGAATCATATTCCTAGCTCTTTTATCAGGTTTTAGCATCCGATGATTAGCTCTATTATTCAGGTGCATACATCCTAAATCTAGTTGTTCCACCAGGTGCATGCATCATATTATTACCTACTTTATCAGGTAGCCTATATGAATCATATTCCTAGCTCTTTTATCAGGTTTTAGCATCCGATGATTAGCTCTATTATTCAGGTGCATGCATCCTAAATCTAGTTGTTCCACCAGGTGCATGCATCATATTATTACCTACTTTATCAGGTAGCCTATATGAATCATATTCCTAGCTCTTTTATCAGGTTTTAGCATCCGATGATTAGCTCTATTATTCAGGTGCATGCATCCTAAATCTAGTTGTTCCACCAGGTGCATGCATCATATTATTACCTACTTTATCAGGTAGCCTATATGAATCATATTCCTAGCTCTTTTATCAGGTTTTAGCATCCGATGATTAGCTCTATTATTCAGGTGCATGCATCCTAAATCTAGTTGTTCCACCAGGTGCATGCATCATATTGTTACCTACTTTATCAGGTATATGAATAATATTCTTAGTTCCTTTATCACGTTAATCCGATGCTTAGCTCTATTAATCAGGTGCATACAGCCTCAACTTAGTTTTTCTACCAGGTGCGTGTATCCTATCCTTAGCTCTTTCACCAGGTACATGCAGCCTATCCTTAGCTCTTTCACCAGGTGCAATCATCCTATTATTACATATTTTATCAGGTATATGAATCATATTCTTAGTTCCTTTATCAGGATTTAGCATCCGATGCTTAGCTCTATTAATCAGGTGCATGCATCCTCAACTTAGTTGTTCTACCAGGTGCATGCATCCTATCCTTAGCTCTTTCACCAGGTGCAATCATTCTATTATTACCTACTTTATCACGTATATGAATCATATTCTTTGCTCTTTTATCAGGTTTTAGCATCCGATGCTTAGCTCTATTATTCAGGTGCATGCATCCTAAATCTAGTTGTTCCACCAGGTGGATGCATCATATTATTACCAATTTTATCAGGTATATGAATCATACTCTTAGTTCCTTTATCAGGTTTATGCATCCTAACCTTAGCTCTTCTATCAGGTGCATGCAATTATATAATTTGTTCTTCCATCCGGTGCATGCATCCCTATCCTTAGCTCTTCCATCAAGTGCATGCAGCCGATCCTTAGCTCATTTATCAGGTGCATGCTTCCTATAATTTGCTCTTCTATCAGGTGCATGCAATTATATAATTTGTTCTTCCATCCGGTGCATGCATCCCTATCCTTAGCTCTTCCATCAAGTGCATGCAGCCGATCCTTAGCTCAATTATCAGGTGCATGCTTCCTATAATTTGCTCTTCTATCAGGTGCATGCATCCTAACCTTAGCTCTTCTATCAGGTGCATGCAATTATATAATTTGTTCTTCCATCCGGTGCATGCAGCCCTATCCTTAGCTCTTCCATCAAGTGCATGCAGCCGATCCTTAGCTCATTTATCAGGTGCATGCTTCCTATAATTTGCTCTTCTATCAGGTTTATGCATCCTAACCTTAGCTCTTCTATCAGGTGCATGCAATTATATAATTTGTTCTTCCATCCGGTGCATGCATCCCTATCCTTAGCTCTTCCATCAAGTGCATGCAGCCGATCCTTAGCTCATTTATCAGGTGCATGCTTCCTATAATTTGCTCTTCTATCAGGTGCATGCATCCTAACCTTAGCTCTTCTATCAGGTGCATGCAATTATATAATTTGTTCTTCCATCCGGTGCATGCAGCCCTATCCTTAGCTCTTCCATCAAGTGCATGCAGCCGATCCTTAGCTCATTTATCAGGTGCATGCTTCCTATAATTTGCTCTTCTATCAGGTTTATGCATCCTAACCTTAGCTCTTCTATCAGGTGCATGCAATTATATAATTTGTTCTTCCATCCGGTGCATGCATCCCTATCCTTAGCTCTTCCATCAAGTGCATGCAGCCGATCCTTAGCTCATTTATCAGGTGCATGCTTCCTATAATTTGCTCTTCTATCAGGTGCATGCATCCTATAATTTGCTCTTCCATCAGGTGCATGCATCCTATCCTTACCTCTTCTATCAGGTGCATTTCAGCCGATCCTTAGCTTCTCTAACATTGCATGCATCTTACCCTTAGCTCTTCCATCAGGCGCATGCATCGTATCCTTTGCTCTTCCATTGGGCTCAATCATCCTATCCTTAGCTCTTCCGTCAGGTGCAAGCATCCTATCCTTAGCTCTTCTATCAGGTGCATGCACCCTATCCTTTACTATTCCATCAGGTGTATACATCCTATCCATAGCTCTTCTATCAGGTGCATGCAACCTATCCTTTACTCTTTCATCAGGTGCATGCATCCTATCCTTAGCTGTTCTATCAGGAGCATGCATCTTATCCTTAGTTCTTTCATTAGGTGCATTCATTCTATCCTTAGCTGTTCTATCAGGAGCATGCATCCTATCCTTAGTTCTTTCATTAGGTGCATTCATTCTATCCTTAGCTCTTCTATCAGGTGCATGCATCCTATCCTTAGTTCTTTCATTAGGTTTATGCATCCTATCCTTAGCTCTTCTATCAGGTGCATGCATCCTATCCTTAGCTCTACCATCAGGTGCAAGCATCCTGTCCTTAGCTTTTCTATTAGGTGCATGCATCCTACCCTTAACTATTTTATCAAGTTTATGCATCCGATCCTTAGCTCTATTGTCAAGTTCATGCATCCTATACTTAGTTGTTTAACCAGGTTCAAGCAGCCGATCCTTAAATGTTCTATCATTGCATTCATCCTATCCTCAGCTCGTCCATCAGGTGCATGCATCCTATCTTTAGATTTTTGTACCAAGTGCATGCATCTTTTCACGAGCATACATTTTAATAAAATAATTGCGTTTAAAAAAAAATATCAAAAGCGAAGAGAAAATGTCACAAGCCTTCATTGGCGATACAAGCCAAAATAAATCCAATACTGATAGTTAACACTGTGAAATTTTTTATAAGATAATGTGGTTTAAAGTTGACACTTAAAATAAAGCAAACAGTATAAAACTCCTCTAAAGGTATACAGAAACATTATTTACGATTTTTGGGCCATCTCTTCGTTTCTTCGTGAATCAATGTTTATTATTAGTATAGTATATTTATTTCGTAATAAATTAATCATCATTCATACCGAAGTGTATTTATGTATAGGCTATATAGCCTAATACACATATTTAATGAACGTATTATAATACTGTAATTTATGTGATATAATACAGGCTTTAATGGGTTTTACAATTTTTTTTTACTCTTTTATCTTGCGACATTTCGGCAATATTATAGTAATAAACTTGTCTTTTGAAAACGATTTGCGCCTTATAATTCTGTAATTAAGTGTATATAATTTAAATTGGTTTCAATTTAAAGAATTATTCATGACCTCACTTTTCTACTAGTTCTTAAATTTTCAATTTTAGTATATTAGTTGACCTGTAAGCCTGTTAGTGTGGCATACCTCTTCATTAACAGAATTTAACCTATACTGAAACTATTTTGTTTAATTTTCTTAAGTGTTTTGAGAACATTTTATGTGCTAAAGGTGTGTGCAAAGGATCATCAGTTTCATGTATATTCTTAATATAATATAATCGAAATGTCGGCAAATAAATGACAGATCTATTCCGAAACCCAATCTATTCTGGCAATTCGTGAGTAGCCTTACAATATTGTAATAATTATGAATTAAACGGTCGGTTTTAGTACCTCTTGTATGAAAAGATTCCTATTCAAAACAAACAGCGAAACAATAATAATCTATAATACTAAATAGAAATAATTAATAATAATAAAACAAATTAACAAAAACAATAATAACAATAATAATAATCTACAATATCCTGGCTAATTGTTTCAATATTGTTCGATCTGTTTGCAAACCGAATGACATATTTGCTTTCTCATCCTGCTTGTGGTATGTGTTCCCAGGAGCTGTTATTGGCTCTCGTTTGTGTGTTGTGTCACGTGATCGTGCGGCGGATATACAGCGTCATGACGCATCACAGCTGCTTTGGTCCGCCTTCTGTGTTGGGTGTCAAACACTGAGACACGACATCCATTGTTGAAGCCTAACAATCAAGCACCAGGTTTGGGCAGGATAAGTAACCGCGGCTCATTCCGGACAGTGTAAATGGTTTGTTTGTGTATCTGAAAACAGTTTTGTTCAGGGTTTTTTCAATATTTGTTCCTTTCTAAAAATCATTGGGACTACAATAAGGCATAGATTGGTTATTGCTCTAAGACGACCAGACAGTGTAACTATTATCGCTTATGAAGGGTACTATAAGGTTTGAATATAGGTGAGTTGTTAGGGAATCAAAAAACTTGTTAGGGATATTAAAAGATTTGTAGTGGTATTGTCCAAGGTAGACGTACTCTCTATCGGGGTTATAAAAAAGTATAGTGCAGACCACGTAACCGTGCACTTGCTACTAGTATACTACCACTTCTGAAAACATGTTATATTTTAAGAATGTTCTATACATTAACAGCTTCTGCATCCGATATGTTTATACATATTTCAAGATTGTTTGCTATTTAACACCGAAGCTAATTTATCTAATATCGACCGCAAGTCATGCAAGTCAATGTTTTAACAGTCCTTATCATGTTTATAGGAGAGTATTTATACTGGCCATCTACGACTGCGATCCCTCAAGACCAAGTGCACGGTTACATGGTCCGCACTATATCTACCATTAATCCCCTCGGTAAGAATAAAAGATGAAGAAGGGGAGCTAAAATTAGATAAGGTTAGTTAATGAGAGACATGATGGTCTTGAAGTCTTGAAAGGTGGAAAGGGTTGTTCACCTGAAAGTAGACTTATTCTCGGGGTATATACAGTTCTCTACCCGCTACGCGAAGAGATGAGTTTAAACGAGTTGATACACTTTTTAATAATTTTTCGCAGAAAATAATAAGTAATGAAGCTCTTACAATTGAAAATTGAATCACACCAGTTTATATTTAATAACACTTAGACATTGTTCATTGGGAAATGTTCACAAACTCGTTTAGTACTACAAATCTTCCTTCATAAACAATGTCAAGAAAATATTTGCAACAAGCCACAGCGAGCAAGATACGTTTCTTCCAATCCAGTTAACCTTTGTTAGGCTACGACGCAACCGGTGGGAAAATGTTACAACAAAGATGCAATTACAGCTGCACTTAAGGCATTCTAAGAGTACCTACTGTTGTCACCACTATAACCAGTCAATCTGGTTACGTAATACAGGCTCGGACTTAATTAACGATATCGGTTAATTAACTGATTGGCGCATACATTCTGTCTGAAAAAAACGAAATAATTATGAGACGTTTCGTAAAAAAATATACAAAGGCTTAGAAAGTAATAACTTTGTTTTGAAAATGCTATTTATTTGATTTAGATTTTATTTAAAAAAAAATTTTTAAATATAATATTGTATTTTATTTTATTATGGAATATTACTTAAATACAAATAAATTCAGATAATACGCTTTTATTTGTATATGCTTTACAAATATATCAATAGATAAACTGAATTTTCGAATGGTCAAGAATGTCAAAGTCGAAAAAATAAGCAAACTTAAATTGTATCTGTGCGTAAATGTATTGTGTGTAAATATTGTAGTAATTTAAATGTAATTAGATTTTTATATATAATGTAATTATTGTTGTATTATTGCTTTCCTCCCTCTCACTCTCTTTGTCTGTCTGTCTATCGTCCCTCTCTCTCTCCCCCCTTTCTCTCTCTTTCTGTATATATATATATATATATATATATATATAAAGAGAGGGAGAGAGAGAGGGGGGGGAGAGAGAGCAAAGTATGACATTTGCTGGTTCAGAAAATAGATATTTGCAAGTACAGTACACTTAAATTATCTTAGATCTTAAAATTGCCAAAAGGTGGAGGAAGTAATTTCTCTTTTTTAAATTTAAATCTTGTGGTGTTCAGACATTAACAAAGGTTGTACGTTACATATTGTTTTAATGAGTTCCAGTCTGTTAAGATTACCTCTACTACAGACGATCTCTTCTACGAATGGTTGAAAGACCTCTGCATAGGTTAGTCGGAAAAAAATTTCAGTTGGGACAGGGAAAGACGTTCTTGGAAGTAATATTTAACAAAGAGGAATATTTGTGAGTAGTGTTATTGGAATATCATATTAACCTAATATTAACTCATATCTTGGTATTTTAGCAAACAATAATTAACACCCTTACTGATAACACTCTACTATACACTCAATGGATAAGTTTAGATTATATTTCTAGTTAAACCTCTTATTCTCAATTTATACAATTACAAAATGCACATGCCCACTTATTTGAATCAATGTATATTCTTATAAGATTAAATAAAACTGTAATTGTGTTTTTTTGTTACCCTTATGGATGAATACACCATCAATAGCTTTAATTATATCCTTTGAAAGAACTTTGGCAAGCGATGTCTGTGGTTAGCCGCACACTCTTTAAGGTTGTTTCGATCTGTGAGGCATATTTAGGTCTACGCCAGACGGTTGTAATCCGACATCTCTTTCAGTGATTCTTCTAATGATATATTTTATTTTAAAAATTACTTCTGTACTAGGTGTGTGGTCGATTTCAATATATTATCTTTACTTCATGTTTAAAAACAATTGAAGCTTTTTTTCAAAGACAATTTATTCTTGCAGATATTAGAAGACATTAATTCCTTTTGAAATACCAGGAAATAAACTGTTTGTTTATAAATGTAGGAATTAAATACAATACAAGTGCATTATGAATCTATGTTTCTTTGCCCTTTTGCTACGGATATCTACTACTTTTGTATGATTCTTTTGTTTAAGACCTTCTTTTCTTTATTAAAAAGATTTTGCTTTTGTCAACAGTCTTGTTTAATTGTTAACAAGCAAAGTCTCCAACATAGGACAGTTAATATTTTTCACATCTTTTCTTAACTTTTTTTTATAACTTGGCTTATTTCAAAATAAATTTGATTTTTTCTACCTTTTTCTACTATAGCTTTTACATGGCTACTTTTCTTTTCATTTTATTCTGTCAACACTTTCCTCTTTATCTGTTGTTAGGGTGACTTTCTCCAACCACATGCACCAACAATTCACAGGAATGTGAGCACACCAAATCTCATCGCAGATAATATTGTCTTTCCACAGGATGCTACGAGTACATCAAATAATTTGCTGGGAGGTCCTGGTTGGCCAGGAGGGACCAATATGCCGAGAAATGTTAGCACACCTAATCTAAACAGGGATCCTTTTGCTGATTTAGGTAACGTTGAATGATTATTTTTGTTAATTTTCAATGCAATTAGAGAACAGAATAATAAGTTTCAGTTACATTTCTAGACTTAAGTGCTGGATATATTGTCCTTTTCTACCTAATTGCAAGCAGTAAAAGGTAAATAAGCAAACAAAAATTATAGTAAAGGTAATGTTTGGTAAATATAGATTTTTCACTTGTTGGAATCTCCTTCAGCATTTAAAAAAATAACATATACACACATACACATACCAAACACACACACACACACACACACACACATACATACATACATATATAAGTATATACGTATGTATGTAATATGTGTGTGTTTCAATATATATGCGTGTAAGTTAGAGCTTTTAAATGCTGTAAAAGTTGTACAATTCTATGTTAATCCTTAACTACAGACGTATGGTCCCGCAGACATATGAGTGCAATTAGGCATCGCCTACCCCTACCAGTTTAGGAAATAAATAGATTGAGGAGCTGTATGATTTTTGACCATATACAATCGTTTGATTTGTAGTGCATTATTTTACATATATTTATAAATCTTGCATAGGCCAAGGATCCACAACTCCATATTAACATTGGTAGAGTTTTTGTGAAGTTATATGTGGTTCAGCACCTCGAAATTGTAACTTTTATTTTATTAAATATTTCCAATTACTGTATATGATTTAAGAAGCAAATATTATGTAACTGTAATAATATAGTCGATTA
>JBAIZL010000003.1:28776372-28791372 GCA_036971475.1 Prosapia bicincta
TTTCCTTGATTGGAGTTTCAATAATTTATAATCACATAGAAGATATCGCAATAAACTACAGATAACCTTTGTCTCTTAGGATTATCATAGAATATTTATCAAACATATTTTGGGTAGCGATTGAATAATCAACACAAGGTTTTTGCATATAGCCTAGGGCACATTCATTATATCATTAACAGTCTTGTAGAGAATAGTAAATTTCAATTAGATATTAATTTCTAAACGAGAAATTACTTTCAAATAACCTTTGGGCGCTAGTTTATAGTTTTAAATACTGTTTTAATCTATTTATTTGTAATAAGTTGGCGATTTGTTGCTTTAAAACATCAAATATAATAAATTAACCTTGACAATTGCAGGTTTTACACAACAATATATGTTCGTTGTAAGAACGAGTACAAATCACCAAAGAATTCCAGACATGAAACTAAGGCAATATATTCAGTCCCAACGTAAATCACTTTTTAACGTACATTTAAAATAACAGGTGCTAGAACAGTTTCTAAACGTAAATCATTGAACCTATTGAACTTCGTTCTCCACCGACCATTAATGTTATTGAAAGCCCAACTAGGCAAAAACGCCTTGCCCGGTGGTCTTTGTATATACTGTTATGACGTGTTAAATATATGCCTTCTCAGTTAGTTCTTTCAACAGAGCTAGTACGTTTCCAAGGAAACTAACTTGTTCCAAGAGTTAAAAAGACGTAAAGGAAAACAGGTTAGGTTAGCCCGTCCGGTAGCTGTGTATGTACACAGTGTATGGGATGGAAGGCGAGATAGTAAGGCAAAGATACATCGAGCTGGCTTCCGTCCATGACAGTTCGAGCTACTGCCTTTCCTTAATATATTTAACACCCCGATGTTCGAGAAAAAAATAATTATACAATACTTGGCTGCATTCCATAGACAATTAGGTTCAACAGAACATTAGACCTACGTTGTGTAACGCTTAGAGAAAAAGACAATAAACCTTATACGATTTAAAGAGGACTAGTTGTGTGTAAAACTGGAATAGCAATAATTGGAAATAAGTATTTAAAATACTGTCTTTCTATAAGGGAAACGAAACTAAATTTCCTGACGTAAAAATGAAAGATTCTCACTTCAGTTAAATACATTTTAACCTACACATTATAATATGATATAGAACAGACCTATGCTTACAGGTTTAAACTGAAAGTCAATGAAATGGAAAAGCTAAAAAACACAACAAGTAGAAAAACAGATATTAAAAAACTACTTGTATTATTTAAAAATATGTACTCTAATATTAAAATGTAATTTTTTAAATTATCTTGTTAACTTTAATAATTTGCTTCGTAATAAATGACTTTAAGAAATATTTTTTACAAAAGTCATACTTTTATGTATAGAGCCTATGTAAGTATATCTAGATATTTAATTGTAAATGTTGTTGGGATTGTCCTTACTGATTGTTTAATTTAGTTAATTTTTAAGCTGGGCTTTAAAACATTTGGAAGATATGTTAAAATATATATTATGTTAGATTAATTATATGATAGGCACAAATTGACGCAATCATTAAGTAATAGAAAACAAACTTTATTTATAGAGGTTAGTTCATCCGAATGACTATTGAATCGTGCATGGTTACGATTATTTCCTAGTCGTCCAAGGTTCACTTCAAGGTTGGGGACTTGGCTATGTTCCCGACATTGATTTACTTTCAAAGTCTTACTGAACGTTCATCATACAGGCCCACACCTCGGTAGGCTGTCGATAGGCTCGCCTTGCAGTGTAAACTCTGCTGACACACTTATGCTTCTGTACACTACAGTCTGTCCAAGCGTTCAAGTCTTTCACAAAAATTATAAAGGTTGTACTTAGTACACAGATGCTCCTTTCTACAGAGTATCCGAAAAGTCTAATTCTGTAGATAAATATTCAAGTGCTAAAGTAATTAATGGAAACTTTTCTTTGCAGCACATAAAACTTTTTATACAGATTATGCTGAGTGTTCAACCATTCAAGTGCCACACTATTGTTTTTTAATTAATACAGGCAATAACAAAGCCTACTAGAAACAGTTTTTGGAGTGTAAACCCTGCTGACATACTTATGATTTTGTACACTACAGTCTGCCCAAACGTCAAGTCTTTCAGAAAAATTATAAATGTACTGTATAATGTCGGTAGTCATGGTTTGACTTAGTACCCAGATGCTCCTTACTACAGCGTATTCGAAATGTCTATATATGTAAATAAATATTCATGTACTAATGTAGTTAATGAAAACGTTTCTTTACAGTACATAAAACTCTCTATACGGATTATGCTGAGTGTCCAACCATTCAAGTGCAACACTATTGTTTTTAAATTACCACAGGTAATAATAGAGCTTACTAGAAACAGTTTTTGGAGTGTAAACTCTGCTGACAAACTTATGTTCCTGTTCACTACAGTCTTACCAAACTATCAAGTCTTTCAGAAAAATTATAAATGTACTGTATTATGTCATTAATACTGTGACTTCAAAGTACACAGATGCTCCTTACTACAGAGCATCCAATAAGTCTAATCCTGTAAATAAATATTCATGTGCTAAAGTAGTTTATGAAAACTTTTCTTTGCAGTACATAAAACTCTCTATACAGATTATGCTGAGTGTCCAACCATTCAAGTGCATCACTATTGTTTTTCTGTTACTACAGGCAATAATAGGGCCTACTAGAAACAGTTTTTAGAGTGTTAACTCCCCTGACACACTTATGTTTCAGTACTCTACAGTCTATCTAAACGTTCAAGTCTTTCAGAAAAATTATTAAAGTACTATAATGTCAGTAATCATGGTTTGACTTAGTACCCAGATGCTCCTTGCTACAGAGTATTCGAAAAGTCTAATTATGTAAATAAATATTCATGTGCTAATGTAGTTAATGAAAACCTTTCTTTGCAGTACATAAAACTCTCTATACGGATTATGCTGAGTTTCCAACGCATCAAGTGCAACACTATTGTTTTTTAATTACTACAGGCAATAGTAGAGCTCACTAGTAACCGTTTTTAGAGTGTAATCTCTGCTGACGCACATATGCTTCTGTACACTGCAGTCTGTCCAAGCGTTGAAGTCTTTTAGAGAAATTATAAAAGTATTGTATAATTTCAGTAGTCATTGTTTGACTTGACAGTACACAGATGCTCCTTACTACAGAGTATCCGAAAAGTCTAATCCTGTAAATAAATATTCACATGCTAAAGTAATTAATGAAAACTTTTCTTTGCAGTACATAAAACTCTCTATAAGGATCATGCTGAGTGTCCAGCCATTCAAGTGCAACACTATGGATTTTTATTACTACAGGCAATAATAGAGCCTACTAGTAACCGTTTTTAGAGTCTAAACTTTGCTGACAAACTTACGTTTTCGCACACTACAGTCTTATCAAACGTTCAAGTCTTTCAGAAAAATTATAAAATTACTGTATTATGTTAGTAGACATTGTTTGACGACTATGTACAGATGGTCTACACTATCCGAAAAGTCTACTTGTGTGTATAAATATTCATTTGCTAAAGTAGTTTCTGAAACAGAGATAGTAAGATCTTTAAAATAAAACCTATCTAAACCGGAATAATTAATCACATAAAATGTAATGTTTAAGGTAAGAGTAGATGTATTCCCCAGTAAAATTACTAGTGTATCTCTAATTAGCCTCTAGTGTGTAATAAACACAAACGTAGAGAAAGTAGTCTGGTATTGGACAGGGGGTGGTACCCGACAAATCATGATTGACCAGGATATGACTAACGGCAGCACCTGTCATGCTATCAGATTGATTTTTCAAGGAACACTGAGCCGTTGTCACCATATTTGATGATAACGCTGCGCGGTTTAGTTGTAGGGTCACCACACTTTGTTGTTTATTCGTATTTGTTGCAGTACAAAGTTAGGTTTGGGATATAACTTCAGTAAACGTGAGTATATGTATTCTGTTTACCATCATAAGTTCACTATATTCCTCTATAAGTTATAGGCCTAGGATAAATGAATTCCTACACAAACTAATAACTTTTCTACAGTTGAATCCATGTCAATTGCAGTTCGAGTGTTATCGGACGAAAACTAATCTCTGAAAATTTTTACAGCTAAAACTCTAATCAAAGGGTTTATTTTCTCCAGAGAGAAATGGAAAAGATAAGAGGGAAATTGAGTGAGAGGTGTATGTAGACAGCAATAGAACAACACGTTTTAAGTGGAAAAATGACAATAGGGGGAAAGCAAGTGATAAATACAGTGTTCCAAGAGGCTCATTAGGAGTCAGACTCAGAGCTATATCTAAAGAAGAGTTGTAGAACACTCAGTGAAAATGAAAGTTGTAGAAAACAAATTGAGAAAATATTTAAAAAAACAAGTTTAAGAAACCTTCAAATATTAATGACGAAATTAGCTCAAACAAAGCTAACTATGTCACCCACTGCATCATGTGTGGCGAGAGTTTTGAAGAAGACTGAATACAGTGTCGAATGTGTTAGGATTGGGCTCACAAAAAAATTGTGCCGACTTAGAAGGAAGTAGTCTTTATTACTAGTGCGATGTTTATACGAAAAAATTAAAATACAAGGAACTAAAAATTTTTATGGTAACCCATTTCTAAATTTTTTTAAAATTTTCTACATTAGTTTTCTAATAAAAAACATTAGATTACTAAAAGTTTTAAAAAGAAACAAACAACATGACTGTCGGATACCATACTTCATAATCTAGACTACAAAAAATGTAAAGGTTTGCAAATTTGCTAAAAATAAATATTTCTTTCATATTTTGAAAAAAAAACTATTTAACGGTACTTGGGTAAAGGTATAAAGGTTAGAATGGCAAATGAGTCAATTATACTATGTTCATAAATAAAACGTTATATGCAAAAAAGCTAATGTGGCCGATACCAACCGACCCCCCCCCTAATGTAAATAAAATACGTAAAAGTCATAGAGTACAAATGTCTATATCTATGTCAGTACCCGTGTCCAAAGCCAACTTAATTTAGACAATTTCTTCTGTAATATAAGGCTAAACGAAACCACTATACATCACTGCAACTACAAGAGTCTATATCTCTACTTTTCAGTGTTTCTAGAAATCAACGGAATGTTGAAAAATGTTTGTATGTTTTACGGCATTAGTTAACTAATAAATTTATATATCTACACCTGAGTGTGTCTAAGAGCCAATAAATTCATTTAGACAAACCTTGAAATTTTGTGTCAAAGCGTAACAATAATCTTAAATATAATTTCCAACGGGGAATATAAGATTTTGTATCGTGCAGAGTCCTGGAACACAAAATGCCTGTTACTGAATTCTACAAAAGTACTTTGTTTAAAGTTATCAATAATTTTTAATGAAAACAAACGATATCATCATTGCACAAGATGTGATTGAATAATAACTTTCTATAGTTAGTTTAATCATCATACTTCACATTACAAACATTGTCAGTTAGTCTGATTCAGACAATGAGTCAGGATTTTGCTGATCCAGTACAAATGCAGTGACTCCCGATAAGGTGGTGCAGGGTGTATTTTTTAAAACAGTGGGGGTAAAAATTAGCAGTCAAATTATGTGGTATTAGGTTGTTAACATATTAAACTTATTTACATAGCCAAAGTATTGAGTAAAAACTACATAACTATATGACAAGCAATTGTAGGTTTAACATGAACCCTTGACAAGATGAAAAAACCAATATTGGGAGTTAAACAGAATAACAATAATAAATCCTAATATGTCTATAAAAAGAATTAATAATAAAATTTAATAAATTCATACATCAACTAAAGTCACAAAATAGCAATTGATATTAATAAATGCAATGAAACTATTACTGTATAAAAAAGAGTAAATAATACAATTACAATGAAAATATTGAAAAGAATCACAATAACACAAACATAATAAAAAATAAAACAAGTTACTTAAGAATAAACCCTTATGTACATTTTGATGACCATGTCATCATCATCAGAGGGTCTTATTACATTACAATCTAGCAAACAAGAAGTTACAAACTAGAGTGATCACTGTAATTTTGTAATAAGACCCTCTGATGATGACATGGTCATCGAAATGTACATAACGGTTTAATCTTAATTTACTTGTTGTATTTGTTATTTTTGATCATTTTTGTGGTATTGGGGTTCTTTCTAATATTTTCATTGTAATGCATTGTACCACTGTGCTCTTGATATTGTGTAGTAATACAATTGTTTAATTTATAAAAGTAGTAAGATTAAAATATAGAATTTTATACTTAATGTAATATTAGTAGCCATGGTAGAAAAGAATTTATCACTTCAATTATTCCATATTTGTTGGTATAATAATATTCTTCCGTAACTCTCCTTGACTAGGTAGCCTACCTGTACTTTTTAACTGTAAACTTTTACCTATAAATATTTACGCTGTAGAGAAATTTACAATTAGTTCCAAGGAGTAAATTAATAGCCTACTCTCATATATTTATTTACTCTCTGCACATACACCCTGACTATTTGGTTTAGTGTTGTGCGTAAATAATAAATGTCCTTTGTGTAATTGTTCTGTCTCATTTACTAAGCGTCGATTCCATTAGGATCAACGTTTAAATAAATTGTTATCATTAAGTTAGGGTTGAAGGTATTTTCTAGTGACAGGTTTCTTCTTGTTCAGGTTCTTATTTATTGTTATTTTTTATATGTTCTTGGTAACCGTCTAGTATAGTTATGGATTTTATTCAAGCCTAGGAAGAATAGCACAGTATAGTGAATATTGGTAGGATTTAAATGGGGACGAAAACTCTGATAAAGGGTTAAGAGTTATGACATCACTTGTGCAGAGTATCGCAGTGGAAGTAGACCTATTGAAATCGGAGTAATAAAGTGGTATCTTGTATGACATTTAACAAGTTTAAGTGTAGGCCTATGCTGTAGTAAAAACACATTATTTTGCAAAATAAACTGGCCTCTTTGCCAAAATATTCAGGATTAATTAAGCACTGAAAGACGTCAACGCCTAAAAGGACTGATATATTTGCCTTTTAGCTTCCAAGATTGTCTTGAATAATTATAATTAAACCTTTACACTGCTTACGATCATGCATTTTATTGTTTGAATAAGAGTAAGATTTGTCTCGGCTTATAGCCTTCTGCATTTCTGTCTCTAATTAAATAATAACAATCATCGACCTGTTATCAATAATTTATATGGTCATACGAGTTTCAAAGACAAAAGTCATAATCATCATCAGTGAATATTTTTCTGTTTAATCTTCTCGAATTAAATTTGTCTTATTAGACCAGTTATTAATTTTCTTTGCATAATTTTTACAAGCACATAAAACTACCCATTCGCACTTTAGTTTTGTCACAACCCTACACTACCTCGAATGTCTTGTCATTTTGTCTTTTTACCTTCGCGTCGGCTGAATATCGAGCAGCTGGAGACCTGAATGTGGATAAAGTCTCATCGTGTTTTTGGGACATCTTCTTTATGTCCTCAGAAATCTTTGAAATATTCATATCCCGGTGAGTATATTTATTTTCTATATACCAAGGACCGTTTCCGTATTATCTAGTTGAAACATCTGAAGAATTGGTACATTCGATTCTTTTGTAGATCCCATAGTAGGCTGCCATATAGCCAGACATGTGATATTATCTGTTTATAGATGGTTAATCTATTGTTTAAAAACTTTGAGTATTTACAAACAGTATAAAGTATATACAATATTGGACCTAACGCTACACTAGGGTACTCCTGATTTCGAGTGCAGAATATTTCCCTCCTGTTTTAACTTGAAAGTTCTGTCTGTCAAGAAAGGTTTTAACAATGTAAAATATTCTTTCAAAAATGTTTACTTAATTTGCGAATCTCAACTCTAAACCACACCTTATCGTAAGCCTGAGACACATCGCAGAACATTCCAGTACAAATACGTTCTATTATAGGTTTTTTTCTATGGACTTGACCTGTTGTGAAATATTTTCCTCTGAATCCTAACTGATGTTCTATAACCATATTACATTTCTCTATGAGTTACTTATTTCTCTTTATTATGAGTTTTTCGAATAGTTTTAAAACTTGTTATCGTTCTGTACGAGTCAACTCCATTAGGCGATTTTCCTGGTGTTTATAACTTCCGGTACCTTCCAGATCAGTATATATAAGCAAAAAAACTCGAAATTTAATTTAGATATAGTTTAGCATTTTGGTAGTTGTATTCGTTGATTTTGGTATTGAAATGCATATGAACAGTAAATAATTGACAGTGAGAGATTGCTCGTTACTTATGTTCACAAGCAAAGCTGAAATTTCTGGCACATATGCTTCAGTGTAAATATTTGTCAAGGCTCATATTCTATAACTCCCAAACTGAATAAAATTACTTACCAGATTTTACTAATACGTTGAAATAAACATACGATGTGCTAGAAAATTTTTTATGTGTGATGTTACGCAATAGTTTCTAGATTTTATAATTTGATAATTCTATAGTGTTTTAATGTAAAAGTTATATGTATATTTTTGTATAATATCACAACTGTTTATAATTTGTTAATTTAGATATTCATTTTCAAAAAACGTTTCACTGTCGCTATAAAAGTTTTAAACTCGACCAACCTTTCTCTAAGAAAATATTTCAGAAAATAACTAAAATATATGTAACAAAGTGTATAGGATGAAGTTATTAATTTAAAGTTTAAAATTATAAGATATTTATTTTAATTAATAGGGAATCGCTGGATAGGGAATGAGAGAGCGGACGCCTTAGCAAAACAAGGGTGTATAACTCAAGGACAGTTGCTGAGGTGAGTGGGCATGCCGCCTCATGAGGGGTGCAAGAGTATCACGGCATATATAGACAGGTTGTGCAGGGAAGAATGGATATCGAATTTGGGATGCAACAAATCCAAGGTGCTGTGGGGATACTCGGGAGACTTGTGGGGCAAAGAACTACTCTTCCTAAATAGACCTCAACCCAAAGTCGCTGTAGAGCTGGTCACAGGCTATAGGAATCTGAGAGGGTTCCAACAAAAAATTGGAAAATCTAGGTCCCCTGTGTGCAAGAGATGCGACGAGGACCAAGAGGAAAGCCCAATCCACGTACTCTGTGAGTGTCCTGCTTTGGGAGCTGCAAGGAGAAAGTGGTTTGGCTGGCAGGTATGTACACCAGAGGATATCAGAAGATTTAGCATCAGGTGGGTACTTAATTTCTGCAAAGAGGTAGGTATCCACTAAGCTAGTCCTGTGGTAGGGATGGGAAGAGAGTACAAAGGCTACAGCTAAGTGCTCTACACCGATAAGGTCCCTCCGAGTTTTAGTAATAATAATAATATTTTAATTATATTATGGTAGGTTTCTCAAGGTCACATTCTTCAATTATACCTGCTTCTACCGATACGCGTTTCCCATGTTCATTAAAATAATTTTAAAAATATAAAAAATGTTCTTATTTAAATCTCTTAATTACAGTTCTAGAGACTTTAATAAGAGCACGAAAGGATGTTTATCATGTCAATATCTTAAGTTATATAAAGTTCTAATGCACGTAACTATTTAATAAATAACTGTAATGTATAATCCTCTATACAAAACGTATTGCTGATCATTAGTTTTTACAGGTGTTTCTTGAACGACGACCTTCAACCTCTGCGACAAAAGTACAAGGCGTCACACTGGGCCGTATAACTTGGCTTCTTATTGCTGTCACCCTTTTTACCATATATCTTCAGCATTGTGTCACATCTACAGTGGTATGCTTTATTTAACTTAATAATACTTACAGTACTTGCATTTAAACTAAGTATATCTAAAGTTTTAATAATGAAGGACGATATTATTGACTTTAACACGGGCTTAAATATTAATAAAGTTATACATTTGAGTTAATTTTTTCAAATTTCCCTAATAATAATTTATTTTTTACTGACGCGTTTCATAATAAATTCATTCTCAAAACTTATTTAGTCATTTTTTTGAGTATTGGACTTTTGTAAGAGTAGTACTAGGATGGTTTTATTCATAAACGCGTCAAAAATAAATAATAATAATTTATTGAAACTCAGAAGAGATGTACACTAACATATACATAAATATTCCTAACAGAAGTGAAGAATAAATAGTTAAGAATAGTAGAAAAATATGCAAATACGGTGATGTTACTCGATAACTATAGCATATGTATTTTATATAAAAAACAATTGATGAATATTTAGTACTTTTAAGGAAATCAGGCAATAAGACTATATCGCCTACGGGTGGGAGGTGTAGGTGCTGTAAATGATTTGGTTAAGGACATGGGTTGTTTACAGGAGACAGATAGGGGATCAGTAGTAATATCGTGTGCAGCATTGCATACGTTACGTAAACTCTCTATCAACTTTCTACCGGGGTCGTAAAGAATTGCAATTACGTTAGAAACAGTTTTATAAGGAAGGGTAAGGAAGGTTGGATGGTAAAGCTAAGATAAATAACATATTCTGATACTGAGGATGCGCTAAAATAGTAGCACCTGGAATGGAGTGACCTGGTTGACAATGGATGGCCTGAAGATGGGTTGGTTTTCCCCTAAGAGCTACCCTACAACTAAAGAAGATAGATTGTCACCGGAATAATATGTAAAAAAATTGGGAAAATATTGCAATTTGTCTTAATGTTCGTATTACAAGAACCTTCCTAAAATGTTATCCCTCCGTGTGGGGACAGGCTTGACTATAATCTTTAAAACATATATAATGACACTTATATCCTGCAAGTCATGCATATTTATATAATTTCAACATTATTTAAGTGGATAAACAAATTTCAATAACTGGAAATTTGTCTCCCTATTTCTATTGTGTAATCTAATAATTTGTCCAAGTTTTTTCCTGTTTCATGTAAAATTTCTGAAATAAATTCTATCCTTCTGAATGTTAACAGACAAAAATATTTCTCAATAAAGGTTGTCCCCATATTTTTTCATATTTATTGTAATCTTTAAAAAGTACAATGAAAACTCTATTTTAGACTAAAAGTTTTATATGAATATTAATTACGTTTCGTAAATAAATATCAAATCTCTTCTTCAACTAGTTAAGTTGTCCTCAAATATTTGATTTTAAATTAGTTTAATTTTTAACTTTGTCTAATTTCAATTTTTATCATGAAAAACACCTTAAAACATTTGGTTGTTTTTTTTTACATTAGCGATGCAAACTCAAATTTGGTTTGTTTACTAATTTAATTATGAAATAAATTCATGACTTATAATTTTACGGTTTAAAACAATACATGATAAACAAATAATCTTAATAATAAGGTTTAGAACCTTATTAACTGCATTATATATTAACTAAACAAATCATTTAAGTATTTGCTATTGAAGTTCCTACAAAAACAATCTCCTAAATATAACTAAAAACAATCACTTTATGCCTTATTTTATAACTGAAAAACATTTTCATAGTTCTTATATTCTTTAAAAATAATTAATTTAAAGTTTTGTTTTCTCTTACTGTTAAACAATTAATGTTTACAATAACCTATATTTCATCTCCCAGCAAAAGTAGTCGCTATTTACTTGACTACAGGGAATATCACAATGATAAAACACAGATACATTTACTGAAATGGACGAACATTAAACTGTTCCTTTGTCTAATACCTCTCCATAGAAGAATAAGTAATCCCTACAAGAGAGATTGAACACCTTCCCATTTATATTTACGTTTTAAACATTTTACCCAATTTTTAAATACTGACTATTTTTTTTTAAATTTAAACAAAAATATAGTCTTACACCCGAACACTTTTTATTTATATTCTAATGTACATTTCGATTATAAAGAATTCATCTACAGAGAAAATTATTATTTTACTAAAGTTATTCTTGTAACAATTTCCAAGTTGTTACAGCCTATTATTACGTTGAAAGTATTTTATTCTCAATTAGGCTCTTTATACCGACTCTTGACAGTTTGAATTTTTGTACAGCATTGATTCCTAGTTAAAATTTACACCACTAGATTGCTCTAGGATCATAGGTGATTTAGATGTAAATATATTGAGTTTATTAAACTACTTTTAAGTCCTGATCTTTCAATTCGGCGATTTATACGACCGTTAAATTTGATCAGACTAATAGCCTATTGTGAACATATAGAATTCTACATACATTTATTTACGAAAACGTTTAAAATATTTTAAAAGCAATGTACGCTCAAACGTAAATATGCTTTTACTCAACAAAATAACTGTACAGCTATAAATCACATATGTAGAAACTTTACTGCATAACACTTCCGATAGATGGCAGCAACACGAAACGTGCAAAGTACGAAGAGAGTATGAAGCTGGGAATGGATCACTATAGTGGTTAGAATATAAAAAAATAAACTTAATGAGGTAACACTTTAGTTGTCAGAGACTCTTTGATATTTTTTTTAATAATTAACCAATTTTTAAAAATTTTAACTCTTAATTTTTAAAAACTGAAATATATCTCTATTTTTAAGTTTTATGAAACCAAACTCAGTCATCGAATCTCCTTAATATTGTATATTTCGGTAAATAAGTTTGCTAGAAAGTCTTACGCGGTATTTTACTACAGTAAGTCTATAAAATGTAAACAAATCTGTTACTTATGATCTTAGAAATAACAATAATCGTCTAACTTATACAATCCACAACTAATAAAAACTTTAAAGAATTAAAATTCCGAAAAAATCTTTAAACATTTTTAAAACGTCCTGTTTAGCAAATCTTTCCAAAACTTTGAATTTAAAGATGTTTTTTGTTTACAAATTAGGTAAATACATTCTAAAATCTCACATCGTCTCCAGTGATAATATTTTTTTAAAGCTTTGTGTTGATAAGTAGACAAAAAATTTAAAAACGCATCAACTGTGCAAATAAAATTTGCATTTCGTCTGCCACCGAATTGTAAATGAAATTAGAAAAGACCCATACGTTTCTCTATATTTGCAGGGCGTTAAGCTCGGCCATGCTTGGTAATATATTCCTCTAAATTAAACAGGATTTACCTCTCCCTATTTATAGATGGTTTTATTAATTTCCCATGAAAATCCCACACAAACAGATGCAAACCTGTCATTTCTCCAGCAGAAACGCCCCCAGAGAGAAGAACCCAGCTCTCGTAGTTCATAAAAATCCCACACCTAATGTAGCGCTGACATCCACTGCAATTACTTTAAAAATTTCTTATTATTAAAAACTAGCAATTGAACATCGCCATTCTAAATACCAACTTACTTCAGTGGAATAAATGCTTGGACAGTTATTTTATCAGCCAAGATCGACGAAGTATCAGAGACTACCATTTTGCTCAATAGAACTTTTGTGTGGTATAAAATGGCTTTAAAAGAGTAGCAATGTGCCTAATGTAATAATTGGTTATCTCGATGTATAGGGTTATGAAATGGAGTATATACCGTGACGAACTGACCATATAGTACTGCCTTGACAAAGGTTCTTCTATCAGACAACTTGAATTACCCCATACATCCACCCTTTGTAAAATATTTGTGTACCAAATTTATTTATAGTTTCATAGTCATGTAATGTTATTTCAATAGCTATTAATTTAGTTTTAGAAAATTCTTAATAATAGATTTCTTACTCTTACAGAATATTTTCTGACAAGATGAATATCTGAGAAAGTTATCATTTTCAATAGCCCACAACCTATCATAAACTGTTACAAAACAAGGCTAATATGTTATTTTTCAACTACAAAATCATTTAAGACACACCCACAATCAATTTAAACTTTATGTCAAATTTCGAAAAAAATATTTCTCGTTATTTATAATCATTGTAAAGTTCCAACAAATATAAAATTAACTTTAACGTCACATTATGCGTTAAAATTCGTAAGGGAAAAATATTCCTAATCTTTAATCATATTTTATATTTTATGAATTTTGTTTAATATGGACGACATAACCATTAAAATCTACATTTAACCTCATCTTAGACATTTTGAAATATATCAAAAGAAAGTTTATTTAGTTGTGTATTTTTCTGCATATTTATTTCTTCTTGACTCTATACATCATTCGCATTAATTGCTTTTAATATAGGGATTATACTGAGTGAGACCGATACTGGAGAAATATATTAAAAATAAATAATTGGCAAAATAAATATAATACAGGAATCTTAACAAACACACACACACACACACACACATACACACACACACACACAAACACACACACACACAAACACACACACACACACACACACACACACACACACACACACACACACATACACACACACACTACAAACATACACACACACACACACACACATACACACACACACACACACACACACACACAAACACACACACACACACACACACACACACACACACACACAAACACACACACACACACACACACACACACACAAACACACAAACACACACGCACACACAAACACACACACACACACCCACACACGCACACACACACACACACTCACACACACACACACACACACACACACACACACACACACACACACACACACACACACACACACGTGTGTGTATATATATTATATACTCCTTATACAGGATTTGTTAAAGCCACCAGTAGGGTTGTCTTTCTCCGAGCCACCTTTTTCCTAAGTCTTTTTAGATTGTTATTTTCTGAGGTCGTCTACTTGTTAAAGACCTTCTAGGTTATCCCTTTATTTATGGTTTAAAGACTCTACCCTGTCAATATTTATATATATTTGTTTTCCGTCAAAATTCAAGCTTCGTCATGTCTTTACAATAATTTTATTTTGTTGCAGTTAAGAGACTTTCACGTGTTAAAAACAAAGAATTTTTCTCACATGTTGACAGTGTGCAACGCTCGTGATGGTATTAATATATTTGCCAGAGAAAATTTCATCTGCTAATCAATATATGTGTGTATGTGCATGAGTGTGTGAGCGAGCGCCTGTGCCTGTTTGTGTGTGTGTTTGTAATATAAATTATACGATA
>JBAIZL010000003.1:28796372-28886372 GCA_036971475.1 Prosapia bicincta
GAGCTTATTAGTACCATTTGTGTCCTGAGAACTAATAGTTGATGACCGGGTTCAAGTAAATAAGTGGATAAAGTAGGAATGACGGATCGTACAAACACATCGAGCCATGAATGGAGAAGGCCCACTCTCTATAGGGGCGATAACGAAGTTTACACCCCTTACACCCTCTTGTAAGAAAGGATAAGCAAGAGTTAATGGAATAAGGTAGTTCATAACGTGAGGAGATATTGCCTTCTGGTACTGAGTGTAACGAGGCGTTATGGCGTCGTGGAGGTTGGTTGTGTACCTGAAATAGTCCTGTTCTCATGAAGGCGTTCCTTCAAAATATGCAAAAACCAATTTTATTTAAATCCTGAAAACACCCTGTAGAAACTAAAATTATTAAAAAACAAGTAATATAAACAATTTTTTTAAAACAAATTATTATTTTTCTAAATAGGAAAAAATAATTACAATTATATAAATAAAGTAACATAACCTATGATATAAAACAGCTGTTTTACCGCATAACCTATAACATAAAATCAGCTGTTAGATCAAATCATATGTTATCACTATTTTAAGCCAAATGGGAAGAAATAACTATATTGTATACCTTGCTCCTTTTGCGAAAAGTTTTTCTCCTATATAAAACTCAAATTAATTAGTTAAATTAAATTAATTAATTAATATTTTTTTAAACTGAATTAACATCAAGTGTCATCCATTACAAGAAAAAAAAACGAATTTGAACTTGAGTTAACGAATAAAGAGTATTAACCACTGAAACTTTTTATTAACTATGAAACATTTGAAGAACATATAGGCTATATATATATATATATATATATATATATATATATATATATATATATATATATATATATATATATAAGGAGAGTGTGAACTAATAGTAGGAATTGAAAAATAACAAAATAATAAATTTGAAAATCTTCTTCTTATATTATGGTTTACGTTGCCTCATCTCTCATTAAAACTCAGATCATACATCAGCCGTGTACCGCGAGGAGGGACACGAATTTCAACTTTAATTTGACAAAAGAAGGGCATTAGAGAGGCGCGCAGCAACATGTTCCGACTCATCTGCATCCCGTTCCGCACGAGCTACTCCTACGAAATTCCCAATGGAAAAATTAATTGAATCGCTTTTCTTTTCTCCTATTTTCGCAAACCCCGACGTCTTTATACTCACCCTCTGCGAACGGGGGAACGATTTTGTTGGGTATTTAAAAAAAATAACGGCAAGAAAAAAACTCGATCTGCTCCGTTTGGCTTGTCTTTAATTTTTACGATAAGCATTATTGTAGCCTAACTCGGATCGGCAAGTTCCGCTTTAGATACACCCGTGGGAGAGGGGAAGTGGAATTTTAGATTAGGGTGAGCAAAAACAGCTGATGTTAAATTACGTCATTAGTTTTATTGATAAAATTGTCTTACAAAACCTTGAGAAGTAGTTATTAAGTTTACGTAAAGTTTTTAATTGTTTTAGAATATTTGTCACCTTATTACTTTAATTTGTTTAAACAAATTTTATAATAACAGAAATTGACTTAGGGCCTACTATCATCGTTTTCTTGAAGACGTTTCTAATCTACCGAGGTTTTTTCTCTTTAGCCACCCTAAGTAATATATGTTCTGCAGGACACCAACCGTTGTTCTTTTCCTTTATAATTAGGCCAGTTTCGAGTAAATACCTTTGTCAAACCTATATTCTATAAATTAGTTCATATTGCCAACCCTACGTGAAGGCAATACAGACAGAAAATGTCATCTTTTATTAATCCGCCCCGCCCAGTGCCACTACCTTTACTATAACTATATTCTATAAAATAGTTCACATATCTGTCCCTACCCCAAGGTACACTTCTTATTGCAACTGCAGGGTTTGTACTTCAGGAAATAAGGACTCCCATTTTT
Organism: Prosapia bicincta; assembly: GCA_036971475.1. Lineage (NCBI taxonomy): Eukaryota > Metazoa > Arthropoda > Insecta > Hemiptera > Cercopidae > Prosapia > Prosapia bicincta. Next base: position 28,798,290 of record JBAIZL010000003.1, read on the forward strand.
TATTGACAAACCACTTAGTGTCAATGCCTTTACTAAACCCTTTATTCTATAAAATATTTTACATTTCTGTCCCTACCCGAAGGGACACTTGTTATTGCAACTGTAATGTTTTTTTACTTCAGGAAATAAAAACTCCCATTCTATATTGTAAAGTTGTTGACAACCAATTTAGTGTCAATGCCTATACTAAACCCTTTATTCTATAAAATATTTTACATTTCTGTCCCTACCCGAAGGGACACTTGTTATTGCAACTGTAATGTTTTTTTACTTCAGGAAATAAAAACTCCCATTCTATATTGTAAAGTTGTTGACAACCAATTTAGTGTCAATGCCTATACTAAACCCTTTATTCTATAAAATATTTTACATTTCTGTCCCTACCGGAAGGGACATTTTTTATTGCAACTGTAGGGTTTGTACTTCAAGAAATAGACTCCCATTCTATATTGTAAAGTTATTGACAACCCATTTAGTGTCAATGCCTATACTAAACCCTTTATTCCATAAAATAATTCACATTTCTGTCCCTACCGGAAGGGACATTTTTTATTGCAACTGTAGGGTTTGTACTTCAAGAAATAGACTCCCATTCTATATTGTAAAGTTATTGACAACCCATTTAGTGTCAATGCCTATACTAAACCCTTTATTCCATAAAATAATTCACATTTCTGTCCCTGCCCGAAGGGACACTTATTACCACTGTAGTGTTTGTGCCTCAGGTGTGAGAGCTTTTAAATTTATTCTTCCACCCCAACCAGTGATGTTTTTAAGAGGGACTATTTACTCTGGATACACATGCCTTTTACCCAAAATATATTATATTTTTTACGGGTTCTATATTTACCCTTAACTGCTGCATACAAAATAATTATGTACTTTGGTTTTTCATTGTAATGAACTTCTTTATGGTTGAAATTTTGTTTGGAACAAGAGCTAATTAAATAAATAATAACGTCAAAAAAATTATACCTCTAAGAAAGAACCCTTTTTTAAGGATGCAAGTTTTATATTTGTCAGTTTTCTCGTTCTGCTGTCGCAATGCGATTATTGCAAGAAATGACTTGATACTTGCAATATTAAACACGACATGCAATTAAATATGATATTAATAAATAATATATCCCTTTACGTTGATTAAAATAAATTGCTATAGTAAATATTAGAATATTTTAATAGTGTTTGTCAATCACTGAGGAAGGGGACACCTTCGCCAAAACTAGTAGGTATAAGTATTAATAAAGTAGTGTGGTTGGAGATTTGAGTAAACGCCTTTACCACTTACCACGGTGAATTTTTCTAAATAGCTTACCACTAGGTTACTAAGCAAAATGTATTAATTGGTAGATACAAATAAACATCAGTATTTCCGTCGATGTTTAGGGCATTTGAATTTCGCTATTGCCATTTCTAAGATCAAATTTATATCAGTAAAAATATTGAATATTAACAATTTAAAATTTGTTAAATCCATGAATAAAAAATTGAGGAGTTTATGAATATCGATTATTAAAAGCTACCATTAAATAATGTATATGTCTTCAAAACTAATATTGTATAAAGTTGAGAATTGAGGATAAAATCATTGTAATATCAACAGATTTTGTTAGTATAAACTTATTTTAGAAAAATTACAAAAAAATTATTAGGGTAATTTAGATCCATTTGTAGGATATATTGTACAAATTCGTTAAAAATTTTTAACTGACTTTAAAATTTCGATTATGTTAAATATTTTTATTTAACCTATATAGTATTATATTTTAATTTGTAATTCCATTCATATATTTTTATGACAGTAATAAAATTAGGTAATAGTCCAATATATATATTTTTAATTAAAGTAAGACATAATGACATTTTATGGCTCTCATATAGTTTAAACAACTTAAAACCATTGACTTCAACACAGCCTGTCGATAGTGTCTATCAGAAAGGTTTATAATATCATTGTAAAGAATCGATACCATTGTAAGAAACAATTTACATATTATCAGTGCCTAGATATCGGTGCGTGTCCCTTCTCCAGTGCCTCCCTGATTCTTTCTATTTCCCTCGCGAAGGACAAAAATGAGTAATTCCCTTTCGATCCGCACTAAACCGCGCGCTTTACGACTCTGCCCCGGCATTATACAGGAGAATGGAAAATATTTTTGAGGAGAAAATGCGGTTGATTCTTTACGGTTAGAGGGAAATGGCGGTGAAATATGTTTGTGTAGAGCTTAGTTCTGAGACTGGATTCACGCTGCTGGCAAATATCCAAAGCACACAACCTTCGGAACTTATTGAAAAATAGGGTCTCACAAGACACAATGCCAAAAACTAACGGGGAGTCAACGCCCTCGTTCACCCAATTTTGTTGTGGAAAAACATTTATTTATATTATAATATGTTATAAATAGGGTATTATGTAAATAGTATATGTTTAGGTAATTATATTTATTTTCAGTTTTTTTCAGGAATTTTTAAAATAGTTTTAAATAAGCAAAAAAACAAAAAAAATGAATGTAAATTCCTATGTCAACAATAACAAATTTTATTTTCATTAATTTTTAATAAATAATTACAATTAATATAAACAAAATAACATAACCTGTTAAAACACCTGTTCTACCGTATAATTTATAACATAAAGTCACCTGTTTTATAAAATCGTATATTATCACTTATTGTAGGCAAAATGAGCCGAAATAATTAGTTTATATTTCATACCTTGCCCTTTTGTGAAAAGTTTTTCTTCCGTATAAAACTAAAATTAACTCATTAAATTTAATTATTAAATTAATATTTGAAAAAAAAACTGTATTACCATCTAGTGACATCCACTACAAGTTTAAAAAATGTATTTGAACTCCAGTGGACGAATAAAAAGTATTTTATTAATGATTGAATATATGACAATATATATATGTATAGACTGTGAAGTAATCGAAGGAATTGAAAAAGAGTGTTTTTATGTTTTTTCAGTAGTTTGTCTACTATTATTGACGTTTTTTTATTAATTTTGCCATGGCATATTCATCAATTATTTATTATAGCTAGTCAATATAACTAATTCACTACTTATCCATCACAGTATTATATTGTTCTCTCTGTCCTTCTTTAATTACTATAGCTGTAAATAATTCGTTTATAACACAGTATCAGTAATGGTAAACCTTCTCTTAGATCTACTGAAATCACCCGAAAACACTAAGACCGACATTTCGGCCAGGAAGAGGCTAAGGGTCTGTACAAGGGGACGAACATCCCTTGAGGTGACCTAAAGGCGCTTAAAGCACTTAGCGAAGTCAAAGGTCCGAGAAGCAATCGTCCTTATCGGCCAAGGGTGGGAAAGTATGCCTATTATTAAGAAACAGTCCCGTTCACGACTTTTCATTGCTCCGGATTTGCCCAGTGCCTTCCTGATTATCTATCATCTACGACTTTAGACCACTTTGTTACTTCAGATTAGATCTTAGTGGCTGTTTATTGATCTGTTCCCTTCCTTCCGTGGGAAATGTCGGCTTTGCTACTTGTTGTTCTTCTTCATAAGTTTGTTCTAATCGACGGCAGGTGTTTCGTGTTGAACATGGAATATTCAGAAAACAAAGTGTTTGAGTTTATTGAAGGTCGGAGTGTATTTTTAAGTTTAGAATATTTACGCTTAAAATATCTCTTTGTGTATTTAATACATTATGGTGAAACATATCTTTATTTAGTTTGTCCTAATATATTACTAAATACTTGCTTTGTATTAAAGTATAATTCATGTTTAACAGCCAACGTCAAAGGCAAGGAATTGAAATTCATAACCGCTCGAGGTATTTGCGTAAATTAAGCATCAACATCAAATTAATCTTTTCCTGAAGCTGAAATGTATTTTTTACATATTAAGAAATGAAGCTGTATTTTAACACAAATGAAGCTGTGTGTATAAAGTAAAATATATTCAGTCTTGTACAAATACATTGTTCATTTGATATAATAAATTCTATTCCCTTGTAAGCATCATATTATTTTTCAACATTAATTATAAAACTCCACTGGTTGTAATATTTTCAAATTAAATTCACGTATTGTTAGTTTAAATATATTTTTTACCAAAATAATTGTTTAATTATTTATATGTTCAAGCGAATTGTTCCTGAAGATGCCAAAGGTGCAGAGCGAAACGCGTAATTATTGTTGAAAGTAAATTAAAGTTGTCAGATTTATATAGAAGTATATCAAATTGTTAAAATATTCAAGTTTAAATTAAAAATAACTAAATCTTTTCAATAAATATCATTCAATGATATAACTAACGAAATAATCTAATAAAGAGAATATAAACACACTGTAGCCTTATTTTCGTGTCTCTTGATTATAATTTAAATCCAATCGCAGAGATTTTGAGTAAACATTTTCAAAGAAGCCAGCTTTGGGAAATTATTATACACAGAATTAACTCTACATGTATCAGAATATAGTCTAACATTACAATAATAGGAGTAGACATTATTGTTACGTTTAATTGAATAAAAAGCTACATGATAAACAAAATTAAAAAAATAATCAAATCGGGATTATTGAAATAACTTCTGGTCACTAACCGACAATGAACCTTTTTCGAGAAGTTATTGAAGCCCCCATTTAATTATTTTTTATCATTTTTCTCTTTTTATTTGTCTATAAGTTATAAAATAATTATGAAACAATTTTGGTCAATTTCTCCACAGACAAAAACAAATGAAAATTATAGAGCGTGAAAGTGCCTTCGTTTATTATATTTCCAATTATCTTCAATGTAAACAGACGGTACCCAAGCAAAGTAATACACTGATTGTTCCAGTTTTCAAATTTACAAATTAATATTAAAAACAATTATGACTATCAAACTGTAAATGATGTTAAAATAGTTCGAATAATATGTAATCCACTTCATGTGTGGTTTGTTCAAACTACACGCTATTAGTTCAGATTGTCTAACAGCGTATACAAGATGTGATAACAATGCTATCCCTATTACAATATACAACAAGAGCTAATTATTGGGGAAACAATAAAGCCCAAAGTACAACTACAAATCTGACGAGAGATACAGAGGGAGAGGTAGAGCGAGAAAGAGAGAGGAGTACTTTGACGACATCCTTTGGCATGTCTCCAACAAATTGTTGCAACACACACGCACACACGCGCGCGCACGCACCTGTCACTGGACCTAGGAATGTAATATCCCTCCACACCTTAGAGAACCTGCCATATCCTACGTACAAGGATGTATAAAGTAATATCCCGCTATAGTCTACAACCTCGGTGAAAACAGTTTTCGGTTTATTGAGAATTTATGTTAATTTTATTTCTTTTCGAACCTGCGAAACGAAACTTTATGTTTTGAGTTTTTAATGGCTTCGAGCGTTCATCACAGCCGAGGCTGGCGGACATATTCGATTCGAGAGTTGGGTATTCAAATATTCATGCTAGTAGCCTTGTTTACTAACCTGTTAATTTTGTTTATCTATTTTTACACTCCAAAAGAAAAATATTCACCAGTTTTTAGACGTTTAATACGTCCCTGTTATGTTCTAAATTTGTTTAGTTTATATATTTTGGTTAAAATATTTCTGACAAGCTAATAATTGTCACGTATTTATACACTTATCTAGGACCTGATCTTGTATGCTATAAGGTTAGATTTAATGAGCTTCAAATATTTAACTAAACGAAAGAAAATTTAGTTTAAATCAAAGTTTAATCAATTTCAAATAAAACATAAGTTAAAATATGTTGACAAGAAATATGGGATTAATTCTCCAATATTACACTAATCACGTACTTGCTAAATTCATAGTTAAACTAAAAGTCCTTGCAAATATGGTACATTTACCTACAGTAGCATTTACTTTTATAACTGTTGAGGACGGCCGTTTCGGGAGATGTGTCCAATTGTCAACTCCCGAATCCTCAAAAATTATAAAATTAATTGCTACTATAGGCAGGTGCAACGTTTTTACAAGTGTTTATAGTTAAAAACAAGTAGCTCACGTGAAGATGGAATCAATCCGTATCATATTTGTAGTATTTTTCAAAATCTTGCTCAAGTTATAAGTTCGATAAGCTGATAATTAATTTTCCATAATAAAGGTAAAGATTCACCAATCGAAATGTGCAAGAAAATCTACGACACTTCAGTTGTGTTAAAAATTGTTTTTAAACTGCTACATTAGGAAACCATCCAATTTACTCGTATATAAACTTACTACATTAGGAAGTCATCCACTTTACTCATATATAAACTTGCTACATTAGGAAATCATCCAATTTACTCGTATATAAACTTGCTACATTAGGAAATCATCCAATTTATTTGTATATAAACTTACTACATTAGGAAATCATCCAATTTACTCGTATATAAACTTGCTACATTAGGAAATCATCCTATTTACTCGCATATAAACTTGCTAGATTAGGAAATCATCCAATTTACTCGTATATAAACTTGCTACATTAGGAAATCATCTAATTTGCTCGTGCACAGCAAATATATTCATTCCATCAAAAATACTCCCACTAGCCACTCTTAGAAAATAAAAAATCCTGGTATCACAACACCATTATGTTTCAATTTATAATTACATTTCTAAACGGTTTAACGAATAGTTACCCCACTCACGTTATGCAACCCCTCAAACATGTCCATTGCCCTTTCCTTCAAGGAACTGTTATGTCTTTACTTTAATACTATAAGTAATAATAATTCTCTCTGTTGTAAAATAAAACTAACAAGCAAATAAACCACAATAATGATTCATATACAGTCACCAGTATTGCATAGTTAATTATTTTTTATAGTTTTAAATAGTTTGACTATTACGCGCCCGATCAACAGTAAAATCCTTTAAATTACTTTAATCACTTTTGTAACCACTTATATAACTGCTAACATTCTGATTGCAGTCACCGGTTTCAGTGTTTGTGACCACTATAATAACCTACAATAACAATGGAGAAATATATCCAGTAAATTATATTAAATAAGTAGTAGTTAAGCAGATTAGATTCTCCTGGCACAGATATATAAAGCTTTACAACGCTCTCTACGGACTAGACTGTATAGAAATACCATTCGTCCTTCAAAAAGAATAAAACTTGACAAAAATGGGAAGAATAAAGTGGAAAGATGGTTTCAAGTGCTATTGATAGTAGCAATTAGTTTCAAGGAGAAGTTATTTAAAACACTATGTACAATCTTAGAAGATAAAGCAACTAGAGGATAAAATCATCCGAACTTGAAGTAATAAATGTTAAAAAAGTTTTATGATTCAAAAGCACAGGTGAGATTTCTTAAGCAAGAATGAAAAAATGAAAATAAGCGGCCTCATACAATAGTTTAAAATACAGTTATTAAAATCTTAATTTTTAAACCAACATGATTATTTTTTGAGTAAGTGTTAAATGATGACAGCCTTTGATTTCACAGATTTTCTTTTAAAAAGATCCTATGCATCTTTCATGGTGCATGATAGATTCACATAAGGCCTAATCACATAATTTTTTCCAGTTACATAACTTATGGGGAGCTTGTTTGCTTGTGCAAGAAACATAAAGTGCTTTTACAAAACTATGAATGGAGGAGAGAATTAATGGTGACATTTGTGGCACTAAACAAGAGGTTTAAAAGGAAGGTAAAAATTATAAAGTTTGTAAAATCAAGGGGAAAATTGTTGTTATTTTGCCTTAACTATAAATTGTGTTTACCTCAATCAAATAGAAAAATGTTTTTTTTTAAATTTTAAGCCGATCGGTCAGAATAGTTAATAATGGCTAATAATTATGAAAAGGGATTGTGAACATAGGTAAGAGGCTGAAGTCCCCCTCATATAGGATATTAAGGAGATATTATGGCATTACTTCTGTAGGATCGCGTACGAAAATAAACTTGTTCCTGAGGGGTTATGAAGAACTGATTAACGCCTTGTAAATAAAAACAATAAGATCAGGTGGTTTAAAGTTGACAAAAAAATGATATAATGTTTCTCTGGGAATGCAAGTAATAAAGAAATACTGGGTCATCGTTTGACTAGAACCTCTAACTGAAATATACCTGTACCTAACTAGATGGGAGAGAGGTGTCTGTACGCTGTCATTTATTCGGAATTAGGTATATGTGTACCATGAATATATTAACAAAATGTTCTCATCTAGGTCCTGAAAGCCCTAGAAGGCCATTTTGAAATAAGCCGTATTTTTGGCGCTCACAACCACCCTTCCTTAACTATAATAACTTACGACATTTAACATATTTCATTATAACGTTTATTGAGTGTTCTCCGTGGAAATATGACACGAAGAAATACATATGTCGACCACACTAATATACAAGCGTTTGTATTTAATTTAGTAATTCTTTATACATTAATTATATACATAATTCTTTGCACTTGTTGTAAAAGTGCTAGGTAAACGTGTTGAAAACAAAAGAAGCAAACTAACCGTAAGAAGTGGCGACTGACTAATGGTCCCCTCTAACTAAAAATCGTTTCAATAAAAGTTGAACGTGAGAATTATAAATGACTGTATGGAGATTTAATTACTTTTTGAGTGAAAGAAAAGTCTGTCTCTAGCTCTGACTAGTTTCGACATAAGTGTAAAAATAAAGGTAATTCGCTATTGGATTTAATTAAAGCATTAGCTAATAAGTTTAACAACAAAATTTCAGATATATTTGAAAGATTCAGAATCTGTACATGCCACGAACAGTGTCAAAATATTAACATAATAGTTTTAATAAAAGTAACACATGACAGGAGTAAATGCATAGTTGTAAATGAAATATTATATAGATTATTTAACATTTAGAACTATTGAAATAGTAGTAATCTATTTTTTTAAAATTCATTGCAAGTTCATACTTCATAAATCCTATTTTACTTAAGGTTTAAAGTTCGAAACATTGAAAATACTTTCCATAGCAAAAATCAACTTCTATTTAAAAATCCTCAACATATCAAAGTATTTCACTAACTATCAAATTTGTAACTAACAAAATGCTAATAAAAATTGAACAAGGTTACGTATCTAATTGCACAATACTGGAAATCCTCCATTTACATATATACACACATATATATAGCCTATCCACTTTGTGTTGCAGGTAGGCTAAGACAGGCCTAGTCGAGTTGTCTGACCCCACTTCCGGTAGAGTTCGCCATTGTTCCGGGGGTCAAGGCCCAACATTACACTCTCAGTATATCTGGCCTGTTATCAGATACTGACAACTATGTTGTAGCATACACTGGTATATTTATCACCCCACCTTGTCATTATCTACTGGGCCAAGTGTGGTTAATTCGGATGTACTTTGGACAGAAACAGTTTCTCTTTGTATAGTTCTGCGACGCCCACACAAGTGGTGTTTGTTTTTACAAGCACAAGCGTGTTGAACACACTTTACGGATTGCTCTTAGTGAAATGTCTCGGATTGTTTACATGTTTCGAATTTTTAAAGAGAGACATCTTTATGTTAGTTGAAATGACTTAAACTGACGTTCTTGAATAGATTTAGCCCCTTGATTTCAACAATAGTCCAGATATATGTTTTATTGACAGAATAATATTAGTAACAAGTAATAATATTAGTAAGAAGTAATAATATTAGTAAGAATTAATAATATTAGTAACAAGTAATAATATTAGTAAGAAGTAATAATATTAGTAACAAGTAATAATATTAGTAACAAGTAATAATATTAGTAAGAAGTAATAATATTAGTAACAAGTAATAATATTAGTAAGAAGTAATAATATTAGTAAGAAGTAATAATATTAGTAACAAGTAGACCTAATAATATTAGCAAGAAGTAATAATATTAGTAACAACTATTAATATTAGTAACAAGTAATAATATTAGTAACAAGAAATAATATTAGTAACAAGTAATAATATTAGTAACAAGAAATAATATTAGTAAGAAGTAATAATATTAGTAACAAGTAATAATATTAGTAACAAGTAATAATATTAGTAACAAGAAATAATATTAGTAACAAGAAATAATATTAGTAAGAAGTAATAATATTAGTAACAAGAAATAATATTAGTAACAAGAAATAATATTAGTAACAAGTAATAATATTAGTAACAAGTAATAATATTAGTAACAAGTAATAATATTAGTAACAAGAAATAATATTAGTAACAAGTAATAATATTAGTAAGAAGTAATAATATTAGTAACAAGTAATAATATTAGTAACAAGTAATAATATTAGTAACAAGTAATAATATTAGTAACAAGAAATAATATTAGTAACAAGTAATAATATTAGTAACAAGAAATAATATTAGTAACAAGTAATAATATTAGTAACAAGTAATAATATTAGTAACAAGTAATAATATTAGTAACAAGAAATAATATTAGTAACAAGTAATAATATTAGTAACAAGAAATAATATTAGTAACAAGTAATAATATTAGTAACAAGTAATAATATTAGTAACAAGAAATAATATTAGTAACAAGTAATAATATTAGTAAGAAGTAATAATATTAGTAACAAGTAATAATATATTTGTAACAAGTAATAATATTAGTAACAAGAAATAATATTAGTAACAAGAAATAATATTAGTAAGAAGTAATAATATTAGTAACAAGTAATAATATTAGTAACAAGTAATATTATTAGTAATAAAACACCACAACAATATTAGTAACGTTGAGAATATTATTAAGAAACATTTATTGAATAAATTTAAAATAGATGTTTCCAAACCTGACACCTATTTAACTATCATATTGGAAACACAAACAAAAGCTACTTAAACAATAAAAATAAATAATAAAACAGCAACACAGTTCATTACAAAGAAAACGAAATTGCTCGATTGGGTAATTTAAATATTTAGTTTAAAATATTTTACCAACATCGACACATTTAAAGAGATTTAAAAACTGTTTCTTTAATGTATTTTTTAAAAAAATTTGAAAACGGATACACTGATAATATTCATCTATTGTTAAATATATTTTAAATCCCATTGTGCAGTAATTTAAAAAAAATATTTTTCCATATTACACGTTTTGTGCCTCAGTCAGAAATTGGACCAATTTGACAGGAAAGGATTGTAAATAATAGTAACAGGTAGAGATCAGATTGGTGCATAGTAGCCTGTTTATGGCCTTACAGTCCTACAGGAATAAATTCGAGAGGTATAGAGGAGGCTAGGAGGAGACTGACGTGGTGCTGAAAATAGGTGAAATGTATTCATACTCTGGACGGGTTGAAAGACGAGGATTAGGACCTATAAATATGTACAAAGCTTGCATGTTATATATACATATACATATATATATATATATATATATATATATATATATATATGTGTGTGTGTGTGTGTGTGTGTGTGTGTGTCGTGTGTTTGTGTGTCTGTCTTTGTGTGTGTAATTATTTATTTACTACTGCGAACATTTATGTCACTAATTTTTTGTCACTAATGTTAAATACAAAACAAATTTAAGTGGAAAAAAGTTTTTTTTAATTGCTGAAACTAGGGTAAAAAAAATGGCTGCTCAATGCGTTTCCGGTACTATGATTCTTCTTTACCTTTTTCACAGTAGAATCAGATCAGTTTATACATTGAAGATTTTGCCCTCTATCTAGCTTCAGCTGTAATATATACTTAGCAATTTACAAAATTATCTAAATAATATGTTTAAATAATCATAAACCAGAAGATAGAAAATTCTAAAATGAATGTATTTAGTATATATATATTACTCAAAGAGTAGACTTTGAGAATGCTGGAACTGTACACCGGCGAAAAGCTTCAGCAAAATTGGAAATGTTGAATGAAATACATCTTGATTATGAAAAAAATTTTGAAGTTATTAAATAATTATAATAAGAAAAAATAATCATCTTTATTATAATATATATATATATATATATATATATATATATATATATATATATATATATATATATATATATAACTTTGGAACACTGTTTCTTGTATTCACTTATCACTTTCGATATATGTACTTAATATATATATATATATATATATATATATATATATGTATGTATCAAATTACAATTTATGTAGCTTATAGTAAATTTGTGTTTTACAATTATCATTTTCCATTCTTCAGCTAGATCTTCTTTTTTTTAATATTTCTCCATTCTCTATAGTTTATTCCTGATAATTCAACTTGGTATGGTCCCTAAATGGAGTTTTAGGTCTTCTCTTCCGAAGTGTCTTCTAGTTTTCAGTGTCTCTTGCTCTCCTCCAGTTGTGGCTTGATCGTCTTACATGTCCTTGGTCACTTAGACGCTCTTCTACCCACATGCACCGTATTTCCTCTGGCTTGGATATCTGTTTATTCTTGCCAGGCTGTCATATTTCCTTAAGTATGTGCGATATAAGTATTTTCCGTTTGTTATATTATCTTGTTACCCGCAGATGGTCTCAGCATGCCATTGTGTTTTAGATGTCTTTGTTTCTATTTTTAGCAATGTGTCTTACATAAGGTTGGGTTTTAATTGTTTGATGTGTTTATTGTTTGCTCTTTTCTGCTTTTAATTTATTCTTCTGCTGTTCGCTTGTAGGGACCACTACTTCAAAATACCAGAATTTATTATTTCTGTATTTTATTATCTTTCTTTAATATTTAGGTTCTTCACTGGCTCTTCTTTTATTCTGCTTACAATGTATTCTTGTATTTAACAAGGCTTATAGAAACTACTACTCCTAAATAATGAAATTTATTAGTTCTGTATTTTGTTATCTTTCTTTAACATTCAAGTTATTCACTGACTCTTTTTTTATTCTGCTGAAAATGTATTCTTGTATTTTACAAGGCCTACAGAGACCAGTACTCCTAAATATTGGAATTTATTAATTCATATAAGTTATTTTATTATCTTTCTTCAAGTTCCTCGCTGGTTTTTGTTCTAATGTTAGATATTTTATTCTCAGGTCTCTTCATCTCAAATTATCTCCTTGTTGATTGTAAAGCATATTCTGCAGCGATGCTGGCTTCTGATCTGTATTTATATTCCACCATATATACATTTCTCGGGTTTAAGCTGTTCTATACGAATACTCTAAGTAAGTTAATGTTGGTACGCGACGAGCCCTACAGTAATTTCTTCACTGTATTAGAAAATGTCGCCATTTTGGTTTCTAAATACTAATGACTTATTGTTTGTACACAAGTTTGACACTGGAAGTCGGTGTCGTGTTCTTATGAAGATTAAATTTATTGACGAAGGTTAGGGCAATAATAACTTAGAGTGCAAATGTGCTGAATTTTTTATTGTAAAAAAATTATAGTTCTTGACAACAAATTTTTTTTATTTACGTAAACTCTAATGTACATTTCGAATAAAGAAATGATCTTGAGAAGAGGATCATAATCAAGATAGCAATGATCTCACTATAAGTGAGTTAGCTTGTAGTAATTCCCTATGAAGATGATTGCTTTGCAATCGAAATGTACATTAAAATTTACATAAAAAGATTTTGTGGTAAAGAAGTTTCATTAATAAGTCATTTTTAAAAAAATATAGCAGAGGTTAGTGCACTAAATGTTAAATTAAGAGGAATATTTAAATAAAATTTCAAATTTTCAGAAATTTGGAGTACAGTTTTTTAAACTTTAAAATAACCAAAGTAAGTAATTTTTCAGTTACAAATGGATTTAGTAACTAACTACAATCACAGTAAAAGAACTACTTTACAAGGGAATTAGGTGTAAATTCTTTTTTCCTTTACCTACATATATAAATGTTAACTTATGTTGTTTAGTGTACACTTCAAAAACTAAAAACCTTCTGGAGCGATTGAGGTCAAATTTTGACACAACTTAAAATTACTTCATTTTTTTATCTATTTTTCGCGTGAGTAACATACCCGCGACCGGGAAGAAAAAGGTATTTAACGGTTAGGAGTGTAGACTACCAGCAGCAGCCGCGTCATCTGCCGTAAGCGAGGGGAACACTCGCCATACTAGCTTGCTATAGCCACAGTCACATGTGAAGTATTACCTGTTCTCAATTACATTGTTTACTAACAAAAACAAACGCATCCACTATCGCCCCATTCAGATTATTATACAATCTTAATGAAATATTCACGTTAATCGAAGTACTTTTATATTGTTATCGAGTTGCGCCGTTCAACAAAGCGTAAGTAGAGGTTATTTGGGACTGCCAGCACCTACCCGAGCTGCGCCTGCTTCATTTGATGTAGATTTGCCCCGTGAACACAGTTATAACACGGTGATTTCCAGTCATATGTCAATCAAGCATTCCCAAATTAACGCGTGAACCAAAACCATTTATGATCTACAATTCAAATGATAAATAAAATACAAATGTCGGGACTTCTTCTTGGATGCGCCATTAGAAACGGGCATAACATTTACTATCGCATAGATTCTGGCAAACGATTCCATCGAAAAACAACATAGACTTACTTATGTATTGCCTTAGCCTCTGAAATATTCCAAAATTAACTTCTATGAAACGTATGCTTTGTTTTGTTTCTCATTTCCCAATACAAGGCTGGGAAGGGTCCAGTTAGTGTTATATATAATTGAAATTATTAAAAGAATATTATTAGTAATAGTATTAAATGTAATTTAGAAAAGTATCTCATATATTTCGTCCAAATAATTTTTTAAATAATTTATTGTGGAAACGACCTACTTGGGCAGCAAGATTTTTTTTCAACAAACCCGTTCTTTTAATAATTATTTTTACAATATTAATCAGTTAAACAACTATAAATAAAGTGTCACGCTCCTTAAACCTTGCTGTAAACCATCTGAAGCCCGGTTCACAGCTGTTGCATATGGTGCTACGCTATACGTATAGATTGTCAAGCATTATGCATAAAGTTTTATTGCCACATAAAGGTGATTTCGGTCAAACAACGGAAAACACGATGTAACTGTGTCATTGAAATTTGTTGGAACAATACCCATCCGTTGACAATGACAATTTCAAAGGTCGTCCCTCGATCTGAAGTCGTGAGAATCTCATTTGCGATATTGTGTGTTAATTATACACAAAGAAAGTCCATTTGCTGCTTAAGGGTTGAGGTAAAGGTGAACGGTTTCCGGTGGCGTTGCACAGCCATTTCCGGTTCAATTAGGTCAGCTCTACAACCTTCGAGAAACTCAGTGGTTTTGGGGGTTTTTTAATTCAGTTGTTTATATTGTGACGAACTTTACCTAAACTGACTGAATTGAATTTAAATGTATGATTTACTACAGTTTATATTGCTAAAACACTAATATTCCTCAAATTAGAAGTGAATAAGGTCTCCTTTAATACTTTAAAAAATATATAAAACCAATATTAAATGTTAGTTATTGTTTCCTTATTATGACGAAACAGTAAATTCAAACTATTGAAACCGTTTTAGTGAATAGTCGTGTCAGCCTACTCAGTTGTGTCTAAAGAGTTTCGGAATTGTTTAATTATATTTTGTGTTTATATTTAAAGCATGCCAAGTGATATTTGACATATACTCTTCAAAGAGTCATTAACGAGTTTACTCAAAATATTCATACCTTAGACGTATCACTATGCATACAACTCTTACATCTTAAAAAGTGTTTAGTTTATCTTTTGTAATAATGATTCATAGAGTAATTAAACTGATACGAATTCAGGTTTTACCTAAAGCACATGTAGGTCTATACCTATATAAATAAAGGCTACGTCTTAGAATCATTACACTTTAGTAATAATACTTGATTTTTCGCTTTCAATTTCAGGAAATATAATGCAGTCCTTCAATATTCAAGCATACTGATGATTTTATGAATAAGTGTGAGTCACACACACAGAGATAGATAGATAGATAGATAGATAGATAGATAGATAGAGAGAGAGAGTGAGAGAGAGAGAGAGAGAGAAAGAAGAGAGAGAGAGAGAGAGAGAGAGAGAGAGAGAGAGGACACACACACACACACATAAACATATGTAATTGTAACCTGTTTAACTTTCGCTACACTTTTAACATCATTCTTGTTATGATATTAACTGTACATACCGGTAGCTATATACTTCACCATTTATAATTTATATCTATCTAAGCCAGCTTCATCATTCGTTCATTGCCCCATTAGGACGTCTTCATTGTGGTTTTTGGCAAAACAAATCCCTAATACAGAATCGAACCACCCATCTTCGCAGTTGCTGCTAAGGTAACTTAGCTTCGTGCTCTATCTTATAACACCGAATAAATTTATTGTTTTAATGTTCTTTCGCATGTTGTTGTACATGACATTCTCTTAAAAATCGCTCAAAACCTTTCACCCTTAACGTGAAACGAGGATCTTGCTTATATTTTGTAAATATTGATAAAACAATCGATACTTATAAAACAAAACTGTTTTCCTTATAAAGTAACAATTTGTAAACTTTTAACAGATTGTGGATAAAAAGTTGGAAAATCGTAATCCACTTTATTTTACGACTCAGACCTCTAACTGTAAAAGATTCGTTACCAGCCGAAAAAGATTTTGTGGCTAGTTACCCATCATGCACCCCTATAGATTGTGACAATACTTATTAAAATGTTTTGCAACCGCAAGGAACACAAACCATGCACAGAATCGATAGTTCACTCAGTCGGAATCATACGTCTGCATCTGTAACTGGATGAAACGTATAAATCGCGTTAAACACAAGTTTGCCAAACTCACTTTCCACCGGTAATCTCTTTTACCGACATACCGACATGGAAGCCGTAATTACCGAGCGAGCCTTGAGCCGTGTTCGAGTTTCTAATCACCCCTAATTGATTCGTTATAACTACAATTGGCATCACAAAGCAAATAACACCCTAAGCTCGATCGCTGGAACAAACCATAAATATGGGTCTTCTTTTCCGTGAAACGATGTTTCGGCAATATTATAGGCTACATCTCGGTATGTAAATTTAGCTTGGAATTTCTGGCGAAAAAACTATACAAATGGGAGTTCGTGATATTATTGTGTTGAAATTCTTTCTTGCGTCTAAAGCTGATACAGTTTTTTGCTTTATTACGAAAGAGGATCTGTGTGCTAACTTATCTATCAGTGAGCAATAGATAATGACAGCTATTAATCGTGAGGTATTTATATCCCTCAGGTAGCGTGGTATATTTTAAAGGGAGGTTGGTACTTCCTCTAAACGATGCTCTTGGCAGAGAGTTCTGAGAAATCAATTGAATACCCTTGAAAGCGTTTACTAGGGTTTCCTCGTGCTAAAACCGACGTCTTCTTCATCAGGGTATTCTATTACCTGACAATGACTGTACAAGTTGCTTTCTCTCTATGTGTGACACATTAAAGTATTCACGTAAATGAAACACTTCAATATATGACTGACATATATTGCTTGTATGTCAGAGACTAATCAAAATACAGATATTTCAAAAATCTTCTTGCAAGAATATTACCAGTCGAAAATGGCAACAATTCTCTGGTTCATATTAAACCGTCCGCAATAGTTGATTATAAGCCGGTGTTAAAATTGCTGCGGTCAGAATATATATTTAAAGTAATTTAAAAATACTTAACTAAGTGAATCCGTAGTTGCTTACTTGCTGACGCGTTTCAAAACATTCGTTCCTTTTACGAAGTAGAGGGTCAGCTTCGTAAAAGGAGCGAATGTTTTGAAACGCGTCAGCAAGTAAGCAACTACGGATTCACTTAGTTAAGTATTTTTAAAATTAGTTTAATCAGTGAATTCAAGATGATTACATCAAGCAACTTCATATTTAAAGTGTTTAAATGATAATGTTTTTTTTAAGAACTGCATAATTAGTAAACACATCAATGCAACACGTAGTAAGTATTTGAATTGATTAGAATTTACTGAATTTCTTCGTAAATATTAAAGGTTCCCTCAGATAAAAGTCGCTTACACATAGTACACTAAAAACCTGTTGGTTCTCCGATAGCCACAAATATTATTTAGGATATTCTCAAACCCTCGTGTGAGATCAGCCTCCTAACTTGAGTACCTAGGAGCATTCGTGGAATGATTAAGGACGGTTCTAAAGCTTTGCTATTACATATTTGTTAAAGAGCCTAATATTAGAAGGTTGTGTTCACTGCTTGTCTCAGATAGAGTCAGACATCTAATTCTAGTTTTGGTTTTACGGCTTGTAGAGGGATTCCAAATAATGTACATGCATTCAATTACAGTATATTTTTCTTCTTTTTATCCTCCCAGTGTTCAAGCATATAATTTAAATCGCTTAGGGTATACATACATTTATAACCAGTGACCTTTTATGTTCTGATAATTTACACTGAATGTTCTAAAGACAATTTACTTTCCTATGGTCACTTGAGGAATGTCCACAATAAATTTTAATACTGTTTTGTAAACAATATTCAGCTGGCTTGTGAGTAAAAGGTTATAAACTTAAAAAGTTAAAGTTATATGTTTGTGGTAGCATCACAGATGATGATGACATAAGTCATTGAAACGCGTGTGAAATTAAAGTTTTATAATTGTAAGTTCTGTATATCATGTTTCGTATTTAACAGATTTATTTCCACATCAAAACTTCTATAGTCTGTTTTATATTTTTCTTTGAGTTTCCAACATCTATTTATATCTTTATCCTAGATTGTTTCTTGCTAATAAAATAAAATACAAAGAATGAATGTCAAGAGACTTGTATGGGAGGATGTTTATTGCTTCTCCTGAAGAAGTCAACATTAAGTCATCGATTAGGTAATGGAGATTAACTACCTGCGCAGAAGGAAAAGTAGGATCAAAGAAAATCTTTTCAAGGTCATGGTTAATTGGCAGATAAAAATCAACGTGTGCATAAATACATGTCTATTGGCTTCATTCCAAATCTAGTGAGACATTGGCGTTGAAAAAAAAATATGATTCATTAAGCTTTTATAATACGGTTATTAACATTAAAAGCTGAGAGCGTTAAAAGTACCTTTTGTCAGTTACCTAAGTAGGCGATCTGTGGCGATTAAGTAGAAATATTAATTAGTTTGGCCATTTAGTATGTTTGATAGAGAATAAATAAATGTTAGTTATTGTGAGTAAATAAACGAAATATTTGTAATACAAGTAAATAAAATAAAAATCGAGCAATTTTGTAAACGTTTCTTCCATTGTATGAATGAAACGCGTATATTCAATGGATTAACGCGCAATTATTATTATTAAAATTATAATTTTTTAAATTTTTTATTTAACCAAATGTAGTTTATTAACCATACATAAACAAAATAACTAACAAAATAGCCCACAAATTTCAAAAATAGGATACAAAGTAGCATACAAAACTAATAACAAGATACAATACAAAATACAACACGACACCAACAACAAAGATAAACTACAAGCACCATACGTATACAAACTGAACTGCGACGAATGTAACAAATTCTACATTGGACAAACAAGTCGCAGCTTTAAACAAAGAGTCGAGGAACACAAACAGAACATCAACTCAACATTTTACAATCACATAAAAGAAACAGGACACAAATACACAGACATTTACCATTACCTAGAAATCATACACATCAACAAAAAAGGACCACATCTCAACACACTAGAATAATATGAAATTTACAGAGACAGAAAAACACAAAGTACAACCATAATAAACGAACAAACACAATAAAAATCACACATACTCTTTGATACTATCAAAAACCTGCCTTTAAAACCGTCACCGCTTGACCAGATATCTCCAAGCAGAAGGCACTAATGAAGATAAGTTTTAACAAATATACAAAATTAAAGTTCGGATAGTCATAAACTATTGTTTAAGTGATCAATTATAATTATTAATTTGTAAATATTACTTTGTAAAAATATAAAATTTACATAAAAGTAGATTTTAATATGAGATATTGAAAAATTGATGGTGTTTGTTAAGAAGTATGAAATACATTTTATAAATTTTGAAATTCATGTTTATTATCCATTATACTAGTATTTTAATTAATTCTCATAAGCAATGAAAGTGTCATCACTTATATGTAGAAACTACTTTTACTCATAATTCTCTCTCTCTCTCTCTCTCTCTCTCTCTCTCTCTCTCTCTATCTAAAGTATTTCCTACCACACACATTCACTGCTTCCTTCTATGTAAACAATCTTCATATGGAACACCCTAATCTTCAACACATGGAAAGTACCCTAATGCGCCCAAATTGGAAAACTCTTATGAATTGGTAGACACGACAGTCAACCCAAAGGTATTTTTCTACCAGTATGATAAAGACCTGATTCATTTATGACAATCAGAAGTATTATTTCAGCACAGATTAGTTGACAATATATTCGCTTGTATCTTTTGTATGCCTGTTTAAACCAATTTTTGGCTCGTTTCGAAAAGTATGAAAAACGTGTTTTGCTGTTATTAAAATTTTCTGTATATTATTATTTGTAAGGCACATCTTTACAAAGGGATGGGTTACACTCTCGGAAATGCCCGTCCTCATTATAAAAATAAACTAAGTAATTTTGTCGATTTATGTAAGTGTACACAAGTAGTATGAAATGTACAAGAAATAAACAGTGTTAAAACTAGCTACTTACGACCACGAATTGTGTACATTTATTTCATAGCTATAATCGTATCCTAGTTAGTTTTCGGAATAGCACGCACGTCATGAATGGGACGTCGGTGGGACCGGACATTCCTGGGCAATGCAGACTCACGTTCAGCGATTGTATACCCTATAATCACACAGGCTGTGGGTCCTCCCACACTTCACTACTAGTACACACGATCAAAGAATTAAAGCATAGCTTGGTATTACTTCATTCTGTATCCTTGACATTACACACCCATCCTTAATACATTATTAGAGGGACTGGTAATAAATGGCAAAAGGTTAGGCTTGAAAAGAGGAGGAACGTAAAGGTTAGGTTCGAAGTGAAACTCCTCGCACTGTTCTGACCGTTTTAACTCTGTTTTTTAATTAATTACTTTTGTTTTAAACCTAAGTACGTCCAAGGAGTATAGATCTCTTATATCAAAGGCAATGTATTATAATTAAAAATTAAAACATTTTACCTATTCAGTGTATTTGGCAAGTCATGTGTTTTTTTCAATCCAGTAAGGATCAAAATAAACCCGAAGCACTATTGTTTCACAAAAATATATTTTTACATGAAAAAAATATATTTAACGAATGGAGAGAGTAGGTCTTAAATTTGTTTTGTGTATTTAATTCATGAAAACCACAGACATAACCATAAATTTTAATTTACATTATTATCAAATAATAATTAACAGTAAATAAAAATAATTATTCTTAGCCGTAATATCCAAAAATTCCAAAATACAACATACTATCCTCCTAAGCGTAATATCCCAAACTTCAAGCGGAAAAAATTCTATAACTCTGAGCCCTAACATCTCAAAACTTCAAGCCGTATCATCCTAATACAATGACCTATAACATCCCAAAGCCCTGAATCATAAGATCACAAAAAATCAAGTCATAACGTATTATCCTCCTACCTTACCATCCCAAAACGTCAAGAAGTAACTTATATAAGTCTAACCCGTAACACCTCAAAACGTCAAGCTTTAACATCCTAATCCAACGAGTAATACACATCCCAAAACCCTGATGAATAACATCCCAAAACTCGAAGCCATAGCATACCACCCTCCTAAGCCATAACTTCACAAATCGTGAAGTGGTAACATTATATAACCCTATCCCGTAACACCTGAAAACGTCAAGCTTGAACATCCTAATCCAACGAGTAATACACATCCCAAAACTCGCATCCACAACATACCAACAAGCTGTATCATCTAACCCTATGAGTCTTAACATATCTTTTGGAGTTTTCTCCAAGCCATAACATCCCAAACCTTCAAGCTATATCACTCTATCCTCATATCTGTAAATTCCCAAAACTCCAAGTCGTAACATCCTAAACCAATTAGTCATATCACGTGACACTTTGACCATAAGACTTTTCTTTTAAATACCAAGTTATTTAACGTTAATAATTTAAAAACAAGTTTAAACATAATTATATTAAAAAAATGCAATTCCGACCCGACACTAATTATAATATTGGATATTAATAACAATAAAATCGTGAATTGAATAAATACAATAAGTAATTGTAGTTAATCACAAATAAGAGATAAATTAGATATAAGTTAAAACATTTCAGGACGAATGTATTTACTTTTAATAATTAAAATCAGTATAAGAGAAATATTTGGATAGAAAAGCATCAAAACTGTCAAGCAAACCAAGACGATATATTTAAGTTACATAAAATAGATCTTCAGATATTGTTTACACAGTTTAAGAAGAAAAATATTAATTTGCTGTTCTAGCGGACATGTAAATATTTTTGTCTGTAGGAAAATATGGGCATGGATTTGTGTGTTTTGAAATACTCTTTCCCTTGCCACTAATTAAGATGATAGATTACAGTTTCCGAACAAGTATTGTCAAGGTACCGACGGGTCGAAGACATATTTTGAAATTATGAAAGGAAATGCTCGTTAGTTGAAGCCTTGAGGACGTTTTGTAACTTTCCAATTATGATGCACTTTTAAGATACGCACGCGCAAAGAGCATAAGTAATTGTTTTACTTTCCTGTCATGTGGTCTGTGATTGGTGGGAACTGGGTTGCCCTGCACACTTGTTCCTTGCAAGAAATTAGTCTAGCCGGAATGAGAATCTAAAACAGGTTCAATTGATAGAAATGGAATCGTAACTGATGATGGATCATTTTTATTTTCCATAATAAAACTTACCAGATTGCAGTAGTCTCCCAAATCAAGACGATCTGAAAGTATGTTTAAATAAAAATAAAAATTGTGCATTTACAGTAATTTTAATAAGCTTTTAAAAATAACAAAATATGTTTTGTTTCAAACCATATCGTTAAAAATCGAAAATTGTGTTGCTAAGCATAAAACGTTTCCAGTTTTATTCATTTTCATTATAATAATTTGTAAAGAAACATTTTGTTACAAAATATTTAAATATTATTATATTTTTGAATAAGGTTTTCTTGAAAAACATTGTGTAATTCTCCATTTGCATAATGATTTGTCAAAAATATATAAAGACTTAGAAATAAAACACTATTTTGTCACCATGACGAAAAAACAAAAAGCCACAAAATTGGTCACAATTATTTACAGACAAAGCCACTTTATATCCAAGAGTTAATAATTGTGAAGGATACTTAGGTATGTGCAAGTATAAATATGTAAATAATTACCTAACAGTACCCAGGTAGTGGGTAGACACCCTTGCGTATCTTAAGATCTATTCAGTTGAGTGATCCTGGAAATGCTAAATAATAATGTTCCACTATTATCAAGATAAGGGGAACATGATGTTCATCCCTTAGTATAAATCAAGCCCTCTTTCGATAACCTTCTTTATTTAAAGGTGGGTTGAACGGGTTATTCACCTCTTCATCCCTTTAAGAACGACCAGCTAACGGGTTGTGCACTTTCCAGAGAAGTATAGAGGATCAGGTGACGGATATCATACCTCTTCACTCCGATGAGAAGGATCAGCTAACTGGGTGTGCACCTCTTTATCGTGGTAAGGCGATCTTATAACGGTGCACGCTAGTAAAGAGGACCAGCTAACTGGGTGTGCAGCTCTTCACCCCAGTAAGGAGGATCAGCTAACTGGGTGTGTACCTCTTCACCCGAGTAAGGAGGATCAGCTAATTGGGTGTGCAGCTCTTTACCTCAGTAAGGAGGATCAACTAACAGTGTGTACCTCTTCACCCCAGTAAGGAGGATCAGCTAACTGGGTGTGCACCTCTTTATCGTGGTAAGGCGATCTTATAACGGTGCACGCTAGTAAAGGGGACCAGCTAACTGGGTATGCAGCTCTTCACCCCAGTAAGGAGGATCAGCTAACTGGGTGTGTACCTCTTCACCCGAGTAAGGAGGATCAGCTAATTGGGTGTGCAGCTCTTTACCTCAGTAAGGAGGATCAGCTAACAGTGTGTACCTCTTCACCCCAGTAAGGAGGATCAGCTAACTGGGTGTGCACCCCTTCACCCCAGTAAAGGACCGATTAACTGGGTGTGCACCTCTCCACCCTAGTAAGATGGATCAGGTATATTATAGTTTAATTTCTAGTATAACTGGATGTATAACCATAAATTAACTATTTTCGTTAAATGAAAAATTTCGATATAAACTTATTGAACAAAAAACCAGAATGTTGATCGAAACAAATCACGGTTTCCTACAGAGTTAAATATGCGGAACCATGGAATTGCGCCAGTTCGTATTCAGAGTTCAAGAACTGCCTTAACTAATTGGTAGAAGACCGCTGTTGGTTAAGTTGAGGGTAGTGTCGAATTGCGCAGCCTATGAATCGTATTGTTAGCTAAAATATAAAGTAAAAGTAAAGATTTTAAGTAAAGTAATTACTTATAATGAACATTACAATCTAACCATATAAAATATTTTAAAATCTTCAGCCGACTTTGAGCTTAATTTTTCTGAACTCTAAAATTTGTTTCTTTTAAAATATTGACCAAACATAATCTAACAAAAGTTATTATTAGGTCGATGAATAACTTGAAAACATAAATAATCTTGTATTAAATAGATTACAAATTTATGTAAGCTTAGGGTGGTTAAATATTTTTTATGTAATAACGAATAGATAGTTGTTAGGTATATTTGTAGGTAATTTCAAAAGTAATTCTCAATGAAAGTGTAACATATAGCCTACAATTTATGACCAAATTCCTTCTAAATAATAAATAGCTTAAACTGTCAGCTAATAGTAAACGTTTTATAAATGTGTGAAATAAAAATCCTTGCAGACCTTACCATTTACAATCTAATGCTATCTTCCTCAGAGTTGGCTAAAGGACGCCTAGTAGGATTACTCTAAAAAATGCAATCAAACATTCACAACTGTCATAGTGTCGCCCTGCGCAGCTTGTCCTCGAGGGGCCAGAAATAACCCTCTTGAACACTTGCGCAGTTCCACCCTGTCCTTATATAACATCTCCTCCTGTTTATTTGCTCGACTGCGACATTAGTGTAACATCTATCTTTGCCATTTCAATTATCAATATTACATTACTAAGACTATTATTTTTATCATCGCTATATTATCGTAAAATATCAAATGCCACGATTTTTCAAATAATTAAAATTTTCTACAGTTTAAATTATAGCAATATACCACAACTTATTCCGCTTTTCCGCCTAAGAGATGCCATAGTTTTTCCTATTTCCATTACCAGGGACCATCACGGTTTTTTTAGCCCTACCTATTTCTTCGTAGGCCTACCCCTCCTTATACTCTAATTACAAGGGGATATGACTTGTGGAAACCTCTTTATTACCCTGACAAGAGCAGGCCTTGTACCCATATCGCCATGTTCTCATATCCTTTATTAAGGGGTCTTACACCTCTAACCTAATCCTCCCTACAACCACAGTCCCTATATTTAACCCTGTTATTTATAATGGTAGATTGCGTTTAAATCAAAAGAACATCAAAAGATGTTCATGTATACTTAACCAACTCTGAGTATTTCCGCTACTTACATGCCAACTTCAGACCTTCGATAGCACTCCATGCCTTGCGGATGGCATGTCAAAGCAAGATTGGGTATTTTATATTAGAATTTATTTTGTGTGATTTGTTTTTTAACATTGCAGATTTATTTTGGTTGTGTTCAATTATTATGTCTGCTTTTCGCATTCTTGAAAGTCTGAGGATGTTATTTGAATGAACTCTTGTAAAATATCGTCAGTATTACTTGAGTGTTAACAGGAATAAGGGGCCATTGCTGACTGAAGTTGATTTTGGAAGTTTTAGGTTAATTACACAAAAATGAAAGATTTAATTATTCATTTTTTATGAGTATAAAACACATTTTTAATCTCATTATAACACATATTGAGATTATTGATGTTTGGAAAGGGCTAAAATTAGATATTATAGTATTCGTAATAAAACGATAAATCCTTAACCACAATTAAAGTAAAATATCAATATATTTTCACCCCTGTGAATAGCGAAACCAGTGTTAACGGATTCTTTTAATAATAACAAAAACTGGCAAACCGTTATCAATCGCCCAAAATACCGTTCATTAATCACAGATTATTAAAAAATCTTCTAATATTTGCAGTATAGTGTGCACGCAGACATTCACAAGATATTAAATATTGATTTATCCGTGGCTGTGTTGGATCGGATCTGTGTTGCGGTGGAATGCGGAGGGCTAGTGCCAAAGTGTCCAGTCGTGACTTGCCTCGTACCACAAAATGACATGTTTCTTGTCTATTTATTAGTATGATGCGCTATCATTTCTTCAGCTACTGGGCTTTCATGTGATTCAGTACAGTCTGGTCAACATCTTTGCATTGCTATGAGATGCCTTTTACATAATCTGCGAATATTTCAACTTTCACAATGGTTTGTTCTGTGGAGAAAACAGGTTGGGACCGAGTTTTGTCGAGCCTTAGAATCTTCAGAGGTTCAGTTAGATCTGTAACTGTTCATATTACGCTATATTATATACAGGCCTTTGGGTCTTTGTGTTAATGTTGTACCCCAGTGTGTGTGTGTGTGTTTTGTATATGTGCATGTGTGTGCGTGTATGTGTGTGCTTGAGAGAGAGAGAGAGAGAGAGAGAGAGAGAGAGAGAGAGAACTCAGGTCATGTGTGCGTGAGTGCTAAGTTAATTATAAAAATAAAATATTTATAAACATAAAAAAAGTAAAAACTCCCTTAGGCATTTTTTCACAATTTTTAAATTGTAGAAATAACTGTGGTTTTTGTACAGTTTTCATTATAATAAGACATTCGTTTTATCTCGTACAACAGTTGATTTCTTTATCAGCTAAAGCGTATTACTTTATGTATTGTAGTCATTGTGCTAAAGTCTTATTATTAAATATTAGTACCAGTTATTAGCAAAAAATAATTTGTATTTCAATAAATTTTATTGTAACAAATTATTATATAAACTTTAATTTTTATATAATGTTTTCCTCTATTTACCTATTTAGGATCATCTTAACTCCTTTTTTAGATCCTAGTTCAATTCAATTCAGTTAGTATTTTAATTCGTAAGTTTTTGAACATTATACAAACCTATAAACATAGATTCACAAAAAAAGCTTTTTTTAGCCTGATACATTTTTAAAACTTAATGTTATAAAATAAGACCTTTCCTTATATTGGGCTTTTCTTATACTTTTATTCATAATCAAACTGAAATGTTTTTTTAAAACACTCTTACATGAAAACACAATAATTAAAAGAATTAGAATTTAAGTTGTAGAATAAATTTTAATTAATAATAATTTTCTTATTTATTAGCACAGTATTTTTTGATTCGGATCGTTTAGTTCTAGTTCTAGTAAAGATTTGATTTTTATGTAAAAATAAACCTAAATACTTGCAATTAAAGTAGTTTTTAGATGAATATATTGGTAAATAAAATAAAAAACTACCCATACCAATAATAATAAACTTTCTCATTCTTTACGAATATAAACATTAAATTAGTAGTCTGGTCTAGCACGCTGTAACTCCAGTCCAGCATTACGAGAGACGGCAACAACTATAAGTTGAGTTGACTATACAAATAAACGTAGGGGAAGTGTAGTAGGAGCAACATAGACTACAACTCCCCTACACGCCAAGCTTTGTGGCGCGCACTATAGGGGAATGTCGGGTGGTATCGGCCACATCAACTTCTTTCCATATAACGTTTTATTTATGAACCTAAAATATTTGACTCATTTGCCATTCTAGCCTTTACAAATTTACCCAAGTACCGTTAAATAGTTTTGTTTCAAAATATAACAGAAAATTTATTTTACGCAAATTTTAAAACCTTTGCATTTTTGGTCTTATAGAAATTGGAGGATGGTATAGGACAGTCATGCTCAATAAAGAGTCTTTTAACTTATTTTAAATATATACTCATCCATAAGATATTAATATTTTTTAAAAATCAAGTATAAAACTACATTTTTTCATTTTTAAAGTTTTAGCTATGTTTTTGAGAAGTAGAATATTAACAAATATTTTAGACTGGGTTGAAACTTAAAAACTCTGTCTGTTCTCATTTTATTATTTTTTTTCGTATAAACATCGTACTGGTAATAAAGACTACTTCCTTCTAAGTCGGCATAATTTTTCGTGAGCCCAGTCCTTACGCATTCGACACTGTATTCAGTCTTCTTCAATACTCTCGCCGTTAATGTTGCAGTGAGTGACGTCATTGGCCTTGTTTTGTCTAATTTCGTCGTTATTACCTAAACCTTTCTTTAACTTGTACTCTTGTAATATTTCCTCAGTTTGTTTCCCACAACATCCTCATAGATATAACAATGCGTCTATACCCTATTGAGCTTCCTGGAATATTGTATTTTTCACTTTCTTCCCTTATTGTCATTTTTTTTCTTTAAACTTGTTCTTTTATTCTCTGGATACGCTATACTCTTCACTCTATTTCTCTCTTGTCTTTCCCATTTCTCTCAGGTAAAAAATCCTTTGAGTAAAGTTCTAACTGTAAATATTTTCAGATATTTTTTTGTCCGATATCATCCGAAAGTACTTTGTCCGATGTCCGATACCACTCGAACGACTATTGACATGGATTCTACTATAGAGATGTTATTAGTTTGTGTAGAAATGCATTTAACCTATAACTTATACAGGAAAATAGTGAGTTTATGATGGTAAACAAAATACATATAAATACTGAAAACTACTGAAGTTATAATCTCCCAAACCTAATTTTATACTGCAGCAAACACGAATAAACAACAAAATGTGACACTACAACTAAACGTCGCAGCGTAATTATCCAATATGGTGACAACGGCTCCGTTTTCCTTGAAGAAACAATCTGATGGCATGACAGGGGCTGCCTTTAGTCGTTTGATTAGCCATGATTTGTCCGATACCAGACGACTTTCCCCTACCGATGGTTATTTTGAAACGACAGTTTAGGATGTCCAGACCATTTAACTACTGCTAGGCGATCTATAAATTCAATATGTTTGTGCAAGTTTTACTTTGAAGTATGTTTTTCTAAGGCGTTTGGTGGGATTGGCAATGACAGTAAAAATAATTCAACCAATAAGAAAGAAGGTAAAATAATAATTTGTGCAGACGGTTGCTTGTTTTATGGGTATCATAAAAGAAAAGTGCGTCCTTGTGCAGAGAGGGTTCTTGAATTTTAGTAACAGCATTAAATATTTTCTTCCCCATAAAAGCTATTCCTCTACACCTTTTAGCTCTTCTGAAAGCATACTTGATATCAATACTGTTTTGTGTGTGTGTGTGTGTGTGTGTGTGTGTGTGTGTGTTATTGTTTAGAAGACTTTTCGGCTTCCAGATCTATTTCCTCTGTAACAATGAGTCTCTAGGATTAGGCTAGGTTATTATTAGGTGCTTGGAGCTATGGAGTTCACATTAACTTCCTTGAATTAGGTAATGCCCGAATAAAGTAGCTCTTACCATTTTCTCTTTGGCCATGCTAATATAAAACGATTATCATTATTATTTTTCTTTCGAAATTCTCTTGTTTCAAGACTTGACCATTAACCAAAGACAGTTTATACATGATGTGTATTATAGGACAGAGAAACGAATACTGTATGTTGTTAAATGCTCTAACCCTCTCTATTGACCACGTACTTTAGTTTCCATTTTTCTTCATAGCCTAATTGATAGTAGCAAAATTATTGTCTTTATTTATAAATTTTAACAATCGACCATACTGTTTTATTAAATATACAAGTATTACAAAAAATATTTTAAGACAATATTAAAGTAAAATATTTAAATTCCTACTTAAGTCAACAAAGCAAAATATTATTTAAGTTATTTTTAATTAAATAATTACAATTAATATATATATATATATATATATATGTGTGTGTGTGTGTGTGTGTGTGTGTGTGTGTGTGTGTGTGTGTGTGTGTGTGTGTGTGTGTGTGTGTGTGTGTGTGTGTGTGTGTTGTGTGTGTGTGTGTGTGTGTGTGTGTGTGTGTGTGTGTTTGTGTGTGTGTAAATATGACAGAACCACAATAATAAAAGGAAAATAAAGTGAAATAATTGTTGAAATTAATTAATTAAATGTATTTAATGAATTAATATTTGAGAAAACTGTATTAGCATCAAGTGTCATGCACAGGATGTTTGAAATAAATGTATCTGAACTTGAATGAAAGAACAAAAATTATTTTATTAACGATTGAAAATTTGAACAGATATATAAATAAATATAGGCTATAGGTAGAGTGTGAATTGATAGCAGGGATTTAATGAAGTCATTTGACTATTTCAATTACCTGTTAATCAATGAATACTTTAACATTTAATAATGCCGTAAATATAGAGTTGTATTCAGTAGGGCAGCTAAAATAAATACATTCCTGTATGAAAAAGAGCTTGTTTGTTTTATTATAACTTTCGTTCATCAGGCAAAATTTTTAAAATAAAATATTATTTCACGGCATTCTTAAGATTGAAAATAGACACAAGTTGACAAGAAAAATTAGTAAATTCTTCCTAAAGGCATTATAAAATTTAAAAAATACATAATGGTTATTATTTTAAACAGATTTAAACGGTTGTATTTACTTAGAAAATCAAGTTAAGACTTGCAAGAAATAATAATATTTTAAAAGCAAACAACTACAATTATTTCATAAGCTACAATTCTAAAATAAAAAAAAATAATCTTCAAGGCAAAGTGTTGACAGTTTTTACAATTCTTACAGAATAATCCATAGGTAGATCATTTCATTTAGTCGTTCTCCGGAAAGTTTATTTTGCAAACATGTGACCAATGTTACGCACGCGGTTGTATTTTACGAATCTTTAGAATGCGTATTTATTAACAGATCAGTTACTGTCATCTCGTTTAAAAGAAATTGCCATGAGGTTATAATATTTGAATTTCCTCACGACAAATAAATAAAATAAATTTCATAATATAAGAAATTATTATAGAACTTGTCACGGAACTAGAAAATTAAAAAAGTTCACTTACAAAAGATTAAAACATATTTTGGGCTGGTTTATTCGTAAAATACCACCGTACTTCGTCAGTAACTAAATAGGTTATAATATGAACTATAGGAAGTTATCGTCTGAAGATACGAAGAACTATGTAAATATTTCATAAAAACTATGAGCTAGTGTTTCTAGTTTTTCAAGCTCACAGATTCACCGTAAATAACTAGGTAGTGTATTATCTACTACTCATGCGTCCACTGTTTAAACCTTCAGCTGCGAAGGAAATTCTAAATAAACTGTGTCCAACAAAGCAAGGCGAAAGCACTTGGCCTAAAGAGCAAGCATTACCTCTATAGCAAAGTATAGTTCCGTGTCGCTTGGTAGTGGTTCCTGCCAAACGCTTCCAGCTGGCGACTTGATAAGAGCTTTCACATGTTACACCGCATTATCGCCGAAATGTTCCGCTTCCCGAAATTGCTTTAATTACCTGACTAAATTTATCAGTTCGCCGTTTCCTCCGGCCCAGTCAAGCATTGTTATCATGCGTGGTGAACGATTCCAGTATTTTTTTTGGCAGATAGCATTTCGTATGTCAAAAGGAGCGATTGGTGTACACGTTTTTACTCGGCTGCACTTGGGCTAGGTTTGTTGACCTTTGTCTTTCATTCACTGCACCCCCTCTTTCAAAATAAATAAATAAAAACAGTTTACGTGCATTCGTATATGTTTTTTAAAGTATTAGAACTTTCTGAAGCACGTATTTGAAACCTCCAATATAATATGATGAGTTACAAAAGAATAAAATGCTCTTTCTGTATTATACAGTTATGTATACGCGATATTCAGTTTTGTTCTACGTTAAAAACT
Organism: Prosapia bicincta; assembly: GCA_036971475.1. Taxonomy (NCBI): domain Eukaryota; kingdom Metazoa; phylum Arthropoda; class Insecta; order Hemiptera; family Cercopidae; genus Prosapia; species Prosapia bicincta. The sequence continues at coordinate 28,830,157 of JBAIZL010000003.1, forward strand.
ATATATATATATCCCCCGAATAGCCGTCCTTATTTAAGATAAAAATAAGCGCTACTAAGGGTTAGTGTTTATATAATAAAACGTAAGTGCAGTTTCTGAATTAAGACTGCAGTTTTGCAGTCTTTTTACATTTGCTTTTCCTTTTTGATACGATCTTTTATAAAAGTTCTCTTCTTTTGGAATTATTTGTTCTCCAATACGATATTGTTGTACTAATAATTTTCTTGACCCTGTTTTTTTAAAAAATCTTATTTGGGCAATCAGCTTTTTTGTGAGTTTTTTACTTTTCTGCTTTTTTTTATTGTTCTTACTATTGTCTTGATCTCTTCTTTTGCATTGCTATCTAAGTCTTCTTCTAGTCTATACTTCGAGGTTTGTATTTGTTGTTCTCTTTCTATGACTTGGTTACCCTTCTTCTGTATTGTTCGCCTTCATCTCCTTAACCTTCTTTCTTCGTTCTGGCCTTTTCTAACTATTTCGGGCTGTATAAACGTAAGATATAAGGATCCTATATAGTTCGAACGTTAGGTACTCATTCTTAGCTGGAGTTTCTATTTAGCAAGTATTACTTTTCAGTTCATTGTATTTTCTTTATACGTTTTTAAGAATAAGATTTTTCTCCAAATTTGATAAACACATGGTTTTACATTAGATACATATACTCTTACAAACATCTGATTTTTTAACCTAATTTCCTTATTTGGAATCAAGGATCAGAGCAATTCTAACCGGTCAAATAATAATAATAATAGATTAGAAATAATAAATATCGGTAATATATATAAAGATTATTTAGATTTTTTGGACTAGGAGACTGACAGACTTACCTTGGTAAGAGTCCACTTTGTAGTCTTGAAATAGAAACACATAAAAGTACATAACCAATGATATATTACAACCATACAGTGGTCTTTGTCAATCAAAGAGAAAACACAAAAAGAAATATGAGAGAATGTAATAAAATTAATATAAGTTGTCTTTTTGTGTTTTTTCTTTGATTGACAAAGACCACTGTGTGGTTGAAATATATCATTGGTTAAGTGCTTTTATGTGTTTTTATTTCAAGACTACAGAGTGGACTCTTACCAAGGTAAGTCTGTCAGTCTCCTAGTCCAAAAAATCTATCTATCTATCTATCTATATATATATTTCTCATTAAGGAATGTTACTTGTTTTATATACAATTTTGAAAAATTATCGAATTTTAAATATTTTGAGCAAACTAATTTCTAAGGAATTCGATATTGTTTTAGTGTTGAGTTTAATGACACCGTATTCGCAAAGACGGCTAATCTATGATCTATTATGTTCACGTTAAGGCTACACAATCTTTGTTCAGAATCAACAAACATGTGTTTAATACATATTTTATTTCAGCTTTGCATGCGGGCTGCCTTATTTTACATAATGTAGATAAACATTCTCTACGCAAGTAAATAATATTTGAAAAATTTATTGCTCTTTTACTTATCTCCTGTATTATCTCGACAATTATTTATCTTTTTTATGTTAACAAGGGGAGAACTCTGCTTGAAATATTGCTATGAAAATAGTTTTTTTTGTTTTTAAATATATTTTTTTAATAAAATGGACACTACACTAGTGTAATAATCAAACTGTAAACAAATAATATAGAGACAAAATAAGCTTTAATTGTTTTCTGTTTATAATTAGGGTAAAAAAAGAACAATTTGGTTTCCAAGGTTATAGGTAAATATTCTAAGATATAATGCAGTAGTTATTAATAAGAAAAAAACAGTTAGTTGAGTTTAAGGTAACAGTAATGCTGAAAAAAGGTTCAACTCTATCATTCTGTACAACGACTTTAGGTAATTTCAAACTGGTAATTGCATGTATAAGCTATAGAGCTTCATCTTTAAAGTAATTGAAATCTTTCTTTACTAAAATAAATAAGTATCCAGTTATAAAAAATACCTTTACTTGAAAGTATAGTCACTAGATTAATCCATTACCATTACATTTCAAGCATATGAGTTACAAAGAAACGTTTGTATTTTGTTACAATTAATTAAACTCCCTTTTTCACCATTTATTTGCCCTACACGAAAGCCCAGACTGACAGAAACGTTCGTACGGCGACAATTACCTTTCTAAAAGTGTTTTTTGTTCTCGTGGGAAAAGGATAAATAGGAGGTTATTGTATGTTTCACATTCCTGGACTGTATGTATGTTGTGCCACTTAAGCCCGGGTCGCTGACCTCCAGGTTTTATCTATAAGAGTAGCCTAAGTCTTTAGCAAACACTGTCCCACACTGCAAACACTTGTTGTGGACTCTCAGCTAATCTTGCATCTGTTGATATTCTCTTTTCGTTTTACTTAGTTTTGGAGATAAAGCAAATAGGAGACAGATGTATAATTGACTTAAAAAGCTTTCCTCATGTAACAGAAGCTTGAGCGATAACTAATTTTAAAACATATAAAAAACCACCATTTCTTGTAATCTGGTAAATTGAGTAACACTCACAACCTAATAACGGTGATATCCTCACCTTTAAAACAAAAAAAAAACATTTATACATATCAGAACAGTATAAATCTATATAGAACAACAGAAGTCCATACTCTTATCAAATAATAACCATTCCAATATAAACTCTATTGACTAGGCCTATACGTTCCTTTCGAAATAAAATCCAAGTTATAGAAAAAACAGACTAGATTTGTGATAGTTTTAATCACTTTAATTGTAACTATGTATGAAATTAATTGAAATTACTAAAAATATTTTTTCTAAAGAATGTATAAAATAGGCTTTAAAAGTGGAAAAAATATTATCATAAAAAAAACGACAACAAATTTTTCTTTTTAATATTAGTAACGTTTTATGAATAGAGCTTATAGGTACTAATATATTATATTTTCGTATTATTACAAATAATATGAGTTAAAATTTTACTTATAAAATTTTATTATTTATTTTTAATTTAGAAATACTGATAATTACAACAGTTCGTATAACAAAAACATAAATAAAATACTTACGACTTTTATGATAAAAATAATTCATATATTATGGTAAGCCTAGCTACAAGAATATTTGAGTTTTTTGTTTAGGTTTTAATCGAACCGTTAGTGCAAGGACAACTAATAAATAAAAGTGCATTAATTGGAACTTATTTCTTATTAATTCATATTAAGTCGTTTGGAGGTAAATTAAAATAAAAATTCATTAATATGATTAAATAAGGGAAACGTGACATGTAATAAATAAATTCTATGAAACAAAACCCGTGCCTGACTGGATTAGGGTATTAAAAGCTCTATGCCAGCTATGTGCCTTGCTAAATTGACGCTAGAGTAATGTCGCCCTCAAAGGACACATTTTTGCAGCCATACTAACTAGCGTAATTTAGGCTATGCTCTGTGTGGAGGGCCACCACACTATCTCTCAAAAACTGTTAAAAATCTACCTCTTCTTAACTCTAAAGTTTCTCTTGGATTATCCTAGTACTTAAGTAACAATAATACCTAAATAGCTAAGTACCCAAACAGCTTAAAATCTAAGCAAATCCAGAACGTAAATAATATAATTTAACCTAATTAACTTAGTACCTAAATAACACTGAAAAACAAAAAAACTTATTACCTATATAAAAATATTACCTAAACGAAATAGTATCCAAACAGCCTTATTTAATAATATCGAAAGAACATTTTACCTATAAATAATATTACCTGATTAGGTGGTTACATTCGTGCCTAAACAACTTAATAGCTAGAGACGTCATAAAGAAACAACAATAACAGCTAATTATATGTTTAGGTTAATACGTAAATAACAATTATACCTGAAGACGCTATAAAAAACAACACAGTACATAAGCAACAATAACATATGAGCATCATAATACCATTTACCTAAAACAACCTAAACAGCCTAAAACATAAAAACATTATACACAAACAACAATAATAGCTAAACACTTTATACGTAAATAAAAATAATACCTAAGGAACCTATTACCTAAACAACTCAGTACATAAACAACAATAATCCCTAAGAAATTAATTATCAAATCAACCTCATACCTAAATAGCTTTCCTAATGCCGAAACAACAATAATAGCTAAACATTTTAACACCTAAATAACAATAATACCTAAATAACTTTACTACCTAGACAACTCAATACATTAAAACCACTAATACCTCTTAACTGTAACAGATAACATTAATAACAGATACCTAAATAACAATAATATCTTAATAAATTCTTACAAAAACAATTTAATATATATATAAATATATATATATATATATATATATATATATATATATATATATATAAATGTATATATACAATAACACCTAAACATAAAAATACCAAAATAACTCAATACATAAGGAACTTATTACCTAAGAACAGTAATATTTAACAACTTAGTACTTCAACTACTTAATATCTAAACAATTTAGTAGATAAAACACAATAATACATTAACAACAATAATACCTTAAGAGTTGAATAAGTAAATACTGTATCTAAACAACAATTATACCTGATCCTCCTAATACCTAAACAATTTAATGAAATTGTAACGAAAAAAACTAATTTGCTAAAGTTAAACGTTGGTTTAATAACGTGGAAGATCTCAGGATTGTATTTAAAGAGTGAGTTAACCATTTTGCTCTTTTATTTAAGAAAACATTAAGTAGTGCGATTCGTCTATTATATGGTCTAAACGCAACGTCCTGTTTCATGAGAAGATTTTCAACGGGTATTCAATCACTAATGCAAGTAAATCATTATAGTTAGGTGTCTAAAATATCAACAATCACAAAAATCTAGAATAAATTTAAATAAATTTCACTTACACCGCCATATGTGTAGGTGACAGTTAACATTTGTCAATAAACTTGAGTTTGGGTAATATTCAAGTGTGCTCTTTAATAATCTTGAAGGTTTAAAGTGACGCATAATAATTTAAAGAAACACACGTAAGGAGAAAAGACAATAAAATAGAAAAAAATTATTCAATAAAAAATATTTTCAAAGTATATACAATTACGAATATTAAAGACGGTAATAAATTGAAACACATTTAAGTTACTTCATCAAAACCATTGCTCTATATTTGTTCTCAAACCAGAATCGTTTTGTAGATGTTTAACATTTTTCGAACTTATTTGTATAAAGTATAATGTCAGTTAAATAGAATTTATTTTAACCTATGTAAAATTTTGTATCTTGAAGTAAATAAAAAAAGAGTATTAACTTACCATAAGCTTTGTAGTAATTATATGTTTAAAAAACGTGAAAGAAACGATACCCAAGAATCTTTTTCAAGAAAGCCAGGCTTTGAAAAAGAAAGTTGGAGAATTCTTTTAAAGTAGAAATTCCTAATATACTCATCTTCAATTCTGTTTGGAATATTCCTATATATTTGAGTACATTTTTCTGCGTTTCTCAACATTACAATATTTTCCACTGTTGACGCGTTTCGGAATGACTTCATTTCCAGAGGGTACTCCCGAAGTAGGAATTAAGTTTTGAAAATGGTGTCATTCTGAAACTCGTCAACAGAGGAAAATTTTGTAATGTTAGGAAAGGCAGAAAAATGTACTCAAATATATACTTTTAAAGTAGACTCAAAAGTTTCTTAAAAGCGATACTTCTTTGCATCAATGCTAGCCACGTGAGATACAATTTTCCAAAAGTCTTTTGACTAAACTGTTCGCCTTGACCGAATCAGACCTCCTTAGCCACACAACATGTTATGTGAGATTTGAAAAACTTGTGAAAATAAATGTATCTTCCAAAGTGGGCGATACATTTTTTTGGGTTTCTAAGAGCTAGGTTTAGTATTTCTTAATTGATATAGTTATACTGGAACAAATATATGGGTAAATAGAGTGAGTTACGCGTGTGGGGACTTTAATGTGACGCTTATTTCCGTTAACCTTTCTTAGAGGACATTAAGAGGCGTATGTGCGAAATTACGCATAAAGGTCACTTGTGTGATACTTGTCGCTATTTTTAGAACCATTTGCATAATAAATCCTTTAAAGGTTTGGCCTATATTCCTAATTAAAATGCAACTACTGCACACGTAGATAAAGGAAATACCTGATAAACGAAATTTTCCTTACATCATCAAATGTTTAATTTAATATTACGGTTTTTGGGAATTATTAAAATCACTACGTTTTAGAATATTTCTCAAACTTTAAAAACTTTAATAAATTACTTTATTATTATAAAATCTATTTACAGATGTTTTAAAATTTAAATAATAAATGGTACTTTCTAATACATGAAAGCAATTTATGAAGATATATAAAATCTAATTAACATTATAGAAAAATATTTTTTATTACTGTTTTTGGTATTACATGTAAATGGAACTATAATTTTGTATTTATTTCAATGTAACAATTTAAAAATATGTCTGAATATGTAATTGAAATTTATTTTTTAAATTTTATAATTTGTCTTGATTTTGATATGTAAGACATCTTGATGAAGTACAGATATTTTAATATTTTCAGTTTGGGAGATTTGAAGTCCCCATGTTTGAAATGTTTATTCCATCCTAAGCGCCTCGCTCTTAAGAGAAGGGTAAGCCAAAGGTGTCTGGATTGGGTTGGTTAGATCTTCAATAGTCGTTAGGCAAATATATCGTAAACATGTTTCTCAGTTTAAAATTATTTCTATGGTAAACTCGAGGCTGACGAATTCTTACTTCGAAAAAGATAAAATCTTACAGTAGTTGGTCAAAGCCAAATTTTAAAATATTTGAGATGTTTAGAATAAAAAATGTTGTTAAGGGAATGTTGTTTGTTTTCTGTTTCCCAAATTACAATCATTGCGCAAGTAGAATTTTTTTTCTTTATTGTAAGAATGTCAAATATATATATATATATATATATATATATATATATATATATATATATATATATATATATATATATAAATTGGAGTGTTAGTATAAGAAGGGATATAGAACAGAATATTTTTTTTTAAATGTGTTTCAACAACTTTAAAGCGGTTTGATGTACCCTCGAGGATTCTTCCTGGTTAGCGAAGTAAGAAAAGTTGACATTCACATTTTTAGGTTTGGTTTACTTAGGATTGGTTCACCTAGGATCGTTCAATGTAGGACTGATTCACATAGGATTGGTCTACATAGAATTGGGTCACCTAGGATTTACTCTCTTACGATCGGTCCACCTTGGTTTGGCTTTTTTTTGGATTGATCCTCTTAGAATTAGTCAATTTGGGTTAGGTCCACTTAGAATTGCTCCGCTCAGGCTTGATCCACTTAGGATTGGTCCACATGGGTTTGGCCCTTTTGGGATTATATCTCTTATGGTTAGTCAACTTCGGATCGGTCCACCTAAGTTAGGCCCTTTTAGGATTGGTGCTCTTAGGATTAGTCTATTTAGGAGTGGTTCACATAGAATTGGTCCACTTAGGATTGCTCCGCTCAGGCTTTGTCAATTTAGGATCGGTCCACCTAGGAATGGACCTCTTAGGATTGGTCCACTTAAGAATAGTGTGCCTAGGTTTGACCTTCTTAGGATTAGCCCACTCAGGATTGGTTAACTTATGATCGGTCCACCTAGGTTTGGCTCTTTTAGGGTTATTCCTCTTTGGATTGGTCAACTTGGGATCGCTCCACTAATGATTGCTCATGCTTAGTGCACTTGGGATCAGTCCACCTAAGTTAGTCCCTTTTAGAATTGGTGCTCTTAGGATGAGTCGATTTATTATTCGTTCACTCCTTGGAAGAATATATAACAGGGATGCTTTGAAAAACAATAATTGTAAGCCTTTCTTGGACAAGGAAATATTAAGCCTATGTGTAGTGATACAAGTTTTAAAGAAGCCTAAATTGAAGTAATAATATAATAGAGAAAATATGTTGCCGTTATTTGTGCTGGTGTTTCTAGATACCTCGATTACAAGTGGATATAGATGTGCTATATAGATATATACTATATGTACCTAATACAAATATGTAACCTAAAACATTATACCATTACCTGGATATTGTTTGTGAGGAACAGTTATCACAAATCATTTAAGTTATTAAGAAATATAGATTATTAATTGTTGCAAAATGTCGCAATAAATGGAAATCCATATACAGTAATTGCTCCTCGTTTATAGAATTACGCTTTAGAAAATTATCAATAAAACGTTAACACTTGATCAATCATTTAACACTTTAAAAATCGTCTAACATTTATTCATATTTTATTTTTACGACAGCATTAAATTCACTTAATATGCAATAGTTATTTCTCCTGTTGCGAATACATTAAAACAAATATATTCATTAACGTCGTGAATCTAACAACAGATGAAGGGTGAAACTGTCGCAATTACAAACATATGTAATTCTTACTTGTCTTTAATAATCATAATTTAATCAATGAAACATTTTTTTAAATTTTATTTATCAATAGCACCGGCTACTGTATCGTGGGAACTGTGTACTTGAATCGTGGGCACTGTGTAAAGTTTTAACTCCCGAGGGAACTAATTTATAAGTTTTGATATCTAACACAAAATATTTACACTAAACATGTAACCGAATATTATGGAAATAGTCATTCAGATTCGTAATTCAATAAGGAAAATTTCACATTATAAGTGGTTGACAACACTATAAGAAGTAACTAGTAGTAGGTACTACCATGGTAACCAAACGCACCGTAGTTTGGCTACCAACAATATAGTCCACATTCAGTCCAAGCACGAGGAAGCAATATTTTCATTTCAATGAGTCATTGACCCGCTCTCTGTATTTTGTTTACAACAATGAATAGGACGACTACACAAACCAGATCTATATCAACGTCACAAGGATCGTAAATCAGCGTCGGTTATGCGTCACCCGAGTCCCTCTTGTTCTTTTATTATTTTATTAGATGTGATAGTTGACCAACTACCTCCCCTATTTCGCACCCTTATATGATGGACGGCGTCTTGAGTAGGGGATGATATGTCAGATATCTACAGGATGTGAAATAAACACGCTACAGGTCTTTAATCCAAAGCTTGTATTCCATCTAGACATGTTTAAGTTGTTAACAGAATTTTAGGCAGTTTAATATATTTTTACCGGCTTGTATCAGTATTTCAGTTCTCTTTGATGCAATAAAAGTAATTATTCTTTTGTATAATTTCATTCTTGAATGGAATTATTCTAAATATCAATAATACCCCTATTATTTAAATACAACTCTTCTCATTCTACTGTTTTCCAAAATAAACATAGAAAGGTTTTAACTTTTCCTCAAACAAGATGAAAGTAAATGAAAATTATTTTTAAAAAAATATATATAAATATAGTTTGATACATGATCAGAAATATACATGAATTTTTAACATGGTGCAGATTTAAGTGGGAATATTTCTATGATTAATTTTAACGAGTTAATTACAATAATAAACGTATATATATATATATATATATATATATATATACATATCGGAATTACAATTTGTTATATAAAATTTGGAGACCAAGTTTTAATTATTCTAATAACAGGAAACGTGGTTTTTATTGGCAGGTCCCGCCTAAGTAACCGCGAGAGTAACAAAAGCTGGAGGTGGGCTGGACCCTTGAGATCACCTTAGGTTGAATTCCTCCTCGTCTTATCAGAGCCAGTTGATCTCCTTTGAACCACCCTTGTCTTTTCAGGCTGAGATCCTATTTTGGGGATTTAAACATTTTCTGTGATGTAGACTTTATTCCATCTTTCTGACGATAGTCGAATAGTGAAATCAATATTTACATGTAATCTCTCCTTGGTAAAACATTGCCTTATAAATAGATAAGAATAAATTATTTAAAAAACAAATTGGATATTTTTTATGTAGATAACCCATTTTGTTTACGGTCATCTGAGTTTACAGGAAGGTTTTCAGAATAACTTATTTGTCTTTAATGCGTGGGTACACACAAAAAAAAAATATTTATTTGCTAATTAAACTTGGAACTTGGATGTTTCTGTAACGACCTGTTTTTCCACGTTTTTATTAGTAAAAATCTTATCTGATAAGAATTGCTCAAAACAGTTCCCTCCTTACGTCCTCTGAAACGCAAAACTCAACAAAACCTTTACATCAACGAACACATCTTCAAACAGGATTCTAGCTACTCGTTTACAAAACGGTAATATTTAACTAAAACACGTAAATTTCAAATACTTTACGCAAATATATTTCTATAAAATAGATATATAGTCATCAATATCAAGAAATGAAAATATATTTGTATATATTTGAGTAGGTACATGTTTCTGGCATTTTTAACATTATAGAAAGTACGATTTAAGTTTTAGAAATGGACTCATTTCGAAACGAGTTAATAGGGATAATATTGTAATGGTGGGAAATGCAGAAACATGTACTGAAAAATATAAATATTCCTAACAAAAATAAAGATCAGTACATGTAAACAAGAATTTGAAAATATATTTGTAAGATGATCTTTAAAATAGATTCACATTGATGTTGAACATGTATATTGTTTTAATTTTTCTTGAAAATTACCATAAGAGTCCTGAGCTTATATAATTATTTTTTTACTAGCTAAAATTTTTAAACTAAAATTGTTTTTCCTTCAATATATTTCCCTTTTACACGAAGTAAATAAAAATTTCATTATTTATTCAAAAAATATTTTTTCAAAAGTAAAATACACGTAATGCAAAAGGTAACCTTAAACTTTTCAACATCTCCCCAATAATGTTTACATTAAAGCGAAAGGATGAGATGTGTTTGAAACGTTTTTTACTGACTCTTACGAGTCCCAAACTCGACTCTAAAGTTTTATCTTGGAAAGATAATATTCCTGTCCAAAACACTTCATACTGTCACAAACCTAGTCTTTTAGGTTGTTTATATATCTTCTGTATTTATTGACAACTTCAAAATAAAGGACACACGAACATCAGGGGCTGACATTTCCAGTAACGGTTAAGCAACCATCCTAAACCTGTTCCGACAAGAGACGTAGCAATCGCAATAAATTCTAATTAATTTTTAGAGAAAATCTTGTCTCCATTACCAAAACATCGAAACAGAAGTGAATATCCCATCTGTGACGAATGTACTTGACGCTTCCAGGTGTAACGTAAACACTTGGTAATTTGAAATTAATGTAATTGTTATTTTTTAACAAATCGGAAATTTCAGCGTAATTGTTTAATATAAATCGAAGCAAACAAAAGTCTTTGACGAATAAGGCACTTAATGACGTCACAATTTCTATTTGGAAAGAAACCGTTATGCAATTAGACCCCAAACCTGTTCTAGTACAAGATAACCCAATCACAATAAATCGTGACAAAAGTTATAGAAAAAAGTCGCCAGAAAGTTGTCAACAGCTCTCCAAGTTTTATGCCCGTTATCTCCGAGTGAAATCGGTGGGACTCTTGAATTTATGACTGATGATTATATTTGTAATTTATTTTAATAAGCACAGAACTTAATAACTTTTAAGAAGTAAAAAATTACTAAACTTGTGGGGTATTTTTAATTTTAAATTTTGAGTTATAATTTTTGTTTTAAATCGAGATAATGTTGATTTCAAAATAATATTGAACTAACAGACTTTACTATAACATTTTATTGTGTATGAACGCGTGTGCGTGTTTGGGGTAAAGTTCAAAGTGGCTTAGTTTTCCAAAGTGTCTGTGAGTGTACGTATGTGTTTTCAACACTAAATTATATCTAAAAACAACCTTTGAAAAAGATAAGATATTAGTAGAGAAATGGTATAAAATTAGTCAGATGGGTGTCAGGGACAACATATACACGCCGCATCAGTTTACCAAAGTCTAATATTTTTACAGTATTTTGAACAACTCTTTTTCTTCTTTTAGCCTACATGTCATTCTTGTGTGTTGTGTGTGTGTGTGTGTGTGTGTGTGTGTGTGTGTGTGTGTGTGTGTGTATGTGTGTGTGTGTTTGTGTGTGTATGTAAGTGTGTATGTGTGTGTGTGTGTGTGTGTGTGTGTGTGTGTGTGTGTGTGTGTGTGTGTGTGTGTGTGTGTGTGTGTGCGTTCATGAGTTTATGTAGGTAAACGCTTTAAGCTAAGTGATTTACCCAGTAACGTGTTACATGTCCTCAGGTAAAATATGGGAAACAATAGTGTTTTTTTCTAAAATTAAATTGCTGTACACTGAATATATGATTGTGAAGTCTGGTGGATTCTGTAATACTTAAATACAGTTTAATTCCTTTAAAACTATTTTATATTTTTAATTTACATATATGACTTATGGATAACCTGTTTCGATATGTTAGGTGTGTTGAAAAATAAAAAACCGCTTGGTTCACCTAAAATTTGACTTTCTTTGATTTTATAAGATCTACTTTACCATCATACCAATTGCATTTTCGTTAATACGGTTACCTAATGATTTACTCGTGACATCTTGTAGGTCATTAATGTATTTACTTGGTCGTTCCAGATATGTTGGCTGAGTTTACCGCCAATATTCACTGTGTCAATTTTGTAATCACCAGTTTTTCACTTTTTTGAAGTACACTCTTAAAATAATGATATACTTGTATTCAGTTGTATTTCTTCACCATTTTATAATGAATATTGTTTATTAAATTAAATCTAATATATCTTACACACACTCACACACACACAGACACGCACTAGCGCGCCCGCGCGCACAAACACATATACACACACACGCAATGTCTCTTGTTATAATTATTTTTCAGACTAAAAGTAGCTTAAAATCACATACATTTAAAAATAAAAATATAAAATTAGTATACGAGTTAATAGTTAGCTATTTTCTGTTCGTAAAAAATAAAACAGTATTCTTTAAAAATAAATTTAATTTGAAAGAAAGGAGAAAGCAGTATTATCTAAATTACGGTTTATCGTATATAGCTTTTTACAATTTTTATATATTAATGTTTTCGTTTATATTTAAGAACGTCTATCATAACAGACAATAAGCCTAATTCTGTTTCACGTATTGGTTGAGAAATACTGTTCTTCTATCCCCTACTTGAAATGATGGATTGAGAGTAGGGGCAAAAATAAAATTTAATAAAAGCAAAACTAAATGAGGGAACAGGAAAGTACTTTGAGATTCATGGAGACCATTTACTTGATCCCCGTAATCAAAAAAGGGTAACAGTTTCAAATTCAACTTCAGCAAAATTAAATATATGTTTAATTAAATATAACAATAAGTAGAGGATAATTATTGCAACAGTAAAATACAATTGTTTTTTGCAAAATAAGTGACTGTTTTAGCATTATTTCTAAAAGCATTGTATTATACCGATTTCGAAGCGTCATGTTATTGAAAAATTACAGTAAAACTGCAGTAATTATAACATACAATAACATAATAATAGACTAGAGAATATTAACTTTTTATGTTGGAATTGATAGCACCCTTATTTCCGGGCAGGGTGTTGCTTGCTGTAATGAATTGGTGTCAAGCATTCCTTCATCCCTCCCCACAAATACTCTTTAGTCTATTCCAATTTCGAGCGGTGAGGGTGCAAAAATAACACCACGGAAAGAAATAAGAAAAAAAGTCGGAACGTCGGAATTGGAAGGGAGAAATACGGCCAGTATGTGATGGAATTTTGAATATTCTTTCTTCTCATTCGACATCGACAAATAACGTCTATAGATCTTCAATTTGCGGGAAACGATTCTTCTGGGGGGATGATATTAAGGCGGCCGTGCAATTTCTTTTTTTCTAAAATTTAGTCAAGAATAAAAGAAACCGTGAGTCAAAATACGTGTACCCAGTAGGGACATTCAACTCCAAAATGTTTTAAACTTTTTAGAATTTTAAATTCTAATTGTGATTTGTTGACACGACACTAAGCAGAGCCAAATTCAGTTTACAAAATCATGTGTTTTTTAAAGAAGTGATTTACATTTTAGATAAACTCTCTTAACTCACTTACTAGGCTCTAGTCCAGTTGTGAGTTTGGAAAACAAAGATACACTTTTTGTAAATCGAAGGTTTTGTTATATTATTATTTGAATACTACAAAATGTTTTGTGAAAAGATGTAAAATTTTAATCTATTTTATCTTTTGGTGAGTTATTAAATTAAAGCAAAACAAATAATCCTAGAAAACGTATACTTAATAAAGTATTAAAACAATAATAAAAGTTTCGTTTCAGTCACGAAGTCGTCATCATCAGTGAGAATAAATAATACTACATTTAAACCATACCAGAAAAAAAAGTAAATTTCAATTTTAAATTAAAATACAAAGCAAAGACTCGATAGGTGAGAAGCTTTAATGAAGTTAATAATATTGTAAAAGTTGTATAAGGTACGTATAAGGCAAGTTGGATATAAAGGCCTAATTGGTTAAAAATATTTCAGAAAGACGTGTATCACTGTTTCCTAGCTAACATAGAATTTAGAGAGACGTAATGCGACGGACGATCTTATTGTGTAATCAATTCCAACAGTTGCTGTTTAATAAGACGGGGAGAAAACGTTTGGATTTCTACATTAAAGGGCATATTGATAGTAATATGTATACACTTCTGAAAATAGTAAACCTAACTGAACAAAACATATGCTTTCTGGAAATCCTCAATTATGAAGGAATTGTTTCGCTTTGTTACAAAAATAAAATGTCATCGACATATTCTAATGCTGAAAACCGCAAGATACTACTGAGAGGGGTGTTTCGGCGTTCATGTAGACATCGCAACACTTATAGTCGAATTTCGTGCGTTGTACGACTTAAAAGAGTCGGTTGCTCTGGATCGTTAGGATTCTCAACTGACTCTTCACTAGGGAACTGTCTACTACCCAGCACATCCACTAACACCCTTCTCTTCTAGAGGGGCCATAACCGAATGTCTATGGTGCGTTCCTACGATCCCGTAGTACCAGTATGGTTGGGACCCCTAACAAAAGTCCACCCTACAAGGCCTTAACTGGTCACCGCTCCGACGACAGCCCCACATGGATAGCCTTCTTCTGCTTTGGCTTCGTGTAACACTGGAGACTTGTTGTTAGAATTCAGTTCGCTTGATCTTCCAAGATTCCGCAACACTTACAATGAAAATACAAAAGCTAACATCCGCCACAACCAACTTACTAAATACCTCCCTCTCCTTTATTCTTGGAGGAAATAGAAACGAGACCCCGATTTGTTCTAGGCATAGCAATATGACTTTATATTGAAGCTTTCAGTATCGCTCCTTATATATCATTGTTCACCCTCCGAAAACCAGGGTATCCTTTCTTCCTTTAGAAAATATATCCTTTTCTATCCTTCTTTCTATACCTTGGTATAACAGGGTCCCTCATTACGTACCCAATAGAGAGCACGTTCAGTCAGGGTATGCAAGCCTTCACACGCAAGCCATAATACTTCTCCACTAGTTTAGATCTTTTCTTTTTTTATATGAAAATGTTTTATTAACAAGTCTTTATTTATTTTTTAGACATCCTTTTTACGTGTCCGAACCATATCATATGTTTTCTTGCATAATAGTCAAAACAGTGGAGGCTATTTAAATACAAGAGGATAAATAATTCGTGTAGGCCTATTTGAATACCATGAATTGTAAATATATATATATATATATATATATATATATATATATATATATATATATATTAACGGAAAAAAAGAATTAGATTTTAATTATTATTATTTTGTAGTGACGACTGATGTAAACAATATGAAGAACATAATTTTAAGAAAAAAAGATATTTTTATGAAACATTTTAATTAAGCTATATGTTAAAAACTATTAAAATTTAGTTTTCCACCATAAAACGGAAATTTCGTGTGTTTTCGTTATTGTAGTTCAGGACACTGTCCCCTTACTATAGCCCCTTATTTTATAATGAAATCTACATTAATTGCCATAATTAATATAGTCAGGTAAATTATTCTAAAGTGAATAAAAATAATTATTAGATGTTATAATATTTTGATATTACAGTTCAGTGTTGTTTTCATATATATATATATATATATATATATATATATATATATATATATATATATATAAACAATTTTGTTAGATTGTGTAATGTCTTATATTTGTAAATTATAAAATAAAAATCAGTAATAATCAAGCAAAATCATAATTTTAGGAAACATTTAAATTGTGACAATAAAAAAAGATTTGTTAGAACTAATTTCAAAAGTCATATGGAACGGACAATAATTTCTGTTTTTTGTACACTTACAGAAGAGTAACTGATCTGGGTATGTCATAATATATATTTCTAGAGGTTTTAACCTTAATCTAGTTAAATTTTGTAATATGTACTTTTATTAGCAACTAAAAACATTATCTGTTGAACAAATAATAAAAAACCATCAACTTGTATATGATTGATTTGAATGAAAATTAAAAAAAATACAAGTGTATAACAGAGATTTGTATAAATGTTTACACCGTACAAATGTATTTCAGTGCTACCATTCACCAATAATGCGTTTGCAAGCATTTAATTGTGGCCAAGTTTCTAGCTTTTATTGCAAGTGCACATAGCATCACGTTATGGGATGGGACAGTAAAATGTTGACATCATGTAAGCCAAGCACGCATGCGCGGCGTGATCATAATATTTATATTGTGATTTTTGCAATAGCCATGGCTTACTCATCATTGTTTATAAGGAACATGTGGCATTGAATCATCGTCATTTCTGTAGTTACAACCAACTTGAGTTGTCGAAATGAAGTACAGTGTCTAATTCAGAGAGCTAGACATTTCAGTAATTCACGATTGGTCAAAAGGATTGAAAATTCAGGAAACCAGAGTTAGAGAAAAGAGAGAGAGAAGTAGTAGAGGCAAAGAGAGAAAAGTGGAGACAGAAGCAGGGAAAGTGAGATAGATAGAGAGAAAGACAAGGAGAGAAGGAGGGAATGGAGTCACAGGAGGAGGAGAGAGAGAAAGTGAAAGAGAAGGGAGAGAGGGAGAGCCAGAAGGAGGGGAGGAGAGAGATATAAGGAGAAGGAGTTAGATATATATATATATATATATATATATATATATATATATATATATATATATATATAGAGAGAGAGAGAGAGAGAGAGAGAGAGAGAGAGGAGGGAATGGAGACACATGAGGGAGGAGAGAGAGAGGGCGGGAGAGAGCAGGGGAAGAAAGAGCCAGTAGGAGGGACGAGAGATAGAAAGAGAGGAGTGAAATAGATAGAAAGAGAGAGAAAGAGACGGAGAGAAGGAGGAGATGGAGACACAGGAGGAGAGAGTAATAGATAGCGAGGGAGAGCGAGAGCCAGAAAGAGGGGAGGAGAGAGATGGATCTCAAATTAACCTAACAGATTTCATAATAAGGAGGTGTGTTACATAACCATGTTCTATTAAGAAACTAATAAACATTAAGTTATACTATATAACGTTTTTAAAGCAAACGTTTACCTTAATATTTTAACACAGGCAGTAATAAATAAACTAATCATTTTTAATAGTTAGTACTTAATACATTTGGGTTTATTTTTCATATATTTTCTATATTTGGGTTAATTTTAGCTTATATAAAAGTTATTTTTAATTTCTAAAAAAAAATCTTTAAACATGGTTAAAAGCCATAAACGAATTTGAAATCGAGATTTGAGAAAAAATATTTCAAAAAAACAAATTATTGAAAAAAGCGTTAAAACAGAGAATTTTCAACTCAAAAAATAAAAGAAATAGATAATTATAATATTATTTGAACCCATCTTCACTTGAGCTACTAGGTTTGTGCTAAAAACTCTAGAACATATGTTAATAACATACTATTATATGTTCAAGGGTTTTTAGTAGGAGAATATAATTATCCTACTAAATATATAATTTTAGTAGCACATAAGATTACATAACAGTAACAACAGAACGAAAATTTTGTTTTACAAAATAGTACAAAGTAAATATATGTTAGTAAAGACTAACAATAAAACACACTCAGCTTGGACTAGTTGGGAGAAGCTTTCTCTCATTTGGTAAGTGGCGATAACTTGCTGCTTATATTTATATGCTTTCGGGTTTAATATTGTGTTTCTGTTACTTTAAATGGACTAAACACTTGGAGGTCTTCCAAGAAAATACGAACGCGTTGGCTGCAAGCAACAGATTTAACCAAGTGGTTATTGGTAAACTTTAAAAAATATATTTGCAGGCTATTTTATAATGTATGAGTAAAAGAAAGGTTTATTTAATAGGCTACACTTGAAAAAATATATTATTGATGGAGCATATATCCATAGGTATATTTTGGATCAAAATTAATAATTATTTGCAGTTGAGTTTTTTAACAATTATTTTTATTGTTATTACTTGCCGAAAAAAACTATTTACTGATATTTATCAGCAGTCGCGTTTCGCACCAGATCAGTTCATTGTTCAATGATGCGAGTCACTGACAAGATTGCAGCACAGGAGTGTTGTATTATTGCGAGTCTGTGGTGTATTGGTGTTCTGTGTAGTGTCATTGTGCATACAGTAGTTGTTAATCATGTTTTCAAATATTGAATTTGATTGGGAGTTTGTTTTGTCGTTTAGAATGAGTTGTGGATGGTTTTGTGGTGTTTGTATATTTTGAAGTTTTCTGTCGTGTTTAGTTTATTGCTTTTTTGATGAATGAAGCATTTTTAGATTTGTGTCAATGTTGGTGTATGTGTGTAGTGTGTTTTGTATATGAATGGTGAAATTGGATTTTGGTTGTGTGTTTTTTAAATTTTTATTAGTTTATTGTATCGTGAGGGGAAGTTTCTTCCTGTTTGACCTATGTTGAAGTTAGGGCAGTGGGTATATGTGATATTGTATTCTCTAGACAGGTCGTGTTTGTATCAATAAAAGAATATATTTATTATTGATTTCTTTAGTTTCAACTTAAAGAACGACTACAAATGTAAAAACCTTACGTAGTTGTACTTTCTATTCAGTTGAAGCATTGTAAGCATAACACAAATAAGTGGTAATTGTCATGGCGAATAGTATAATATTTTCCGACCCTATTTAACATGTTCTACTTTAACCTGAAACCTCTCTTTATTCCCTTATGGGATTGGTTTTGCTTCCTTTGGAAATGACTTCTGTCAGGGATTAGGTGCAACATTTCTCGTCCCATTTTCTGTCACAGCCTTCGTTATCATCCTCTTCGAGAATAGTTTCTGTTCTCTACTACGTTTTTCACCTGATCTTACAAAAACGATACTTGTTTTATTTGCTATTTAAACACTATAGTTCAGTTGTATCAAGTCGTGCATATGGCATAGTTATCAACTAATCTATAAACACCTTTATAAATTTTTAACATCTTTATAAAAAAAAACATTTTTTTATCATTTACTCATCCATTTATCAGGGGTCCATTGTCAGCTCCTATAATAAGCAAATAAAAAGATAGCCAATGGCAATAAATCCTACTTTATAAAACGCAAATACCTGCAGCCAGTATTTAAAAATGATGCTGTATAAAACTTTGATTCGTACTAACCTATGCGTTTGAAGCATGGACATAAGGGAGGAATGAGAAATACAACTAGGCTTTCTTCGAAAGGAAGATCCTCAGGAGGATTCTTGCTCCTGTGAATGTTGGCGAGCAGAAAAGGAGGAGAAACCATTGTTAGTTTTACAAGCTGTTTGGGGAACCCAATATAGTCAAAGCAAAAAGAATTAGAAGATTGCGCTGGGCGGATGGCACGTGTAAGACATGGGGCGAGGATGAAGGAGAGTGATGTACCCAGAAGCCTGTTAGATGGAACTATTACAAAAAGACAGAAATGAATGGATTGCGTCGCTTAGGAGAACAGAACCCTGCTGATTGTGAAGAACTGGTAAGCAGCAGTACAGGATCAAGCTAGCTGACCAAGGATTGACGAAGCCACATCAGACTGTAGCGCCATGAACGGAGAAGAAGAATGTTTCCGATTTTACTTAGAGACCCTAACCGTTTCTCGATGAGTAATATTAAAAATCGTAAAGTGCTTTTGAAAAGTATATACCTCTACAGGTTTTTAATATATTTAATGAAAATTTAGGTTAGGTTCGTAATCTTATTAACTTCAATTGTAATATTGAAGTTATAGTGAAAAAATTAAATTAATTTCATCATTACTAAAGAAATAATCGAATTTGTTTCCGGTTAGATCCGATTAAAAACAGTAATGAAAAAATTAATTATTAAAATGTAGCAAAGCATTGATACAAAATGTTCATTTCTCTCAGCTCAAAGAATCACCTTTGTATTCACCTTTTGATGAAAAATTGGCTCATTTGGTTTTAAGATATTTTCCCAGGTATTTTTGATTACCATAGCTATTTTGGTAGCTTTTAAAAAGAAATTATTCTCACAAGAGTTTGATTTAAAAACAATGGTAATACATAGCTTATGAAAAATTCTAAATATTTAATTTTTTTTCAAATAGGGTTTAAATTAGGCTATTTGAAAATAAAAATAATATCAATCATGGTTACCACCGACCGATATTACGGTTGTAAGTGTTTTTTTACACCATACAGGTTAAATAGAGGCGTCGTGTGTGGACTATGCCATATTCATGGAAGAAATTTACATCTGTAAGAATGAGGCCTAGGTATTCATTTCCACAGCCGAAAGTGAAACCACCTGAAAGGACCTTTTGCCCCCGGGCATAGAACCTGAACACTCCACGGTACAAATAAAGTCTCTTTTTTATCCCAATGAATAATAATAAAAACACTTTTACTTGCGCCAAATTAAATTAAATAAACCATAACTTTCATGAGTTATGTTCAAAAGCAATTGTTGTATTTGCGAGCAAATCGTCAGTGAGGTTTAAAAATGATGCTTTCGAAACTGTCAGTTAATATTCCAACATTTATAATAAACAATGATACTGAAGCAAATAAAGAATCATGCCTATATTACTTTAATAAATAACATTTTTAACTATACATCATGTGTATTTTTTAATAATTTTTTGGATTAATAACAGCATAAATTATAAAAATAGCATTGTGAAATCTTTATATGAAACAAACTATCTTTGCGATGACTGTCAATATAAACCTTTCAACATAATACAGGGTTAAATACCCTTTACAAATTTATAAAATTTAAGAAAATAATTAAATATACAGCCTTACTCTTATTTTTAGAGGAGTAAATTTTTTATTTATTATTTGTTAAATTTTTAACTGTTTTCTAGCTTTAATGTTTTAAGTTGAAATATTCAAATATTGTTCATTTGTGTAGTTTATTTATTTTTAAACTCATATACAAACCGAAAACTGTGTTATGAGTTTTAGTAATTTTAAACTAACAAAATATAAACAAAACAAAAGAGAATGCTGAGGCAAAAAGTCAGAAGAGAGGCGCAAGATTCAGGCAAGGGCGAAGTGTGAGTGAGAGGGAGAGCGGGCCTTATTTGTATGCAGGACACAACAATTTCACGTTAGGGCTGGCGAGTAGAGCGGAGGGGTGCGGAGGGTAAAAAACTTAAGATCAATACTGTAGTGTTGTAGAAACGTCTTAAAGCCCACAGCCACCCACAATGTACGCTATACAGTTGTGAAAAAATAACTGAATAATGATTGTGTACGTAAAACCGTCTGTGTGGTAGGCCGTCCTCCACGCACTGGCACAAAGTGGATTCTAAGGTGAACTCTTTACTGAATAGGATTTTCAATCGAAAAGTACGAAGAGTAAGGCAATGCAAGAACAGTTTTCTCTGTCACAAAACCTTTTACTTCTAAGCGAAAAGTTATTAAAAACGAGTAATTTAAAGAAAATGTTTGGAGTCATTTATTTCTTAAGTAAACAGAGAAAAATTTTATTTTACTTATTTTTTATTAAATAATTACAACTAATATAAATGAAGTAACCTAACATATGCGTTAAAACAGCTGTTCTACCACATGACCTATAACATAAAATCATCTGTTCTATGAAATCATGTGTTGTCGCCTATTTTAAGCTGAATGGGACGAAATAACTATATTGCATACCTTGCCTTTTTGTGAAAAGTTTTTCTTGGATATAAAATTAATATTAACTCATTAAATTTAGATAAAAATCATATTTGAAAAAAAGTATAACAGTATCAAGTGTCATTCACTATATGTTTTAAAAAGATGTATTTGAACTACAGTTCAAATATTATACTGGTATTTAATACCAACATGATTCCAATGAAAACCTATACTGTAGATTTTACTGAAAAAACGTTAATAATGAGACAAACTACACATTTCAAGAATTTATTACAATACTTTGGAGAAAATGAGAAAACTATTTCGAAATATTGAACTATTGGTGAATATTTAATCTTAGATTCTCTAGAATTGAAATTCTTTATAAACCTCTTCAGATTATTTGCATCTAAAATTGATAAAGTCGTTTTACCACTAACCTTTTACTTTAAGTCGGGTTGATTTTTCATAAAATAAATAAGTGATATTGATTAAAAGGTGTATTGTATTATGAATCATTAAAAAATGAGGTTCACTTAATAATTAAAGAGCCAAATTAAATTTGAAATTAAAATTTTGTAAAACGAATATGTTCATTTTATCACTTTAGGTTGGCATCACTGAAATCAGCTAGAAAAAACTCTTTTGTTAAACAATTTAGTTGTAGATTTTTATGTCAAATAAAACAAATGTTTTTTATGTAAGACGAGGAAAAGAAGTATAGAAACAGCAAAAATTATCGAAGACGACTACAGCGAAGGCTGTGGCAGAAATGGGAAAACTAATCCCTGACAGAAGTCATTTCCTAAGGAAGCGACGCCAATGTCATAAGGGAATAAAGAGAGGTTTCAGGTTAAAATAGAACATTTTAAACATGGTCGGAAAATATTATAATTTCCGCCATGACTGTTGCCACTTTTGTTATGCATGAGCAACAATCCTTCAGATAAATAAAATGTAGGTCCTCATCCACTTGAGAGTTTTACATTGCTGGTCGTTTTTTAAGCTGCAACGGGAGAGGTTAATAAATTAAAAATATTTATAAATACAATTTGTGACGGTGTGTAATATTTAATAATTTTGATCAAAATCACACCTGTATAGATACTGTCACCGGCGAACGAGTGGAGTCCTGGCCCAAGGCAGATCAAAATGGTAAGGTCATTCCCAAAAACATTTTTTTCACAAAATGTCAGATTAACAGAAAATTACAATGTGGAAACGGTATCATAATTTATTTTGTGCAACCTTTCTTATTAAACTTAGTACTTTTATCTATCTGTAAATACTTAAATTACTTAGTAAAATTCGTACGGTTAGGTTATGTTTATAACTGAGGAGTACATCGACAGCGCATGCGCAGAACGGAAAACCGAGTGTGACTCATTTCTACACCAGGGATCTCCTCGTGCGCCGGTGACAGTACCTCAGCCGTCAGTAATTTATTTATTACAATAAGAATTAAAACCTCCCATATCCACTTCAAGCGTCCACACTAGTTTATCAAGGTTCAGACATCTGATTTTTTATGTCTGCAGGTTATAAAAGGGTAAAGTCTTTCTCAAATGATTTTACAGGATGGGGAAAGTCGTATGATTCGCGTGGCTCTGCTGCACAGAATTAATTCCACCTAATTTGCTCAGGTCAAGGAGGAATCACGAGAGAAAACGTTCAGAAATATTTGAGAAACTGAGGATTTGTTTGGGAAAGAGGTCCGAATAAAAAGATAAAGGCTTCATTGCATCAGGCATAAAACTCAATTTTTAATAAGTATAACAATATTGGTTGAACTGTGCTGAGATCTAATAGTTTGTAATTAAAAAAGATTTGTCTAGATTATTTGTCTCCTTAATTATTTTGTTCTTTTGAATAAAAAAAACTAATATTCCAATTTGGTGAATTTTTGAAATTTCCTAATAACTTTAAAATAAAATTATTTTTCACAAGAAACATGTTTTTTTACCATATAATTCAAAAATTCATAATGAATTATTGACATTAAAACAACCGTGTCAAATTCAGTTAAAGTTTTTGAAAATTATTTTACAATATTACATTAATTAATTAGCAACTATTTCTATCTTATTATTGCCCTATATATAATGGACGTATTAATAATTTTCTCTCCATTATACGTATAAAATGAATAAAATGGTGTAAAAGATAAAAGAAAAGAAAACATGATGAACGAGAAATAAACTTCAGATATTTAAAACCAGGCTAGAACTTGTAACCTATATAAGGCTGTCACATAATGTAAGCTGTCATTCTCCAAGCAGAAAGTATTGCAATTTCCTATTTGTCGAATAACTGAGTAAAAATTTGATTCCATTTCTTGAATACAAATTGCAATAAGAATTACTTCGTATTTTTCGCCATGGTCAATTAAATATGATTTAAAACCGGGTATTTAAAGTTATATAAATCTGGCGGAAATTGAGCTTTAACATTTTAATAGGTTTCAAACTTTAAAAAAAATCGGAATTAAGACGACCAGAGGATTTCCTTATATTATCATTGTCAAATGATACAATGCATGCCGGGATACAGATTCGGAATTATGTGGATTTCAGGAGTAGTTGTTGCTGTGGCAAAATCTAATCAACAACTTCACTTCATTAAAAGCTACATGTAATCAGAGGTTGGAGGTAATCAAAAGTTGCTTCTAAGCAAAGGTTACATTTAGTCTAAGGTTTAAATAAATCACAAGGTAATTTTAAGATGGCTACCCGGTTAGGTAATTCTTTTTTAGTTACAAATTGTATAAAATATCTCTTACTTTATACAACTAAAATTTTAGACACACACAAAATGACAAAAGTATAAATTTAACTAATATATAGAACATTTATCGAAAAGAAAGCCATGTAAAAGTTTTAAAATGTTAACAAAGAAAGCTGATGTAATTAGTAATTATTTAAATCAATATTTACATAATTATTTCTGTTGAAGTTGGATTAACTGTTGTTACTTTGAGTAACTTAAACCCACTATTTCGTTACATTGGGCTGCTTTCGAAACTAATCAGAAATTTCTGTGACAAATGATAATTAAAACTCAAATAGACTTAAAGTAACGAACAAAAAGTGCTTTCGTATGTGACAAAAAGTAATAAATGTAAAAATAATAAAAGAGGTAGACTATTGTTAATTTTATAGGTGTTAATAATATAAGTATATTATCAACTTGAATATTTAAGTATTTGTATTATTCGATACTCATTCACACTCAAGTCTGCGCACATACGTACGCGCGCGCGTTAATAGTGTGTGTGTGTAAGTGTGTGTGTGTGTGTGTGTGTGTGTGTGTGTGTGTGTGTGTGTGTGTGTGTGTGTGTGTGTGTGTGTGTGTGTGTAATTTATACATTGTTTATATGTATGTTTGTGTGTAAGCCTTATATAACACACATATACAAACACACACACACACACACACACACGCATACTTGAAGTTTTTATTATACTTCTCTTACAAACTTAACAAACCTTTTTTGTTTATTTATTTTCTTTTGCTTTTATCATGTGTGAAATCATTTTTTGGTTCTTACTGTAAGCTTACTTCTAAGTGTATTAAATTAATATTATATTTTAATTAGCATTTGTGTCAGAAATTTATGAACATTCAAAAGCAACCAAGGCAACAAAATCGTGGATTTTTGTTCTCTGGAATAAACGTCATTAGGAATAATATATACTAGATTATTAATTTAAATAAAATAATCATTAATTATATGTATATTATATATATATATATATATATATATATATATATATATATATATATATATAGAGAGAGAGAGAGAGAGAGAGAGAGAGAGAGAGAGAGAGAGAGAGAGACAGAGAGGGAGAGAGATGAGCCTATATATTTATTTGTGTATATAGACTAAAAATTTATATTTAAATGAAATATCTGTATTATGTTAAAACATGTAATATTTTAAGAAGGTAGTTAAATTAAATAATTGTTTTTTTTTAATATAACTGTTGCCTGATTCTTAGGAAGTAATTGAATGACGTGGTGCGAGACTCGAGCCCAGTTTTGCGCCTGCTACTAACGCACCCTTTGTGCCTCGACTTGACACGTTTTCCATGACCTCCGTTCCGTCGCGTTTGCCTAGGCACTTCAGCATTTCTATAAGTAATGCGTTTATTATGTAAATATTGTATTTAAGTACAATTACCGAAAT
The DNA here is from genome assembly GCA_036971475.1 of Prosapia bicincta. Classification (NCBI taxonomy): domain Eukaryota; kingdom Metazoa; phylum Arthropoda; class Insecta; order Hemiptera; family Cercopidae; genus Prosapia; species Prosapia bicincta. The sequence goes on from JBAIZL010000003.1 coordinate 28,856,267, forward strand.
CTTTCGCCTTGATAACTCGACTCTTTGGGCCCTTTCTAATGACATTTTTTCGTGTTTCCAGCGAATGTTTTCACGTTTATCAATCGCTACGATTTCCATCGGGGTCAACGGACACATATAAATGCTGAATGTTTGACTCGGTACCATGTTTAAAGGACCTGAACACCCGATAACTCGAAATAAATAAAATATTAAGGACGTGAGAATAATATTTGTCAGTTAATTTGGTAAGAGCGTGCCCGCAATGGAAATATATACACGCGAATATGAATACAACAGATTTATATACAGAAAATAACAGTACTGTTATAGTTTTTTGATAAAAATACTTTTTATCAACTTTCTTAGATAAGGTTCACTATAATTTATGCAGCATTTATTCTAAATACAATATTTTTTTTCCGGTTTAGAATAATTTTGTAAATATTGTAAGTTAATATTCTCTGTACATACAACCCTTTAATAAAATCTAATGAATAATGTTATTGTATGATAAGAGGGCATTTTTGTAAAGTATATATATACATATAATAAATTAAAAATATTTCAAAAACAAGAATACTTTTAATGAATATATTTATTCAAAGCTTTTCGCCGATAAAATAGTACCAGCATCTTCAGGAAAATAATTATCTAATAAAATATGTTTACAAAATTAAATCATATGTGCTACAAACGAAAATATGTCTTTAAGTATAGTACTTTATGTAGTTTTTTTATAACATCAATGACCTTATAAATGGTTTGGTGCCTTGATCTCACTTGAATTTGTTCATCAATTAAGTTGTCTTTAACTTTATGCTTATAAATTTCCAATGTTTCAAATATATTCATTTTTAATGCTTTATTTAATTCTTTTATTAATTTCATATTTTCTATTTCCGGAAACTCGTGTCCATTATTAATACAATGCGTAGCTAAATTTGATTTGTATATGTTTGGTTTGATACAAGCGTTTAAATGTTCTTTGTATCTTTCTTTTAATTTCTTTTTTGTTTGTCGTACATATAATTTATTACAAGCTTGACATTTTATATTATATACTCCATTTCTTTCTTGTATATTATTTTGATTTTTGTGATTGTTTATTAAATTTTTAATTTTATTATCAGTTTTATATGTAATTTGTAAATTTGTTTCTTTAAATAATCTTGTAATTTTATTTATTGCGTTACCAGTGAATGTAAAAGTTGTCCAAATAGTTTCCCTCTTATTAGGTACAAAGTTATTTTCGAGTTTCTGTTTTCTTATTATATTATAATTTAATTTATCTATAATTTTTCTTTTATATCCATTTTCTAAACCAATTTGATATATTATATTTTTCTCTTTTATTTGATCATTTATATATATATAAGTGGCAGTGCTTAGACACAACATTTAAGTGAAACATTAAGTAACTTACAACATCAAATAAATCATTATTATGCAAAATGCAACAGAAGACTAGTGATTATGCAACAAATGAAAATGAAATATTTTAAAAATATTTGTATAACCTGAAAATGAGTAATCGACATCATTATAAGATATATATATATATAGTTAATTATGACGTACCTACGTAATTGCTCTACGGGATAAGTTGTCTCTAAGGAATCAAATTAATACGCAGCTACTTGTTTTTACAATTACTGATTTATTTTAAATCCTTAGTTAAAAACAATAGCATTTATAGGTAGTTACATTTATTAGTTTTAGCTAACTCTAATCTGTCAGTAGGCATCAACACTCTTATATTTATTATTAAATTAACTATTCTATTAAAATATCGTCAATTATCTTAAGGCGTGTATAAGTTACTGACCCCGGTTTGATCACTTTTATATTTTAATAACTTATTACTGTTTAAAGAATTAATACAAGTTTATAAAGTTGATAATATTTTTTACTTTAAAAAGTTGGCTTTAAATTTATGATAAATTATTACTTTTTAGTTGCGTGGTTCCTTGTTCCACTTCACTAAACACTATTTCACTTATTCACAGATATCGTAAATTTTCCTTTCTCTAATCACTCGGAATGCTTCTATGCCGTAATTGACTTTATATCTGCAATATCTTTCTTATTAATTCCACTTATTATTTAACTATCTCCTTTACTCTTTCTCACGTACTACTTTTCTATCTCCCTCACTTAATATAGCTCATTACTTCATCTCACTTATTACACTTTTATCTCCCTCGTTTAACATCACTTTCTAATTAATTATCTAATCTCAATTAATTCATCACATTGCGACTTCACTTTATTTGAATTTTACATTTCTTACTAAACCTAACGTACTTCTCCCGAGAGTCCAGCATTTTGACTCATCGAGTCCTAGGAATTGACTCGCCTCCTAGTTTTGAAAATAGACTGACTTTCGTGGTTCTCTTTGGATAGTTTCCATACGGGTGTCATTCCTTTTTCAAATTTTGATTGGTTTCCTTATGGTGATAAAAATTGTTCCAGCCTATTACGTCATCTTTTCCTTTGGTTTGTTTGGAAACTTCTCGAACTTTCCCAAGGTGCAGGTGCTCCTGGACGTGGTTTTTCTGCATTTTTATAGATTTTTCACCATAAATCTGCGTGGTTCCTCTCCAGTGATCGAGTAACGTCTTGGTTTACCTACAATGAAACTTTTCAACGTATATTAACATTTATGGCTTACAGGTGCGTGCAGTAACAGTTTTTGGCCGAAAGATTTACATTAGACTACTACCATTCGTTAGACTGCGATAGTTTGCTACGATCTCACAAGTTCAAATATTTTACAGATTTTCCTAACTTAATGAATTTCGTTATATAATATATGATTGTTTATAAATGAAACTGTAAATGAGCATTATTAAAAAAAAAAACTTGAATTTATTTACGAGCTAGTTTGTAACTTACATTTATTAAAATCAATTAAATTTAATAATCAAACATACCTAATAATTTAACTTAAATAATTAAATTATATAACAACCTATTATAATTAATTATATGTTAAATGTATAACATATAACTCGTAATTAATTATAAGTAACTAACTTATAAGTTAAATATAATCATTAAATTATTTCCCATGATTAATTTAATCATGTGATTGTAATGATTATATCACTTACATTTTGTGGTTAATTTGGCTCTTTACATATCAACAAAGACAATTTTGTTAAACTTCATCATAGACCTACATTATGTTTAGAGGAAAAAAGAAAATGTTTAATGTTAGTTTTATATCATGTAGATTAGATAATTATTTCAATAAATTACCTTGAATCTATGACCACAGCCCTCAGAATTTATTCAACCTATTGGTTTTTATGAAAAAAGATGTATGGTTTTAAAAAATTAACACTAATTTTTCCACTTTTTTTAAGAGATTTTAAAATTTCCAAAAACTTCATCAATTTCTAAATTTCATTTTTTTATTAGATTTATATTACACGCGTCGAAAGATATAAATTCGCCACTAATTTTCGCTTTAAATGTATATTTGCAAACTTGGACTTGGTTCAAACGATTTGCCATAGCAAGAACTTAAAAGTGAGAAATTAGAACCAATATTTGAGGGTCATTTCCGCAGTAGGTGAACGAAACAATTAATTTTAATATTTTTCACAGAGGATAAGTAATGATGACAAAACATAAGTTTTGTAATGATTGATATTTTGATATTCTTATTGATAATTTACTACTGGTATATCTATCATACACTCTAAATATATTGATTAACGCTGTAAATAAATATTTTTGAAAACGTTTGTATATTCCAATGAAATACAATATTTTTCCAGTCTTACTACGTCACCGCACACAGAGCAAGGCTACAAGTCGAGACGCATGGTAGACGGCTTCAAATAATTTCCATATTTCCTATTTCCTCCGCACTCCACTATAATTTCGACCAACCGTCGTTTGCGTATTTCTTTTTAAGCGCTTCCAAACTGTATTATTGAAGACTCGTTACAAACACCCACTTACGTCAATGATTGCATAATCACAAACACCTTACAGGATATAGGGGTGTTCCGTAATCCAGGTGTCCCGGCCTAAGCTATTGTATGGGACACACCTTAGTGTGGGCTGAGTGCCGAAGAATCGAACTCTCGATGAGCTATGTATCCAGCGGAAGAGCCCCATTGTGTCGCTCTTACAACTAACTATTACTTGTATCCTATTCAGACTGGAAGAAACCATCTTGGACTGGAAATATGAGTAAGTATAAAGTATAACGACTAAAGCCTTTAATGCCAAACTCTGTGTAAGATTGTTCTTTGAAATTAATTATAAGACATCATTAATCCTTTACATTTGTTCAAGGCAAAAATTAAAATATGGGAGTATAAATAATTACGAAGAAATCATTGAGTAATTAATTACACACACAATTGTTCTTTATAAAAATGATATAATTTTAAAACTTCTGGACCTACAATTTTTTTAAAATTATCCAGATCTAATTTGAGTTTTTGTTTGAAGTACTTAAAAGCCAATAAATATTCTAACTTTAAACTACATAATATATAATATAATATAAATCTACAATTAATCTGTAAGTTTGATGTACACAGCTAGATATCATTTATAATTCTTATACTAGTATAATACATGTATTCTAAGAGCTAGACACAAAACATTTAGTTTGTAGTAATAACATGTTTTAATTCCTCCGGAAATTGAGTAAATAAACCGAATTGGTTAGAGAATTTGTAAGAAGTTTCTTAAGACCTTCTTACACGTTTGAAATTATAGGCAAACCTAAGTTTCATAAAATGTTTACAAGGTTTATGTTATTGTTTTAATTTTCATGAGTTCCTCTACTACACAACTTTATAATATCTATCCTTTTTCACTTATCTGTCATTATCCTTTCATTCGTCTGCAACGGTTTTCCTTTAACTCTTTCTTCTCTCGATATTTCTCTTCCTCATTTTTATTTTTAGGCATTAAATGATTAAAAATAACAATCTTATGCAAATGTTTCTTTGTGGTAAGTATCTTCTTTTCTGATTTCATATTGATTTTTGAATTCTGTAGTCCATTACGTTCAATAAAACTAAATTATTGACTTTAACGTTAGTTTATAACTATCCCAACTTTAAATTTGTAAAAACGTACTAAGACAGACCGTTTTCGATCACTATGTGGTGTTCTTCATCAGTGTCTTCTGCTTGGAGTTGTTAGGTTAAGCGGTGACGGTTTTAAAGGGCAGGTTTTTTGATAATATCAAAAAGTATGTGTGATTTGTATTGGGTTTGTTCGTTAAATATGTTTGTACTTTGTGTTTTTGTGTGTTTGTAAATTTCATATTATTCTAGTGTGTTGAGATGTGGTCCTTTTTTGTTGATGTGTAAGATTTCTAGGTTACTGTAAATGTCTGTGTATTTGTGTCCGGTTTCTTTTATGTGCTTCTAAAATGCTGAGTTGGTGTTCTGTTTGTGTTCCTCGACTCTTTGTTTAAAGCTGCGACGTGTTTGCCCTGTGTAGAATTTGTTACACTTGTTGCAGTGTAGTCTATATAGTTTAGGCACTTGTCGTTTATCTATGTTGTCAATGACGTGTGTTTTGTATTGTAAATTGTTGTTAGTTTTGTATGCTACTTTGTATCCTGTTTTTGAAATTTGTGGGCTATTTTATATGATGTTCTGTTTATGTATGGTATTATGATGTATTTCTTTTCCCTCTTTGTAGTGTTAATATTATTGTTTTTTTTGTATATTGTGCCATATTTTGTCTATTGTGGTGTTGTATCCATTTGTTTATGCTAAATATTTAATAATGTCTAGTTCTTTGTTTATGTTTTCTGTGGTCATTGGAAATTCATTAAGTCTATGAAGCATGGATCTGAAGGCAACGTGTTCGGGTTTGATAGGGTGGTTTGAGGTGTTGTGGATAAGTGTGCCCGTCGTTGTGGGTTCCTGTAAATGTTGAAGCTGTGTTTTTGTGTTTGGATTTTTTTTATGGTGAGGTCGAGGAAGTTTAGGGATCGGTTGGTTTCAATTTCTGAGGTGAACTGGAGTTTTGGGTGTATTTTATTAGTGTAGATGTAGAGTTTTTGGTATTGTCGGGTGTTGCCTCTGTATAGTGTTATGATATCATCGACGTATCTGTGCCAGTAAATGGTTTTGTGTGCGAGTGTATTGTCTGTGAGTATCTTGGTGTTTCTATGTGCTGCAAGAAAATTTCGCTTAAATATTTATTGTCTCACTCTCGTTGACGTCTGTTAGTCATAATAGCACTTTCCTATTTTATTGCTACGATGTTGAAACTTCATTACACTCTTGTCATCTTCTTCTTGTGCATTATCCAACTCAATAGTTTTAGTAATCATAATGTCCCGAAGTGCCATTCGGAATATAATAAGAACAGTTGAACTAATTTTTTAAGTTTTTAAACCTCGATGTTCTTGGCTAACTCGTGGTCCTCAGATCATTATCATACCTTGCATGATTGCTTGATGGAGTTTACCTATTTTTTATATATCCAAACTACTCTAAGGCCGTGATATCATCATGTTTGTGATATTTTATTCCGTTATATTCTACGTGCACCATTTTCAACATGTGCGTTCAACTAATTCACATCAGACACAGGTTTCATAGGCCTCCAATATACTCCAGATAAGGTCTTATAGTAATGGCAATATACTTCAGGTTGTTTGTTCAGTAAGTGGTGGAATATTTTTTATTAAATGATAAGAGAAAGCGTCTCCTATCGCTACTCAACACATTTCGTATCCCCAAATTGAGTGATGCTGCTTTATAACACAGTTCATTATTTTCTAGAGTGGAATAAATTTGGATATTTCCTTGGATTCGGACGTCTGCTTTGTGACCATTTTCTCCTCCTTCGCCTCTTGCAAAGACCCAAGAGGAGTCTTCTTACTTCCTTCCTAGGAGGGGCAATCCCCTAACCGACACCTGGAGATGTTGTTTCTGATTGCAAAATCCCTCGATTTAACGTTGATATTAATTTTTCAAATTATAATTTCTAATATTATTGCTGTAAATTTTTAAACGATATAGGTAAAGCATTAACAGATAATGAGTGGCAGAACACAAGGCAAAAGATGCAACTTTGCGCATGTACGACGGTCTCCTACTTTCCTTTAACAATAAAAGTAACACAACATTCCTAGAAATTGTTATTTTGCTTTAGTAATTTCGAAATCCCTCCTAAATATAAAGATAATATTATAGAGATAAAGATTATTTTTTAAACTTCGTAAATTGTTTAAATTTCTAAGTAGAATTACTTGATTTTAATAAATGTTTGTGAATATTTACATATTACCGCCTTGATTCAAAACCCTTATCAACGAACTGATAATAATACATTATTTGCTATTTTAAATAAGTAAAACTTAACCAGAAAACATACTTTTTAAATCCTAACTTGGAATGGAGATTTTTTTAAATAATTTCCTCTAAATAAAAAATAAATAACAAAATACAAAAATAAAAAATAAACACGTGGTCGCTTTGCAACAGAAATGCATATTAGGTCTAAATGAAAGGTTTTAGTGTCAAGAGGTTTTATTTATTTACAATAAAAATTTACTCCACAGTTGATCGAAGCTGAAAGTTATTATCTGTGTATCAAGGTTGGATGTGGAGATAGGACAATAGTAACGAAATTACGATGGGGTTTCGAAGGGTTGGCGTTACAATAATTTGTAGTAATACATTATTCAGTACAGCTTTTTATTTTTTAATTGTAATATAGAGCTTCAATTAAACAATTGTTCATAGTTTTTTAAATTATATCCAATTGTTACTTTCTTATTAGTGTAAGGATTAAAATAACACAAATATACACAAAATTATATATTAAGAGACACATCCAGGGGCAAAGCTAGGGGTATGGTTTCGGGGGAACGACTCGAAAGGTCAGGGGGCGGAACCTCCTTGAGAAATTTTGAACATTTTTATCTCTAGAAATAATATTTAATGAAATTTTGGCAATACAAATTACACAACTGTTGTGTCGTCGGAAGCTGTTTTGCTAAAAACCTAGCGCTGTTTCATAGGTTAATATTTTTTGCTAATATTAATTGATTTGGGGAGGGGCACGTGCCAAACCAATTGTGTCTCGCTGTGCCACTGGACACAATCCTTAAATGAACACTGAGAAAGTATTAATACAATATTGTTGCTATTTACTTTATATTTTTAAACGAGGCAAAGTACTTTTTCTTATTTTAATTTTAAAATTTTATTTTCAAATTATAGTTACATTTTCATTTTCTATTCAAAACAAATAATTACGTACGAGATTCACCACGCTTTTTATCATTTTGTACGAGTGTTTTATAACAATGGCTACTTAAATTTATCTTCACCCCCAAACTCCCTTACACATCGTGTTTTAATGCCATCTCTCCAGTTACAATTTCGTCAAGACAAAGGTTTTGTTGAACTGTTCAAACAATGAATAGAGACATCAATTCCCGGAGCGCCTCGGGGATCGCGTGAGTTCCAAAACTTAACTTTACTAATAAAATGAGCTCATTTATAAAAGGTTACGCCCCTTCGGGTGAACAGGTGTGATGACATGTATATACTTTGTCTCCATGAAGGGGTGAACTGTTTTATACCTACTTGTGAAAACGCAATATCTTATTCGAAATATAACTGCTCGTATTTTGTTAACGTTTATATTAAATTTAGTAGATTTATTCCTAATAAAATATTTATTAACGTTTCTTTGTTCTTATTGATGTTTTAAGATTACACAGGTTGAAATATAGATGTATTTCTTGTTTAAAATTGAGATAATCGATTTATTACAGTAGAAACCATATTGTAATATAAGGTATTGATACAATACGTCAGTAAATAGTTATTTTCTTACATAACCTCTTTCGATCTTCAACTCACGTGTACACAATAATATATAACGTACTATGTAAACACATATCTGCAGTAACACTTATTTTGAGTTTAAATTAGGACGTCTTTTCAGGAGGAGTATCGATTATTTAAGCAATTATTTATTTATTTTGATGGCGTTTTAGCCAAACTATTAATTATAATGTAAATATTTTCTAAATATAATAATGTACTTTGGTTTGTACCTAAAGAAATAATAATTACAATAATATTAGGCTATAAGTGCATTTTGAAATAACACTAAATGACTTATTCTATTGTTACCCGACATCTTTATAAAAATCATCAACTAACTTATATACACTAGTAATAATGTTTCATTGTTTCTAAAAACATGAACAAATATTTTCCAACCATAACTTCAACTTACCCTCATAAGTATTAAATCCTTGTGTCTCCTATATAGTTGTTATTTACACAACCAATTAACTACTCCCCGTCACTTTCATCTACTAATTTTCCAGTGATGAAACTTTTGGGCTGGTCGCTAACCTGATCTCCATACACCTCCTCATATAAACATTTCATCGTTTATGACCCTTGTGAACTATGTTTAATCGTTAGTACTTTTATACTATTTTGACTTTCACTATCCTCAGTCCCTTCTATTATTTCAGTCACCCAGTACTCCAGGCTTTCTTTTATTGTTCCAGTCTCCCTTCTATTCTAAAGTCTTCCTTTCATTCTTTCAATCTTTTTCTATTGTTTCAGTTTCCATTCTATTGTTTCTGTCTCCCTTCTATTCTTCAGTCTTCCTTTCATTGTTTCAATCTCCCTTCTATATTTCCCGTCTCCCTTTTATTGTTCCAGTCTCCCTTCTATTCTTCAGTCTTCCTTTCATTCTTTCAATCTTTTTCTATTGTTTCAGTTTCCATTCTATTGTTTCTGTCTCCCTTCTATTCTTCAGTCTTCCTTTCATTGTTTCAATCTTTTTCTATTATTTCAGTTTCCATTCTATAGTTTCTGTCCCCTCTCTACTGTTTCAATCTTCATTCCATTATTTCAATCTCCCATCTATATTTTCAGTCTCTATTCTATTCTTTGAGCCTCTCTTATCTTGCTCCAGTCTCCCTTCGATTGCTTTATTCTCCTATGTATTGTTTCAGTCGCCATTGTATCTCTCCCTTCTACTGTTTCAGTCTTCATTCAATTGTTTCAATCTCCCTTCTATTGTTTCAGTCTTTCTTTCATTTTTTCAGTGTCCTTTCTATTGTTTTACCTCCCTTCTACTGTTTCAGTTAAACTTCGTTGTCCCTCTCCTAAATGGTTTGGTTCTAGATCTTCCTAAAATGATGCCTTTTATACTTACTTCGAACTTCTTGAATAATGTCTTTTGAGAAACCTGTGCCACCCGTGTTACAATTTGTCCCGGCGGAGGTTTAAGATCTCTACCTTAATCCTACCAGTATTCGCAATATTTTTTTATCCTTCGCAGACAATTAAATTTATAATTAGTGATAGACTTAATCTCAAAAATTAACCAAATGATTATTTTTTTATTAAACTTTTTTTTAAATTTATACAAAATTACCAAGAATTTAATAAACAATTTTCTGTCTTAAATTTTTTATTTGTAAATCGACATTAACACTTCAATTTTAATAAATCGTACTTCAGCAGACTTTGATAGAATTTTACTAAGAACACGAGAAAAAATTGTGTTATAGTTGGAAAAAAATAGTTTATACAAAAAATTAAAGTTATTCGGATATATTACCTGCTTACCATTTTTCTAAAAGTTTCTAAGAAGATTAAATTTCAAATAACGTAACATTATACACAATTTAAAATAATTAAATAATAAATATAATCATTAAAAAAAAATATAGACTCTACTGGACAAACGTCAAACCGTTCAAAACACAGAATAATATTGACAATTCAAACAACAACAAATATTGCGATCGGATGGATATATTTGCATTCATGAATATACGTCAAGCGAGACACGCACAACAGGTTCAGTGTTAATGAATTCATCCTTATTTTCAGCCTAATTGTCAGATATATTCATTAAAGGTTGTTTGGAATCATTTGAATACTGAAATGATAATTTACAATTATTTTGAATATGAAATATGGTGTGTAATTAAAACTAAACTGAAGTAAATGTCGTTCAATCAAATTTGAACTCATTAGTTTATCACAGAGGTATGTTGAAATTAAAAATAAGTCGATTTAATATATCGACTTTAACATTAACGATGTTAATTTAAAGAAAACATGCCGTAACTGCTACTGTGGTAATTGTTTACTTAATAAATTACCGCTTTGAATATCAAGTACCATTGAGTTTGAAAGAATTTGTTTAACTCTTTTATTGATTACTTTTAAGTACCTTTGAAACTTTGTATATCAAGTTTCTAAGAATTTCCTAACATCGATTAAAAAATAATAATAAAACGATAAACTGTCCATATTTCATCCTATAGTTGAAACCCTGAAAAGATTCATTTAGACTTAAATATGTGCAGAAATTATCATCAAAAAAGTTTTAAAGATTGAGGGAGGATGTAAGCACAAGTCCTATAATGCTTTTTAGCCTTTTGAGGTAAATAGAACAACCCCAAGAAAAACATCTGTTGCTGACCTCCAAAGGGCATCTCAGTGGAGTGAAGATATTAGAATCCAACAGGTGCACAATAAGTGCCAAATATCTATGTACAAGGGCCAACATCTGGCCTGTAGATAAGAGACTTACCTGGATTATATTGGGAAGAAAGAACTCAAATGGAGTGAGGCAAGGGAGAGTCATCGGGAAAAGAATAAATTATATTTTTTAACTTGTAATTATATTTATTTTCTGAGGAAAGTATTTAACAAAGTTCAAGCAGAAATTGGATTATCGCGGTCTTACATTCACAAAAATCGTAATTATTATATAATATCATTTGGTACATACACTTTGATTTTCAAATAACTCATACTGTACGAGTATTAAATACTAACGAATTTAGGATATTTCCTAAATTACATTTATACCCAACATACATTCATGATTGTACAATATTTCAAGTACTTATTAGTACTTTAAGGTTTGTGTTCCGTTTAGCAATAATAAAAAAACATCTAAAAGCTTTTTTCAATCCATATTATTTGAATACTTGCCCTATACTTTGGGAATACATCAAGCTCTGATTTGACGACATATTATATATAGTGTTAGAAAGTCACTGATGATGGCAACGGTTTTGCCAAACCATGTTTCATATATTAAATACTTTTATTTTAAGAATTCAAATTATTAATGTAGACGCTACATGATATGTAGTTTAGGTATATTTTACAATATAATTTTTAAACATTGTAACACGGTATAGTTTGGATGGGTATAAGGTAACAAATCTACAACAGACACTCTCCTCCATTGTATGAAAATATTGATAAATTTATTCTTGCTCAAATTAGGATAATAGAACGATGTAATATACAGGTTTTGCATCAAATTTCAACATACTTTTGAAATATAGAAATGTAATAATTATTATGTTTGAATCAATCTTCATGTATATATATGTGTATATATATGTATATATATATATGTGTGTGTGTGTGTGTGTGTGTGTGTGTGTGTGTGTGTCTGTGTGTGTGTGTATGTGTGTGTGTGTGTGTGTGTGTGTGTGTGTATGTGTGTGTGTGTGTGTGTGTGTGTGTGTGTGTGTGTGTGTGTGTGTGTGTGTGTGTGTGTGTGTGTGTGTGTGTGTGTGTGTGTGTGTGTGTGTGTGTGTTCAAGTATAACAATATATTGGCTAGCAAAAAATTTACGTCAATCTGCATTTAAACACTCAAAGGCCAGTTTGTGTTTCAGCAATGCCTCAAACTTTGGGTTAGGCGTCAGAGAGTGCAACATGAGTTGTAGACATTGTTAGAGTAAATTATTTAGTTGGACTTGAAAAGAAGTTTTTTTTAAAGTTTGCAAAATAATATAACATATTGTGTTTGTGCATATGATGTTTTGAATATATCATTTGTTAAATGACCGGCCGTAAAGACAAATATATCTAATTGTATATTATATAGATAATTAATAAAGTTCTAGATTTGTTACATGAACAATATTACAGAGCGTTTTAAAAGGTAAGTTACAAAATAAAGGATCAAACATTTTGGTGTAAAATACGTGTAGTGGATCTATAAAGGTAACACTAAATATAAAACAAAATAACCGACGAGAAACACACCCTGAAAATAAATACAAAATTAGAAAGTCTTGATCATTTACATATCAAAGAGTGCGTTAATATTTAAATACTTTCAAAGCTTACAAGCTTGAATTTGGTATCAAATATAAAAAAAACATAAATTGGGATGTCTGGTTAACATGTCAGTGCGTCGTGAGAATATTCAGTGTGAGCAATATGGAATGAGACGTGATTCCATTACACCTGCAAAATAATATTATATATATATATATATAAACACTTACAGTATCATGATAAATAAAGCAATAAAATACACACAGGATAACAAACAAAAATTAAATGAAGAATTAAATAACATTACAAAAATAGCAATAGAAAATGGATACAACAAACACCTTATAAAAAATATATACAATAAATTCACAAAAAAACCTAACCTCAACATAGCACTACAACCGGAACACAAAAATAATAAAAATTAAAAAATCTACCTAAAAATAAATACACCAATAACAAAATACAAAAAATAACAAATATATACAACAAAGATTACTACACTCCAACATACAAACCAAACAACAAAATAATAAAATATCTTAATAACACAAACCACAAAACAAATTCAGAAAAACATAACCTATCAGGAATTTACAAAATTACATGTAACAACTGTAACGCATTTTACATAAGGAAAACAACCAGATCATTTAAAATAAGATTTGAAGAGCATTATAGAGCATTCAAAAACAAAAATTCAAAAGTATCAAATGTTGCTGCAAACACTTAATATCACATAAACATGAAATAACAAATTACGAAAATAACCTAACCATACTTGAAATAAATAATAACCCAATAGAACTAAACTTACTAGAAAAATACCACATTTATAAAAACATACACAACAATTTAATGAATCTACAAACAACATATACAGAAGACATCCTATTCAAAAACATAATACACAAGACTCAAGAGGAAACGTATATGACGTCAACAATTACCAACACGACGGGCCGAACATCCGCACCAGAAAAATTAAGAAAAAATAATCAGTGATTCGACAATGGTCAAGTGACCGAAAGGGGCCTCATCACTCAAGGTAAAATCATTGCACTTAATGGTGGATAAAATTACTTACAATAGTAATATATTAACTTCATGAAGTCAGTGCAACGGAAAAACAATGGATAACGTAAAATATCAAGAATATATATATATATATATATATATATATATATATATATATATATATATATATGTTATAATAGATTTTATAATTTATCTATGCCAAATGGATAAACAAGAACGCTTGATATTGATATATTAGTTTCAAGCCTAGAATTTAGTCATGTGAAAACACAACAGATAGAATAAATCAAAATGAAGTTAGGGCATTTCAATCTCTTACCCTGTTTTGACCCATTTTTAAAAACACAATTAATGTTGTTAGGATACTTATTCCATAAATTTAGATATTTATTCTAATTATAATGCAACGAAATCTGATAACAGTTGGAAGTAATAATTTGAATTAAGTTTAGAACTAACCTCCCTCAAACAGTGTTTCGTTCCAATTTTTTATAGACTTCAGATTATATAAAATTATTTAGTTTTGTAAGAAATTCATAATAATTTCATCCTATTATAGGGAAATTAAAATACTATATTTTCAAGTTATCTATTATATAAAAGAACTGGAAGGAACCTAGAGCTATTGGTAAATATTAGAAGCAAACAGAATGCTCGTAAATTCTTTTAGTTGAGAAATACAAATTGAGGAAAGTTTTTTCTTGTATCACGCTATTCTTTCTGTAATTGAAGGTCACGAAAATGAAAGTATAAAATTTGTTTTCAAATTTATGATGTTATTCTTAACACTTTAATCTGATTTTCAAAATAGTACAACTAATACTTAGGATTCTGTAAACTTGAAAAATATTTAAATTTTAAAGGAATTATATTTGCAAATATTGTATATTTGTGTCAAATTTGAAACGTTAGAACTACCTAATATTACAATAATCTTTATTAAAACTTACCCTTGTTAGTATGTGTTACTCTACGTCCCCTTGGACTGTCAACCCCACTCAACAGGAATTTCTGGGTGACCCACTAATCTGGATTGAAATACTAGAGAACAAAACAAACGTTTAGGTGACAAATGACTGATTATTAATACAATTTTGTGTAATGAAAATCCTCAAAATATCCTTAAGAATCTTGAAAAAAAATTGATTCACTTGGTCAAATGGTCAACGTTTTACAAAATTAGAATCACTTTTGTGACAGTAAAAAAATTGGAAGAAGCTCTAACACCACTAAAGTTATCAGAAAAACTAATATTAAAAGTTACGTGGGAATCATATGAGTAATATTAGTTGTTTGTGGTATTGGCAGTTTTCCAATATTTTTATTCTAACAAATTGTACTATTGTGCACTTGATATTCGATACATCTGTGACAATAAAATGTAAACAAATTTGTTAAAGCCTTTATAAATACTCCACGATGAGGATTAGAACCAACAAAAGTACTCAAAACAAATAAAAAATACGGAATCTACAGTAACACAATTAAGTGATGGATTCACGCTTAATAGTAAACTCTGTAGCTAGCTTCTCCTAGAGACCGGTGCTACTGAGGGAAATGGTTCTTTACCAATGCTAGTGTGACGGGTATAACAAAACGTTTTTAAGCTTTCCGTTTCTTATTTTTCCTACTGTTCTTTATTAAGACAATAAATTATGTTAAACTGAAAAAATAATGGCTTAAAAACAATAAACATTTTTCTCCTGCAGCGTGTTGGTGAAGTTTCTTTTGAATTATATCCTCAAAATTAAAAATACGATTTCATTTCATTAGAAAAAATTAAGCAATATTTTTGCAACAATCCGTGTTAAGTACCCTAACCCTTCTTGGACTAAATAAGCTGTGTGTACAGTCATTTAACACGAATAAAAGTACAGTCGTTGCACTCCCATATAGACTCGAAAGCATTTCTTGATTTAAATTACAGCTGATTACCTATATATAAATTCAATACAAAAGTCAAACGAGAAATGTAAAAATACATGTATATTTGTTTTTATAATAACTTTATATTACAGCCTTTAAATATGTTTAATGCGAATTTTTTTATTAAAAGATAGCTGAATGTACCAGCAGGAGCCTGGATTTATTAATTGAATGGATTCAACCCTTTAGGGTTAAAACAAGACTTGATGACTTCAAGGGAGGGGTAGATATTAAGAACGCAAGTCTAATGGTCTGCAGCGTGCCTAACCAACCCCTATTTCGTAGCCTTTTCTAATGTATTTTACACAAGTGAGAAATTAATCCTTTATATTTTCTTAAAGCGGGGTTGTGACGGGTGGATTAACATGTTTCGCTAAACTTTTATTTGAATGAACCGTGTTTATTGACAAAGGGGCAAGACTAAATTCCCACCCTTTACTTTCAAAGCTGTAAAATAAAACCTTTGAAGTAGACTATACGATTCTGTAAGTGAGAACTAGTAAAGTCGACAGTTCCTTAAAGCTAAAAAGGAGCTATATTAAAGGTCAAGGGCAAGAAGTCAATCAAACGTTTCTGAGTTTTTTATTAATGTTTAATATTTATATAAACTATTATGGAATTACAACAAAATATTTATTACAATAGTTTTAAATCATACAACATAGCCTCTCATATTACCACATAATAATAACAGAAATCCACATACTACCAGAATAGCACATGATACTACCCAAATACCACAAAATAATACCACATAACACTACCAGAATTCCACATAATACTACCATAATATCACATAATAATTCCACACGACACTACCAGAATACCATATAATACTACCATAATATCACATAATATTACCAAAATATCACAAAATACTACCAGAATAATACATAAAACTTCCAGAATAACAAATAATACTACCAGAATTCCACATAACGCTACCAGAATATCTCATAATAATACCACATAACACTATATCATATAATACTACCAAAACACCACATAATACTACTAGAATATTACATTACATTTCCAGTTCAACAAATAATACTACCAGAATATCACATAATTATTCCAAATATTTCTACCAGAATACCACATAAAACTACTAAAATACCACATAATACTGCCAGAATAACACATATTACTACCAGAACACCATAAAACACTACGAGAATATCTGAATTGCAGAAGGCTGCTTAATTTCTGAGAAAGTATGGTACCCACTCTGTACTCTAGTAGCTACATACTCATAACCGGTGAAACATTTACAACAGACGTATAAACACAGTAATAAATTAAAAACCTTTGTTGTTTATAATTATTCCTAGAGTGCGTAATGCGTAGAGATGTATCCTATGTCTTTTCGGCCTTAGCAGAAAACAAAAGTAGCCTACTTCCGATTAGCTTACTAAAGTAGCCTACTTTAAATTAGCTTACTAAAGTAGCCTACTTCAGATTAGTTTACTAAAGTAGCCTACTTCAGATTAACTCACTAAAGTAGCCTACTTTATATTAGCTTACTAAAGTAGCCTACTTCAGATTAGCTTACTAAAGTAGCCTACTTCAGATTAGCTTACTAAAGTAGCTTACTTCATATTAGCTTACTAAAGTAGCTTACTTCAGATTAGCTTACTAAAGTAGCCTACTTCAGATTAGTTCACTAAAGTAGCCTACTTCAGATTAGCTTACTAAAGTAGCTTACTTCAGGTCAGCAATCTTCCCCTCGAGGCCCGTTAGGTGTTCTACTCAGAGAACCGGTAGATTATAATGTTCCTACCTTCACCCCGTATCTCCCCTTTATTCTCCATACACCATTTCAAAACTACGATACGTTCAAAATAAAATGTTAAGAGGTAAATTCATTCTTTTATCTATCTTCTCTAGCCAATGCTCGTCCGTGACAACTCTGTCACAGAACACCGTGGCACAATGTAGAGTCTCGTCCCTGGAAGGTGTCATCATTATTCAGGTGATCCAGAGAGCTGCAGATAGCCAGATGATCAACCGTACATTCATTTAAGCAGAGAGGAAAAGTGGGGAAGTTCTCGAGGACCAATCGGTGTATAAGGCTCTAATGACAGTCACATGTAGAGGTAAAATCATAAGAAGGCAATTTCATTCAATTTTTTTGATTGCCAAAACTTCTAAATATAAATTAAATGTATATAAAATAGGTTACATCTCATAAGAGGTAAGTTTAATCAGTGGTTCCCCATAATTAAAGTTCATAGATCATATCTAAATAAAGGTTACATTTAGCCAAACGTTGCATCTAATCGAAGGATACTTCTAATCAAATATTATTTCTAATTATTTGTTTCATCACGTGCAACTAATCGAACTTATTAAAGGTTATATCTAATCTACGTTTATATCTACTAAAATATATCATAAGTCGCCTAATCTGTTTCACAATTTTTTTTTTAAATACAAAATTTAAACATGTTGAATATTTACATGCAAATAAAATTGTTTTGCAGCAATAAAATTATAGCATAAACAAAACTTTAAATTAATTATTATCGACCAATCATTTACACACAAAATGATCGAGTGATAAATCACAAATATTGACACTCTTAAAAATGGATTACAGAGAAACTCAATGCAAAAGAAGTTATAGACTGGCGAAGACGCCGTAATATTACTGTCATGGGTGGAGTTTGAAATGAAGAAATAGACGAAGAGTAGCTTAATAACAGTAAGAACATTGAGCTAGAGTCTCCTACCAAAGCTATTATTGCGGCATAGAAGTGTCACAAAATGGGTGCAAACAGAACGTCACAGAAATATAAATCATATCATACTGTCAAAGAAAAAGACATTGCAAATTATGAAACTATACCATCAGGAGTAGAAGAGCACGTGAATTGATATGTATTATTTTGCCCCGGAATTTTAAAAATTCACCAATATTATCTTAAAACTAATTTTAAAAATACTTAACTAAGTGAATCCCAGATAGCTTGCCTTAGCAACTGGGCGGGTCCACGGGGGGCGGATAGTGGAATGGCCTATAAATATGTAGGTTACTTGTGAATAAGGACTCCGGAAGGTTTTTGAATAAGCAGGCCCGGTCCAAGGCAATGGTTCAAAGGTCAGGAATTATCCCTCCTCGTCAGTCAACCGGTTGGGTGTGGTAGAAATAACTGCTCTGACTGGGGACTAGGGTAGTTGAGAATTAAGTACTCACAATGCTACTCTCACCTCCCAGGTGAACCAAGGGCAATGCGGTTGTGAAGTATGGGCGGGTAACTACCCTAACGACACAGTTGTAACAAAAGAGAGTAAAGCAGGCTGTTCGCTCCACGAGCAGCAGTTAATAACGTCCTGAACTTGGGGTGTGCTTCAAGGTCAGTGACTGGATACCCAATCCAAAGTAGAAGGCATCGTGCCGATGGATGAATGGCTGCAGGGTATAAAATGCAGTAGCACACGATCCCCTTGAGGAACCAGACAAAACCTCATTGGATGTTGTCTTGCCAGGACAGTGGGGGTTCTGCTCTGGTTGACAGTTCTTTCCCCCATACTTGGGAATCTAATGAACCAAGTAAGTACACAAATTGATGTTGAGTCTGCACAGACAGCGGGAGCCAATGAGATGGCAAACCGTGAGTCTGTAGCAGATGTGTCAATGGTAACCCCCACTGGGGGTGGGGGGGCGTCTACCAAGCTGCCGACTGCAGAAACCAGTGAAGTGGTTGTTGAGTTGAGCACGATTTCTTTACGGAAAAAGCGTATGAGTGGAGCGGCCAGTAGGCGGCTCCGAAGAGATCAGGCGAGAGCAGCTGGAGGGCCAATAATCCTGAGCATACAACGCATGGGAGGCCAAACCCAAGCCGAGCATGTTAACGTCCAGGGCTTGGATGTTGTAAGGGGTGAGGTGCAACATGTGGGAAGCAATCAACCACGAACACCAAACCCCAGCATGGAGATTGCATACTCGAACAACTGGGCTAATCTCCCAGATGTTTCGGGACATACGAGTATCGAGTGCGTGGTCAAAGAACCTGTCTTGGAGATGGGCAGTGACCACCTTACTCGGACGTTTGCACCTGACCAGGCCCACCAAACTATGATGGAATGGTAAGGGTCAGTAACAACGGGAGCTCAGATCTGGAACACAGATGGCTCCAAGATGGACTTCGGCACTGGAGCGGGGGTGTATTGTAAAAACCCAAGGGTTAAACTAGTTTTTTCCTTGGAGAGGCATACCTCTGTCTTTCAGGCCGAAATATACGCTATAAATGCCTGTCTGGGAGAGATAGCGAGAAGGGGAATGCACAGGACCCGCATTGCTATTTTCCCTGACAGTCAGGCAGTAATTAAGGCACTAAACGGACATGTGGTCACCTCGGCCATAGTCAAGGAGTGCCTAAATAACCTAGAAGCCCTGGCAAGGCACAATCAAATCAAGATAGGTTAGGTGCCAGGCTATAGGGGAATACTTGGAAATGAAGTCGCAGATGCACTGGCAAGAGTCTTCAACTCCCCTAATTGGACCGGAGCCGGCGGTAGGTATTTCCAAATGGTCAAGATTGCAGTGCGAAGGTGGATGGCTGAAAGACACTGTGAGCACTGGGTCAGGGCTGAAGGAATGAGACACAGTAATCTAACCCTTAGGAAACCTTCCTTGGGGCTGCAGGAGAGTCTCATCTATCTGTCTAGGCAGGAATTGAGGATAGCCACAGGTCTACTCACGGGACACTGTGGACTAAGGAAACATCTGCATAATACGGGTATCTTCAAAGATGAACCAGTGTGCAGATTATGCGGGCAAGAACTGGAGACCGATACACACATCATTTACAGATGTGAAGCACTTGCCGAGAGGCGCTTCAACCTCTTTGGTGATAGCACAGCTCTGGAAGAGAATGTTGAAGGTAAAACACTAGTCAGGAAACTTCTAAACCTGGTACGAGGGAAAGGGATCTTTGACTAGATCAGGGAGTTAAGTACAATATACCTAAGGTAGCGGTGTTTCGGGCAGTTTAAACCCGCTCCCAAGTTAATAGAAAAAAAAAACTAAGTGAATACGTAGCTGCTTACTTGCTGACGCGTTTCAAAACATTCGTTCCTTTTACGAAGCTAACCCTCTACTCAGAGGGTTAGCTTCGTAAAAGGAACGAATGTTTTGAAACGCGTCAGCAAGTAAGCAAATACGTATTCACTTAGTTAAGATTTTCAAAATTAGTTTAAAATGCGAATTCAAGATGATTACATCAAGCAACTTATCTTAAAAGTTTTAAATTGAAAATTCACCTTATAAATACATAATATATGTAGATACATATATTATATCTATAAATTTTTAATTTTAAATTAAATTTTTTCTTACATAACTTTTATTGTGTTAACTTTATAGTAAATAATGTAATAGTAATTCAATTGAATTCACTTTTGAACTTAGCTTTAGGGGATAACTATAGCAATAATATAGTTAACTCAAATATTTGAGTTACTTTTCATGTTTTCTGCTTATTAAAATGTTAGTTATTATAATATTAAAAACCACTTTATTTTAATTTATATCTTTGAGAATTTATATTTTATTCAAACGAATAAGTAGGAAAATAAAGGTGTTGTAATATATTTGGAGTAACCAATTAAATAACTACGCAAAACTTACAAAATAATAAACGTTGTTGTCATAGGAATTTCAACGGCTTATGCCATCATCGGTGACAGTGCTACTCAATTGCAGTTGTAAATTTGTAACAGTGTCACTGATGACGATATCATAAGTCAAAACGCGTATGACAATTAAGTATATTGTTTTGTAAATGCGTGTGCAGTTATTTATTTGATTATAACCTTAACTCACAAGCCAGCTCAATTATTGCTTATATATTTGGAGGTTTTAAAGTTCGTTGGGTAAATTAAAATATATGGCGCGTAAGCAGCTGAGGTTTCTGCAATCCGATACCGAGCATGTGTTCACATTTCAATGTAAAACTCACGCGTGAGTGTGTCAGAGCAGGGGCGCGGGGGAAGATGTTAAGAAGGAAACACGAATTGTAAGTTTCACCTTGAATGTCATTGAGATGTCACTGATGAGCAGTTCATGTGCAACACCGAAGTGTGAGAAACTATATCTCTTGCAAAAATATGTTTCACTCTCTGCAATGGAAATCTGTTTTCCTCATCCACTTGAGGTAGAACAAGTGTTGTAAATCTTATGCTTCTCACGGACAGGCAATAAAGTAGCCACTTATCTTAATTATTCCAAAGCTATTGATGACAAAGAGGAAGGCATTTATTAATTATTGGTGTCATTTTATTGAAAGTAAAGACGCAACTTAAATGTCGACCAGAAAGTTATTATTATTGAAAATAAGTAGTCGTTTTTAGTTACTTTATATGAAAACGAAATAGAATTGTTGTAGCTCCTAATAATACAACTTGCACCAATGATGATTACCTAATACGGAAGAAACCCTTTTGTCAATGTTTCTACAAAGCATCCAGTCTAATGAGCTCCTCTGAGGGTTTATAGTATTAAGTTTCATTATAAAGTCTCGCCAAATGTCACAGCCAAAATAATCTAAGATATGGAAATCCAATACTATGTAAATTTATAACATATTATTCAGAAAACCGAAATATTCTACCTGTATCTAAAGATTTCTTCGAATAATGTTTTTTTTTTACAATATAAATGTCTTCTTTTTATTTCTTTAAATCTAGATTTCATGTAGTTTCAAAGACATCAGAATTATATAGTTATTATTTGTTACGAATCTAAAAAAAGGATTTTGAATATATTTAGCAATAAGGAGAAGTATAAATAAACCTCTTGATATAATAAACAGAGTAACACGTGTTCTGAAATTGACCTACTTTCTATAGGTTTAGAATATCATAAGAATGATATATTTTCTTATGATCTATGATTGAATATTATTTCAGAATAATAAAAACTAGGTCTTGTACTTTAATATATTATAATAATTTTATCATAACTAGAACTCGTATACTTTTAACTAAACCTTATATATATAGGCCTATATATATATATATATATATATATATATATATATATATATATATACAGCCTTTGATAAATAATTAATATCCAGAGTACATCCGTTCATTTTGCAGTCCGTAAAAACGCAGTTTCAAAGTTTCGCCAGAATCTCATCTGGCATTGACGAGGTAAACCCAACAGTTGAAACGCGAATAAAAATGAAAGTAGTTTATTTACTATTCATCATATTTTTCTATACTAGAAGGAATACGTATCAAGATATAGACTATATATCTTGTCTCATTTTTGACAATATATCTCCCTAACAATCTAAACGAGTTTATATCTAAAATTTGAAAATAATTCAGAAACGAATGTATGCAAATTGAATGCAAAAAAATGTTAAAATTTTAAAAATAGCGAACTGAAGAAATTATAACTCAACTAAATATACGTAACACGTTCTGAGACATGGCGTTTTCGATCAAAATATCTGGCTTATTATGTTTCTCATAAATATACTTAAGCTTTAAGTAAGTATATAATATGGAATGTTCTAATGAAAAACTTTCACCAGTCTTTAGGATCAATGAAACCCAAACTGGAAAAGATTTTTTTAAATATTAACCCTAATATAGCCATGAAATGTATCGTGTTTTACATTACAATATAACCATTACGTTTAGATTAATTTCTGCGTAACGTAAACTGGGGAATTGTTTCATGATAAGCTATCGACAATTTGTTTCTGTGTGAAAATAATGGACGCTACAACACGACTAGTTAGATCTTTAAAGGCTCGTTCCGGAGCACATTGCGAAGAACGTAACGTTCACAGGTGTGCAGCTGTAAAGCCCATATTACTTTCAATGCTTTATACCCGGTAATTATCATTGTTATGCACACTGGGCTGCTGTTTTATGATATGTCTATTGCAAGGCCCTGCGGTTACCGGAGCAGACGGGCCGGCGGGTATTGCTGCAACATTATGTCAAAACTGTGCTCTGGAAGATTACTATATAAACTGTGCTCGGGAAGATTACTATATAAAACTGTGCTCGGGAAGATTACTATATAAAACTGTGCTCTGGAAGATTACTATATAAAACTGTGCTCTGGAAGATTACTATATAAAACTGTGCTCTGGAAGATTACTATATAAAACTGTGCTCTGGAACATTACTATATAAAACTGTGCTCTGGAAGATTACTATATAAAACTGTGCTCTGGAAGATTACTATATAAAACTGTGCTCGGGAAGATTACTATATAAAACTGTGCTCTGGAAGATTACTATATAAAACTGTGCTCTGGAAGATTACTATATAAAACTGTGCTCTGGAAGATTACTATATAAAACTGTGCTCTGGAAGATTACTATATAAAACTGTGCTCGGGAAGATTACTATATAAAACTGTGCTCTGGAAGATTACTATATAAAACTGTGCTCTGGAAGATTACTATATAAAACTGTGCTCGGGAAGATTACTATATAAAACTGTGCTCTGGAAGATTACTATATAAAACTGTGCTCTGGAAGATTAATATATAAAACTGTGCTCTGGAACATTACTATATAAAACTGTACTCTGGAAGATTACTATATAAAACTGTGCTCTGTAACATTACTATATAAAACTGTCCTCTGGAAGATTACTATATAAAACTGTGCTCGGGAAGATTACTATATAAAACTGTGCTCTGGAAGATTACTATATAAAACTGTGCTCTGGAAGATTACTATATAAAACTGTGCTCGGGAAGATTACTATATAAAACTGTGCTCTGGAAGATTACTATATAAAACTGTGCTCTGGAAGATTAATATATAAAACTGTGCTCTGGAACATTACTATATAAAACTGTACTCTGGAAGATTACTATATAAAACTGTGCTCTGGAACATTACTATATAAAACTGTACTCTGGAAGATTACTATATAAAACTGTGCTCTGGAAGATTACTATATAAAACTGTGCTCTGGAAGATTACTATATAAAACCGTGCTCTGGAAGATTACTATATAAAACTGTGCTTTGGAAGATTACTATATAAAATCGTGCTCTGTAAGATTACTATATAAAACCGTGCTCTAGAAGATTACTATATAAAAGTGTGCTCTGGAAGATTACTATATAAAACTGTGCTCTGGAAGATTACTATATAAAACTGTGCTCTGGAAGAGAACTATATAAAACTGTGTTCTGGAAGATTACTATATAAAACTGTGCTCTGGAAGATTACTATATAAAACTGTGCTCTGGAAGATTACTGTATAAAAACGTGCTCTGGAATATTACTATATAAAAGTGTGCTCTGGAAGATTACTATATAAAACCGTGCTCTGGTAGGTTAATATATAAAACTGTGCTCTGGAAGATTACTATATAAAACCGTGCTCTGGAAGATTACTATATAAAACTGTGCTCTGGTAGGTTACTATATAAAACTGTGCTCTGGAAGATTACTATATAAAACCGTGCTCGGGAATATTACTACATAAAACTGTGCTCGGGAAGATTACTATATAAAACTGTGCTCTGGAAGATTACTATATAAAACTGTGCTTTGGAAGATTACTATATAAAACCGTGCTCTGGAAGATTACTATATAAAACTGTGCTCTGGTAGGTTACTATATAAAACTGTGCTCTGGAAGATTACTATATAAAACCGTGCTCTAGAAGATTACTATATAAAACTGTGCTTTGGAAGATTACTATATAAAACTGTGCTCTGGAAGATTACTATATAAAACTGTGCTCTGGAAGATTACTATATAAAACCGTGCTCTGGAAGATTACTATATAAAACTGTGCTTTGGAAGATTACTATATAAAACCGTGCTCTGGAAGATTACTATATAAAACTGTGCTCTAGAAGATTACTATATAAAAGTGTGCTCTGGAAGATTACTATATAAAACTGTGCTCTGGAAGATTACTATATAAAACTGTGCTCTGGAAGAGAACTATATAAAACTGTGTTCTGGAAGATTACTATATAAAACTGTGCTCTGGAAGATTACTATATAAATCTGTGCTCTGGAAGGTTACTATATAAAACTGTGCTCTGGAAGATTACTATATAAAACTGTGCTCTGGAAGATTACTACATAAAACTGTGCTCTGAAAGATTACTATATAAAACCGAGATTTGGAAGATTACTATATAAAACCGTGCTTTGGAAAATTACTATATAAAACTGTGCTCTGGAAGATTACTATATAAAAGTGTGCTCTGGAAGATTACTATATAAAACTGTGCTCTGGAAGATTACTATATAAAAGTGTGCTCTGGAAGATTACTATATAAAACTGTGCTCTGGAACATTACTATATAAAAGTGTGCTCTGGAAGATTACTATATAAAACTGTGCTTTGGAAGATTACTATATAAAACCGTGCTTTGGAAGATTACTATGTAAAACTGTGCTCTGATAGGTTAATATATAAAACTGTGCTGTGGAAGATTACTATATAAAACTGTGCTCTGGTAGGTTAATATATAAAACTGTGCTCTGGAAGATTACTATATAAAACCGTGCTCTGGAAGATTACTATATAAAACTGTGCTCTGGAAGATTACTATATAAAACTGTGCTCTGGAAGATTACTATATAAAACTGTGCTCTGGAAGATTACTATATAAAACTGTGCTCTGGAAGATTACCATATAAAAATTTGCTTTGGAAGATTACTATATAAAACTGTGCTCTGGAAGATTACTATATAAAACTGTGTTCTGGAAGATTACTATATAAAACTGTGCTCTGGAAGATCACTATATAAAACTGTGCTCTGGAAGATTACTAAATACAACTGTGCTTGGAAGATTGCTATATAAAATTGTGCTCTGGAAGATTACTTTATAAAACTGTGCTCTGGAAGATTACTATATTAAACTGTGCTCTGGAAGATTACTATATAAAACTGTGCTGTGGAAGATTACTATATAAAACTGTGCTTTGGAAGATTACTATATAAAACTAATTTAAACGCTTCTTTAAATTTCCATGATTTATATTATTTATAAATAAAAATAATTTTTTATAAAATGTAAATACAATTATTTATTATTAAATAAGGAACCTAATATACTAAACATAAAAATTAGATTTATTATACAAAGTAAATCAAGTTGTTAAACAATAGATAATACACAGAACCTCTAATCACAAATATTTTATTCTAGTCTTATGTACATCTCGGTTACAAAGTAACCATCCTCTGGGACGTGACAATACATACATTAAACACATACGATAGAATGTATTGCCATGTCTCTGAGGATGGTTACTTTGTCATAGGTGTAAAACAAAAATGTTGTGATTAGAGGTTGTGTGTATTATTCATTAATATTGAACCACAGTAAATTATTCCAAGTAATTAGAAGATGCAATCTTCTTTTTAGAAGATGCATGCAATCATACAATTCAGAATATATCATGACCTTTTTTATTGTTGAAACATTATATTCATATATTTCATTTTAACATTTAGTTTAGTTTATTGTTACTAAATATGACAAACATTAAAACAACCTTGATTATTTTTAAACCTTTTATCAACGTTTCGATTCCAAATTGGAATCTTCTTCAAGAGGCTATAACTGTATTATATTAAACATATAAAATCACAAAAAAACACAAACAGTGCAATCATAAAACCAAACCGTTTCATGGACTGCGAGCCATTTTAATACGGTTAATTTGATTAGATGTTTTTACATTAGTTTTTTAACATTTTTCATTTTTTTCATGTTATCATATATTGTTTGATTTTCGTGATTTTGCGTTGTTGTTTTAAATATGTGAGTTTAATTATTTCACGGAAAATTTACAATTTATGACATTTATAAAAGTTTAAATTTTGCTTTCAAATTCTGTTATTATTACCTAATAAAATAACTTAAAATATGATTATAGCATTTCTCAGTGTATCAGAGACAATGTAACTAATAAAGAAATGATATGCCTTTTTTATTGTGTTTTAATTCAATTATAATATTAAACACAGAAATAACATAAAGTACAATAATACAAAACAGCTAATGTATGAAACCGTAGTTATCAGATAATTTAATCAAATATATGATATTTTTAATGTTTTGGAAATTTTATTTGAAAATTATTTAAACATAACCTCCAACTAACCTGAAAAAGTTCATAGAAGAAGACAGCTGTTAACATTAATCGCCTAGTTTTACAATCAGATATCTTCGGTATAAAAATTCAATGTGCAAGAAAAATTACATTACCTAGTGACGACGTCACATTTTACAGGTTCATTCACATGTAATTTTGTTTAACAAATGAAATTTTATATTACAATAATTTATTTTTAAAATGCGTTCATTAGAAACAATATTAAAGATAGGAATAAAAAAATAATAATATTCAATGTTTCCTAGATACAAACCAATAATATAATCATTTATATTATATTCTAATATAATGTCAACAATTACGATAAATATCTCGTCATTTATTTCCATTCAAGTCTGCTTTATACAAACAAAAAAAAACCGATTGATATCTACAACTATTTATGTTATACATTATTTTTAACAGTATTTGTGTCACTTTAAGCGAAACACTTACTGTGCAATAGCTGAGAGCCCAGCCCTTAGGTAAAGCAAACCGAGAGTGGATAAAGGTCCGATCGTACCACTGGACCGAGACGTTGTATAGGAGTATGGAAACCTGCCGTTAGGGTAGGCGCACATGAGCGCGAAAGTAATCGGGACGCCGAGATAGTTTTCAATCCAATCTTTTTGATACCTATCGGAGTTTCAGTGCACATGAGATAGAGTTTCAGTGCGAGTCATTTCAATCCTAAATTTTGATAGTTATTTTCCATGTTGGGGACTGGCTCTATGTTGTTTCTCCTTACGAGATGGATCAAAAACAAGTGCAAGTTTACAAAAAGAAAGTAGTTTTTTCTGTGTACAACTGTTCGTTCTCTCTTGTTTCTTGTATAGTTGTCCCTGATGTTCTTCCATTTAATTATAAAAAAATGTTTTTGTAGTTCTTTGGAACTAATATAGTTAATAATAATATTATATCATGATAGGCCTCAGATATTGCCAAAAACTACTGCAATCAAACTTGTTTCCTATTAACCGGATAAATTTGTCGCCTACGTTAAATGGAAATGTTGATAGAGCGTATTGACCATTAATACGTTTTAGCGAATTTTTGAAAAAAATGGCTGATAGATTTAATTACTATATATATATATATATATATATATATATATATATATATATATATATATATAATTAAATAAAATGAATAGTGACTATTAAAAATTAAGATCTCAAACTATAAATGTAAATAATTCCTCATTGATATTAATAACAAATTAACAATCTACTGTATTATTAATGCCAGAGATTATTGTCAATTGTTTATTCAATCATATTTAAAATTAAACATATGAAATGGGAAATTAGTAATTATATTATCGAAAACTTACCTAATAAAATGAAACAGATAGAAAGTAAGCTGTTTTACATGTGCACTGCCTTGTTACCATGATTGTGTACTAGTGGATCGCTGGTAGAATTGAAAGAATTGACTTAAAATAGAAGGAGAAACCTGCGTCAGCCCAGATACCTATTGAGATAGGCCGAGGGTATACATTAGCTTTCGGCGTCCCATGTGCGGTGCTCCATTACTTTCCAGCTCATGTGCGCCTACCCTTAAACTGGTCCCTAGTAGTTCAGGATAACCGGAATCCGCAGTGGAACTCGTCCAAAGGGCGGATGGGTCACCAGTCGAGACCTTACAGTCAGGTCGCAAGACTCTTACAGACTAGTACGACGGGTCGTGACCCAAATCCACTGCCCGGGCCTCGCGCCAGCAGGAAGTTTGGGGTTGGATTCATGAGGCATGGTTTTAATACCCCAAACCGTAGTTTGACCTTACGAAGCAACTATCTTTGTGCTCTTTGACAAAGAGGCCAAGTCGTGAGAAAATCACTCCTTGTTACATTTCTTCTTTTTCACCATTTTTGCCTTCTTCAATTTTCAACAAACTACACAGGCTAAATTTACAATGTGTTCATAACTAATATTTTACTCTTTTCTGACTTTTCAATTGT
>JBAIZL010000003.1:28891372-28986372 GCA_036971475.1 Prosapia bicincta
TGACACAAGTCACTGAAAATCGTATCGCAATCATGTATATTGTTGTATGAGTTCGTATGCAGTTACTTATTTATTTAAATGCTAATGTAAACATTATGGAGTAGTTTTTCTTCTAATACTTTTCACTGAAGATGATTGCTTTGCAATCGAAATGCACATTAGGATTTAGATGAAACCTTTTTTGAATAGGAGGTTTTATTTATGTATAATAAATAAAAAGTAAAACCGTTAGGCCAAAATTGAGTTATTGTATATTTTTTAACTAATTTTTTAGCGAGTCTGGTGGAAAATACTAATAGCGAAGGCATAATACTAATTCCTCATTAAGGGCATACATAATCTAATCCAGAATTTTTTTCATCGTATTATTCATAATATTTTTCCTTCGCGTAAAATTCTTCTATTTTATTTGTGATACAAGACCAAATGGCACCCTTGTCATTAACATTATTAACCCTTTTTTGGATCATACCAGCACAGAATAGTTTCTGAGTCACCATTTACTGATTCATTAACATATAACTCGTTTAATTTCTTCTAGGATTATATTTTTTTTATTCCATTGAAGTTTTTCTAGTTACTCCATTCTGTAACGTTTGTAAACGTCTTTGCGTTCTTCTCTAGGTACCACCTCTAAACGTATAGCCCATGAATACATTCGGCATCAACGCTTGTTCTTACAGTAGCTTGCCTTCGACTGGTGTCAGCGAATGTTTCCTTATTGCCATAATTCGATCTGTCTCTCTTGTACTTCCTCATTCCATGTTCCTTTCACTCCAGCCTGGTGACCAGCGCCAGTAAGTACTTAGCTCTAACTGGGAGCATCTTATCCAACAATAAAACTATATATATAGACTACTTTCCTAATAGTGAAAATATTATTTAACTATTTTGGCGTCAGTAAATTATATTCTTCAGCGATTGGTTGGAGGTTATATTTCGGAGACTACTTAAAATCCATATTGAAATTAACTTAATATTTGCATTGATGAAAACTTTTGGTGATGCAAAACCAGTGTGTATCACACACGCCGGTTGGTTTTGGTCCCAAAAGGGGGTTGAAATAATTTAGTATTTTTGTGGCTAGGTAAGTTATCAATGCGGTGGCGTGACCAACGAATACTTAGTTGCAATAAAACATTGGCAAATATATTGCGTATAGTTTTACGTCAATCTTACATAGGAACAATCATTTTCATTAAGGTTATTAAAAGTAGATGCGGTTAATAAGTAGATTAAAAGTAGGGGCGGTTAAATGATGAAGAAAAAACTGAGGTAAAATAAATTACTATAGCCTGCCCCTGTTGACAACCGTTTATGTGAACAGAATTGCTAATTTCCACACAATCGCAAAAAAATTCCCTTCCCGCCAAGTACTTCCGCAGAAGTAAAGTACGCCATCTGTTGCAATTTGTTCTCGGATTACCAATAGTTACACAATGTGTCTAGTAATGAAGTGCAGAAAAGGCTGAGAGTATTTTTTATACCCGTATTATTATCGGTTTGCTCTGCATACAGCAAGGAAGTCGCATGTAGGTACGAAATGTGGGTTTAGCGACATCTAGCGGTAATAAATATAATTACCTTCTGTTTGTAGTAATATTAATAGATCTTTCCGACCATCCATCTGCCTCTAGGTGGTACTTAGCAATTACGATGAAGGATGTGATATAGTGGTGTCAGCTGCGTAGGCAGTGTCGTTGGCACATCCTGGAGGATTTCCTGAAGACGTGTGTCAGTAATAAATGAGAAGACAAGCTTTCGAAAACTCTACGTTTTGACATATTATAATTGCAATCGTGTATATTAAAATAATATTCGTGAACTCTGTCGTTTTGTAACTCTTATATTGATTGTGATGTTTACCACGTAAGATTTTGCTAAGTCAAACACTGTTGGTAAGTAAGTTAAGGACTCTTTTATTTCCTTTTAAACAAGGAATAGGAAGTTACTATTAATTCCATGTCTTTGTAAAATGATATAGTTCCTGACTCACACAAACGGAACATTTATATGGTATTGTTCTTCTGATAGGATACACATATATATAAAACAATATTTTTATAAATCGTAATTATTTGATATATATATTTATTTATTTATGTTTAACTTTACAACACTATTTTCTTATCGTAAAAACTTATATATATATATATATATATATATATATATATATATATATACTGTATACATACTGGTATATTACCTCTACCGTAAAAATATATTTTTGAAGTTTTCAAATAAATAACAAATACCACATTATCTGAGTACGTTAGTTATTATTGCATGAAATAGTCACTCAAATATCGCATAAATATAACAGTCGAACAAGTTACAACAGTAACAAATAAAAATTGCAAAACAAAGATTAGTGTCAGTTTATGAGTTGTTAAAATAATAAGATTTGAATTACAAAGCTGATCCGAATTTCGAAGTTGACGAATTGAATGTTTGAGCATTATTTTTGTTTGAATTGATAACATTGTTTAAGCAGAACTATAAAGTGTAAAATAATTTGGTTTATATTCTTACATGTATATATATATATATACTCATAGAGATCCATAACCATACAGATCAACATACTCATACAGATCTTTATGTTCATTCAGACTCATATGCACACACAAATTCTTATAACAATACAGATCACATGCCCATACAGATTCATATGCAATGCATATGCATACGCTCACACAAATTCATATTTAAATAAAAGCACGCATCTTTACAGATTCATATGCAATGCATGTTTATGTCCCCAAGCAAAATTTATGTGACAGTACAGATCCGCAAGCACA
This sequence comes from Prosapia bicincta, assembly GCA_036971475.1. Classification (NCBI taxonomy): domain Eukaryota; kingdom Metazoa; phylum Arthropoda; class Insecta; order Hemiptera; family Cercopidae; genus Prosapia; species Prosapia bicincta. The sequence continues at coordinate 28,894,174 of JBAIZL010000003.1, forward strand.
TACAGATTCATATGCAATATATATCCATATGCCCATACATTTTCATAAGATGATATAGATCCACATAACTATATAATTCATATAGGCCTACCCATAGATATGGATGTGTAATACATATTCATATGGGCACACAGTTTCATATGATAATACAAATCCACACACTTAGACGTATTTATACGCCCATACATATTCATATGTATACATACTCATATGTCCATACTGTTTCATATGGCTCTACAAATCCACACACTTAGACGTATTTATACGCCCATACATATTCATATGTATTAATACTCATCTGTCCATACTGTTTCATATGGCTTTACAAATCAACACACTTAGACGTATTTATACACCCATACATATTCATATGTATACATACTCGTATGTCCATACTGTTTCATATGGCTCTACAAATCTACACACTTAGACGTATTTATACGCCCATATATATTCATATGTATACATACTCATATGTCCATACTGTTTCATATGGCTTTACAAATCAACACACTTAGACGTATTTATACGCCTATACATATTCATATGTATACATACTCGTATGTCCATACTGTTTCATATGGCTCTACAAATCTACACACTTAGACGTATTTATACGCCCATACATATTCATATGTATACATACTCATATGTCCATACTGTTTCATATGGCTCTACAAATCTACACACTTAGACGTATTTATAGGCCCATACATATTCATATGTATACATACTCATATGTCCATACTGTTTCATATGGCTCTACAAATCTACACACTTAGAAGTATTTATACGCCCATACATATTCATATGTATACATACTCATATGTCCATACTGTTTTTATATGGCTCTACAAATCTACACACTTAGACGTATTTATACGCCCATACATATTCATATGTATACATACTCATATGCCCATACTGTTTCATATGGCTCTACAAATCTACAAACTTAGACCTATTTATACGCCTATACATATTCATATGTATACATACTCATATGCCCATACTGTTTCATATGACTCTAAAAATCTACACACTTAGACGTATTTATACGCCCATACATATTCATATGTATACATACTCATATGTCCATACTGTTTCATATGGCTCTACAAATCCACACACTTAGACGTATTTATACGCCCATACATATTCATATGTATACATACTCATATGTCCATACTGTTTCATATGGCTTTACAAATCAACCCACTTAGACGTATTTATACACCCATACATATTCATATGTATACATACTCATATGTCCATACTGTTTCATATGGCTCTACAAATCCACACACTTAGACGTATTTATACGCCCATACATATTCATATGTATACATACTCATATGTCCATACTGTTTCATATGGCTTTACAAATCAACCCACTTAGACGTATTTATACACCCATACATATTCATATGTATACATACTCATATGTCCATACTGTTTCATATGGCTCTACAAATCTACACACTTAGACGTATTTATACGCCCATACATATTCATATGTATACATACTCATATGTCCATACTGTTTCATATGGCTCTACAAATCTACACACTTAGACGTATTTATACGCCCATACATATTCATATGTATACATACTCATATGTCCATACTGTTTCATATGGCTCTACAAATCTACACACTTAGAAGTATTTATACGCCCATACATATTCATATGTATACATACTCATATGTCCATACTGTTTTTATATGGCTCTACAAATCTACACACTTAGACGTATTTATACGCCCATACATATTCATATGTATACATACTCATATGCCCATACTGTTTCATATGGCTCTACAAATCTACAAACTTAGACTTATTTATACGCCTATACATATTCATATGTATACATACTCATATGCCCATACTGTTTCATATGACTCTAAAAATCTACACACTTAGACGTATTTATACGCCCATACATATTCATATGTATACATACTCATATGTCCATACTGTTTCATATGGCTCTACAAATCCACACACTTAGACGTATTTATACGCCCATACATATTCATATGTATACATACTCATATGTCCATACTGTTTCATATGGCTTTACAAATCAACCCACTTAGACGTATTTATACACCCATACATATTCATATGTATACATACTCATATGTCCATACTGTTTCATATGGCTCTACAAATCTACACACTTAGACGTATTTATACGCCCATACATATTCATATGTATACATACTCATATGTCCATACTGTTTCATATGGCTCTACAAATCTACACACTTAGAAGTATTTATACGCCCATACATATTCATATGTATACATACTCATATGTCCATACTGTTTCATATGGCTCTACAAATCTACACACTTAGAAGTATTTATACGCCCATACATATTCATATGTATACATACTCATATGTCCATACTGTTTTTATATGGCTCTACAAATCTACACACTTAGACGTATTTATACGCCCATACATATTCATATGTATACATACTCATATGCCCATACTGTTTCATATGACTCTAAAAATCTACACACTTAGACGTATTTATACGCCCATACATATTCATATGTATACATACTCATATGTCCATACTGTTTTATATGGCTCTACAAATCAACCCACTTAGACGTATTTATACACCCATACATATTCATATGTATACATACTCATATGTCCATACTGTTTCATATGGCTCTACAAATCTACACACTTAGACGTATTTATACGCCCATACATATTCATATGTATACATACTCATATGCCCATACTGTTTCATATGGCTCTACAAATCTACACACATAGACGTATTTATACGCCCATACATATTCATATGTATACATACTCATATGTCCATACTGTTTTATATGGCTCTACAAATCTACACACTTAGAAGTATTTATACGCCCATACATATTCATATGTATACATACTCATATGTCCATACTGTTTTTATATGGCTCTACAAATCTACACACTTAGACGTATTTATACGCCCATACATATTCATATGTATACATACTCATATGCCCATACTGTTTCATATGACTCTAAAAATCTACACACTTAGACGTATTTATACGCCCATACATATTCATATGTATACATACTCATATGTCCATACTGTTTTATATGGCTCAACAAATCAACCCACTTAGACGTATTTATACACCCATACATATTCATATGTATACATACTCATATGTCCATACTGTTTCATATGGCTCTACAAATCTACACACTTAGACGTATTTATACGCCCATACATATTCATATGTATACATACTCATATGCCCATACTGTTTCATATGGCTCTACAAATCTACACACATAGACGTATTTATACGCCCATACATATTCATATGTATACATACTCATATGTCCATACTGTTTTATATGGCTCTACAAATCTACACACTTAGACGTATTTATACGCCCATACATATTCATATGTATACATACTCATATGTCCATACTGTTTTATATGGCTCTACAAATCCACACACTTAGACGTATTTATACGCCCATACATATTCATATGTATACATACTCATATGTCCATACTGTTTTATATGGCTCTACAAATCTACACACTTAGACGTATTTATACGCCCATACATATTCATATGTATACATACTCATATGTCCATACTGTTTTATATGGCTCTACAAATCAACCCACTTAGACGTATTTATACACCCATACATATTCATATGTATACATACTCATATGTCCATACTGTTTCATATGGCTCTACAAATCTACACACTTAGACGTATTTATACGTCCATACATATTCATATGTATACATACTCATATGCCCATACTGTTTTATATGGCTCTACAAATCTACAAATTTAGACGTATTTATACGCCCATACATATTCATATGTATACATACTCATATGCCCATACTGTTTTATATGGCTCTACAAATCTACACAGTTAGACGTATTTATACGCCCATACATATTCATATGTATACATACTCATATGTCCATACTGTTTTATATGGCTCTACAAATCTACACACTTAGACGTATTTATACGTCCATACATATTCATATGTATACATACTCATATGCCCATACTGTTTTATATGGCTCTACAAATCTACAAATTTAGACGTATTTATACGCCCATACATATTCATATGTATACATACTCATATGTCCATACTGTTTCATATGGCTTTACAAATCAACCCACTTAGACGTATTTATACACCCATACATATTCATATGTATACATACTCATATGTCCATACTGTTTCATATGGCTCTACAAATCTACACACTTAGACGTATTTATACGCCCATACATATTCATATGTATACATACTCATATGCCCATACTGTTTCATATGGCTCTACAAATCTACACACATAGACGTATTTATACGCCCATACATATTCATATGTATACATACTCATATGTCCATACTGTTTTATATGGCTCTACAAATCTACAAACTTTGACGTATTTATACGCCCATACATATTCATATGTATACATACTCATATGCCCATACTGTTTTATATGGCTCTACAAATCTACACACTTAGACGTATTTATACGCCCATACATATTCATATGTATACATACTCATATGTCCATACTGTTTCATATGGCTCTACAAATCCACACACTTAGACGTATTTATACGCCCATACATATTCATATGTATACATACTCATATGTCCATACTGTTTCATATGGCTTTACAAATCAACCCACTTAGACGTATTTATACACCCATACATATTCATATGTATACATACTCATATGTCCATACTGTTTCATATGGCTCTACAAATCTACACACTTAGACGTATTTATACGCCCATACATATTCATATGTATACATACTCATATGCCCATACTGTTTCATATGGCTCTACAAATCTACACACATAGACATATTTATACGCCCATACATATTCACTTGTATACATACTCATATGTCCATACTGTTTTATATGGCTCTACAAATCTACAAACTTAGACGTATTTATACGCCCATACATATTCATATGTATACATACTCATATGTCCATACTGTTTTATATGGCTCTACAAATCTACACAGTTAGACGTATTTATACGCCCATACATATTCATATGTATACATACTCATATGCCCATACTGTTTTATATGGCTCTACAAATCTACAAACTTAGACGTATTTATACGCCCATACATATTCATATGTATACATACTCATATGTCCATACTGTTTTATATGGCTCTACAAATCTACACTCTTAGACGTATTTATACGCCCATACATATTCATATGTATACATACTCATATGTCCATACTGTTTTATATGGCTCTACAAATCTACACACTTAGACGTATTTATACGCCCATACATATTCATATGTATACATACTCATATGTCCATACTGTTTTATATGGCTCTACAAATCTACACACTTAGACGTATTTATACGCCTATACATATTCATATGTATACATACTCATATGTCCATACTGTTTCATATGGCTCTACAAATCTACACAGTTAGACGTATTTATACGCCCATACATATTCATATGTATACATACTCATATGTCCATACTGTTTTATATGGCTCTACAAATCTACACACTTAGACGTATTTATACGTCCATACATATTCATATGTATACATACTCATATGCCCATACTGTTTTATATGGCTCTACAAATCTACAAATTTAGACGTATTTATACGCCCATACATATTCATATGTATACATACTCATATGTCCATACTGTTTTATATGGCTCTACAAATCTACACACTTAGAGTATTTATACGCCCATATATATTCATATGTATACATACTCATATGCCCATACTGTTTTATATGGCTCTACAAATCTACAAACTTAGACGTATTTATACGCCCATACATATTCATATGTATACATACTCATATGTCCATACTGTTTTATATGGCTCTACAAATCTACACACTTAGACGTATTTATACGCCCATACATATTCATATGTATACATACTCATATGTCCATACTGTTTCATATGGCTCTACAAATCCACACACTTAGACGTATTTATACGCCCATACATATTCATATGTATACATACTCATATGTCCATACTGTTTCATTTGGCTTTACAAATCAACCCACTTAGACGTATTTATACACCCATACATATTCATATGTATACATACTCATATGTCCATACTGTTTCATATGGCTCTACAAATCTACACACTTAGACTTATTTATACGCCCATACATATTCATATGTATACATACTCATATGCCCATACTGTTTCATATGGCTCTACAAATCTACACACATAGACGTATTTATACGCCCATACATATTCATATGTATACATACTCATATGTCCATACTGTTTTATATGGCTCTACAAATCTACAAACTTAGACGTATTTATACGCCCATACATATTCATATGTATACATACTCATATGCCCATACTGTTTTATATGGCTCTACAAATCTACACACTTAGACGTATTTATACGCCCATACATATTCATACGCCCATACATATTCATATGTATACATATTCCTATGTCCATACTGTTTTATATGGCTCTACAAATCTACACACTTAGACGTATTTATACGCCCATACATATTCATATGTATACATACTCATATGTCCATACTGTTTCATATGGCTCTGCAAATCCACACACTTAGACGTATTTATACGCCCATACATATTCATATGTATACATACTCATATGTCCATACTGTTTCATATGGCTTTACAAATCAACCCACTTAGACGTATTTATACACCCATACATATTCATATGTATACATACTCATATGTCCATACTGTTTCATATGGCTCTACAAATCTACACATTTAGACGTATTTATACGCCCATACATATTCATATGTATACATACTCATATGCCCATACTGTTTCATATGGCTCTACAAATCTACACACATAGACGTATTTATACGCCCATACATATTCATATGTATACATACTCATATGTCCATACTGTTTTATATGGCTCTACAAATCTACAAACTTAGACGTATTTATACGCCCATACATATTCATATGTATACATACTCATATGTCCATACTGTTTTATATGGCTCTACAAATCTACACAGTTAGACGTATTTATACGCCCATACATATTCATATGTATACATACTCATATGCCCATACTGTTTTATATGGCTCTACAAATCTACAAACTTAGACGTATTTATACGCCCATACATATTCATATGTATACATACTCATATGTCCATACTGTTTTATATGGCTCTACAAATCTACACTCTTAGACGTATTTATACGCCCATACATATTCATATGTATACATACTCATATGTCCATACTGTTTTATATGGCTCTACAAATCTACACACTTAGACGTATTTATACGCCCATACATATTCATATGTATACATACTCATATGTCCATACTGTTTTATATGGCTCTACAAATCTACACACTTAGACGTATTTATACGCCTATACATATTCATATGTATACATACTCATATGTCCATACTGTTTTATATGGCTCTACAAATCTACACACTTAGACGTATTTATACGCCCATACATATTCATATGTATACATACTCATATGTCCATACTGTTTTATATGGCTCTACAAATCTACACACTTAGACGTATTTATACGCCCATACATATTCATATGTATACATACTCATATGTCCATACTGTTTTATATGGCTCTACAAATCTACACACTTAGACGTATTTATACGCCCATACATATTCATATGTATACATACTCATATGTCCATACTGTTTTATATGGCTCTACAAATCTACACACTTAGACGTATTTATACGCCCATACATATTCATATGTATACATACTCATATGTCCATACTGTTTTATATGGCTCTACAAATCTACACACTTAGACGTATTTATACGCCCATACATATTCATATGTATACATACTCATATGTCCATACTGTTTCATATGGCTTTAAAAATCTACATTGCCATACAGATTGTCCTAACGTGTTCGTTAATGCTTTATTGAATTTTAATAGATATGAAAATACTTGATAATTCAAAACAAAAATAATGGAAGCGCATGCAAATGTGATTAGTGCATTGGAAATGTTACGCACCGTTGGATAAGATCTCAATTATCTATCAACACTGTCCACGCCTTATGCTTTTAATTTTCACAAGTATTTTTATACGTAATAAAATTCGACATTTAGGCCTACATCTAATAGAGTTCAACAAATTAAAACGTAGTCGGGATTGGCATATGAGTCTGTAAGCTATTGCCCTATGGATATGTACGTCTATGGATCTTGGAACAATTATTATACAAATTTCTATTTTTTCTCTTTTTAATATATATTTGTGTTTTTAGTACTGTGTAATTATTTTAGAATAAAAAAATCAATTCAATACAGTTTTCTTATCCCAATATTGATGATAATATTAAGTAATTATTATTGCATCATCATCTTGCTATAAGTCATGTTCAAAGTTTCAAGTCCTGTGAACAAAAGTTACTTTATATTCGTTGGGTAATTAGACCCGTACAAGAAAAGGTTCTACTAGGAATTGGCTAAAACAGCGGCAGGGTATATTATTATATATACATAAATATAAGAAAATATATTTAAATTAATTAAATTATTAATAATAGTTTTAATAAGTTATTTATAACAAAAAAATATTTATCCCCTTTTATAGATACTTTTAAAAAAAACAACATTAACGTAGAATTGAACTACAGTAAACATTTTGAAAATTAACATAACTAGAGAAAAGATAGAGGAAAAACAATACAAATAAAACCTCGAAGTTAATAAACATTATAATATCCGTTACATGAATCTTATCTGTCTTTTTTCACTCAAGTAAAGGTGATTTAGAAATCTTGGTCTGTATTAGGTTAGGGGTTGCCTGAACTGTAACTTGCCCTGTCAAGGTTTATGGTTTTATTTGCGATGCTTGCAACTGGTACAAGAAACAAATATGCATTGTATAGTCCACAAAGTGTCTATTGTACTAACGTAGGCTTTTCTAAAAGCCTTCAAACTTACTGTTCGTGATAAAGTCTAACTTATGCTCCCAGATATTTTCGTAAAACTCATGGAGCTTTAAAGGTCGCGGTTATTCTCCAAGTAAAACTTTTCTTCATGCATTAAATTATAAACTAGAAATCATTCTAAACAAGTTTAGGTTTTTTATAAACATTATTAATGCTGGTTTCTGATCAATGTATCATTTTCAAGTTGCTCAATGTGCTTAGCTTGTCTGTTCGGGAATTATACAAATTTAAAACAGTAATATACATATTTGAATCACAAGAGAGCAAATATATTGAAAGAAACAAACTATTTATATAAATACATTTTATTTGTCTCTTACTTAGGAAACATACTACGAAAACAATTAATGATCACTCGTTTTCTATTTTAGTTAATTATAGTAAAATATAACATGAAAAAACTGACTTTATTCTTACGAATAACACACTATTGTTGTATAATTAACCAATATACTTATCGTTACATACGAGTTTGTTATCTAATTGAAAAGCCTGTATTTTATGAGACACTAAATAGTTATACCAAATAGATTTATATAGTGGGAGTGCAGAGGTTTCCAGTCTACACACTTTCCCTGTAGCCGTATTCGAGTTTAAGAGGCTTTCCCTGTAGTCGTATCTGTGCGCTAGAGTCGCCCTATAATCGTATCCGTGTTTAGCCTTTCAGAGAAAGTTTCAACCAGCGATAAAATGGACCTGTATTTAAGACACGCAAATAGTGAGCTCAAAGATAAATTTTTTTTCTAGAATATTATTTCCCGCTGAACTCTAACAAATTCATGTCTGTACTGATGCTATCTTTATCCAGGCTCTCTAGCTACTTGTGTGATCCTCTTATTCATCGTATATGTTTTACAGGTCATAACTTTAACAAGTATCACGACGTTTTGAGGTTATAGAAAAAGTGCAATTATATATGTTAATGCAATAAAAGTCAGTATATGGTCCCTTCTATAGCCAAGCAAATATGAAGCCAAAATATATCTTCACCATTATATACCAACTTTCAGATAACTTTTAGGCCTATACAATATAATTTTCAAAGTAAGTGATCAAAATAAAAACATACACAAAATAAAGTAAACACACACATATGAAAGACAAGTTCAACAAAACATATACTTAACAAAATTATGACAAATAGGGCCTACTATACATATCTGATATATTAGGAGCCATCATATATCTGATATACCTCATTATCTGATATATTAGGAGTTTCTTTAATAATTTTTACTTTTTCGAAAATGTACCAACCTTTCTTTTCAAACATTGAAGTCAAACTGTCACTACAAGTGTAATAAAAACTTTATAGCGTAAATAGCTAGTTTACTTTAAATGTTCCATACATTTTTACTTGCAGTGTTCCTAGTTCTTAAAACTACATGGTTTTATTTGAACTAAGGTAGGCTATTGTTGTTTTAATACTAATCTTTAACCTTTTAGGTGCTAATAATTGTGGTTTAGTTTTATTCGGCTTTAGGTAATTTTTTTGAACTAGTCAAGTTGGCAAAATATAAATAAGTAATTGAAAACCAGGGTTTTTTCTCGATATATATATTTTATTCGAATCCAAATTTCAGGTTCTTATTTGGACTTTGAGAGACTAAACCGTGTATAGAACCTCTGATCGGGTATGGCGTAATATATACCTTTACGTACCACTTTCTTTCCTGTTCATTGGATATTAGATTTAGGACGTATCCACCTGTCGAAGTTTCCTTTTTCTGTATCTGTTATGAAATTCATTACGTATTGTTAAGCTTTTAGAGAGATTAGAAAGGAAGAATAGAAACACAGATCCTATTTTTTCCGACAACTCACTCTACATCTTTTTCAAATTATTAATTCCTTGGCGCTGTGTACTTCGCATTGGATTTTTTGAAAAATAGATAGAATTTATCCGTCAATGATGCTAACCGTCAATGATTCTGGGCCCAATGACTCAGAAATTGTACCTAAAATGTCTACTTTCAGTCAGATGACTACAATAGTGAGGAGCTGCTCTCGTATATTTTTTATTGTAATTTTATAAACAGGTATCTAATATATTAAACAGGTAGTTCTAGTTATTTATCATTAACTTCTTATATGAGGACGTCTACGTTCTGAATATAAATGAATTCCGTGAATACCAGCTGTTTGCCAGTACATGATCTAATTGTAATCCCCCATTGGTAATTGGAAGACGTTACCAAAGTTTTAGAAAAAAAATGTTAACTACTTTATCAAGCAGGTCGGAAGTGTAACAATAAGTGAAGTTCTGCATCAATTACACTCTGTAGTGTTCGCAATTAGATCTTAATTTAAAGGATAGACAAAAAACCGTTTTTTCCACCCGCATTTCAATACAGCACCGTGAATTTATTATATCTCCTCATTAGTTTTATATATGATAATCAAGGTAACGAGTACAGGATATGTATGGGGGCGAGGTGACATGAATGAGCGGTTAAGACAGTAATTGTCGTATTAATAGGTGGGTACAGGTTCCCAATGGGTTAAGTATCGCCTGCGTTTACTTACCGTTATATTTTCGCGTAGCGTGTTGCGTTTCAGAAAGCTTTTAGATTTGAGCTTTATAAATTTATTAAAAATTAGGTTGTGGCAAACAGGGGAGTGCCGACAGAAGTAAACTCTTTCATAACCCTGTCTCGATTAAATTTTTTATAATGAGGAATTAACTAAACATCGGTTAAGATATTAGTTAATAATATTTTTATCTTAAAATTTGGATTACAAATACATAACTTATTATCGTTATATTGAATTATTTGTATTGAGGTTTAATCAAATTTAAATAAATTAATATACTTAATAATAATCTTTTTCCTCAACAATGCTCAATAAATGATGTGTTTTACAAAATAATGTTTAACAAAAGATCAGCTAGTAGCCTATATGAAATCATATATTATCGTTTACTTTACTTTGAGGTGACTCGCAGCATAACCTGATGGAATATATACTGATGCTAATAATCTGAAGAAAATTATACTGATGCGAAACTATATTTTTTGTCCGAACAATAAGTTTCTGTAGGCATCACTATGAACGTTTTTACTTTAAAAACAGTAAATAAGATATATAACTAAAAAAATATATATTTTCTCATACTCGTACACTAAATTTTTTTGAATTTATGGAAGAAGTCAAGGATTCCAATACATAAATGCCTAGTAACTGTTTCTTATGTGTTTAATGAGTTTACCTTAGGAACATAATAGAATAAAATGGCTGGCTTTATTATGTTTTGATATTATCAATAAATAATAACAATTATATATTGATAATATTTAAAAAATTTAAACAATAAACAACCCATGGTGAATATTTCAATGGAAAAAACAATCTACTGGAGTAGTCTTCCCAATCAGTAATAATTTATTGTTATAAGTTTACGTTCAAATTAACGCCCAATATTTTAATATTTTTTTATATCTAAACTTTGTGCATCTATATTTGTGTGTGTGTGTGTGTGTGTGTGTGTGTGTGTGTGTGTGTGTGTGTGTGTGAGAGAGAGAGAGAGAGAGAGAGAGAGAGAGAGAGAGAGAGAGTGAGTGAGAAAGAGAGAGAGGAAGAGAGAGGGATGGAGGGAAAAGTGTCTGTGTTCATTCTTTTAAAATTGTGATTAAAAATTTGGCTTAGGTTTTTCTTCTAACTCTTACGTAACTTATTGGAATAAACTATATAAACTAATAAACTCCACACTTCAACAAATAACTAGAAATCATCTTATTATTTCTTCATGAATTAATTAAATGGCCAAGATTTTTATGAAATACATTTAATAATACACTTTTAAATAAACACATACTACAATCACAGACTGTTCAACAGTTTCGTTGAGGCGGCTGACATTGCATCTACTTATCTAGGTTATGTAGTGTATTTATATTTCGCTACAAGTTGTCAAGCCGCGAAGAATTATCGCCAAGGCAGTGGCTGTCCCGTTGCCAATAGCAGGTGTTTCCACAGAGATTTATTTATTTTTCGCTCAATCAAGCCGTGTACTACATTCCCAACTTGAACTATTTCTCCTTGAACTAGGCAACGCACAAGGAGATCTAGTTGATCAATTTATTGATATGTATTTTTTGTGTTATCTTTTCTGTTGTAATTCTTTCACCGCACCATATACGTCTCGGCTTTACCACTAGGTTTGAAGACAACATTTTATATAGCAAACATAATTGTATGTCCCTCAATAGGTATTTATAATATAATCAGTGAAAAAAAACCTGAGCAATTATTTAAATAATTAACTGAAAACTAATTATATTTTTAATAAATATTGTCTGTACTTGTATTATTGTTTTTATCCAGCTGTTGTTTTGTTTTTTCTTGTTATTTCGGCATATTTAGGTGTTAGGTTTGCTTAGAGGTCTTGTGAGTTGAAGGACGTATGGAGAAAGGTTTTGTATTCCATGTGTTTTGTCCATACATATTCATTTAAATTTCACAACGTATTTTTAAAAAAATATATACATAGACTCCTCTTCTACAGCAACATTTCTTTAGATTTACTGTAAATTTTACTTTAATTTACCGAAGAAATTTAAGAGATTTTAATTCCTAATACCAGCAGGTAACAACGTTTACCACGAACGGCAAAAATATTTCAATAGAAGACTCAGGCATATTATATTTAACATTGCTGGTAATCGCATTTAATTAAGATCATTTTAGAAAGTATATGCATATAACAAAAGTACAAATGGAATCATTTTAGACAATTAAAATCATCTCGTAAAGAAAACATATTACATCCAGATTAAGCAAACTACAGATGTTTGAGCGTTTAAGTTATTTCTTTGACATTACAAACGTTTGGTCGTTCATCAGTTTACGAATACATTTTTTCCCAACGTTAGCAGTGTTTAGTATTTAAAACTTTTTTTATTCAGGCAGAAAAGTGGTTTGTAATAAGGTTTGTAAAATTTATTAAAATACAACTTTTTGATGTCTGAACAATATTTATAATTAAAATATTAAGAAAGTACTATATTTGGGAAAGAGTTCCTGATAGTAAATTTTACACATAGCTTATTAAAATTCTTAAAATAAATCGATAAGCAATAATCACTTATTAATATGGTTTCTTTTAATTTAACGTTTTTGTTAACGGTTTACTTTACAAAATATTTATCTTTGTGTAAAATTAAATACTTTGATCAGATGTTCGTTTCCAATATTTAGCAACCATCTTCAGTGCTTCTATACCTCAACTACCATTCTAATCGGCATTAAGGTTCTAATTTATAAAATAATATCATGTATGAATGAGCTATTTGGTTTTTACAACTTTTAGGTTTTGGTTTGGAAGTAGTTAATCCACGTTTAATAAAGCGATCAGATTTAGTGAAATGGGCCCAAGAAATAGTTTAAATTATTTAGAATGCGCATAAGTTATTGATTATTTATCGTCTATCTATTTCGGTCTTTTGCGTCGTTTTTTTTTTGCCTATCGTCTGCTATTGTTTAAGCTGGGACAAGAGAAGGGCAGTACAACAAACAAACCCATTGTCATTGGTTGAAAAATGCGCGGAATCTTGCTTTGTCATGGGCTCATCGTTTTTCAGGTTTTGATTTTAAACGATGTGTGACATTGGGGAGCGACTTGGCAGTACGATTTTTTAACTTTATTTTGACGTAAAACATATTTGAGTTAAAAATAAGATTGAACGTTCAAATAAACAATAAAACTGGATAAAAAAAATGTTAATTACTCCAAATGTTTTCATAAAACAGCTGAAGTTAAGGACCGTTTAAAAACTTCTTAAGGTCAAATGACGAATAATTTTATAGGTGTTTTTGTCTTTTAAATGTGCATATAAAGTATATTTCGATTTAAAAAAAAGGGTTATGAGATTATTATTCTCCAATTAAACATATATTTTAAAATATTGGTTATTGATTCATTTTGTATCATATATATGGGTGTCTCTTTCTGTAGAGAGAGAGAGAGAGAGAAAGAGAGAGAGGGAGAGGGAGAGAGAGAGGGAGAGAGAGAGAGAGAGAGAGAGAGAGAGAGAATGTTGAAAAGGTCAACATACATAGCCCATATGAATGCCAGATGAGTTTCTCTATTAAGTATTTTTTTTTTAATTCAATGTACACGTTATAAACAAGAATAAAAACTGGAATCTTTTTCCCGATTTAATATTGTTGGCATTGTCAAGAGCCTCTTCACCATCCATATCTGAATCAAAATCCTTACATAGAACTTTGTTTTAACTGTTTATTGACGACAAGGCTTATGATGCCAATACATTGTATGTTTTGTGTGTGTGTGTGTGTGTGTGTGTGTGTGTGTGTTTGTTTGTGTGTGTGTGTGTGTGTGTGTGTGTGTGTGTGTGTGTGTATGTGTGTGTGTGTGTGTGTGTGTGTGTTTGTGTGTGTGTGTGAGTGAGTGTGTGTGTGTGTGTGTGTGTGTGTGTGTGTGTGTGTGTGTGTGTGTGTGTGTGTGTGAGTGTGTGTGTGTGTGTGTGTGTGTGTGTGAGTGAGTGTGTGTGTGTGTGTGTGTGTGTGTGTGTGTGTGTGTGTGTGTGAGTGAGTGTGTGTGTGTGTGTGTGTGTGTGTGTGTGTGTGTGTGTGTGTGTGTGAGTGAGTGTGTGTGTGTGTGTATGTGTGTGTGTGTGTGTGTGTGCGCAGACTTGCGC
This sequence comes from Prosapia bicincta, assembly GCA_036971475.1. Lineage (NCBI taxonomy): Eukaryota > Metazoa > Arthropoda > Insecta > Hemiptera > Cercopidae > Prosapia > Prosapia bicincta. The sequence goes on from JBAIZL010000003.1 coordinate 28,909,927, forward strand.
GCGAGTATAAATATATTTACTAAAGAGACCTAACTTATTTTACTTTTGTGTGTACACTCACAACAACAATGCCATATACATTTAATATGTCAGTAAAGTACTTTTTATTTCTTCTTTTCCCCTTAAACTTGCAACGTTTCGGTGGCTACAATAAAAAGGATAGCAAAAAACAAGTGCTATAGTCACATACCAACAGAGTTTTTTTTACATATATTACAGGTTGACATAAAAATAAAGCGAGGTGGTACATTTTATTTCATTTGAAAAATTCATTGTTAATATTATATTAATATCATTGCGATATTAGTCTGAATATCTTATATGATACTGCTTGAATAATGAAGTATTATCTCAAATGTATTTATTTACATAACAAAACTATAACAACTTCTAATCTTACAAGCTTTCTCTATTTGTCACCTCAATTTCTGGTTTGCTTATAGCGGTTCAAACACACATAGAATCTGCCCAATATATTTCTTCAAACAGTAAAATCCTAGATAATCCCATTCACCCTTCCTTATTCTCCGTCTTATAAGAGGCTGTAAGGGATGGACACCTCATAAAATCACTTTAGTTTTGCCATTTTGCTCACGCAATATTCATTTCCCTTATACACTTAATCCTAGATAATCCCATCCATCCTTCTTTATTCTCCGTCTTATAAGAGGCTGTAAGGGATGTACACCTCATAAATTCACTTCAGTCTCGCCATTTTGCTCACGCAATGCTCATTTCCCTTATACCCTTAATCCTAGATAATCCCATCCAAACTTCCTTATTGTCCGTCTTATAAGAGGCTGTAACGGATGGACACCTCATAAATTCACTTCAGTTTTGCCATTTTGCTCACGCAATGCTCATTTCCCTTATACCCTTAATCCTAGATAATCCCATCCAAACTTCCTTATTGTCCGTCTTATAAGAGGCTGTAAAGGATGGACACCTCATAAATTCACTTCAGTCTCGCCATTTTGCTCAAGCAATGCTCATTTCCCTTATACCCTTAATCCTAAATTATCCCAACCCAACTTCCTTATTATCCGTCTTATAAGAGGCTGTAAAGGATGGACACCTCATAAATTCACTTCAGTCTCGCCATTTTGCTCACGCAAATCTCATTTCCCTTATACCCTTAATCCTAAATTATCCCAATCCAACTTCCTTATTATCCGTCTTATAAGAGGCTGTAAAGGATGGACACCTCATAAATTCACTTCAGTCTCGCCATTTTGCTCACGCAATGCTCATTTCCCTTATACCCTTAATCCTAAATTATCCCAACCCAACATCCTTATTATCCGTCTTATAAGAGGCTGTAAAGGATGGACACCTCATAAATTCACTTCAGTCTCGCCATTTTGCTCACGCAATGCTCAATTCCCTTATACCCTTAATCCTAAATTATCCCAATCCAACTTCCTTATTATCCGTCTTATAAGAGGCTGTAAAGGATGGACACCTTATAAATTCACTTCAGTCTCGCCATTTTGCTCACGCAATGCTCATTTCCCTTATACCCTTAATCCTAAATTATCCCAACCCAACTTCCTTATTATCCGTCTTATAAGAGGCTGTAAAGGATGGACACCTCATAAATTCACTTCAGTCTCGCCATTTTGCTCATGCAATGCTCATTCCCCTTATACCCTTAATCCTAGATAATCCCATCCAAACTTCCTTATTCTCTGCCTAATATATCTCTTCAACCAGTAAAATATTAATATTAAGAAACTTTAATAACCATGTTATTATAATATGGCGATGTCACCATTCTGAGTGTATTTGAGTCTTGAATGTATTATTTCAATTGCATTTATTACAAACAGCTTTTTTGAACTATTTTTACATATTTCGATACCATCGCTTAGTCTAAACATGAAAATATCAGCAGATGGGACTAAAAATTATCAAAACTTTGGAAAACGTCTCGACGCAGAACACACACCACATTAGGTTTTCAACTGCCCTACAGTTGCTGCAGGCCTTCCTCACTTGAACTGCCCTACAGAGGAAGATTTATATTCTAGTAATGCCACAGGCGTTGCAACAACTATTTGCAAAGACATTGCCATCGATACAGCATACAATTTGACTCTATAGAGGACGAGACACAAAAGAAACACATTACTACCAAAGGTAGGATTTTTATGATACATGGGACAAGCATTTTGGTCGACTTAAAAATACCTTAGAATTTAGTTATTGAACAAAGAAAAACCTTAGTTACTTAAAATGCACAGTACAGATTTTGTATTCAGGTATTTTCACCAAAGTATCGACACTTTTCTTATTAAAAGTACCAAAACCTTTAATAAAATAAATCTTTTGATTTAATTCTGATTATAGGCTACGTAAACGTTGTTTTATATATCAAAATAACACTTTGTTTAAAATTGCAATTTTTTCATAACAGTGTATTATTGATTTATTTATAATCGTACATAATCAACATAAATCGAAAAGAATAATGGAAATACATTCGCCAGTTGATTTCCTTGGGGGTGGCGGGGCATTAGTTTTCTAATTCAAATGTTGAACACATTCGCTACGGCCAGTTTCAACAACGCGAATGCCACAAAGGGAATACTTCACTCTAAACATATTGGCAATTATTATATTTCTAGGCAATCATATTGCTTATGCATATATCTGTCACAGATGGGGAAAGTTAGCAGAGCTTGGCAACGTACAGAGCGGTGGGATATCGCCGTGTGGAGTGGTGATTGTAAGTTCGCCGTTGACAGTAGACACGCTACAGGGAGCGAGGCCATCTTAATAACTGCGCAATCTCTACTATCTAGGTGGCAGTGGAAATTAAGCTTTTCTGGATTTAAATTTCTCATCATTTAAGTTGACAAAAAACTCGGTTACATGTAATTCTTGTTTTGTACTTACAGCTGTTGAGCGTATATAATTATCGATCTATACGCCCTACAAATCACACACCTGCAAGACATATATTTTTTTAAAGATTTAACTTAACTTTCACAACATCATCTTTCTACCTTATTTATTATTTTGTAACAGAGTATTGCCAGAAATAGGTTTTCTGGACGAATATTTACACGCGACTTCAGTAGCTTACCTCACATTCCTCCCACAAAAATCCTACTTTTCAACATTAAACTTCACTTTCTCGTCATTAAGGACCAAGCTGTCAAACCATTTCCTCCTCGATCTGATTATCGTTGAATTATCTTGGCAAATTCTAACTTTGTCTTTTGACATTTCACTACGTTTTTTTTCACTATCTCTTGTTCTCCAAGAATTTAAATATGAGAATAACAGAGAAAATAGAACTTATGAAGCAGATGAGAGATACAATGGAGATGTAAACGGTGTTAAGGCAAGGACAGGCGTGGGGACAAGAAAAGAGCATGGTGCCCACAGTCAGTCGGAAAACTAAGACAATAAGAAACCCAGGAATAGAAATTAAATAAACGAAACAAGTTTACAGGCATTAATAGACACAGGCAGTAATATGACATGTATCCAGGAGAACTGGATATTGGAAAATAAAAAAAATCAATAAAGTAGGAAGGGATATATTAAATATAGGTAAAGGAAGCAATATGAATAAACTCTAGGTGACTATGTGTATAAGAAAACGTTAGCAGGAGATAAGTTTTAAGGGATGGTAACTATATCTACGATAATTTATTAGAAACTTCGTCGAATAATGAATAAAGATAAATATGAATCAATGATAATAAATATTGAAGCATCGTTGTAATAAAAATATGGTAATTGTGTATTTAAACTTCGCCGTATTGTAAGGGAGAATCTGCGTTGATAAATAATGGAACTTCGTCGTATATATTATATATTATAAAAGAAATATGAATCTATGATTTCACCAATTGTTCTCAATATTGTTTTTTCCGTTTCTATTATTTTCATTCTATTAGTTTTTTTTACATTGAAGTGTATTTTTTACAGACTATGACCAATTTTCATCACATTATTAGGGGCTTAGAGTGTTTTACCAGAATTTTTACAAAACAAAATCAGGCTGTAAGAAAACAATGACAAAACTTCGAAAAACTACTTTCACTGACGATCGATCGTAGGTAATATTTCCATTAATTATTGGTAAAAAGCCACAGATAGAATAAGTAAAATAATATTCTGTAAAGAAATAGTTTATAATGATTGTCAAAAGTAATATAAATATTTCTCGGTGATTGTTTTACAATAGTTTAGAAAAATTGTTTCTTGTTATTTCGAGACATTTTTTCTACACAAACAGAAAGGTAGTTCAAACAGAACAAGAAAAAGAATGACAAACTTGATATAAAACTAAATATAGAAAAGTCTTTCTAAAGAAAAAATATTTTACCTACTACAGTTATTATTTCATTGAATTTTTAATGGAATCTGTACTAATATAATTTATTAATTTTTTTTTTAATGCCTAATCACGTTTATTGGCACGACGCCGTTCAGGAAATAGTAATCGAAGGTCGTAGAGTTGGCGGACATCAGGAACAATCTACGGTCGAGATCCTATTACATGGCTAGAGACAGCTACTAAATATTATACCCGCATTCCAATAAATTTGTTACTTTTAAACGAAATGCTGTGTAGCTGAAGTAAAAGCTACATTATGTCTGGAATAGACTTGTGCGCCGAGTCAGACGCGAAAGTGTTCACACCGTAACAAACAGCAATATGTCCGTAAAAGGTGAAATGTAGAAAAATCTGTTAGTATTGGAAGCCGAAGAGAGAGATTTCAATCTGGGGCTGGTTTACTGCATTTTGAGAATAATGACAGTGGTTATGAATGAATAAGATATTAATAACAAAAGGGTACGAAATAAATTTGATAAAAGATAATATACTTTACAAAAACGGCAATAAAATAATATATTATCAAAGAAATGAAGTGAAAATATTATCACGTTTCTTTAATAACAACTTTATTTTAAGAATAATATTCGAATAAGGTATTGCATGATACGAAAATGAACCTATATTGCATGATTCAGGCTCATTCGAAAAATGCTCAAACAATTCATAAATATATTTAGTTTTCAACTTCAAGCTCAAACTAATTTAAACTACATTTTAACATATATCAATATTCAAACATTTCTCCATATTAACACTTACTTTTTGTTTAAATAAGGACAGCCCTTTAGAGAGGTAAGTCCTATTATAAATATGACTGTCTCATTTAATAATGGAATAAATTATCAACGGGCCTCCAAATTTAGACAAAACATAAGAGCTATACACTGGCAAGTGTTTCCCCATATTAATCAGATTCATAAATTATACAGATTCATAACCCTATGGATTCATACGTATCTCTGAATGACAGATTACTGTAGGGTAAAGATAGTCGTATTCTAGAATGAATCATATACTATAGAAACTTAATAATAATGTTTAAAGTTCTAAAAATGTTAGTTCATAAATATCTATACCTTCCAATATATATATATATATATATATATATATATATATATATATATATATATATATGAGTGTGTGTGTGTGTGTGTGTGTGTGTGTGTGTGTGTGTGTGTGTGTGTGTGTGTGTGTGTGTGTGTGTGTGTGTGTGTGTGTGTGTGTGTGTGTGTGTGTGTGTGTGTGTGTGTGTGTGTGTGTGTGTGAATCCTATTTGAAAGTACAAATCCAAGTTCATTTGCCTGAAATATAAATTTCACAGTGATACAACGCAGTTACAGATTTTTTGTCTCGTAATTAACTTTTAATGTTATTGTATTGTTGTATCTGTGTTGCATAGAGTGGAGGGATCTGCAAAAAAAACACAGTCCCAATGCAGTAAATTTAAATGAATCATTTCTCATACTTTACACAGTTCCCATAATTGCACACTATATAAAGACATACAAGTAGAGACGCGTACCTTGACTTCTCTAATTGGTTGCAAAGATATTTTTGTTATTGTATGGTAGTTCGTCGTGTATACAGGCTAAAACAAATAATTTGTCATGCCAAAATAAAACTAGTAATATTAATCTGAATTCACCAAAGATAAATTATAAAAAGTTCGCATGAATCTAACTAAATATTAGTTTAAAAATCAAGTCTAGTTTCGGCTAAGATTTTGCTTTAATCAGTGGTTCACTAATACACTAATACACCTTATTGAACAACATCAGTATGAATTAACGATAGAGCTCGTCTACAATTCATCAAGAAAACAAATAGGATTAAACATTTTCAAGTCAAATAGCAAAGAACCTTAACCTACACAACAGAAACTCCTTACTCAAAAAAGTTTTATTTATTTTACCTGCATGGCATAATTTGACATAGTTTCGAAAATAGTTTTCCAAAAAAACGTTTTTATCAACTAAATTACAAGCCCTTCTTCCCCTGTCTTGAAGTTCTTTGCTTCCGTGCTTTAAACTTTCAGGTACTTAAAATACTTTAACAGGTCTATTTTACCTCTTAAGTAGCATCTTCGTCGTTCCTTTGTTTTTATCACCGAAGATATTTTTTTCTCATACTTTTGTACTTAAGTTTTCCTCTGTAATGTTTCAATCGTATACTTTTCTTTATAGACCATATTTATTGTTCGGTAGTGCCCTCAACTCGTATATTTGTTTGACCGTTTCAAATAACGTCCAACGATATCGGAGCAGCATAAGAGGCAGAACAGAGGCAATTCTATTGATGCGCAAATATAAAGAATTCAAAATGACATATTAAAAAAACTTTTTACTTAAATACCTAAGATAATAACCCATTTTCAAGTTCAAACATCTATAGCCCGTTCTTTACCTTTTGGATTTAGATAAACTCTTACTTCGTTTATACTTTTTTGGTAGATATTCTGCTACATATACATAAAAGGGACGTTTTCGGTTATGTGTCAGCAATATTAAAATATAAAACAAATAAAAGTCACAATTGTGACTAAACAAAATAAAAGTACACAAAACTCACAAATTAATCATTTATTGGCACATACGCGTTTCAATGACAAAGTCATCGTCTTTAGTGAGTATTGATACGACAAACTGTAATTTACAACAATAGTCGTTCATTTGTTTTAACATACCTCACAAGCTAAGCTCAATGAGTAGTTGTAAAAAGATTAAGAGATGATCTATTGTGAGAAAATAAAGTGATATTTATTTTCTAATGAAAGGAAACCTATAAAGTATCTAGTCAGGATAGATAGTTTGGTTGTAATTGTATACATTACTATATACCTATATTAAAATATTTGTTATGAGTTTATGCATCGGTCGGTAAAATAATTTGCCCGATCTTATCTTAGAAGTGTAGATTTGCTTTGTATATTTTAATATAGGTATATAGTAATGTTGTATAAAACTACAACCAAATCTATCCTGACTGGATACTTCAAAGGTTTTGTTTCATTAGAAAATTAATCTCACTTTATTTTCCAACAATGGAACAATTTTTAATATACCTGAAACATAACGGAAAGTATTCTACAAAATAATCTTCTACAAATAATGCATTAAATTAATCTACAACATATGATTTCATTATATATCTGTATTCATTGCGCTTAGGTCATATCACTTCGTTTATTGTAACTTATTAAGCCGAAGTGTTATTAATTTCATTTAATAGAAATATGAATTTACATTTCAATATAACTAATAATGGTCGATCTATTTCTGAATAATTTCTATATGGATCGTTTTAGACAAGTCTGATTTAATTTTTTCTAAATTATTTTACATATTTCTAATTACAATTACTAAATACGTTGAATGTTTTTTTATGGCAATCAAACTATTTGCTATATTACCTAAGTTTTAATATCTGTAAACCTCTTAACTACATATTTCATTTACGTCGAACAGTTTCCCCGACTGCCATATTATACTTCAATAAGATTTAAGATGTTTTATCTATTTTTTCGATTGTTTTAAGCTTAAATTTATAACGAAGATTGCAGCAGATGTTTATATAATATGATAAATGCATAATAAAAACACAAAAACCTCTTAACCACAAACCTTCTTTATTTTACCCTTATGTAAATTTCAGTTACCAAGTAACCATCCTCAGAGGGATAACATACAAAGACTGGTAAAATACAGTTTGTGGTTAAGAGGTTTTTATTTATTTATTATTTACTATGCATTTATCATATTATACAAACATCTGCTGCAATCTTCGTTATAAATTTAAGCCTTAAACAATTTAAATAATAGATAAAACATCGTAAATCTTATTGAAGTATAGTATGGCAGTCGAGGAAACTGTTGGACGTATGTGAAATATGTAGTTAAGAGATTTGGAGATATTACAAATGTTAAAATGATAACATACAGTCTTTGTATGTTATCCCTCTGAGGATGGTTACTTGGTAACTGAAATACACATAAGAGTAAAATAAAGAAAGTTTGTGTTTAAGAGGTTTTTGTGTATTTATTAATGAATTCAACCACAGTAGGCCTATATTCCTAATAAATAGTAAAAAATGATAAATGCAGTTTTAACATGCATTATCTGAAAGTTATGACTAGCTTCATATATATTACAGTATTGATAAATAAATTCAGTGATTTTCTAAAATGCGTTTATTGTCTGTTATTTCTGACGATTTCGATCGTTTCGTCAGCAGCACGTCCGGACATCGTTCAGTGCCAATTACAGAGGATAATTAACGGATAATTACGGGCAGTGACCGGCTTAAAAAGGAGAACCATGTTCAGATATGTGCCCGCGACGTACGGCAGTAATGTCGTCTTGCCACAGATCTGCGTTTACACATTTTTTTCAGACCGTTGATGTACGATTTGTGTTCGGAATAGTGATATTTGCTGTGTTTTTTCAAAAATTCTTTGGATAATTCGATCGCGATATACGTTGCGTGTAGGCAGTAGGAATTGTATTTTTAATTAATTTTTTTGTCAAGTAGTTTATCTGTGGACTATTGTGATGAACACCAGTACAGGCCTATTTGCGCCCCAAGTATTGCCTATATTGTGGTAATGGAAGGATAATAATACAGAAAACAGTTATTTGTACACAGTAAGATAGATATTTGAAATTGTTTTTAAAACTGAAAGTTAAAATGGAATTACTTTCTTAATATATCACTCTTGAGTTTTGTAGTCCATTACGTTTGATGAAACGTAATTAATCACGTTAACATTAGTCTATGACTATCCAAACTTTAAATTTTGTAAAAGTTTACAAAATTCAAAATTGTAAAAATTACAAAATTTAAAATTCAGACAGTCATAAACTAATTTTAAATTAATTAATTAATATTTCAATTTTCCAATCGATTTTTTAGTTTCGTTCTTTCATCTAACATCAATTTACTTATACAAAATTATAGTTCTTATGTTACAATAAATGTAGCAAATGTTTAAAGCTGTGCTATGAAAATTTAATACCATTTACAGTACATTAAACTAAACATATAATAGGGAAATATAAGAATGAGGCAGTCACTGCAACTGGTCTATAGAAGTGGCCAATTTTTCATCTGATAAAACGTAGGTAACATCAGTTTAGTAGAACCTAGTTAGTAATAAAAGAATGTAACACAAAACCTTTAATAAATGTTGAATAATTTACTGAATAGCGTTTATATTTTAAACGCAGTTGAAATCTGTTCTTAAAAAGGGTCAGACAAGTGGCTGAAAAGGACAAGGACACTGAAAAGCGGCTTTTAAATTTTCAGTGTCTGAGGAAAATATAAATGTTTCATTTAATATTACTAGCAAAGTATCACACGTTTTAGTTTATTTAAATTACGATTTTGTGAAAAAATGTTTTTTTCTCTTAAAATACTTCTCACATAATTTCTGAACAAAAATGTGTCTAATCTGTTTACTCATCTTCATATATATAGACGTTTTATTAAGCAATCTAAGCATAGTTGTTTTTTTTTTTTGAAACACACACTTTATATTTTTTTAAATGTATTTAGATTGTTTATGCATCCGCCTGTATTTAAAACATTCCTGTTCAAACCGCTCCATTTAAAACTACCATTTATGTATTTATTCATTGTTCACGTATTTACTATGCCTTCTGCATTAGAGTATGGAAATGAAAACAATTACGATTTACTAACTTCGTTCCAAAACACACGTCTGTGACCAATCACGGATCACTGAATTTATCTGTGATGCAAAAATCTTGTTGTCAAAACAAAGCACATTATTATGAGGAACACATCCGTAGCCCAACCTGCAACGCTCAATTTACTGCAATTATCTCCAACTGGGCTTATAAATCTGTAACGTTTAGGATACGCCTAACTACTGTCCACACCGGAAACGATATGTTCACTTTAGTTTTTGGTTCAACAATCTCTTGGTCTGCAATTAATCACTTATATTCCACAGATCTCTTGACAGAAGCTAATGTCTGATTTTAATAACTATGGAGGCCAGATCTTAATTATGGAGTAAGTTATTGCAATATTTAAGAGATCAGTACAGTATAAAAATTAATAGGCTTGTAGGTACTTAGGAATGTAAACACAAATGCGAATTAGCACTCTATAAAATTGTCAGCACGGTTCATTAGAGTCAGACAACTTAAATTTCAATAGATTCATCAGCATATTTCTTACTAACATTGAACTCCATTTCTTAAAGAGATCAATTAAACTTCAGGCACGTATCCAGCGACTTGCTTTGGGGGGGGGGGCGATCGATGCATTTTATATATATATATATATATATATATATATATATATATATATATATATATATAATATGTATGTGTGTGTGTGTGCGCGCGCGCGTGTATGTAAAAACATAGAACAGAAAAAGTTCTTTCTACGCTTGTGTTAGAAATCGGTAACGTGATAAATATTCGTAGCAAATTAGACTTTTTAATAAATAATTATTCCAGTTTCGATAACACTTATGGCTAGAGAATATTATTAATTTCATAATAAGCTATTATTATAAAAATGGTTTATTAATTAATATAAGTAGTTATTCTTCCAACACGAACAATTCCGGAGTCAACTGCGAATATTACGCTTGCAAAATTACTTATTGAAAATCATATGTTCGGATTAAGCTTCACTAGAGCTATCTGTTGTTAAAACTTTTAAACGTTTACGAGGGTATGCCGAGGAAACGCGTCACATTTTCATATTAAAAATTAAAATTTTATTTTTTATTTACAATAAAAGACGAATTAACTTAAGTAAAAGTCTAATTTAATAGAAAGTCCTAATTTAATAATATATTGTCGATTAACCCAAAGTTCTTGAGGGTTGGGGAGCGATCGCCCCCCCCCCTTGGATACGCGCCTGATTAAACAGATTCCAGTTCAAATCTTTAAAACAAATTTGAAACGCGATATTCTTTATTTTGTTTGGAGGTTACAGTTGTAAACAATGAATACTTACATAATCATATTAAAAATGTTCTTAGCTTCTTTCATTCTAGTTTTTTTTTTACATTCCAGCCCCTAACGTTTAGCAGACATAAAACAAACTATCTTTCAATAACAAGTTCCGATTTTCTTTAATACAAGGCAGTGGTCTACTAGACCTACATCTCTTTTTCTATAACCGGTTAACTGGCGACATGTCTCCTTGGCAACGGTTGAGAGCACTACTGTATCTGGCGAGATATAGCCACAAGAGTTATAATTTTCCATTAAAAATATCATCGGGATGTAATTTGCCCCTTCTACAATCTTATCTCTCTCTAATCTACCTTTCGCTTCTTCACGAACGAAGATCTAATAATTCGAGAGGTCTTCATAACCTTGAGGAATATAACTACAGTACTTTTAATGCCGTCCTGCACAGATAGACAATAGTCTCCCCTTACATCCGTCACCAAAAGAGATATGTTACCCTCCTCAGTCTCATCTCTGTTTTTCTATAAGAAGAAGAAACACTCGCCTTCCTACAACCTCTACAGAGATAAGATCTACTTTTAGTATACGTCTCATAAATCTTGAGCCCCTACCCGCAAGATCAGGTTGTCCCTGGCCTCTTATTCATAACACTTCCATTCTCTTCATTTGTCAAAATAAATTTAAAATTTACAATAAAATACCTTTAAAAAATCACTTTTACATACACACATCCGCATATAAATTTTAAAACACACTCAATTTTAATATTTATACACATTTTACTAAAATATAAAACTATTGTCACAAAACCCAAAGCTGATGTGCCACCGCTTGTCATTATTCTGTAAGATATTTTATTTGTGGCTACCTCTATGTCAGGAACCAATGTCGGTCATCTCTTTTCGTACTTAAGAATCTTAACTCATAACTCACATGCATTCTTAATAAGCAAATTGTGCTCTTTCTATTCAAACGTAATAAATACATTACGTCCCTGGTCAACTTGTAGCCATATTTGCGATAAAACTATCCTTATTGACAAAAATAATTTGTATTTAAATAGCGAGTGCCTACTTGATGTTTTGTAAATGATGAGAGTACATAATCCTTAGTATAAATTAATAATATACTCATCTTCATTTTTGTTAGGAATACTTCTATATGTTTGAGTATAGTTTTCTGCCATTCCTAACGATTCAATATTCTCCTCTGTTGACGCGTTTCAGAATAACTCCATTTTCAAAAACTCTAGGGGCGTGGCTAACGATATACTGTAAAGACGAACTCAAAGTTTGGGCGAACAGTACGATTTACGTTTTTGAAAATGGAGTTACTTCGAAACGCGTCAACAGACAAGAATATTGAATCGTTGAATAGCACAAAACTGTACTCAAACATACACTATTCCTAGTAATTAAAAATTTCTGAAATATTTGTTATTTATTGCTTAAGTCCATATTACGAACCAATAGACAGATTTTCCAATAAATTTCACTTTTTAATATTTACTAAGTAGCAACAAATTAAAATGCATTATTTGATATTTTATTATCTACAATCTATCCTTTAATCTGTATTTAAAATAAAAACACCTTTTTAGTCACTGTTAAGTAACAAAATTCAGTCTGTATTTTGCAAAACCGTTACACCTTACGTAATTGTTGCCAATATTTCTTACAATCCGATAAACCTGTTGTAACGAATCGTGCGAAGTGCCAAATACATACCTTCACTCGCATAAACAAGTTCGAAACGTGGAAAATATTTTCTAGGAAAACTACTTTTAAACGCGACCAGATTGGTTAAACAATATTGTGTAAATAATTGCGACTTGGCGACAAAAACCCACTTGCAATATCAAACAAGATTGTAAAAACTATGCCTAATATTGCACATTTATGATACATACACACAGAATACTTCAAAAAAACATACACGTCACAGATGCACTACCAACAGGCAAATTATACACAGCATTCGTTTCTATATAATATATCTGTGCACGACTGAATGCGTCGGGTAAAAATTGACCAGTGTTAATTCCGACCTGTAATTCTTGGCAGTTGTGGAGGCCTGAGGTGTTCAGCTGAGAAACTTGTCTGCCCACGGCTTCTACTTCTTCTACCAGGGCATTCGCTGTATTTTATGGAAAAAAACAAAATACCAAACGAGTAATAAAATATAATTACTATATTTTATTGTCATTATATTATCACAATCACACCCAGAGTAATTGGCGCATGTCTGTAGTGTATAAGGAATATAGGCGACTTTCGTCGAACACTAACTTAATTATATTTTAATTAGACAACTATACAGTTTAAATGGTTTAATAATAACCGTCATTAAAATATAATTATTTGAAATTATAAATTGGAAAGAAATGTTTGCTACGACGTACCCAAGATTTACTTGAAGTAAGCTTCATCATTACATTGTAAGCTCTATCGCAGCGGTTTCCAACCGGTGGGTCGCAAGCCATTAGTGGGTCGCGGAAGGGTTTCAAATGTGTCGTAACCCGATCCCAAAACTATCAGAAAAATCGAAACAAATCGAATTGTATTTCAATCGTATTCTTTTAGCCATATTCCTAAGCCATAGTCCCGTAAAGCAATAAGAAATAAAATGCACAAACATTTAGGCCTAAATCATTGTCACGAGACAACAAATATATATATGTATATATATCGTAATATGTTTTCTTGTGTATTAATAAAGAACTAAGTCAAAATACAAGTACAAGAATTATAATTCAAAAATACAGGTTAATTATAACCAAATGTAAATTCAATTATAATTCTTGTATTTGTATTTTGACTTAGTTCTTTATATATATATATATATATATATATATATATACATATATACATATATAAAGAATATATATATACAAAGAAGGGATACAAATATTGTTCTATACTCCACTCTTCTTCCGATAAGAAGAGGTTGGTCGCCAGCTGAAAAAGTTTGGGAACCACTGCTTTAACGTGTTTAATACAACGTGGTTTCGACAAATAGATTTAGAAATTAGTATATTAAACAAGTGATATTTAAAAAAAAATGTTTTCAATCATTCCTACTGAGGTCGACGAGGAAACATTTTATTTTACTTCCTTTATATTTTATAATTACAATGAATATAAATATTTATATACATATGACCAAATCTCATTATTAAGAGTCTCAAAATATAAAGTAAATTTCCTTACTTACTATAAAAAATTATCCATTTTTTTCTCTCTATACCCTGCAGTATATGGTGTTGGGCTATTTTTGTTTGTTACTTCTTATTTAAGAAGCTGATGGCAGTCTATAATTTCTCATTCTATCCATCTCTTGTTATACTTCATTATTACAAATTACCTTTTTCTTATAATTTCATATACATCTTTAAGTAATACATTTCTAGCTATGGAAAAGTTAACTCATTGCCAAAGTTCTGTATTTCATATATTGAGTTTGAATCCGACCGGGACACTAAGTTTGAAGTTTAATAAATAATATGAAGTAAGTATAATAAGATATATATATATATATATATATATATATATATAGTAATATATATAGTAATTATATATATATATATATATATATATATATATATACATATATATTAATAATAATATAATAAGTAATATGAATACATATTTGAAAAAAAACGTTTCTGTAAAATATGTAAATATATACGAGAGCTTGAGCTAATACAAAGAAATTGAAAAAAAACTGCTAAAATTTATCAATTTTAGTATATTATTACTTATAGAAATTTGTATATTAAATAATTTTAAGGTTCTTGAAACCTTAATTTTCATGAAATTTATTCATTAAAAATGTTGTTTAGGAAGGCATTTCTTGAAAAAAATATTACATATTTAGGGCCTACGTAAAGTTTTCATACAAATCAATTGTTAGGCTCAAATTAAATACCATAAATTGAAATTGTTTTAGTGTTTGTGCAAACTTTTGAAAGAGGAATTGTTTTATGACTAAGTTAGTAAAATAAAAGTTTTTTTTATGATTACGAGCCAGAAATTTTCAAACTATTCGAACTTCATTATTAAATAAATTTTTTTTGTTTTGTTTTTATGCTTCTTATAACCTGCAACATACTATCTTGAATTTATTTACATAAAAAGAATTGTTTTTCAATTCCTTCTATTAGCTCAAACTCTCCTTATATTATACTTTGTATGAATTTTCAATCATGAACAAAATACATTTTAATTCATCCAATTATGTACAAATACATTTTGTTAACCCTGAAGTAAATTACATTTGATGTTAATACGAATTTTCAAATATTTATTAATTAATTAAATTTAAAAAAATATATGCTTCGGGCAGATTCGAACTGAAACCTTTCCATAGATAGAAATCAGTTACTTGAAAGTATAAATGAAATATAAAGTAACACTTCCTTACAATAATGAAGCAATACAAGAGATGGATAGATTGACAAATTATAACAGCTACCTAAATTAGAAACGAAAAAAAAATTAAAACGAATAAATAGTGAAATTAAATTTACTTATTTTATAATTATAGTAACAAACAAAAATAATAGTCCAACACCATATAGGGCTACTGTATGGAGAAGAAAACAGAAAATTTCATGGATATTCGCTTTTTATTTTGTCTCTTAATATTGTGATTCCGTCAATGTATATAAACAATTTTATTAATTGCAATTATTTTATAAAAAGAACCTCAAATAAAATTTTTCTCTGTTGACTTCAGTTAGAATTGACTCTAGGATTTTTATTATATTAATTGTTTTATATTTAAATGCATTTCAATTCATAACTCTAGTTGAAAAAGAATTCTATAACTTATTTTACTTCAATTTTCAATAATATGTAATACTTTTCTGCCACAGGTAAATATTACATTCACTATACTTTTTTTTATAATATGTTTATAATG
The DNA here is from genome assembly GCA_036971475.1 of Prosapia bicincta. NCBI lineage: Eukaryota > Metazoa > Arthropoda > Insecta > Hemiptera > Cercopidae > Prosapia > Prosapia bicincta. Next base: position 28,926,161 of record JBAIZL010000003.1, read on the forward strand.
TTTTATATTACTACCTAATATACTCCTTTTTATGTAATTTCTACTTTTATTCTAATTTACTCTTCCTGTGTACCTTTTAGACTATTTTATTTTTACTCTAATCGTACCCCTTACACCAGTTACAAATCTCCTAACACTCTTCCATATTTTATCTTATTACTACTTACCATTTGGGTCGCGAAAGTGATGATATAAGAGGGAGATCGTTATACAACCTCCCAACATAAATCTTCTAGGAACAAATTCCCAAGTACAAATAGACGAAATATCTTACATTTGCTTAAACTGGCAAGATTCACAGTGGGTTTTTTTAAAGTTTATTATTTTAAAGATTTGGCTCCATTTAAAAATTAAATGAGTTAGAAGCTTGACTAAATTGAAAATTATTCAAAACTGTTTGTCAGCTGTAGGGTAATACATAAGTGGGCTGTCCGTTAACATTTTGATATTTTTATTTGTTTAGCAAACGCTATGGTTTCGTGTATTTTTCTACGCCCGATTAATTGATCTGCCATTTCTCAAAACATAATCTGTTCCTTAAAGAAAACCTTTATTTTAATCAAGTTTTATTTACAACATGTGATAGCGACATAGCGCCGTTTAGAATAAAATATGAGGCATAATGCCACTTTAGAGTAAAATTAAGTCGTCACTTATAAAGAGTCGAGCGTTGATTATTTTTATTGCATCTCTAAGGCACTGTAAAAATACCACGGACATTAATAACTATTAAATTATATTCATTTAAATACGATTAGGCTTTCAGCTCGAAGACTGTTGACTTTCTGCCAGAAGCTAATTGCTTTCAAGAAACATCATAGATTTCAAATTACTGCCGGATCGCTTCAGAAATGTTCGACGAGCATTAGTTTTGGCCCTTAGACGTGGATTAACTAGTTACATAAGAAAAAAAGTCTTCGTTTAATCGAGTTTTTACAATTGTTTGTTCAAGGTTTTTGAAATGATGCCAAGCCGTTCGACGATTGTGTAATTGCTAGGAACACTCGTGTACGACATTTCTTGTTTACTTCATTGATTGTTCGTTGCTAAGGATACATTATTAACCTTCACGATAAGTGTTGGGCATGACTGTACCGTGCCCACACAAACCCGCGCATCTTTCGTGTACAGTCCGATATGGAAATATCTGGTTAGATCTTAGTTGTTATCACGCTATAATTAACGCAATTGGTTTGTTGTAGGTCAAGATGGCATCGACGTGGCGTAGAATAGTTTTAATTGTTAAATATAAACACGGAAGCTCAAAATCAAGAAGGGAAGAAAGATGACTATATAATACCAATAACGATAATATTATAATAACTATATAATATCGTAAATATTTTTTTAGAACAAGAAGTTCCTAATTGGCCCCTAAAGAAATGCAATCACTTTTAAAACAATAATGGTTAGAAAACTAAGAGATAATATAAAAAATAACATAGGTAGAGAGTGTATAAAGCCTTGTTCCATATAACAACCTGAATTGTTTGATAAACAAGACGAAGAACAAAAGGAATGGAAGTGTATGAAAAATAGTGGGAAAATGGCAGATACGGACACCCAGAAATAAGTCTTCAACTACGAAAGAAACATTGGAAGGCCTTGAGAAAGATGAAGAGAGGTCTAAGATCATACATTAAGAGGAGAAACCCGAAAAAGGGAACAAGAGATTAAGAATGATTTCCGTTTGGTTTCCACAAGTTATGGTTCATAATAATAATACTAATAATAATGAGTTATATTACCATAGGGTTGAGAGAGTGAAGAGCTTACGTATATGGGCCACATCCAGCACTACTCTTCAACCGTGCATTATTATTTTAGCTTTGACCCTGGAACGCATTGTTACAGCCTGAGTTGACCTCTCCTCTAAAAAAAAAATTAGAAAATTCTTTGCTTCTACTCGGGATCGAACTCAGTACCACTAATTCCGTCGATGTCACACACCAAACTTCACAGCAGCCCAAATTTAATTACGATTGCTGAGAGCAAGTAAAAATATTATATCTATTACGTGAATTATATAGTTAATTCGTTTTCAATATACCAGTAGCTTAAATATTAAATATGTTATTTTGTTAACTTTATTTTAAAACATTAGCTAAGATTGTAAGAACAGTAGTACAAAATTTTGAATTCTATAGCCCTCAGAAGGAAGTATGTCATATGATGTATGTTTCAGACGGAAGTAATTGGGACTTGAGTGAGTTTTCCTAAAGGGTTGATTCTTAACTCTTCTCTTGTATGAATGTCAGGGTGATTATGTGTCAGGGTGCTATGAAAAACAGGTTGACCTCTGTTTAAGTTCGATGAATCGGAAGAACGGTAGCTTAGAAGAGAATAGAGGTCGTGTGAAATTTCTGTGTGCAGAGTATTGATTCATATCTAGTAGATCGGCTGTTTACAAAAATATGAAGAATATGGGTAATTTAAACTATTATCATTGGCTGAACGGTGGGTAACAGAAGAGGCATCTAAGGCAAACAGTGTAAGCAAAAGTAGTTCCATGGGAGATATATGCGACAAAAGAACTAAACGTCTTCAGTACTCTGGGTAGGAAACTTCTAATGCAGGATTTGGAAATACCAAATCTATGTGATAAAAGAAGGAAACGTCTTCAGTACTCTTGGTCGGAAACTTCTAGTGCAGGATTTGGAAATACTAAATCTAAAAGATAAAAGAAGGAAACCTCTTCAGTACTCTTGGTGGGAAACTTCTAGTGCAGGATTTAGAAATACCGAAATGAAATTGCTTGTGTTTATTTATGCTCAAACATTCTTTTATAACAAGAGAAATAAACAAGTAAATGAAACAATAAAAGTTAATATATTTCGAAAAGGGAGAATGACCGTTTAGAAGATGACAGTTATGGCGAACGTGATGAACAGAAACAAGTAAAACCCACGGTGTGAAGGAGTACTGCGGAAACAGGAGGGGCAATTGAACCCGTAATTAGCACGAGCCTCGGTACGCTGGACAAGATTAAATAATGCAGTGACTTGTAGCAAGTGAAAAACCTTTGGCCAAAGGAAATGAGTCATTTTATAACAGTTCTTCTGGAACTGTGAAAATAAATATGGAAGAATTTTGTAATTGTTGTTTATAAGATAATAACTTAAGATTGTTTTTATTCATTTTGCACTTCAATATATCGGCAACTGCGACAAAACAGCTTTATAACGGTCAGTAGTGAACTAGCCATAATCTGTTGCAAGGGAGAGTAACACTCCCCATAATTAAACTGTATATATAAAAATATTGTGTTGGTATGTGTATGCTTGAATTAGACTCTGAGGCATAACAAAATTAAACTTCATGAAACGTACTTTGTTTTGTTCTTGATTTTTCATCATTGCAATCACAAGCAAAGCGTGGCAGGGTATAGCTAGTTAAATATACAAATGTGTTAATATTTGTGTAGTATATCTGTTAAACTAGCTATCTCAACTGTATTCTTGGTTAGGAAGTGCTTTAGTGGATTTATCCCAAGTTGAGATCTACCCTAACAACATAAACAGATAGGAAAATGGAAAGTTCCAAGGAACCGATATCGAGCCTTGTTTCACAAACGAACAATGTGAAAGGAATGCAAAAAGAAACTATAACACAATGAAAGCGACGAAAAAAGCCTATAAATAGTAACAAACAAAAATAATGACCCAACACCATAAACAGATAGGAAAATGGAAAATTGCAAGCAAATTCGCATTCTATTTTGTCACTTAATATTGTTTTTCTGACATATGTAGGCTTACATACATATTTATATTAATTGTAATTATAAAATAAAATAAACTTAACTGTTTCTTTGTTGACTTAAGTAGGAATTGACTTAATTTTTTTTTATATATTACTTGTTTTCAAAATAAGAATCTCAGTTAACTGTAGCCTGGCTATGGAAATTATTCACGGCTATGAACGCGACTTTTGAATTATACGATATAAATTGCATGCACGGTTAAGCAGACCTACTGGCAATGTTAGGCGGTTCGAATGTCTTCATAGGAAAGGATTGTAGGTAAGCCTATGGGTAAGGAGAACAATTTCAGGTTTACGGCAGAAGAGATATTTTGGAACTATGGCCATTGTCCCTAAAGTAAAGTAGAAATATGTCAATCACAAACACGTGTTTATCCGTATACTCAGTTAATAAGGCTGGATAGAAATTTTGTCGTTTGTTGATCTACTACCCAGTAGAACTATTACCATGAGGGATGATAGAGGATTGTGAATATAGGTGCAACACTAAGGCGGCACAAAGCCTCTAGAAGGAAAAACCATGGAAGCCATTGCGAAGGGCTCTTAGAAGGTCAAACCATGGAAGCCATTGCGAAGGCCTCTAGAAGGACAAACCATGGAAGCCATTGCGAAGGCCTCTAGAAGGACAAACCATGGAAGCCATTGCGAAGGCCTCTTGAAGGACAAACCATGGAAACCATTGCGAAGGCCTCTAGAAGGTCAAACCTTGGAAGCCATTGCGAAGGCCTCTAGAAGGTCAAGCCATGGAAACCATTGCGAAGGCATCTAGAAGAACAAACCATGGAAGCCATTGCGAATGCCTCTAGAAAAGTACAAACCATGGAAGCCATTGCGAAGGCCTCTAGAAGGTCAAACCATGGAAGCTATTGCGTAGGGTCGCATACCTGAATTACACCTTCTCACCGAAGCTATAAAGAGGATCTCCTCGTTTCTGCCTCTTACAAGATAAAGATCAGGATGGGGTAGATTGAATTAGGTAGCACTAATTGAATACATAATGATCTCTTGGTACTGGAAGAGAGGGAAGTTGTGGCAAAGTGTTTCAGGTTAGCTTGCCTGAAGAAGACCTCTACATGAACGAAGAAACCTGTCTTACCGTTGAGCGTGTAAGAACAGTAAACTTGAAGAAGTTTACTAACTTCATTGTATGTTGGCGTTTTGAAAACCCTATTATTGTTCCTTATATTGGAAGTTAAAATTTTGGAGAATTAGTTATGTAATATAAAAGTCAATTTGTTTGTGATTTTTCTAAACCCTGTTGATCCTGAGGTCACCATTGCAGGAGAGGAGATGTCAGATTCTGATATCAACGAATCTCGAGAAACGGTTATTATGGTGCGAAATATGCTGAATTTTTTTCACTTTCTCCACAATATTTTAACTGGGACAACGCCATAGTATGGTCTCAGGTATAGGACTTCGAAAAGTATAATTAAAATGTTATCTATACTAATATATAAACATCTAATGGTGTCTGTTAATGCGCGCGCGTGTGTGTGTGTGTGTGTGTGTGTGTTTGTGTGTGTTTGTGTGTGTGTGTGTGTGTGTGTGTGTTTGTGTGTGTGTGTTTGTGCGTGTGTGTGTGAGTGTGTGTGTGTGTGTGTGTGTGTGTGTGTGTGTGTGTGTGTGTGTGTGTGTGTGTGTGTGTGTGTGTGTGTGTGTGTGTGTTATCTCCAATAACGTAAAACTTACTTTACCCATTGAGTTAAAATTTTACATAGACATTCTTACTGTCCCTGATTAATACACTGGCCTATTTTTATTTACAAATTTCGTCAAGACACCGCCGCATGGGCCTTGAAAACCCCCCTTAACACTCAATTTTCTTTACTACATTTAATACTTGACTTAATCAGCTGATAATCACCTGTAATAGTCACTTTTAAACACATTTAAACGGCTGATAGTAATTTTTTATTATTCATCATCATAGGTTAGTTAATACAAATATATTTAAAACATTAAACTTTACAAATGTTATGTTACAAGCAGACGTTTTTCCTTCCCTAGGTTTCCAAGACAATAATCAGTAGGTTTGATATATTTATTGGATACTAATCTATACTATTATATAAAAAATCTAATGGTGTCTGTCTGTATGTTTATTACTCAATCACGAAAAAACTACTGGAACCCTTGAGCTGACATTTGGTATTTATTTCCCGTTCCCACGTGTTCGATTTTAGCGAAAAAAAATTATACCGGGCGACGCAGAAAGTCATCAGAAATGCGAAAAAATTATGAAAACTCTCACTCCAAAAATTTACAATTTTGGAAAATAGTAATCCCCCCTAAACGATAGATGTGGTTGTAATTTTATACGTTTAACCAAATGTACACATGTAAAGTTACAATAGAGATCACGTGACGAAGTATTACTCCGCTGAAGTAGACGTCTAATTAGGTAGTGGTGTATAAAATTAAACCAAATCTATCCTGAATGGACACTTTACAGGTATAGTTTAATATAGGTATATAGTAATGTATAAGATTACAACCAAATCTATCGTAACTGGATACTTTATAGGTATATTTAAATATATGTATCCGTAGTACGGCGCGCCGTTGATACGCGGATGTAGTACTTCTTACTGCTTCGCACTGAATTTTTACCCAACTTTAATTTGATAAAAATTATATTTATTTCCCTGAGCGAGAATTTTCATTATTATTATTATTTTATTTATCCCTGATGACTTTCTGCGTCGCCCGGTGTAATTTTTTTCGCTAAAATCGAACACTTGGGAACGGGAAATAAATACCTGGTATTTTTCATGAAAATTCTTAGGGTACCTGGATAACACATATGCCTATTATTATTTAGAAAATCCATCATTGCACTTCCCCACTGGCCTTGAAAACTCCCTTAATGGTAGGTTTATAAACTAAAGTTTGATATATTTTTTGGGATTTAATTTCAGTAAATTAAATTCAACCCAAATACAAATACAAATTAAAGCAACACAAATATTTGTCAACCTCGTGCGAAGGACGGGTACTCTGCTAGATTCGTGATAAAGGTAATTAGTCAATTTAAAGGAATCTCTTTGATCATTATTGTCGTATAATACACTATAACGTGAAACACTCTTAAATCGAAATAAAGGGGGTTTCCTCAATTGCAAACATACAATATATCACAGAGCGGTAGAAGGGTTTCCTTAGTCTAATCAAGTGAAGAGGTTAGATCCAAGGAAAGGCTTTTAACGTGGTTTCATTTGAACTCTTTCTTAGTATGTTAATCGAAACAGATATTTAACTAGCTAGTCGTTGAAAGTCTACTGAAGAAGTATGATTGCTTTTTGCGTCTGATTATTAATGTATATTTAATACAAGTAACACATTTTTTTTTTAAGATAAAATCTTCTAACACAAATATTTTTAGGTCTTTCTTAAAAGTCTGGGTATTTTACTTTTTTTCAAAATAGTTAAAATATCTTCAGAATTTAGATAATTACTAGGTTTAGTAAGTGTTTTTTGATATTTTCTCGCTAAGCATGAAAATTGTACAAAATGAATTAAGAGCTAGGTAACATGATTATAACTAATAAACTTATTGAAAATTCTACTACAGGATTCACGTGTTTAGTGTTGACCACGTAACCGTGTACTTGGCCTTGCAAGATTTCTTGTGTACTACCACTTCTTAAAACACGTTACATTTTTAGGATATTCTACACATCAACAGCTTCTACATCCGATATGTCTACACATATGTCAAGATTGTTTGTTATTTCATAATGAAGCTAATTTATCATCGAATTTATCTAATAACGATCTAATAATGCACGTTAGTGTTTTGACAGTCCTTATCATGTTTGTAGAAATGTATTTATAGTGACCCTCTTCATCCAGTCTCACCTACTGCGATCTCTCAAGGCCAAGTGCACGGTTAAGTGGTCCGCACTATACATTTCGCACAAGTAGTATCGTCAGCAGATTACAAGCGTTACACTGTGATTTTTCTGACAACTCTAAATTTCAAACTAGTTTTTTGAAATTTCAAACATTGTGAGGCAAGAAGTTGGTTTACGCTGTAAAATGAACTTTCCAGTTAACTTCACTATTTACAATTTATTACAACACGAATCTGAATAGTGTCCACACTTTATTCATAACATTTTCATGACATTGTTTTAACTATGGCCTAGTTTCACTTTTACTTTGATTATATTCTGAAAATCTTGCTATCGTTATGTCTTGGTTTCGTTGCACGCAAAGTTGATTGTTTTCAAATAATCACATTGTTATGTGCTCAGTCAAATGGTTCTGTAATTCTGTGCTGTTTTTATTTTATAACCCTGAAATACAGTATGAAGAGCACACAGGCTGTATTACAATTAAAATATTGAAAATGATTCCTAATACCACAAAAAAAGCATAGAAAAAATAAATAAAATGCAAAGTTCTTATATATTAGGGTCAATGGTTATACGACCTTCAAATGGTGGTGATGACCTATTCAATGTGCTTAAATCTTACGTAAATTTTACATACATTATTTCTATTGTTTTCTGTAGTAGAGGGATCATTTTAAAAAATGTTTAATTAAACCTTGCTCTTTATGAAATTCTTTGTGGCATTCTCATATCTAATTGTAATAATTATGTTTTAAATTCGAAGATCTTTCCTAATAGTTTAACTTGGTAGTATGTCATACAGATTATCTATATTCGTACTATAGGGTGTCATGTATTCCAAGGGTGCGACTGGTAGTCACTTCTTATGACCCTGCTAGAAATCTCTACAGGTTTACATCAGGTAAGCTTTCTGCACACGTGATCCACTACATCGTCTACCATAAGGTTATTGTCACTATAGGCCTATATATCGTATGTATTCGTAATCTTCTCTCACCCTTCGTATGGCAATAATTACAGACACAAATAGTGTTAAAACGAAATAAATCTCAATTTGTTCAGATCAGGATAGCATTTCCTTATTGATGGTAAGTACGTTTAGTGAGGAGTATATTATACCCAATATTATACATCATATTCCGTTATGTAAAGCAATAGAACGATATAAATAGATTATAACCATGGATTCTCTAAACTGTAACATATATACATTCTAATCTATAACTGATTAAAGATTAATCTCTTATAATAAAGATATACCACCCTTAGCACACTTTGAATAATGTATATTTCGCACAGCAAAAATCCCATTAAGTTGGACATTTTTAGTGGATGTCCGCTTTCAATTTTTATTTTGTTGTAAAGAAAGGTATCGAGTAATCTCCAAACTACAGATGATGGAATCTTAATGGAAAAACGTCCAGATCGTCCCGGGTACTGGAGCATTGGATCGAGAACGTCTGCAGGATTTTTTACATACATCTAACAATTAAACAATTTTTTAATTAGCATTACCTTGCCTATATAAGGACCTCGGAACACTCTCACGCACGCGGACGCAGATACGTGTTGCGAGAGCGCATGAAGGCACGTCAGCTGACTGTTTTACAAGAAACCAAAGTTGCATCGAAGTATCGTTTAAAAGGAGTACTCGGCTGTGTTAGTGACGCAATAAAGATGCAACGTAGCTGTAAAAGATACACTCGGTAATGCCCGAAGAACCTTGGCACCGAAGAATTCTTCACGACTAGCTCGAACTATAAAACTTTATGCAGAACATTATTGATAAAGTTTGTAGAAACTAAGAGACTATTATTACTTACTTGGGAGATGAAATGAGCGAGTGTGTGTGTGTGTGTGTGTGTGTGTGTGTGTGTGTGTGTGTGTGTGTGTGTGTGTGTGTGTGTGTGTGTGTGTGTGTGTGTGTGTGTGTGTGTGTGTGTGTGTGTGTGTGTGTGTGTGTGTGTGTGTGTGTGTGTGTGTGTGTATCAGTGAATATTTCTTGCGAGTTTCTAAATGTAACTGGCTAAACGAATTAAGGTAAACGTTATATATTATATCAATTACGAGTAAAAAGACTATTATACTTTAACTTCTAAGAAAATAAAATAGTTTTTGGAGTATTTTAAAAAACAAAATTATCTATATTATATTATATTTTTTACATTTAAAATAACTAATAGTTATAATACATGAAAACTAGTTCATGACCCTCAAAAGAAAAAAAAGATGTTATTTAAAATTATTATCTCATTTATAAATACAAAATTACAAGACTATTATAAGGCTTTTTCAGATGAGAACTGTAGACTTAACCTCAGTTGGTTAAAATACACATTTATTTTTTTAATGTGAGCCTTACAACTTGTTTATGAAACTTAAAACAAGGGTCAACATAGCTTAACCTACGTCAAATCGTGAAAGCCTTTTATTGCCTTATGGTTAGTATGTTATTAAGGTTCTTTAATATTTAATAATACGATAAAGGAACTTAAATTCAATCTTGACGAATAAATTTAAAATTCTGAGAGTTTTGGACAAACATACTTGGCGTGATGGTGAAAATAATATAGTTTTCGAAACTTCACCTCAAGATTGTTAATTAATAAATTTCTTTTACTCGCAAATCAATGAAATTTTTATCTATCCTATATTTCAGCGTCTGTAAACATGAATTTCAATATAAAACCACTTACACGATGTATTTTGTTCTATACACTACTCTTTCAACCGTGTTTTTTTAGCAGAAGAGTTAAGAAATTCAGCTCCTTCATAAAGCACTTGTTTTTTCATTCAAGTCCAGAATTTCAATTCACTTACTGCAGTGAGTTATAAATCATAACTAAAAAAAGGTCTTAACTAAGAAAAGAGGAGAATCGGAAGTAGGAGAACTTTATTGATTTATTATGAGACGTACGTATGTAGTAGGAAAGTGCATCTGTGGCACGGAAGTAAATCTGTGTTACGAAAGCCCATCTGTGGAAGGGAAGTAAAATAGTGGTACAGAACGACATCAGTAGTAAGGAAATAAATACGTGGTGAGGAAATACATCTGTGGTAGAGAAGTACCTTTGTGGTAAGGAAGTACAGCTGTGGTAAGGAAATACACCAATGGTAGGACCGTATACCAGTGCTAGAGAAGTAGATCTTAGATCTGTGATTAGGAAGTACATCTGTGATAGGGAAGTACATATGTACTAAGGAAATACTGCTGTGGTAGGTACGTATACCAGTGGTAAAGAAGTAGATTTGTGGTAAGAAAGTACCTCTGTGGCAGAGAAGTACATTTGTGGTAAAAGTACCTCTGTATTAGGAAAGTCATTCTGTAGTAGGAAATTACAGTTTAATTCTCTTGTTTTTTTTTTACTCCTTAGGAATATTTTAAACACGGTTTACTTTTAAATTTGACTTTTTTTCTAAACTTCTGCAGTTTTTTATGCAATTTTACTATTTTTCATTTTATTTGTAGTAGTAAATGGTTAGGCCGGGAGAGGGCTACAAAACACGTAATTAGTAACTTTCAATGAGTGTTGTTCTAATTCGTTTTTAATAATTGAATATATTTCTACCTGAAAATCTTTTCGACGAAGGTGCAAATTGTAGTACTCTACATACATATAAATGTAATGAAATTTCCCACACAAATTTTAATTAGGAAACTTTATATGCCTTGCGTTAGCTAACAGAATAAGTAAATCTTGTATCATTGTGAATGTAAAGCAACTAACCTTATCTTGACGAAACACCTCTTTCGATGCACAAGCATCATACCCACTATGGTTTGTAGAAATATGTCTCTTGAACTTTTTTGCGAATATTAACATACAAGTAAGAATATATTTAGGTCTAAAGTTGGATGCTAAACTAAAATATAAATCCCACCTGAAGAAAAAAAGAGGTGAAATGGAGGTCTGGAAAGAATACTAGCGTGGCTCAAATAATTAGTATTTTGAATTTAGTCCTTATAATATATTGTTGCTGTATAAGGCAGCATTCAAGCCCGTAGGGACATTCGGATTACCACTCTGGCGATACACCACGAGCAGCAAACTGCAAGTTATAGAATGCTTCCAAAAGAAAGAGGGCTTCATAGTACTACCGGAGCTCTGCACTACATGGATAACTCAAGATGACGAGCGTTAGAGAGGATGCCGACGCAGCAGCAGCGAGCGACTTCGAGCAGCTCCAGCACCACAAGAATCCAAATTCTCTACGGTTGGTTCACAGGGTGCCATTGCGCCGACTTAAACTCGCTAAGATTTCGGACCTAGTTCCAAAGCAATATTAATTAACTGCGCATCGTCAGCAGTACTAAAATATTAAGTCCGTGTCGTTCACTGGAACAACACTGACATCTTAGTTACAGCAAACATGGTATGTGTCCCCTTTACACACTCTCTCTTTCACACACACACACACACACACACACACACACACCCTCCCACACCCTCCCACAGTTATATACATATATAAAATATTACCATGTTTACGAATAGGCTCGCAATTCTCTTCGTTACTTGCTGATCTCCTTAAAACTGCAAAAAAACATATGCTTTATGTTATGCATCACAAAACCTTCAAATTTCCTTCAACTACTCAATGATGAGGGACAAGCTAATATTTTGTTTTTAAATCGTTAAAAATTTATGTTTTTGAACAATTGAGGTGTGAAAAGATATTGAATACACAACATGGTTTAACATAAGTACAACCTGAGCGTGCCTTGAATGCTTTTCCTTATCACACAAAGCGTAGCTATATTGATGTTACGTATTAACGTAAGACCTGTAAAGTGAGATTTTGTTTAATGTAAAGATTTAACCTGAAAACTGACTTTTCCAGACGCCTAACCATGTCACGTTAAAGTAGACAAGAAATCATTCCCAACGTTTAGATTTAATGAAACATTTCATCTATCCATCGCGTTCTATTAACTTTTAAAATTGTATGTTGCAGTTAGAAAAACATTAAAGAACTAAGTACATTGTATATAAAAGGATAACTTAAATGTGTAAGGTGTAAAAAACGGAAAATACTTGTTGCTTAGAAAGACCATAAAAGGCGGTAGCCTCGAGAACTAACACTGCCCGCATACCTTCACAGGGTCTAAGAAATAATTGATAATCTGTCATGTACACCACACCCGCTCTACAATTTTACGTTCCGAGCGTTATTAAGACATAAAGTTTGTTTCTACATTTATTTTATTTTAAAGGAGGACACATGTTAATGCCCAAAAGTTACATTGTGGGGAAACCGTTTCAAAAATGGTTTATAATATAAGACTAGATGTAAAGTGCTCCCACATGGGATACTGTTTATGTGATATCAAATTTTAAAGTATTGATACTATTTTAAATTTTCTCATTCCAAAACATAAATGCTAATAGAGAAGTAAAATAGAACTTTAAACACTCTATATTGCTCAGAGTTTGTCCAACGAAGCTCTCGCGTAAACACATCTGATGATACACAATCCTGAAGTGCAATTCCCACGCTTTATCCTTAGAATCCTTCGGAAAGGCTAAAGGATAGAATTATTTATTACTTTGGTTAACAGCTATGTACTATAAAGTGCTGAATGCATATTTAGGGTCAGGACTAAAATGCTCAAGAAATCACACAAAAATATGAAAAATGTTTCAGAATAGTGTAATTCTGTAGAATATGTAGCATTGAAAAATGTTTCAGGGTAGTGTAATTCTGTAGAATATGTAGCATTGAAAAATGTTTCAGGGTAGTGTAATTCAGTAGAATATGTAGCATTGGAAAATGTTTCAGAGTAATGTAATTCTGTAGAATATGTAGCATTGAAAAATGTTTCAGGGTAGTGTAATTCTGTAGAATATGTAGCATTGAAAAATGTTTCAGGGTAGTGTAATTCTGTAGAATAGTAAGCATTGAAAAATGTTTAATCTTAATAATGCATTGGGTGATTTTGAGACACTGTGCTTACTACACAGACCGCTTGGAGAAATACAGGGTCATCGAAAAAGAATCTCCATAATTTAAAATGTTACTATTTTAATTAAAAGACATATTAGGTTGGTTGTGGTCTTGAAATTAATGTGTTGAGTGGAAGCTTTCTTTACGTACCTTTAGAAGTTTCTATGTGCGCACCATTAGTTGTAAGACAGACGTCTAAACGTTAGTTTATTTCTTGCCACGTGCGTTGAAGCATAACTGGCCTTACTGTTGCGATTGCAGCATTAATTCTTTTCTCTGAGGTGTACCAGTTCAAGTACTTTTTTTCACTATAAACAATCTTCCTGGTCTTTTCTCAAAGAAAGAAGTCCGTTGCAATGAAATATGGGCTCCTAGGTGACCAGGAAATGGAACCACCTCTACCAACCAAACCACCTACAAAACTTGCATCCAGCACTGAGCGTACTTTCCTTTGTAATGTAGCGGTGAGACATACAAATTATCCGGTGACCATTTTCTAATTCAAATCGATCTATTTGAGGGGGAAAAACAGCTGCAACACATCTCAATAAAAGTCTCCGGTTATTGTTCTTTCGATTAAAAAGAAGGACCCAATAATCCGATCGTACACTATCCCCCAACAAACCTTTACTCTGGGACTATCATGAATCTACTTGACAATGGCATTTGACTGTTCGGATCCAAACATTCTGCAGTTGTGGCGGTTGACACACCCGTTTATGTAAAGAAATAGCTCTATCTGTGAAGAGTATTCGTTTTAAAAAGACATCATCATCTTCATGTAACACCAAATTCCGCGAATTCAGGTCAACAAATAACTGCCGCTCTTCACCTTCTTTTCAAGATCACAACCAAATAGATATGCCTATTCTAATTAAAGTTCTTTTTATTCTTAATATGGGGATTCTTTTTCGATTATCTTGTATAATGCAAGTAAACGTTCTTTTGAAAAGCTATTATAAGGCCTAAGCAATTGAAACTGAAACTTAAATAAAATATAAAATTATAAATGTAACCTATATATATTAAAACATATATTAAAAGTTATCTAAATGCATATTGAAATTATACACACATACTCACACTTACATCACACACACACACACACACACACACACACACACACACACACACACACACACACACACACACACACACACACACACACACACACACACACACACACACACACACACACACACACACACACAAACACACACACACACAAACACACACACACACACACACACACACACAGATATATATATATATATATATATATATTTATACATGTGTGTGTGTGTGTGTGTATACAATTATTATATATGATGTTTGACTATATTTAGAATAAATAGTTTCAGAGACGTAGAGTATTTATAGGATCATTCAAAAATATTAGGGGAGTTTTTAATTGTATTTTACAGAAAATACAGTAACAATCTAAGCTAAAGTCCTAAATGTTTAGAAAATTATAGTTGGATAACAGGAGCACAAATGTTTTAACTTATTTTTTAAAGTTCTTATTTTTAAAATACACTATTTAAACATGCTAGAATAGGTTGGTAAGAAACCAGGAGAGGATAGCGAACACTGGTTAGGATAGTTCTGAGGATGTGTTGCCACCAGTCAAAGATAGTAGGTTATATTGCAATCGAAATGTACATAAGAATTTAAATAAAATGTTTTTGTGGTTAAGAGGTTTCATTTATTTTTAAACCGACACAACAGTAGCAAAAAGTTATTATTTCATTAAAACTAATAACAAATACATGTTTTCTGTAAGATAGATTCGGTCAAATTTGTATTTTATGTAGGGCTAGAGTTTTCTCTCATTTCAAAGTGTGAACTAACTTTTTAAGTAGAATTTTTTGCTGTACCATACAAAAAATATTACATGAGAATGAATAAGTAGAAAAAGTAGCCACTATTTAGGAATTTACAACGAACGTGAGTAACAAGTAAGAAGTGAGATGAAAGAATTTTGTCCCGAAGATTTCCGAATGCAATCAGGCCTTTTATGAGAACATTAGTGATTGTTGACATTGTACATTGTTTGAAGGATTTCTTTAAAAATTTTTTAAAGGAATATCACAAAGCCAGTATTTTTGAGTAAACTACTGATAAACAACCGTGATTTTTTAGGAAAATCAACCTCAGCCAGTTTTTAGGTCATGTTACTTTGCGTAGTGTATATTACCATTGAGGTAAAAATCAAGTCTAAGAACAATTAAATCATCGCTAATTCGTTTATTCTAGAATAAGTTATTTAATGTACTAACTTGTTAAAGATGTAAGCTAAACTTATTTGCGAAATTTATACATTTTAAAAGAATGTAAATTTAAACAAATATTGATGTAATGTTATTTTCTGTATTGAATTGTATAGAATATTTGAAGGTACAGTACGTAAGTAATGTAAGTAGGTAAGGATACGTAAGTTTTCGAGACTCTGTAAGGTTACGGCCTTACCTATCTTCTAACATGTCTGTAGAAAGCTCCACGACTTCAGGGCTCTGTTTTATTAAGAAGCATATTAATTTTATTTCTTTTGTTAAATATTACATACGGTAAAAGTGGCTAAATAAAGATTAATTAATATTAACAACCTATTTAACGATTTGCAGAACAAATAATTTAAGTAAACTTATGAGTAACCAACCGCTTCAAAACGCGTTCGATCGCACAAGTTGATGTAGGCGTAAACGACGCAACAATGACGAAGCTCACAAAGCTATTAATAAAATAAGCTCAAAGATTTAATAAAATTATAAGTTTGGTTATTCATTAATCAGCTATTAAAAATTTATTGTCACTGACAATCTACGAATTAATTTATAATATAATTGAACTGTATGATAATAGATATGATTTGCACAAACAACTTTACATAAATCTGACAATAAAATAATACAAATAATTTTACAACTAATGTAGTAAAACTTTTTCTTGTACAGTTATAATGTTCCACTTTTTATATCGCCTGAGCCACTACTTTTTATAGAAGCATCGTAGACCTGTAACACACACGTTTTAACCCCTAACCTAAGGAACTGGAATTTCCATGGAAGGAATTCCTTCGCTGACCTTTTCTATATACCAACAGTTGTGGTGCCGTCAAGAATACAAAGAACTCCTACAACGCTCGAAAATAAAAATTGGTCTTTTTTTAAAACAGATGTTTTGAAATTATCTAAAAATTTCTTCATATTATTGTTTGTAATATTTAGAGGAACAGCATTTAGCCATTTTAAATTATACTAATAACTTAATTGGGAAGTTTTTTTAGGAAAATTCTGCTCATATTTTTGTACTTTTAAACACTTTTACTCAATAAAAAATATATAATGTTTTATTCTATAGTTAATATAGTTAATAGTTAATAGTGCGTATTATTATTATTAATTCATTATAAAATGAAATTCACCTCTTAATACAAAGCGAAGGAATAAGTTTTGAAACTAAATTTAAAATAATACTCACCTACTGTTTCTTGCGTAAAAACCAAATATTCATCCAAATAGAAGTATAATTAGAGCTAGGAACTTTAACGAGGGAGTATGTTGAGAACCTATGTATAAGAGAAGAAATTAAAAAGGTCCGTCAAACATTCTTATTACTTACAATATGATACAATATTTAACACGAGGCTAAATAAAACAGCTTGAAGATATCAGACACTAAGGCAGAACTTAACTTAGTGAAACAAAATTTTCTGATAAAATACTAGTTTAAACGCCAACGAACACACCAGTGAAAAGTCTTGGCGAGTAGAGTGTTCGGTAACAACGAATATACTTCAGTCAGGGCTTACAAGGATCACACAACAGCTGAGCAACGGAAACTTCAAGAAATTATCAATAATAAGAAACGTCAAACTTAGGAACTGTTTACATTTGATCAAAAGCGTTACTTATAGTGTAGAGTCTCATAGCGAATGTCACTTAGATGGACAACTGACGTCAGGATAAGACTGTTATAATTAGAGTTACAAGCCAGAATGTCTTTTATCCACTATAAATGAAAGGCAAGGATTGTTAATAGTGGTAGGATTAAGGTAGGGATATAAAATCCCCTGGTAAATGATAGAAGGGGCTAAATTTGTGCAATATGACATACCTAATATTTGTCGGGACATAAAGAGATGTGCACGAGTGATGTATCTTCGATCATTGATCGAAGATGTAGAAAAGGAATTAGGTAGGATGAAGGTAGGGATAAAAAAAACCTCTTGTGGATGATATACGGGGAAAGGGGAGATAATTTTTGCAATAATAGGGTACATTATTGGTAGGCCTACCAATCGGGACAAGGTAGGCATGGAATAGGAAAATGAATGGAATTAGGGATCACTTAGGGAATCATACAATGATAAATATTTACTGTATATAGGGAAAATAATAATACAGGTGTTAAATTAAATTATATGACCATTAAAAAAAATTATTTCCGTGATCATATACGACAGGTACTATAATAGGTAATAGCTAACCGAATCATTTGTTTTTTCTGATTCTGCTTTTTTAGAAATTTAAGCGAAAAGAAGCTGTTTAGTAAAGATGAAAGTACAGAATGTAGAAATAAAAGAAAAGTAACCAAAAATAATATTTAAATTTATAAAGTATGGTTTCGTAACTATTCAAATATGGCGACAAAGAATATAAACAGCCTATGTACTAGGATTCATAAGACTATTAGATTTTACAATGAAATATCACTCCCAGGTATTATAGAACAGAGAATACAAATATATTAGACTATATTTAGACCCGTTCTCATGAAGAAGCTTGAACTATTTCCAATTTCATTCATAATAAATGTATAAACTAGCCTAAACCAAGATGAACGTTTATTCTTGAAACAACAGCACCAAACATCATTTTCTTTTTTAAAATACGATGGAATTAAGTAGATTGTAATGTTTTAGACTTAGAACTATCATCGTATAAAATAAAAAATTGTTTGCCTCCCTCGAGATCGAACTCATCGTTTGTTGGATTCCTATTTAACGGCGAAGTTGATAACAGAGTGTCACCAAATTGTACTGTGAATCGTTCACAAACTACCGGAAAACGTAATTTCTGGCCGAAATACAAGGCACGAGCTAAGGAAAGGGAGACTCTGACCATAAATACAACGAGGAGTTAAAGAGAGGGTTATAAGCCACGGAAGACGGTTAAATATAGGCTGAGCTGGGCATACACTACGATGGTTTTATTTCCCTCTATGGCTAAGAACAATACGCATTATAAAATTTACAAACACATTTTTGTTGCACAGATAATAATCGACACAGGTTCACTTAATATTCACACAGTGTGAATAAATGTTTATTAATTTGAGGGGAAGAATACTTTTTGACGGGCCTGTACTTGCCCACTTCCATGAATGACGTAAACTGGACAGAGCCGTTTAACAAGTGAACGTTGTACCGTAGTGGCCTTCCGTGTCTCTATCCACGTTGCCACATCGCACTTACAACGTTGTCATATTTACAATGATTGGAAGATGTTTATTTTTTTGTTATTGCTTTGATGTAGATTGGTAGTAAGGACCCATTTTGATCTTCCTTTCAAACACTGATAAAATCTTTAAAACCTAATATGTGTGAAAAATTATAAATCGATTATTTTTTAAAAATATTTCTAAGAACTTCCTATAATATTACTGTATTCAATATTAAATACTTTATTTTATATAATTTTTGTGTATAAATACACAACAATAATAATCCAGACCAAATTTATTGTTGATAGTTCACTATACTCGTATTTTTCTCGATATGTTGTTTATCTCTCGCTATAGGTTATGAGTTGACATCTTTCTATGTTCTACTATTTCTTTACGCATGTTATTCAAACCGCAACTCCATTCTATTAACTAAACAAAAAACATGTATTAAAATTGGTTATGTTATTGAACTTATTACACTAAAGACAGTATTTTGCTTTCCTACATGGTTTCTTTTTAAATATTCTTCTGCATAGGCTATATGTTTCTTCTATTGTTAAATTATTATTATTTTTTAATTTAATTTATCATCATAGATCCGACAAATCGCACATGACAATATGTAACTGGTTATCTGATTAAATTTTAAATCTTCCCTACGTTCAAATTTGACGTTTCGCCTATTTGCAGTTTTCTTACGGTCATCCTTTGGACTATATAAACATAAACCACCAGTTTCTCAACAATGGTAGTTTTTGATGACAGCATTCAATTTCTCATAGGGATTCCAAATAACATTTAAGGCAATCCATTTCCAACTCCCTACAACGTCACTAAGTGAGTTTAATCCTCATAGATGATACGGTATTAAACTCTCAAACTTTCTCTCAATTTTCCTATTATTTCATCGACGAGTACTTATTCTTGTACAATTATTCCTATACATGAAACAATCATTCAACAAACACATGTTTGCATTGAGCAATTTTTTAATGATTCTACCATAGTGGTCTAAACAATCTATGGCTACGTTTATCACCCCAATTGTTTTTTTTGCACTGCTGTTTCTGCTTTAGTACAATATGTAAATAATTACAGAACTAAAACATAACACACAACTTAAGTATCACCCACAGACAAACTCGTGATCACTCGCGCGCACCCACCAACACGCACACACACACACACACGCACACACATACACACACAGACACACACACACACACACACACGCAAACACACACACACACACACACACACACACACACACACACACACACACACACACATGCACACACACACACATACACACACACACACACACGTGATATTGGGGGATAATGTCATAACAGAACTAAAGTTTGTAATTAACTAAAATAGAGGCTTATTCAAACACTGTAAAAATAAAGATAAGGAAGAATGGTGTAGGATGGAAGAAAGGATTCAAAGATCCCTAGGATTTAGGAATGTAGGAAATTTGTATGTCCTGCCATGTGGGCAGGATTGCTTACCCAAAGTAGAGCAGACATCAACTGGATGAAGAGAGACACTAAGCTGTATATACCAAGCAGGAATGTCATTTCGCATGCGATTCCAAAAAGGCATAAAAACAGTCGTAATAATACTCAATCAAATATTCTCAAACAATGACTACACAAACAAATCAACAAATATAAAAATTTGTAATAAACTAAAAAAGCTTAACCGCCTTCACACGGATAACAGAATTAACAAATATACAGAAATTATAAACTACAACCAACACATATAGATCTACTCAAAAAACAATTAACTTACAATTTACGCCCGCCTTTAGGCACAGATAGTTGTACCCAATATACCCAATAACTATACCTTCCCTAATCCTGACTTATTATTTCAAATTAAGACATAAGTTTCTGTTCCAGTAAAATAATGGAAGACACTTCCGAAACAAAAATTCCCATTCAAAATCAAAGTAAATGCTATTATAGGCAAGTAGCACTTGTAAAATATGGCAATACGTAAAGTTGTCTTTGCATATTGATTCAAATATTGAAGAAAATATGGCAATACGTAAAGTTGTCTTTGCATATTGATTCAAATATTGAAGAAAATATGGCAATACGTAAATTTGTCTTTGCATATTGATTCAAATATTGAAGAAAATATGGCAATACGTAAAGTTGTCTTTGCATATTGATTCAAATATTGAAGTGGAGATGGAAACAAGTAATTTGTGTCCATTATTTTGACCTTCAATTTTAGGTATACTTAGACTATACACATTAATATATATTCATAAGAAAACACATGCATATAGAAGCACTAATGTTTTGTCTAAACGAGAATAACTGTTTCAAGAATGTCTCCCATTATTCTACTCAATCCGTAATTTATAGTGGACAATTGGCACATATCGTGAAATTAGAGACATATTTTAAACAAACAGTAAGCACTACTACAGGCAAGTGTTTACATATGTGTAAATAAAAATACTTTATTTTAAAACCATTTATAGAACGGAATTTTAGTTTTTAAAATATTAATACTGTATTTAGTTAGATTATTTTTACCACGTCTATAGTTTTAGCTAAACGCACACTGCCGTGTCCTCTTAATCGACATTTCTAAGTTTATTTAATTACTTGAGAACGACAGGTTTGAAATCGTTTCCAGCTTAACTGCTAAGATCTCCCTTTCTATTATCACACAAACGTCTCAGCTGATTACAAAAGCGATCAGACCCTGAACAAAGTAAAATTTATAGTTATGGCTCTTCCGCTCGAAGGCCGAGCTTGGTTTCAATCGATTCCACTGATTTGTCCCGTCTCGCGCTTTACGCAACACCCTGTCTGACCAGCGCTTGCGGCTTGACGACATTCTTTTTCAACGTTTAATTTTTATTGAGAAAAAATAATCTTTTTTTCTTGATTGAAACTCAATTGCCACTTGATTTGGTGAAAGTAAACAGTGTTAAGTGTGTTAAGGGGTCTGTGTGGATTGTGAAAGACGAGCCGAGGAATGTAAAAACCTACTGCAAGTTTTTTTTTAATTTTAGAATGTCGCGGTTAGGTTGGGTAGGAATTTATAAAAAAATTTTCAAGAACCCTAATAACAATGCACTTTTTTAAATGACAAATATTTGACTGTGACTTTTCATTAATTAAATGGAAATCTCGTTCATTAGAAATTGCTACAAAATTCCAGTGATTATTTTAATATAAGAACTTTTAAAAACATTAAATTATTTTCTCATTGATACATATATGGTGCAACTATGGTGTTTTTGTAAAAACATTTAAATAAATAAAACCTTTCCATGCTTTTAAAAATAGCCTACTTTACGTTTCGATTTTCTATTCGAAAATCCATTTCAAGAGCTAAAAATCTAATAATCTAATATAGTTTAATATTAGATTAATAAACTTTTAGTTCTTGAAAAGGATCTTCGGAGGGAAAATCGTAACGTAGATTATTTGTAAAAACATATATTGATCTGTGATCTGCCATTAACCTAAACAACATTGAATAGCTATTAACAGACATTAAAGAAAGTTAAGTAAATAAAACCCCTCAACAACATATAAAACGTTTTATTCACTCACTTGTGTATATTGCAATTGCAAAGCAATCCTCTTCAGAGGAAACTAATACAAAACTTCAGACAATTTTGAAATTTTTAGAAGAGACACCTACTAGCGCTAGGTTTACCTCATTACCATTTATTTAAAATTAAATTCTAAACATAAAGTTTTTTATCTCTTCCCGTCTCTAATAAAACGTCACGAATAATATAAACCAATAAAAAGATAGACTAATGGAATGAAATATTCTGTATGAAACTAGAAGGCGGAGATAAACCTATAAATATATATGTTGGAGTAACTATGGCTTATTTTTTTATTTTAAATAAATAAAACATCTTTACCGCACATAAAACTTTTTATTTTAACTCTGATGCAAATTTCGAATGCAAAGTAATCATCTTCAGAGGAAATTTTTACAGAAGAATAACTATTCCTTTTTTTGTAATAACTTCCTTTGAAGATGTTTGTTTTGCAATTAAAATATGCATACGTTTTAAAATAAAAAGTTGTGTGTTTGGTTAAGAGGCTTTATTTATTTTACTTAAAAACAGTTAGTAAGTTGTGATGAAATGTTTATTCTATGAAATCTATCCATGTAAATGGTTTTGTTCGTAAGCGACTCTGCCCTGTGGTGCCTTAATTCGTCTTTATTCTCAGTATCAGGATAACACTATAGCCTTTCCTTAGCCCTACATTACTTCATCAAGTTATTACAGGAAGTGTAACTTGTAGGCATCTCTTTATGGTCCCGACAGAGACTGTGGTTCTGTCCGGCACTAACCCTGCTTAAGTTATTCCCCCGTATCCTCTACCAGGAGCTACTTGAACTTGCAATCCTTTCCAAATCCTTCGTGGGCGATAATAGCCAAATTGGTTTTTTGCCTTAAACTTCAAAAAAATAAATATATATATTTTGTTAGTTTTTTTTAAAATAATTTATTAAGTCAAAGTTTTTAGGTTTTTCAGATTATATATTCAGAATATCAGCACCTAAAATGAAAAAAAACTGTTCTTTAAAGATTTTGCCTTTAATGAACTTTAAAGCCGTTATTATCGCCAAACTGAGACCCGAGTACTCTAAATATCCTCAATTACTCGAAAAAAACCGCAAAAGTAAATGATTTTTTTACATTTATACATTACTGGTTATGAGCTGCATTTATTTACATCTTGTCGAACCAAAGAGAATATTAACAAACAAATTATGTCCCTAACAAACCAAATATCGTATATTACAAAACCGTTTAGCACCCACACACACATGAAACCACCTAACCTCGCTCATACTCCAGTAGTTAAATCACTTCTAAGACAGATGTTTAGGATGTTCTGCTTTAACCTTGCATGACCTTGATTCTAGTTACTTAACCAATTGCGCGACCTCTCTCCTACATCACGATTGCACCGATCAATGTTAATTTTAACCTATGATTAACAGATAATATTGTCTTTGCACAATAACATTAAACATTTACGATTATCAAGTTTTGACTTGTAAACGTGTCAGAGATCCGTTCAGTCATAAAAAAAACACCTGTAACTAATTAAATATTTACAGCTTGTGACCGTCATTCGAGAGCCAGATTATTCTTTATGAAGGCCTACTCTTTCCGTAAAAAACTTTTTATTAACAATCTATATCTATTTGGCTTTATATAGGTTGCACCATTCATTAAAAGTTTGCTGAATAGATTGAATCATTCGCATTACGCATTTATTAGAAGGGAACCTAAGATTTTTTTATTCTGTAATTAAATAATACTTAAATAAGTGAATACGTAAGAGCTTACTTGCTGACGAGTTTCAAAACAATCGTCTCTTTTACGAAGCAAAGCCTCTACAGTTGTTTTGCCACTGTTTTTACTCTTTGAACAGTTATCACATAGTCTTAAAGACACGTATTGACAGAATAATCATAAAAGCTACTGATATATAAAGACCTTAATGACTGCAAACGAATAATCTTAACTGTACACATTTTACAATATTTTTTATCTACAAAAAACTAAAATGTTTGAACTTAGTAACTAGTCTCAGTAGGTTTTTCATAAATTTATTGAAACTACAATTTTCAGAAAGTCGTAAATTTATTAAGTGCAAAAGTCAAAGCCTGGCATGAACATTAAAATCTACGAGAGAAATTCCTATAGAAAAACAATGTAAACTATTTGCTTAGGTAAATATACGATTAATTGAATTATACACGTGTAACAACTAATTTTCCAAACAATTATTAAAAATATGGCCTCATTACTTATAAATGCCCTAAACATTCACTGATCCTCCAATGGTCCTAGCTATTGGGTTTTTCAGCAGAGTAAAAATTGTTACACACCGCAAATAACAGCATTTTACAGCTTCCTGTTTCAAAACAAAGATAATATCTTATTGAAAGAAAATATTTCTTTGAAGACTCTTGAGTATAAATATTCTATTCTCTATAAGAAATACTCACCACTCCTCCAGTCAGTAGTTCAGGACAGGTTAAGGCCAAGTCAGGTCGGTTGAGATGAGTCCTCGTAAATGGTGAGGTAGGTTTTTAATAGCTACGTAACCATTTTTAGTATTATTGAATACATTTAAAATTGGTGTCAAGTGAGAGCTTAACTAATGTGAGAGAATTTGATTGCTTATAGAGGTGGATAGTAAGGAGCTATATTGTCAGCAATGGACTGTTTTATTAATCTGCTAGTTTTATTGTCGCTAAACGTATGTGGAGGTGGTGCCTATAACTTATGGGAGCTGTAGATAGTAAAGTATTAGTTTTTTAATCAAAGAAACCGTAATCATAAAAACTGAAAGAGCTGTACAGAATAAGATATAAATATATATATGGTGAAATAAAATAATTTTCATAAACAAGAATATACGAGTATTACTTCATTTTATTGTTGATTGAAGCTTTTCGCTAATTTACATTATTAGCATTTTCAAAATTTATAAATCACTGTCCAGTTATGTGACTAGAGTAAGACTGTAGAATATAATTGTACTATGCTCTAACAGAGTAATTACTCTATGCTCAACAGTCTTACTCTAGTCACATAACTGGACAGTGATTTATAAATTTTGAAAATGCTAATAATGTAAATTAGCGAAAAGCTTCAATCAACAATAAAATGAAGTAATACTCGTATATTCTTGTTTATGAAAATTATTTTATTTCACCATACATATTCAACAAGAAAAAATAATTCATCTAAGGATTACAATATATATATATATCGTAATATTACACGTTGTCCATTATTTTTCCGTTGCACTAACTTTATGAAGTTGTTATTATTACTTGTACATAATTTTTTCCACCACCAAGTGCAATAATTTTACCTTATGTGATAGCACATAAGGTAAAATTATCGCATTTAGCGGTGGAAAAAATTATTTACAAGTAATAATAACTTCATATAGCCTATATATATATATATATATATATATATATATATATATATATACTGCTCAATACATTATGATTTATTCTATTAAAGGAATTATATTGGCATTTTTAATTTGATTTGTATTTATTTAAGACACTGTACCTCAAGTAATGTTTATATTTATTAACAATATACTGTATATGTATATATATATATATATATATATATATATATATATATATATATATATTTATATATATCAATTCACTCTTAACTGTGAATATCAACAAACTTAGAGAGGAGCTGAAATGCTTCTCTGGACGAGACTTAACTTAACCGAACACTCCCTAGGCTGCAGAAGGCTGTGTTCAACCTAAGGAGCCTTACGGCGCTGGGTGGCTGCTTTAGTCTGTCTGGAACTACCAATGCTTTTTCTCCATAAGTGACGTCACTGGGTGTTGCAGGTTTCTCTTCAACCAGGCAGAACTATACTGTGTGCGTCACGGTCGCTCGGTTCTGACGTATTTATTATTATTTATAATGATGGATCATGTTATATGATGAATAGTCGCTCGTAACAATGTAAATCTTACACTATAAATAAGTTTATTTTCTTTTCGCTATTGATCGCTGGTTTGAGGTCTGCGCAACCGAGCAGCCTGCCTACGAGCCACCACTGTATTTCAGTACCTTTATCTGTAAATTATTTGATTTTTTCTGTTTAGATGGAGGTATCTACTTGTTGGGCAAAAGTAGTGTGGTTCATGTCATTCATGTTTAATTTTATTCACGAGCTGACTCTTGATTTTGAATAAATACAGAATAAAATGCACCACAGGGCAAAATTATATGTCCTCTAATCAGAGAAAACTGTTCTATTTCTATCTTTTAGTAAATGAAGGAATGACTCGCTATAGGTTTAAAGCACAATCTTTGAGAAATAAAGAATGTGTGTGTGTGTGTGTGTATGTGTGTGTTTACCTGAATAAAAGCCTTACAACGCTACTAAAGAGTTATATTAGTATCTTTTTACTTCTACGTGACTGTATTAATCTTACTAATTTCACTCATTTCACTTCGGCTTATCTGCCTTGGAGCTCTACTACATAACAATATTGGACTTTCAGCTCAAACAACGTTACTGCCGTCACGTTAGAACTCTACTGCACATCATTAAGTGCTCCTCTCTTTCTACGTGACTGTATTCATTTAACACCCTCTATTTCTATTTTAATTCGCCTTAGAACTCTACTACATAGAGTACCTTATGCATACATCTTCTTCTACGAGACTGTATTCACCTTGAAGCCCTACTATAATGCATTACTCGTGTATGCATCTCCATTTTTCTGACTGTATTTATCTTACAGCCTCTCATTCCGCTTACTTTTGTTCACCATAGAGCTCTATTATATAGCATTACTGCGTAATCCTCTACTTCTTCGTGATTGTATTCGACGTAGAACTCTGCACATAGCACTATGTATTCTTCTCCTTCTACGTGACTGGATTCGCTTTAGATTTGTACTTTATAACGTTACTGGTGTTAATAACTTTCTACGTGACTATGCATCTTACCATCTTTCTTTCTATTTAAAAGAATTACAGCTCTACTATATTGTGTCACTGGTGTATGGACCTTCTTCTACGTGACCGAATTCGCCTTATAGCTCTACTATATTGTGTCACTGGGTATGGAGCTTTAGCATACAGCGTTACTGGTGTATCCCTATCCTTCTCCTACTACATAGCATTTTTGTGGATCAATTCTTCCTTAGAGGTCTACTATATTACATATATGGTAGTCATCACTTTCTACGACTCTGTTTTGGCTTAGAGCTTTACTATAGCATTATTAGTGTATATTTCTCCTTCTACGTGACTAAATTCACCTTATAGCTCTACTATATAACATTAGTGGTGTACGCCTCTGTTTCTACATGCCTGTCGTCGCCATCGAGCTTCAATATATAGCATTACTCGTGTATGCCTCTCCTTTTATTACCTTTTAGCTCTACTAGGCTCTATAGCATTAATGGTGTATGCATCTTTCTTTCACCATTAATAATAGAGAATCTCTTTTAATGCTCTAATCTATTGCATTACTAGTGTATACCTCTGTTTCTACATGCATGTCTTCGCCATCGAGTTCTAATATATAGCATTACTAATATATGCATCTCCTTTTATTACCCTAGAGCTCTACTATATAGCAATATTGGTGTATGATTCTTCTGCTACATGACTGAATTTACCTTATAGCTATAATATATAACATTAGTGGTGTATGTCTCTGTTTCTACATTCCTGTCTTCGCTTAGAGATCACATATATAGCAATAATGGTGTATGCCTCTCCTTCTACGTGACTGAATTTACTTACCTTATAGCTGTACTATATAACATTACTGGTGTATGTCTTTGTTTCTACATAACTGTCTTCGCCATCGAGGTCTGATATATAGCATCAATTGTGTATGCCTCTCTTTCTACGTGACTGAATTTACCTTATAGCTCCACTATATGACATTAGTGGTGTATACCTGTGTTTCTACATTCATGCCTTCGCCATCGAGGTCTAATATATAGCATTAATTGTGTATGCTTCTTCTTCTACGTGACTGCATTCACTTTAGAACTCCTCTATATAGCATTAATATTATTCTTCCCTTTCTACATATTGCATTTGCTTTATAGATTGTCTGTGTTGTCCTACAGCCCTATATAGCATAAGACTTGTATTATATATTAGCTAGTAGTTTATTAATGAATTAACATGTGTATAGTGAAACATTTCTTTTCAGAATACTAAACATTCTAATAAAACGTTTGTAATCCTACACGTGGTTTTATACTTTTACAAACCGGAGGTGTTAATTTTTTAATAATTACTTGTCATTAAATTGGAGTTTATTTTCGCTCCTTATTATATTATGAACACGTTTATTTAACTAAGCTTTTTCATTAAAAATGCCTCTAGTTATTCAATTTACCTTTCGTTACACATTATCCATTCTAGAACGCACCAATACGTTACAAATCCCAGTATCTTACAAGTGACAAAACATTTCCAGAGTATAGCCTAATGCTGCTGCTGCGACCGAGATGAAATGAAAAGTTAGGAAGCGCTCTTTACGTATTCACGTTAGGTTTTCTAGGTCACACTTGTCTGTCAGTCGACTCATTTGAATAAAATTTAAATAAGATCGATTTTTCTTCACCCTCACTCTAGGTTAGGTTAGGTCAGTGCGGGCGGTATGCGGGGACTTTATGTAAATATGGAGTCTCGTACTGGTGTATGCGTGAGACAGGACGGAGCAAGACATGTTTTTATTTCACTATTTTTCTTTTCTACCTATTGTTTAGCGGCGACGTATTTCTAGGTTTGTAGTCAGCAACGGCTACCGGACTTGCGTTGGTCTATTCAGCAAATATTCTGTTCAACTTTATGGCCGCTAAGTGTCCAGTCACGCCTCGACCAGGAACACAAGCCTTGCTTTTAGTCATTGAATTACAAAGAATTTTTTAAAGTAAGTGATTCTTTTCTACCTACAGTTTCTAAGCTAGGTAAATAAAACTAAAGCATGGTAAAACTATTTACTAAAGCAAATAATATTGTTACTACACGACCGAATAAATATTACGGCAAAAGAGAGCAATACTGCTTGCATTATCTGTAGATTTGCAGTGGTTTACATACTTTCCGCGCGCAATGTTTAATCGGTCTACTAGTAGTTCACATATTTTCCGCGCACAATACATTGAAGAAAATTACTAGGTATTTCATTACTATAATGCTAACTTATATTTCAAAAAATAAAATTTGGCTTCATTTGAAAAAAAATGACTACATCAACTTCGATGAAAATGTTTCTAATTTTATAATTTCTTTTGTTTAGAAACAAATAAAAACATACACAAAACTCACAAATTAATCATTTATTTACTCATACGCGTTTCAATGACCAAATCATCATCATCAGTGAGTGTTACTACTACAAACTCTAACTTACAACTTCTTAGTTGTAAGTTAGAGTTTGTAGTAGTAACACTCACTGATGATGATGATTTGGTCATTGAAACGCGTATGAGTAAATAAATGATTAATTTGTGAGTTTTGTGTATGTTTTTATTTGTTTCTAACATAACCTCACAAGCTAAGCTCAAAGAATATTTACTTTCGTTTGTTTAAATCCTCATAATTTCTATAGTGAACATTTTTGGATTGTAGAGTAGACTTTAAAACTATCTTAAAAAACTAATCTAAATTATCATAAAACAAACTAACTTATAAGTGCTAGAAAGCTCTTTGTCAGTAAAACTATTTTCTTTACGGCGCCATATCAACATCTGTAGATGTGTCTGCTTCCAGATTATAGACTTATTAGTAGATGAAGCTTGAATGTGATTACTAAACCTACATCGGATGTGAACAGTACATTATTAGGATATTTCCTGCAGATGACACATGCCTTTTTTGAATGGTCATAGTACTTTTCTCGGATATTTCTCTCTTTGATTTCTATTTTTTTTAAAAGATAAATATTGTTTGACTTAAAACATTTTTTGTCGTATACAGTTTCTTGTCATCTCAATGGTGTAGGAGTTTCAAAATAAAATAACACTTTTTAAAGATGTTTTTGGTCCGACGTCTAGCAGTAGGCGTATTATTAATAAATAATAATTATTCCTTTGATAAATTAATATTTCCATCTTCTCCTATAAATTGACATCTATTATCTTTGAGCGTTATCTCAATTCATCCATTTACGTTTGTCTTTTTTTAATTTAAATTGCTAACAATTGTCTTTTTATTGAAAGACCATGACCAACTATAGTTAGAAAGGTGGCTGGAGTGGTATTGCCGGAATCCCACTTTCTTTCTCTCCAGAGCTACGCCTTTTACTTTTAACCAGCAAAAGCTTTTATACACACGTTGTATATATACTGTAATGGATAAAATCGGAAATGACGATATTAATGATAGAATTAAAGTCGATATAATCCTGACGGACGCGGTAGAGAAAAAGCAGATTGATTGGGGCAGACGGGAAGAATGAGTACGAACAGATTGTCGCAAACAGTATGGAAATGGAAATCGCCATTAATAAGAGTAAGAGGAAGACCTAGTAGAGAATGGAATACAGAAATAACAGACACGACAAATTACAAATAGAAAGAAGATGAAATAGAATACGGAAAACTGCCAAGGTTTTAACAAAACCTTAGTAACAAGTATTTAAAAAAAATTAAAGTCGGTTTCTACTTGGATTAAAAAAAAAAAAAAAAAAAAAAAAAAAAAAAAAAAATATATATATATATATATATATATATATATATATATATATATATATATATATGTATGTATTTACTATGATAGAATCAAAATAGAAAATGATTAAAATTAATTATTATATTTTATTAATGAATTAATAAAGACTGAATTAATAAAATAACAGACTGAGTCTAGTTCAACCCCCGGTCAGTGATGTCCGATGATGAAGATACGACCAATCTTTGAAAGTTAACTCGAATAAATACCAAGTAAGATTCTAGTTTAAGTACATATAGTGAAAGTGATAAGTGAATACAAGAAAACAGTGTCGCAAAACCTAGAAATATATATATATATATATATATATATATATATATATATATATACATGTTTTGTTTCTTTGGATTTTTTTACTTACAAATGTTTTAAACAGTTCGTTTTTACATCAGATTACTGGAGAAATATAATTTTAAAAAAAACGTTTTATGTTTACCTTACCTTGAGGCAGAAAACAAAAAAAAAATTGGTTGCTACTGGTAGAGATCTATCCAGGAACTTTGTTTTGTGACAGTCTTAATACATGGATTTCATTAAATAATAAAACCTCTATTAACCATAAATTTTATTTAAGTATTTGTATCTTACGTGCATTTCGAAATAAGCCTAACTAATAAAGTATTATTGTAAAAAATTACTCTGAAAGTGAAGTTTTTGCAATCGAAATGTATATTAGGATTTAACTACAAAATTATTAGTTTTATTTGTTAATTAAAAAGTACGCTACACTTGCTTAAATTACTCATAAACCTCCAATAAATAAATTGAGTTTAACGTCATTGAAACTGAATATATTAACACATTCTGGCCAAATAATCAAGAAGGAAATCTTTGCAAATACAAACTCTCAAATTGCTTACTGTGTCTTTAGAAATTATTTTTATTAAACTCCTTCTTTTAGTTCACACTCTCACTATATCTTGCACAAATTTTCAATCGTTAAAAAATAAGTTTCTATTCATCCAAACAAGTTAAAATAGATTTGTTTAAACGTGTAGTGGATACCATTTAATATTAAAACAGTTTTTTCAAATATTTTATATTAATTACATTTAAAAAGTTGAAGTCTTGGTCTGATTCGAATTGAGTATCTTCATGTTTGAAATCCAATACTTTGCAGCTGAGCCATCTTTCTCATATTTGAAATCTAGTACTTAATACTTAAAGATGTATATAAAATTATAAGAGAGGTTCCTTGCAATAATGAAGCATTACAAGGGTTGGATAT
This sequence comes from Prosapia bicincta, assembly GCA_036971475.1. Lineage (NCBI taxonomy): Eukaryota > Metazoa > Arthropoda > Insecta > Hemiptera > Cercopidae > Prosapia > Prosapia bicincta. The sequence continues at coordinate 28,958,682 of JBAIZL010000003.1, forward strand.
AATGAGACTTTATAGACTGCCATCATCTTCATAACTTAGAAACGAAAAAAGAAGGCTAATAAATAGTAACAATGAAAAATAATATTCCAACACCATATACTGCATAGAGAAGAAAATGGAAACTTGCAAGGAACTTCGCTTTCTCTTTTGAAACTTAATACTGTGATTCTGTCATATGTATCATATGTATATAATATATATATATATATATATATATATATATATATATATATATATATAATTTAGTTTTGCTACTAGAACAGAAACCTTTATTTAATTCTATGTTATTTATTACAGTCTTTTGTTTTAGAGTCTAATTGTATCGGTAAATTTTACAGGGCACATCCAAAGTGGCCCATCTCTTTGCAGGGGCAAAGTTTCAATTATTACAAAGCGCTTGACGGAATATCCGATTGCAGTAGAGGGGCTGCTAGGAAGACACTTTTGAGAGGAATGTGGCGCACTGGAATTTTATATGCCCACTTCCCCCTCCAATCGGCTATGACACTGATTTGAATATATTTAAATATTTCAGGAGGTGGGAGGTTTCATTGACGACTTGACCACTATTTCCGTACTTCTTCTTACTGAATGGTCCCCGTCTTTACTTCTGGATTCAATTATTTAATGGTCTTCAAACTGGACAATTGGAGAACAGCTGTCTGTCTGTGTGCATTGAATTGAGAAAATTAACGACTTTAAAGGAAAGGTCATTTTACTTTCACGTAGCTGTATAAAAATATTAGCGCTTGTATCTATCAGTTTAGTATAACTCAAGAAGAACAATTTGTATAAACAAATTCTTCATTATTCATTGTCTTTATTAATTTTATTCATTAATTGTAATGTGATTCATTTGATAATTTGTAGGGATCAAAATCTAAACTTTTCTATGTAGAAAAAAGCTTAAAGTAGGAAAATATATACTTTTTAACTCTAATCATTACTTCTTATCATTAAAAAATATTTTTCAACATTATTATTATTTTTTCAACTTTGAATTTATATTGAAAATAATTAATAATGCACATTGATTCACAATTAATAACAAGCTAAACGCTTTTCGATGACAATGTTATCATCATCAGTGAGTTATAAGTAATGTAAAATACAAATTATATCTACAATGTCGTAATTTTGAATTTGTGAAAATTATAACTGACCAATGATGATAATATCATTGTAGAAACCCGTTCAAGTAAATAAATTATTAATTTTAAGTCTGTATGCATTATAATTAATTATTTGACATTAGGTTATATACTGTGTGATTAGCAAGGGTATAATGACGTATTTAACTGCTGGAGATTTCAACTGGGAATCGAAACGTAGAGAAATGTGTTAAAATTAATAACACGTTGTTCAATTTTGTGTCTAAAATTCGTCGTTGAAAACGGAAGAGTTTTTTTTTATTATACACGTTTTTACTGACAATATAGATTTATTTTCGTAATGTTTTAATTTATTCTATGCAGATTTTTTGCTTCATATTAGTTCTTAATTAAGTATTTATTATTCATGAAAATATAATTATTACTAAAATGGTCTAGTGTAATATATTATATATTCATCTTTGATTTAATATATGTATAGCTTTCCAAAACAAGAATATCAAACCGTACTGTGCAATGCTTTACAACAAATAATAATGAGATAACAACAGTTTACTAGTTGCTAATTTTGCGGTTGGTAACTAGTCCAAGACACATGTTCTTGAAGATGCTGACACTGACGTAAATCTATAGAAAGTGTTATTTGTTCAACTCATTCTTGTTTCTGATATTATTTTATATTGAACATATATATAAAAGCCATGATCTACATGCTGCCACAAAATGTCTGCATTGCTTGTACTTGAAAACAAGTTTATTATATATCTCTTTTGTATTTTCAACAATTTTACCTTTTCCACCTGACCTTGAAAGTGTTGAATGAGCTCTTTGTTTCAAGTGTTTGCCTACAATGACTGGCAGAAGTTTTAGGTTTTGGGTGCGGACATTCTACTTGGACTAGTCGTGTCGACAACGGCTGGAAGGAGGCTCTTCCAGAATCCATTAACTGGAAATATATCTGAGACATGACAGAGAGACGAACCCATGAACGAGAAAGTAAAAAAAGTAATATTTACGCAAAATAAAACTTAAAATTCAAGCGTAAATATTTTAAATGTATGTAACGATTACATTTCGGAATTTATACAGTTTCGAAATTAGAAGTATAATAATAATGAATGGATATTATTTTTCTAACTACAAAATATTTACATAGCTTTCAAACACTCCATACTTATTTATAGTGAACATTTTCTTTTAACTTAAAGAAAATTAACTTTTGTTCTAGTAATCGGAAGTGATCTTATTTTTTCATTGTCTTTTATCTTTCGCTCTTTGATGAATATTTGTTATGTTTCATACTAAATTTTCAATATAATATATTGCAATGCTCAAAATTTATTCATAGAAATGCTTTTTCAAAATATTTTTTTTATATATATTTAGAGGGGCTATATTACACCAATCTTTCCAATTCATCCCTATTTGTTCCTTGTTTTTCCATAACCCATTTTCAATAATATCTTCTTTAATATCATCTAGTCACAGCCTCACGCATTCTATTTTACCACGATTTCTTTGGTCTTCCATTTCTAAATATTTCTGAAAATCTATGATACTTCTAATAAGGCTGCACTTGGCCTTCCTTCACTGTTCAACAACTATTACTTCACTAATCTTACCCTTCTTATGTGATCTGTAAATTTTTATCTTTATCTTCGCCTGAAACTGTAGCTGCATTTCAACTCCACTGGAGCCGGTCCGAAACCAGCTTGAAAATGGGGAGGCAAAATGACCGCTAGGGTTTCACTAAAGTGCATTAAACTAATTCTGAAAATCATAACGACTCGCCACGCGACAGACGAACTCTCGTGTCTGCTAGTAAAACTAGACCATGCCTAGACTATGGTACAGTGATTATTCAGTGTTTCCAAACTGGATCTTTCGACTAAAGGAAGGTCGCCTGAATCCTCATGTTGCACCTTTGCTCTCCATCCAGCAAAAAATACATAAAATTTACCAAAAATTAGAACCACCCTACTATATTTGTTATTATTAAAAATTGAAATGATAAATAACGTGTTTTAAGAGGTTTAATCGATCCTGGGTTTACATCTACTTCATCTTTGTTACATTTTCTTAATTCAGGTTTTATATCACATTTCCGTCTGGAGCGGATCATAGGATTGTTCCTGGTCATGGAATGGCCGTGCTCCACCTAACTTTACAAAGCAGTTCAAATAGCTATAGAAAGATTGTATATAGTTTCATATTATTTAACCTCCAACGTCATTTTGTTTGATTTATAATATTATGTAGGCCCCTACACATCTATTAACTTGAATATATCCAGTTCATAGTTTCTATATAATCCGATATACGTTTACTTGGAGTCGTCTTTAGATACTTCATAAATTTGGATTAATTGAAAAAAATTAAGTCCAAATATAAATAAATAGATTTGCCCTTTAGCATTACATTGTAGAAGTTAGTGAGGCTGTACTATAAGTAATCAAGGACTATTTACAATACAAAATAACATATATCACTAATAATATTGTATAGGAAAGCTTTCATTATTCTATTTAATTTGGCATTAAATTTCCTATATTTGTTTCAATTCAAAATCGACATTACTTGAGTTAAGTAAAATATTCTAATTAATATTATAATTTATTAAGATTAGAGACATTTTGAGTGAACCTTATTTTAGAAACTCACATTTAAAAAAAAAGGGGGAAAATATACTTGTATTTTTAAGCCTTAATTATTTAAAATATCACACTTAAATTGAAACAAATTTATTTCACTGAGTACGTTTTAGTTTGGTCCTTCACTTTATAAGCCTCAAAGAATAAGAATAAATGGTAGGAAACACAATGAGAAACAGTTTTCCTTAATTCGTTTAAGAAATTATAAAAATGTGTTCACGGAAACATCAAAGCATAGGTCTACTATTGGTGCAAGTCACAAGTAAATGCAAATAACAGAAGTTAGCAAGATCTTAGATCTTGGTTAAGAATTTCCTTGTTTATGCGTAGAATTTTATGCAGTAAAAAGTATGCTTCAGATTTTAATTTTGATTTTTATATTCTGCTGAAACGCAACGATTTGCCAAGAATAATTTTATTCCAAATACAACAGCAGGGAAGTTTCCATATTTACAAAAAACTTCACTGTTAATTTCAAGTGTTCCTTATATATTAAGTAACTCCCTTCACTATTTTAAATAATTTCGCGCTTTGCCTAAAACTTGCTCAAACTTTAATTAAATATTGTAAAGAATACAACAAAGTTTTGTTATATTGGAACCCTTGTCTATGTTCTGACGTCACCACTACAGAGACACTGTATAGTTCATACTATTTCGATCCTTTGTATACATTCTCTCAAACCATTGTATAACAGAATATAGTTAAGTTCTATTTATTATTTGTAGGACAAGTTTAAATTTGATTCCAATATAAAATACAGCTTCCGAAATAGTAATCATCTTCTTTGGAGAATCACCTTTTTTTCTATATATTAACAAATATTATTTCGTTAAACCCGTTTAAAAGAGAAATAGATTTCTCCTAACATTTCTATATACATAAAATTCCTAAAATGTTTTTACGAGCATATAAAGTGTATATAGACATTTCATATTTTAAAAAATTGTATTTTTTGTCGCAAAAATATCTGAATTATGTTTTCTAAAAATATTTTCTAAAATTATGTTTTCTATCATTGGAAAAACCAACTTCAAGGACACTAACTTTAATAGATTTTTCAACTTTAAACATTATACTCACTGTTTCTTTCCACACGCGCACACCCAGACCTAGACTGTTAGCGTCTAATGGAATTACCTAAACACCATCGAAAAACACATGCAATAACACTTGACGTGTCATTTAAAAAACAAACAATAAAACACTCACGTAATAAACTTTTAACCAACAAGTTCAACAATCTACACGAATAATGTCTAGTTGACCTACTAAAACTTCATTTGTCCAGTGGCATAATCGTCTCCGCCTACGATTAGGTTAAATTAACCAATTCCGGTAGTTCTTAAAGAGATGGCTCCAAACATCTTCGAAGACCTTTCTCGCCGTAATGCACCTTCCTATGTGTTTTTAACCAAATATTGCGCGTCGTGATGAAAATAATGATAAATTATTGTTATTTGATTTTAGCGTGATTTTACCTGTGAAATAATTGTATCAACAATGTTCTTCATACTTTAACATAGTTCCAAATACTTACTAGCTGTACAAGTTTTAACGCTGGCGATGATACGTTCGTGCTTATTCAGGAGGCAAGGGTTCGGGGTACAAAAATCTACCACAGATCCTCTTCAGTTCGTTTGGCACGTAAGCTTAGTGATAGTGAATCTCATTTCAAGTCGAAGTTTATTTTTTAATATTTATTTACAACGCAGCTTGACATTTGATTCATTTATAATGATCTCTGTCTTATAGATAATTTTATTTTAGTAATTATTGTACTTTTTATGAAATAAGCATATTTTTTCACTACTTCCCGATGTAAAGGAATCCATTGGAAGAATACTTCTAGTTCACTTATTCTAAACATTTTTATTGGTCATTAGATATCCACAATTCGGTATCTAGAAGCAGATCATGAATACTGAGAATAAAACTATCTAGACGTCAAAAGACAATGCTTCTATTGATTTTTGGTACACATTAGATGACTGCGTTCCACAGGGTATGATCGAAACTTTAAATGTTTACCATTACAATTTAAATAATATTTGTTTCATGGCTACCCTAATCCAATTTGAATTATTATTTTACTCCTATTTTGTTTTCATATAATTTTATCTTAGTCATAATTGTTCTTTGTATGAAGTACGCCTCTTTTCCATTACTCCACGATCTAAAGGAATCCATTGGAAAGATACTGGTAGTTTACTTATTCTAAACATTTTTTTTGTTATTGTATATCCGCAATTCGGTGTCTAGAAGTAGGACATGTATTTTCTGCCTATAAAACTGTCTAGAAGTCAAAATACAAAGGTTATAGATTATTGTACGAATTAAATCACTGCCTTCCACAAGGGATGATCGAAAACTTACATGTTTACCATTAGTATTTAAATAAAATTTGTTGAAAGACTACCTCATTACGATTTGCATTAAGATTTTACTCCTAAATTATTTTCAATAAAAACACATTTTTTATTCGTTTTTTTTAGCATGGCGGCATTTATATACACAGTTAGCATTCATTGCCTAAAACAAACTCTTGGTATATGTGTATATTAAACAGACATACTTTTCCGTGTGAAATTAAAATGTAAAAACTCTAAGAAACTTGTCAAAATCTACCTTTTATCTTGTTAAAACTTCTTGATATAGGTCACTATTCCAATTTGTACAAATGCTTACAATACCGGACGACATTTTCATGCTAACTCTAACAGACGGGTTAGCTACGAAATGTGTCTCTCAATAAGAACATCGACAACAAAAGAATATTATTAAACGGCAATCTCACAGGAAAACAATATTGCAGTTAATTTAACTGTAATAACAAGGGGAAACAATAACTTATGATTAAACTGCAGCTCAGAGGAAACCAATATTATAGTTAATGTAACTGCAATAACACGGAGAAATAATAACGTATGATTAAACTGCAATAACTCACAGGAAATCAATATTAACTGCAATAACACGGGGACACAATATAGTATGATTAAAGTGCAATAACTCACAGGAAACCAATATTGCCGTTATTTTAACTGCAATAACACAGGGAAACAATAACGTATGCTTAAGCTGCAATAACTCACAGGAAAACAATATTGCAGTTATTTTAACTACAATAACACAGGGAAACAATAACGCATGCTTAAACTGCAATAACTCACAGGAAACCAATATTGCAGTTAATTTAACTACAATAACACGGGGTATTCAATATAGTATGATTAAACTGCAATAACCCACAGGAAAACAATATTGCAGTTATTTTAACTGCAATAACACAAGAAAACAATAACGTATGGTTAAACTGCAATAACTCACAGGAAACCAATATTGCAGTTAATTTAACTGCAATAACACAGGGAAACAATATAGTATGATTAAACTGCAATAACTTACAGGAAACCAATATTGCAGTTAATTTAACTGCAATAACACGGGGAAACAATAACGTATGATTAAACTGCAATAAATCACAGGAAAACAATATTCCAGTTAATTTAACTGCAATAACACGGGGAAACAATAACGTATGATTAAAGTGCAATAACTCACAGGAAACCAATATTACAATTAATGTAACTGCAATAACACGGGGAAACAATAACGTATGATTAAACTGCAATAACTCGCAGAAAATAATAACAATAATTTAACTGCAATAACACGGGGAAACAATAACGTATGATTAAACTGCAATAAATCACAGGAAAACAATATTGCAGTTAATTTAACTGCAATAACACGGGGAAACAATAACATATGATTAAAGTGCAATAACTCACAGGAAACGAATATTACATTTAATGTAACTGCAATAACACGGGGAAACAATAACGTATGATATAACTGCAATAACTCACAGAATATAATAACAATAATTTAACCGCAATAACACGGGGAAACAATAACGTATGGTTAAATAACACTAGCACAGGGAAACAAGAACATATAAATCAAGATAACACACAAGACAATAACAACATTGGTTCATTCATTTTATTAAAAAAATTTTTAAACCTTGTAAACAAATAAATTAATTCAATAAACCAAAACTAAAAAAAAACAAATTATATATAACTTTTACAAATCATGTTTTAATACTCCTATTTTAAATGTTCTCTGCTTACATAACTGTTATTTGTACGTTAATCATAATCTGACGACTTGGCTAACACCATAACATGTCATTGGCTTAGAGTGACCACTACTGTTTCTCTATCTAAACTCTAAACCTTCTCCTTCAATGGGAAATTGAACCCTACTCATCTAGTATCACCACCACCTCTTCTTTAAATTTGTTTCGTTTTTATAGGATTATTTGTCTACTTTTTTTATTACATCCCCTTCACTCTTTAATATTCAGATCTAGAACACCATACGGTAGCAATCGCAAGGGCTTCACTTGGAAGTCTCTATATTAACCTGTAACAGAACAAAAAAGAAATGAGAAAACTATTTTAAATACGAATTATGAATTCAGTAAAAGTATGAACCTAAAAAATGATAATTTGATCAATTTTATAAGTTAGGAGAGGGCATGTTGAAGTAACAATTTCTCTACTGGAAACGTACAATTTATGATTACCAAACATACAGCTGGTTTACGTAATATTAGCATAATTAAATTCCAAGTCAGCTGTAGCGTTAAATAATAATGAGTGAGGTTATTGTTGAAGCTCATTGTTGGGGTCCAACCCAAATGTGGAGAAATATGTAGATTAAAAATAGGTGGAAGAACTGTAATGTTACAATATTGCTTATAATTTTATTTTTTTGTCTTTAATTTACTCATACCATCTATTCTTTGAGGTTAGCTTGCGGCTTATGTTAATAACAAATAAAAGGCGTAAAAAATGTCACTCATTAATACTTTATTTACTCAGTTGTGTTTCAGTGACAAAGTCATCATCATCAGTGACGGGGTGTTGCTACTACAAACTCTAACTTACAACTACTGTTAGATAAGTTAGAGTTTGTAGTAACAACACTCACTTATGGCGATGACTTTGTCATTGAAACGCTTTTTGTGTACGTCTTTTTTTGTTATTTAATTTACACTTAACTGCCTAATTTGTAAGTGTTCAATGTTAACTAAAATGTTTCGAATAAGAAAGACAAATGTGGTGTAAGTGATGAAAATCCAAGCTACGAATTAAAAATGACAAATTATTTTCGAGGAACTAGGGATTATATATAATCATTATTAGGATTTTAATTGAGAACTGAGATTTTAAAATAGTTAATAAATATAAGTTTCAATATTTATTTTATTTTATAAAATATCGTCCTCCTAATCACCTCAGAAAGCTTCATAAGTATACAAGAGAAGAATATAATGATGATGTTACAGCATAGTTACATGCAGTATATTATCTTTGAAATTGTAACACTTCATTAAGCGTAAACTTAAAAATTAATCACTTTTAATACCGTATGTTACATTTTTTTATAATCTCTCTCTCTCTCTCTCACTCACAAACACACACACACACTCACACACACCATATATACACACACACACACACACACACACACACACACACACACACACACACACTTACATACATACATACACATTTACTTTAAAATTGATCACATAGTAACTTAATTTCCGTACTATTTAATTTAATTAAGTATTTGAGATTTGTAGACTAATAACATAATAATGTTATTGGCAGGACTTGTAAGAGTTGAGTTATGTGTTACGAAAAACGTTTTGTTCTACAGCCATTCTGCCCTCATAAGTAGGTTTAGAGGCACAGCAGGTACCTATTTTTGGTAATATATATATATATATATATATATATATATATATATATATATATATGATGATGATGATGAATAGTTACTATCTGGAGTACATCCGTTCATTCTGCAGTCCATAAATTCGCAATTCCGACGTTTCGCTAGAATCTCATCCAGCATTGACGAGGTGAACCCAACAACAGTAGAAGAGCGATATATATATATATAAACTACATACAAACATTTTTCGCCGTTGTATTACATTCTTTTGAGCTGAATTATAAATTATGTGGCGGATGCAGCTCATGTAACAAAATGATTGATTACCACCTTAAATTTTATATAAACAAGTATTTTTAAAATATTTATCTTATAAATAATTAAACCACTTGAATTAACCACCTAAACAAAAATAAGTTAAATTAAGAAAGTCACTATTACATAACCTGTTATGATGATAATATACCAACATACGCTTTACTGGCAGCGTTCTTCCCTTCACATATCCAAGTCCCCCAAAGTAACGCCAGCCAGCAATTTTTCATCGCGACGTGACTAGGTTCCGTAAACGCATCCGTCTTTTACGGAACCCAGTTACCGGTATCTGGAGGAAATCAATTGCGCGGGATACAGTGCGCTAACTTGATTCCAGGCAAAATTTACACTACGCGGGAATACCGCCAACACTAAGTATATTTATTTACTAAATCCCAGGGAAAATTATGAGAGTTTGCCCCATGACCGAGTTTAAACATTTTTGGTATATATTGTTTTATTAAATAGGTCATTATTATGAATTATTTTCAATAGTCCTAAAAGGTAAACTTTCAAATCTTGTTTAATTTGAAAATATCTCTTTTATTCTAACAATAACAAACGATGTGTGTGTGTGTGTGTCTGTCTATCTATGTGTGGTGTTGTTTTGTCTGAAAAGGTTAGAAGAAAGAAAGATGGTAAAAATAAGAAGAATTTGGACTTGGAATTTCTTTTGATTCTTATCTCCAAGTCCTAAAGAAACGCAGAGTCACATTGGAGATCTTATATCAAGCATATTGAATCCATGCCTCCACGAACCTAACCTCATACTGTGGTTACCGTCCGGGTAACTAGCGTGATGCATAACCCATGGTACCAATCAGCGAGAGTCTTTAACCTTACTATAAGTCATATACTCTTTACCGCCAAGCCACTGGAATGAGACGAACTCCAATCAGGCACCACGGTTTCTATCGCTTTTCTAGAACTACTCGGGACAAATAGAACCCTCCAAGATTTCTGTACTTCAATATCCCGTATCGGTTCGGCCCAGTTAGTGCTATCGAAGCTTTATGCACTCTCAGACGACATTGCCTAAGTACCCGACCCCAGACTCGGCACTTGGTCCTAGATGGGTATGATTATATCGTGTTGTTGGATCTTGAGATCTCCTAACGGCATGAGCCTAAAGCCTACCTTTATAATTCATAATGTGTTCCAACGTTATTTAATGTTATTCTCTTATTTGTTTACATATTTGATTGTTATAAAACTCACCGTTCTTTATTGCATTTAATCTGCCCTCGCCCGATATGTTATTTTGCTAAGATGCCATCTTGTGTGTCTAGCTGTCATGATCTTTTTCATACGTTTTTTGGAAATTCCTGATCTTCTGGGACTTCCAGGTGCCTTTCCTCAGACGTCTACATCTTTTGTTTTCTACTTTTCTAATCCGTTTTATTCATAGTTACACCGTGGAATATGATATCACAAATATCTTTTTGCAGTTTTTCTAATTAGTTTAATTATTTTATTTTTTATTATTTTTTTTTTTTTTTGCTTAGCGCGATTTTTGTCCTGCTTCATTACTTTTCTTTATTTTGAATTGTTCATTGTTATTACCGAGAAAATATTTTCATCTAGGTATTTCTAGTCGTAGCAATGTCTTACATGGTTATCTAGCATAAGCTTCGTTTTGCTGTTCCCTTTATTAACTTCCAACCTCCACCTCTTCTGCCAGGTCGAGGTAATCTCGCGCCATTCCCCCCTGGCAGTCTGCTAAGTGAAGGGTGTATAACAAGTTATCGGTTATTGGTATCCACATCGTCCTGCACATTTATTCTCATCTTTTAAAAATGTGTAGATCTTGAAAGAGTAGAAAATGAAAGGCATCTCCTTTAGATTATTTTATTTAACAAAAGAATAGTGTTGTTTTATTATTAACTTGCGAAAAGTTTTTAAAAAAATGTTACACTAGGTGTCTCCATTACACACTTGGCTCCACGTATTCTGAAATGCACAAATTTAGATATAATTCACATTTATCAATTTTTAAAGTTAATTACTTGTAGCCTAACATATTTTTCTAATTCTATAACTCTGTCTAATTGTAATAAGTACATTTATATAAGTAGAAATGTGAAACTTTTAACTCTCATAAGTATGTTTTCATTCTGAGTAGATCAACTACACTTATTGTTGCAACAGGGATACGTATTTGTTGGCATATTTTTACATATTTCTGCAGACGTTCTTCCTATTTTGGAAAACTGTGGTGAATTCATTAAACATAACCCACTATCAACCCATAAACATAATACACATAACCATAAGCAACAAACCTCAGATTAACCCAAAATCTTGGGTTGGTTGGTTTACATCCGAAATTTACAAAAGATTCTTGATTGTGGGCTGTTTTCCTGATTTTATTGTATATAATTAACGCATTTCAATTAAAACAAGTAGTATAAAATCAATTGTTATGTCAATTCCTACTTAGGTCAACAAAGAACAAATTAGATTTTTGTTACCTTTCATTAAATAATTATAATTATTATGAATTTATATAGGATTATACATATAACAAAATCACAATATTAAGTGGTCAAATTAATGATTAAAGAAAAAGGCAAAATTAATTATTCAATTAGTTAAATTTATTTAATGAATTAATATTTGAAAAATCTCTATAAGGATCAAGTGTCATCCATTACAAGTTAAAAAAATGTATTTGAAATTGAGTGGATGAATAAAAAGGATTTTTAACGACTGAAAATTTGAACAAGGTATATATAGGGAAAATGAGAAATAATAAAAGGAATTGAAAAAAAAGGATCACATATAAAGCGGTAAAGCCAGGGTCTGGTGATTTTTTTTGGGAGTAAACCTTAATAAATACGACCTATCCAGTCCTCTAACTACAAGTGCTCATTCAGAATTTCAGAATAAGGGTTCGCAGGCAAAAAGTAGGATGCTTATAAAAAAATCTGAGGCTACAGCCCTTCTGTCCTGTCTGTTCAAGGTGAAGCAATCGTAGCTACAAAACCATAAATCATAATACTTCAAACCGGACAGTTTTATTCTGTCTTGTACCTACCAAGGGAAAATATATCGGTCCATTTGGAAAGTTACACTTAGGGGTAAGGGTAAAAACTAATGGGTTGACATTTTTTGTAAAAATAAGCGTTATGCATCAGAAAAAAACTAGCCGTTATAAACATGTTTCCCGTTATAAATATAGTCTAGTGATAATAAAAAAAACTTTTACACATTTTTGGCTGAATAAATACAGAATACAAAATATATCGATCATCTTCTATTTTTTTTTATAATAGCGTCATAAGAAACCTCTGAAACAACGTTGTACAAAACAACTGGCTTAAATTGCCCAGTTGTAGAATTCCATTGAACATTTTGTGGTGTTTTTAGCTTCGTAACATTTGTATCAGTCAAAAGTACTCGAACTAATACTTGACAGACACACACACACACCCACCCGCACGCACGCATACACACACACACACCCGCACACACACACTCACACACACACACACACACACACACACACACACACACACACACACACACACACACACACACACACACACACACACACACACACAAACACACACACATAGACACACACACACACACACACACACACACACAAACACACACACACACACACACACACACACACACACACACACACACATAAGATTACATTCTTTGTCATTCTTAATATTGTAATTCCTGAGGATGTTGGTAATGTCAACCAACGAAAAGCTTTGAGTGTATTATTCAATAAATTATTCCTGTAATTAGTGTATATTATTTAATCTTAAAATATATATATATATATATATATATATATATATATATATATATATATATATATATATCTTAGATGTCGTAGTAGAAAGTTCTTCTACTTCCAATACTACTGTGGCTACCATATCGGGTAACTAGAAGTAAAAATATCACAATCAACATGGACCCTGGAAATATTCAAATGTAAATTGAAACAGAAATGAAAAGATTTTTTTTAAAATTTACTATGAAGTATTGGCAACGTGTTTTGAATGAAGAGCTGGGTAAACATCATAAATGAGGGCTAACATATGGACTTTTGTAACCCAAAAATTGTACATTAACAGTAGAACTAAGGAATAAAACGTGTCCACGTGTAAATAATCATGGGTTTCAAGTGGCAATGCTCTAACTATTGTAGTTCACCATAACTGTATAAATAAAGTTAAGTCTCTAGTATTAAACCCCTCTTTCTCTTGAGTTTTCCTTAAAGAAGAAGTCTCGTTAGTAACTTTTTCATCCTTCATATTTCTCAGATATATCAATTTTTTATTGTAGATTTCGTCTATTCATATTCTTACCTATGTCCATTAATCGTCTATATTTGTGTTTGTTATTCTTTGCGTCCAAGTATCCCACGTTCTTTTACAGCCCCACATATAAATACTTCATGTTTTCAATCTTACTACGGTTTAAAGTAACCACAAGAGAAAACACGTCTGCATTCTAAGATTCAGATCGATTCTCGACAAACTAGAATCTTTTTTTTTCATTTTAGTAAATGCTTGTCTCGTTACTTTTTTTCTTCTTTTAATATCTCTAATTAAATCGTTAGTTTCATTGCTAAGTAATTGAACTGTTTTCCCATAAAACATTTTATTTAGAAAATCGTCCATAAGATGTCAGCACCAGTCACAGTTTTGTTCTACACGAAGGACTGTAAATTTAGAGTAGGGTCTGTTTTCAGCACAAATATCCCTCCGACGAAATTAGTGGTTTGTTTTTGCATGCTTTGAGAAGACAGCTTCAGATCTGTTTTATCTTCGCTTTAACTAACTTAAATTATACATTTACGTTTTCTTATCTACATCTGTGCGACTACAGTTTTACCCGACCACTAGATCCATCAATGTGGTTAGGATGTAAAATGTGTAACCTTTATTACGTTTTGCTTATATGTGTACTCAAGTTTATGACCATATGGGAAGAATAACTGATCCACTCTCCATGACATCTGGATCTCGTGGTACATTTAACGCAACACCACATAATTTTTAAACCTCATTCGGTTTTCAAAAGAGGTATTATGATCAGCACTAGCCCCCAAAGGTCCATTTTTGCTTTCGACTTGATCCTAGGTCCTAGGGATTTTACAGTCGAGTGGGCGGTTGAAAATTCAGACAGAAATTCCTCTGTCATTCCCATGAATGGAACCCAGAATCATTAGTTCCGAAGTTTCGTTCTCTACACCCAGCAACCACATAGTATTAATTGAAACTAAATAGTTTTACGTTTAAAAAAAGAAACAAAAAAACTAGAAAGCTATAAAAATAATAAATCGAAAAGTTATAAATCAAAATTGATAGAATGAATTATTTATTACTTTAGCGAAATTTCTTTAAATGCTTACATCGTTTTTCGCATCCGTAAATATGGCAATTTGTTTATCATTGATAGCTTTCCCTCATCAAACCATTTGTCAAAATCTAAGCACACATGTCAAGAGAACTTCGAGATTTATGGAATGATTTAATGAAATTTGTGCTGTAATTTCTTTTCCGACTTAATATCTTCAGTAACCTCATTAAAAACAAGGATCTGGGGTTACCCTAGCAAAAGTGATTCTGTGAACGACAATTATTTCATTCATGTGTTGTGTTACTTTCATTTTAAGATTTTACGTTAACAAATAGTTGGTATAATAGCCTTCTATTGCACTTCTATTTCCAAATGAGACTGTACAAGTCTAAAAAAGCTCCTGCCCAAGAGAGATATGTCTCTCCTCCAGACATAGTAATAAAGGATCTCGCGATCCTTGCTTAGTACTACAGTCTATCAACCCTTCCTACACGAGAGGTATGGCGTGCAGACACAACTTTCTCAGTATTTTGACTCTTGTGCAATGGTGACAATATTCTACCCTGCAGTCTATCTACCCTTCCTACACGAGAGGTATGGCGTGCAGACACAACTTTCTCAGTATTTTGACTCTTGTGCAATGGTGACAATATTCTACCCTGCAGTCTATCTACCCTTCCTACACGAGAGGTAAGGCGTGCAGACACAACTTTCTCAGTATTTTGACTCTTGTGCAATGGTGACAGTATTCTACCCTGCTGTCTATCTACCCTTCCTACAAGAGAGGTATGGCTTGCGGACACAACTTTCTCAGTATTTTGACTCTTGTGCAATGGTGACAGTATTCTACCCTGCAGTCTATCTAGCCTTCCTACACGAGAGGTATGGCGTGCAGACACAACTTTCTCAGTATTTTGACTCTTGTGCAATGGTGACAGTATTCTACCCTGCTGTCTATCTACCCTTCCTACAAGAGAGGTATGGCGTGCAGACACAACCTTCTCAGTATTTTGAATCTTGTGCAATGGAGACAGTATTCTACCCTGCAGTCTATCTACCCTTCCTACACGAGAGGTATGGCGTGCAGACACAACCTTCTCAGTATTTTGACTCTTGTGCAATGGTGACAGTATTCTACCCTGCAGTCTATCTAGCCTTCCTACACGAGAGGTATGGCGTGCAGACACAACTTTCTCAGTATTTTGACTCTTGTGCAATGGAGACAGTATTCTACCCTGCAGTCTATCTACCCTTCCTACACGAGAGGTATGGCGTGCAGACACAACTTTCTCAGTATTTTGACTCTTGTGCAATGGTGACAGTATTCTACCCTGCTGTCTATCTACCCTTCCTACAAGAGAGGTATGGCTTGCGGACACAACTTTCTCAGTATTTTGACTCTTGTGCAATGGTGACAGTATTCTACCCTGCAGTCTATCTAGCCTTCCTACACGAGAGGTATGGCGTGCAGACACAACTTTCTCAGTATTTTGACTCTTGTGCAATGGTGACAGTATTCTACCCTGCTGTCTATCTACCCTTCCTACAAGAGAGGTATGGCGTGCAGACACAACTTTCTCAGTATTTTGACTCTTGTGCAATGGTGACAGTATTCTACCCTGCAGTCTTACCCTTCCTACACGAGAGGTATGGCGTGCAGACACAACTTTCTCAGTATTTTGACTCTTGTGCAATGGTGACAGTATTCTACCCTGCAGTCTATCTACCCTTCCTACACGAGAGGTATGGCGTGCAGACACAACCTTCTCAGTATTTTGACTCTTGTGCAATGTTGACAGTATTCTACCCTGCAGTCTATCTACCCTTCCTACACGAGAGGTATGGCGTGCAGACACAACTTTCTCAGTATTTTGACTCTTGTGCAATGGTGACAATATTCTACCCTGCAGTCTATCTACCCTTCCTACACGAGAGGTATGGCGTGCAGACACAACTTTCTCAGTATTTTGACTCTTGTGCAATGGTGACAATATTCTACCCTGCAGTTTATCTACCCTTCCTACACGAGAGGTATGGCGTGCAGACACAACTTTCTCAGTATTTTGACTCTTGTGCAATGGTGACAGTATTCTACCCTGCAGTCTATCTACCCTTCCTACACGAGAGGTATGGCGTGCAGACACAACGTTCTCAGTATTTTGACTCTTGTGCAATGGTGACAATATTCTACCCTGCAGTTTATCTACCCTTCCTACACGAGAGGTATGGCGTGCAGACACAACTTTCTCAGTATTTTGACTCTTGTGCAATGGTGACAGTATTCTACCCTGCAGTCTATCTACCCATCCTACACGAGAGGTATGGCGTGCAGACACAACTTTCTCAGTATTTTGACTCTTGTGCAATGGTGACAGTATTCTACCCTGCAATCTATCTATTTGTAAAGGAGTTTATTCTCACTACCTTATCTCTTGATTTTATTTACAACCCTTGCCAGGCCCTTTATAGACATAATAATGTAGCAGTACTGTTTGGTAAATAATTACAACCAAGATTCAGTTTTAAATGAATCAGTGCTAAGAATTTACTATTTAGAAATATATGAATATTAATACAAAATTAGTTCTTCTCAAAGAGCCTATTCGCTCCTATTCGTATGTTTATCCTATACATTGTCATCCTGAGAACCTGAGTTGTACTCGTGGAGAAAAGCTTCCTAGTCATCAACAATGAAGTCCTTCGTCTCCTTAGACTACTTTTTCAAAATACCATGTCAAGTAATATTGGTAACAGTTTTATATCTACTTTGATTAGGTAATATATGTTCAAGGTACCAGAGTTTTCTATTTCAATGTTTCTGAGTCTTTCTCTTTTTTTATTTTCTCTTTTCCCGTAAAGGAATATCTTATTTGCCGGACACAATAAGATCCGCTACACTAAGACTCGCCGTTTCGGCCTATGTCCGATGATTACTAACATGTTGAATGATTCTCTAGAGCAAAGTTCTGGCTATCCCAGTCCTAACCCTATATCTCGTGAATTATCGCTTTGAATGTGATGTCCAGGTACAATTACTGTTTGTTGGGTAGCTGATTTGGTGCCCTTCATTAAAGTAACAATCTGTTATACCGAGGTAGAGATCATATTTGTTGTTTAGTTAATTTAGTGCTATCATTGAAGGTAAGAATCTGTGATACCCAGGCACAGATAATATTTATTGTTTAGCTGATTTAGTGCTATCATTGAAGGTAACAATCTGTGATACCCAGTTACAGATAATATTTATTGTTTAGCTGATTTAGTGCTCTGATTGAAGGTAACAATCTGTGATATCCAGGTACAGATAATATCTATTGTTTAGCTGATTTAGTGCTCTGATTGAAGGTAACAATCTGTGATATCCAGGTAGAGATAATATCTATTGTTTAGCTGATTTAGTGCTCTCATTGAAAGTAACAATCTGTGATATCGAGGCACAGATAATATCTATTGTTTAGCGATTTAGTGCTCTCATTGAAGGTAACAATCTGTGATACCCAGGTACAGATAATATTTATTGTTTAGCTGATTTAGTGCTCTCATTGAAGTTAACAACCTGTGATACCCAGGTACAGTAAATATTTATTGTTTTGCTGATTTAGTGCTATCATTTAAGGTAACAACCTGTGATACCCAGGTACAATAAATATTTATTGTTTCGCTGATTTAGTGCTCCCATTGAAGGTAACAACCTGTGATACCCAGGTACAGATAATATTTATTGTTTAGCTGATTTAGTGCTCTCATTGAAGGTAACAACCTGTAATATCCAGGTACAGATAATATTTATTGTTTAGCTGATTTAGTGCTATCATTTAAGGTAACAACCTGTGATACCCAGGTACAGATAATATTTATTGTTTAGCTGATTTAGTGCTCCCATTGAAGGTAACAACCTGTGATAACCAGGTACAGATAATATTTATTGTTTAGCTGATTTAGTGCTCTCATTGAAGGTAACAACCTGTAATATCCAGGTACAGATAATATTTATTGTTTACTTGATTTAGGGCTCTCATTGAAGGTAACAATCTGTAATACCCAGGTACAGATAATATCTATTGTTTAGCTGATTTAGTGCTCTCATTGAAGGTAACAATCTGTGATATACAGGTACAGATAATATCTATTGTTTAGCTGATTTAGTGCTCTCATTGAAGGTAACAATCTGTGATATACAGGTACAGATAGTATTTATTGTTTAGCTGATTTAGTGCTCTCATTGAAGGTAACAACCTGTAATATCCAGGTACAGATAATATTTATTGTTTACTTGATTTAGGGCTCTCATTGAAGGTAACAATCTGTAATACCCAGGTACAGATAATATCTATTGTTTAGCTGATTTAGTGCTCTCATTGAAGGTAACAATCTGTGATACCCAGGTACAGATAATATCTATTGTTTAGCTGATTTAGTGCTCTCATTGAAGGTAACAATCTGTGATATACAGGTACAGATAGTATTTATTGTTTAGCTGATTTAGTGCTCTCATTGAAGGTAACAATCTGTGATATACAGGTACAGATAGTATTTATTGTTTAGCTGATTTAGTGCTCTCATTGAAGGTAACAATCTGTGATATACAGGTACAGATAGTATTTATTGTTTAGCTGATTTAGTGCTCTCATTGAAGGTAACAACCTGTAATATCCAGGTACAGATAATATCTATTGTTTAGCTGATTTAGTGCTCTCATTGAAGGTAACAATCTGTGATATACAGGTACAGATAGTATTTATTGTTTAGCTGATTTAGTGCTCTCATTGAAGGTAACAATCTGTGATATACAGGTACAGATAGTATTTATTGTTTAGCTGATTTAGGGCTCTCATTGAAGGTAACAATCTGTAATACCCAGGTACAGATAATATCTATTGTTTAGCTGATTTAGTGCTCTCATTGAAGGTAACAATCTGTGATATACAGGTACAGATAGTATTTATTGTTTAGCTGATTTAGTGCTCTCATTGAAGGTAACAATCTGTGATATACAGGTACAGATAGTATTTATTGTTTAGCTGATTTAGTGCTCTCATTGAAGGTAACAACCTGTAATATCCAGGTACAGATAATATTTATTGTTTACTTGATTTAGGGCTCTCATTGAAGGTAACAATCTGTAATACCCAGGTACAGATAATATTTATTGTTTAGCTGATTTAGTGCTCTCATTGAAGGTAACAATCTGTGATACCCAGGTACAGATAGTATTTATTGTTTAGCTGATTTAGTGCTCTCATTGAAGGTAACAATCTGTGATACCCAGGTACAGATAGTATTTATTGTTTAGCTGATTTAGTGCTCTCATTGAAGGTAACAATCTGTGATATCCAGGTACAGATAATATCTATTGTTTACTTGATTTAGGGCTCTCATTGAAGGTAACAATCTGTAATACCCAGTTACAGATAATATTTATTGTTTAGCTGATTTAGTGCTCTCATTGAAGGTAACAATCTGTGATACCCAGGTACAGATAGTATTTATTGTTTAGCTGATTTAGTGCTCTCATTGAAGGTAATAATCTGTGATACCCAGGTACAGATAATATTTATTGTTTAGCTGATATAGTGCTCTCATTGAAGGTAACAATCTGTGATGTTCAGGTACAAATAATGATTGTAATTTCGCTGATTTGGAAACCTTTTTTAAGGTAATATCCTGTGATTTCCAGATACAATTACTACTTCTTGTTTCGCTGATTTAATGTCCTTCTTTAAGGTAACAATCTGTGATCTCAAGGTACAAATAATGTTTGTAGTTTCGCTGATTTGGAAATCATATTTAAGGTAATAATCTGTGTTATCCAGGATGAAATTCTACTTGTTGTTTCGCTGATTTGTCTCCTTCCTTTAACAATCTGTACTGCGATGTTTACTTATGACCATCAATTTTGTGTTATGACTTTTTATCTACTTTCAGACCATTTCTTCACGTTACACAACTTTCGAGCCTTACTGACTTACCTAAAAAAAAATGATGCCTTTATTGTCAACAGATGTTATCAATTGACTTATCTAAATAAAATCAAGTTTGGTTGATTTAAAATCAAGATTCAAATCTTTAAATACATAAGTATTTTTTTTAAATAATTTGATGGTGTTATGAAACTATTTGTTGAATATTTTTAATAGTATTATTTTAAAGAAATACAAATAAGCATTTTTACCTTTTTTCTCCGATGTTTTGAACCATTCTAACGGGATCTATTATAGTCAACTATTCCACAATTAGTCACATGTACCGCTCAATCTAGCTCGGTTTTAACGTCTGTTTCTGCAATAATGATGTGCAGGGTATCATTGAAGGGCTTGATTGCCATTTGCCGAGCTTAAACTTGGCCGAGTAATTCTAGTGTTCGTACCGGGCAAGACGTGTATTGCCAGTGTTTTAATCAAGCTTTATTACAGCGTTGGCCGCTGCTAACAAATAGTCCCTGCGATGGACTTTCACAATAAGTTATGTGCACTGAACTGACTCATTGACGACGTAACAATAGAAGTGTTTTGTTAAAGTGTTCATGACTAGCATTAAAATCTGGAAAGACGATGACTTCAACACGGATAATGAGAGAATGTATGGCGGTGCTATGTTCAGGTATCCGACTAAGGTATCCTTAGATAATAGGATCATATTTGAAAAAATAAAAATTTACGATTTTGGCACCTTATAAGAATAGTGGAGCAAAACGTTTTTTTTCTTTAGAAAATTGGTTATTGGTAGTTTCTGATTGGGTATTACAGAAGAAAATATAAAGATTTAGTGATATCTATGTTAATTAAATTATGTTTTATTGGCTCCACTTCACGTTATTGGATTTCCAACGACTAGGGACAACACTTCTAGATTGTGTCTCAAGAGGAGTCAAAACTGTAAGCGTTACAGAGGATCCCTGTCCCCTTCAACTTTAATGATATCCAGGAGGCTGATTTCCTGGTACGAAAGGATGCATCCCAACTTCAACCAAGTAAAGAAATCCCTTATACTAACGGAAAAAAGAATATTATTAAAATAGTCTATAAGATAAAGTACTTAGAGCAAATGGCAACCCGTATTAGGGAAAATATTGGAGACATGTTAGACCATCCCCTACCACCAGACATGCCCATATCCGTTGGAATTACCTGGTTTTGAATTTTTACTACCGATAGATTCATACCTATACAAAACACAAGTGAATACCACCTAATAACGACCAATGTACCTGCCAGGACATTACGACTGCAGGGCACATATTTTAATGTACAGCAATAGAACATGTGAAAAATGAAAGTAAAGATTTCTACATAGGAGAACCCCTATATCGGCTGTTCTTTCAGAATGGCAAAACAGCCAACAATAGCGTGGTTAAAAAAAATATTACATTTAAACTTTTCAGTTAATTTGGTAATATCCTGTAGACTGGGAGATAACTTATACTCCGAGGTAAAATTTTTAAAAATAACTCCATTTTAAGCCCCTAAAACTCTTAATATTAGCAAAAATTATAAAAGTGAGTCAATTGAATTTGTAATTACTTTAAATACATTGCAACCTTAATGGTACTCAACATGATATTTAACATTGAATTTAAAACGTTTCATCACAATAATTAATTATGAAATATTTACAAAATTTTGTGTACAATTTAGATGAAATAAGCCCGATAGTATCATGTTTAAGATCTATTAGAAATTGTTTTTATCTCCAGTTCAAATATTTTTCTCTATTTTCATTCCCAAACACCTTTCCACTGATACCCTTTAACACAACATTATTTTATTTCTAAGGTGAAATAAAAGCTTACTACTGTTCAACTTTTGCTGCCAGCTCTTGAACAATGAATATAGGTACCTCCCTGACAATGAACAAAACCTGAACTACAACCGACGTATTGTGTGTAGGACTTGCTTTTCACCCCTCCGTGGTTCAATACAATAGGACAAGTCTTCAAGGATCGTGTGTCAGATACTTGTATCTTATCTGAAAGCATCCCTCACAACCGGTCACTGGCGGCTACTCTGGTTACAACCCTTTCATTTTGTTCTTTAAGCGGGAGATAACGGGGATGCCTCGGGGAACGTACTCGGCTCCGATCCCTGTACCTACGGATGATGTTATTCAACAAGTGTCAATCTCTATGACAGGTACAGTAACAGTTAGAAATATTCCTGTTCAGATTTGTCTTTATTGAGTAACATTACAAAAATTAATCATATATTCAGTATCATATAATTTATTATTATAATATATATTTTGTATTATTTGCTTTTCACTACGGACACTGGTGCTGACTATCCTTTGTACCAACGCACAAAAAACTATATTTATTCTTTGAGCCTTAAATTCAAATTTTTAAGTATTAAAAATTTCTTAAATTCGTTAGGGAGTAGTCATGAATATTTAAAAAAATACACTAGACACCGTATTAACCTGATATTCATAATTACCTAACAATATAATATTAGACGAAAGCCTAACAATGCTCTGCATTACACATTGTAGCTAGGACATTCTGTACTATCCGATAACATTAAATGAATGCATAACAATGCTCTGCATTACACGATAACATTATACGAAAACACAATCATGCTCTGCATTACATGTTAGACTTATAATATCCAGCATTATCCTACAACACTATACGAAAGCATACGAATGCTTTTCTTTTCACGTTAGAGTTATAGTATCTAGCATTATCCGATAGTATTATACGAAAGCATAACAATGTTCTGCATTACACGTTAGAGTTATAATATGCAACATAATGCGATAGTATTATACGAAAGCATAACAATGCTCTACATTACCCAATAGCATTATACGAAAGCATAAGAATACGCTGCATCACGCGTTACAGGTAATACATCCAGCATTATCCTATAACATTATACGGAAGCATAACAATGTTCTGCATCACACGTTAGAGTTATAATACTCAGCATTATGCTATAGCATTATACAAAAGCACGACAATTCTCTGCATTACACAATAACATCGTACGAAAGCATAACAATACGTTGCATTACACGTTAGAGATATATTATCCAGCACTATGTTATACATATGTTAGAGGGATAATATACAGCATTATATAACATTAAAATAAAGCGTACCAATACTATGCATCACACGTTAGAGTTATAATATCCAGCATTATACGATAGCTGGATATCTATATTTTTAATATATATTTTATTTGATATACAATAATTATTACTAATTTACAACAGCACAGTAAAACATATTGAATAACATTCTTTATAAAATATAATATACAATAAACAGGGACTTTATTGTCTTTTCAACCTAATGTTGTTTTTAAACTAATTTTTACAAAGAAAATATTTGAAACGTATAAAACATTTGACATTAAATTTTATTTGAAATATTTTCAGATGTTCTTAAAACTTTTGTTCATTTATTACTAGGTAAAGATTAAAACGTTAAAGTCACAGTTTCATATCCCACAACAAGAATTTCGGGTTTAATCAGTCTTGCATGAATAACGACTTGAATGATTGAACAAACTATGCAGCCAGTAGCTACTAATAAGAGTAATACAGCGTCGTGTATTCCTCATTGTCTTGCGCCGTGTTTTGTTTCTATAAATCAATCACCTAAGCACTTCCTCATCCCAGTATCCCAAAGAGCCATATCTTCCCAAATAATTAGCTTCCCCTATACGCCTTCATTTCTCCAGTATTGTATCAATAAATCTGAACCCTCAGGAAACATATCAATAACTCAACGTTCCCGTGGGTGTAATAGAGTATGTCAATTTTACCGTCCTTCATACCTCACTATCGTTATACAGAGGACCCAAGTTTTATTACCAAATCTTGATAACAAAAAAATTGATAAAAAGTTTCATAGAAAGTAAATTATTTTCTATGTTGTAATGGAATTTTCTTTAATAAGTCTCTATATTTACTGTAAATATAAATATATAAAATCTAAAAGTTATATTAAATTATGTTCTGGAAAAGAAAATTAAAATATTTGGCTCCAAAAAAATCATTTGTAGTTGTTTCAATAGTTTTATTTTATTTGAGTGATTAATTAGCTAATCATTTTGTAAAATTATTATAAATATAAAGAGAAATGAAATAATCCTTTAAAAATAGGGGTTTAAAAGATGTCATTATTTTATAGTTCTGTGTATTTTGATAGTGGTTAACTATTATTAGCTTTATTATTATAAATATTTTGTAATTTTCTATGAAGAAAGCAATAGATTTACCAAGGATGAAGTCCATGACAGGTTGCAATGTCCACTTACAGTCCATGGCTGCTGCAAGAAATTAAAAATAAATTAAATGGACGACTGCCAAGTACTCTCATTGAAGGACAGAGTGTAACATAAAAAAGTATCAACTACGTAATTAGTCACTTATCTCGTAATTTTAATTTCTTCTAGAGAAAAAAATCAGTACTTTTTTAAAAACATTCACAGTTCAAACAATTTTCAGGATTTTAGTATGTATACACACACACACACACACACACACACACACACACACACACACACACACACACACACACACACACACACACACACACACACACACACACACACACACACACACACACACACACACACACACACACACACACACACACACACACACACACACACACACACACACACATATATATATATATATATATATATATATATATACATCATTTACACACACACACACACACACACACACACACACACACACACAGACAAACACATACACATACACACACAAAGACACACACACACACACACACACAATATATAATACGTTTTCTTGTTTAATAATTTAAAAAAACAACATAGGTTATTCAAATACAAGAATATTTATTAATTTATGTTCAAAGGTTTTCGTTGGTAAACAGTACCAACATTATAAGGAATTAAACATTCAGTTCTTTTTTAAAAACATTCACAGTTCAAACAATTTTCAGGATTTTAGTATGTACACACACACACACACACACACACACACACACACACACATATATATATATATATATATAAATATATATATATATATATATATATATATATATATACATCATTTACACACACACACACACACACACACACACACACACACACACACAGACAAACACATACACATACACACACAGAGACACACACACACAATATGTAATACGTTTTCTTGTTTAATAATTTAAAACAACATAGGTTATTCAAATACAAGAATATTTATTAATTTATGTTCAAAGGTTTTCGTTGGTAAACAGTACCAACATTATCAGGAATTAAAAATACAATAAAGTAATTTCAATACATTATTAATGAATTATAATTAATTATTATTGTAATTATAATTACATTATTGTAATTTTCATTCCTGATGATGTTGGTACTGTTTACCAACGAAAAGCTTTGAATATAAATTAATAAATATTCTTGTATTTGAATAACCTATGTTGTTTTAATATATATATATATATATATATATATATATATATATATATATATATATATATATATATATATATATATAAAGAGCCAAGTCAAAATACAAATACAAGAATTATAAAGTTGTAATTCTTCTATTTGTATTTTGACTTGGTTTTTTATTAATACACAAGAATAAATATTGCGATATTTATATATATATATATATATATATATTGTGTGTGCGCGCGTGTGTGTGAGAGAGGGAGAGAGAGTAGTTATATACAGTATATTTATTTACTAGTTCTCCGATATACATTTTTGTTATAATTATATTATAGCCTAAATAATATCCTATATATATATATATATATAGGTAATACTAAAGAAGGGTAAAACGCCCTTTTAGTCCGGGGTTGGTAACACGCCTTACAGATGTTTTACAAGGTAAAGGGAACAAAACGAGGTCACCATCTGCAAGCTTCAAATGGCTCGATCAGTAAAAAATAGTAATACAACCTCTATGTAGGCCCATCGAAATGTAATATAGTTTGGCTTATGAGTAATTTACCATAATAAAAACTATAAATTTAAAAGTACGTTAAGGTAGAAGTAAAAAGGTAACCAAAGAAACATTAAAATTATAAATGCTAAGAATTCCTTATCCGTCACAAGGAAGGCGTAGATTTTGTCCCGAGCTGCATTGAAAAAATAACTAGGCTGTTTTGCTAAACCACTTAGGCCTGTTAACAGGAGGTCCTTCTTCTATGACGTATATTCTCCTTAATGTTTACTCCTAATAGTAATCCATAATTTCTGACTTACACTTCTTCCCATGACGACTGACAAGCTATTTAAGTATTGCACGTCTTTGTGGCGTCTAGTGCTCAGGTTTGAGGTTCCTACTGTTTTACATTTTATATTCCAGGTTTAGTGACTTCAATGCCAACTTTACATATTCACTTGGAAACGTTTCCTAAGCACAATAATTTTTAGAAGGAGCCTTCTAGTTAATTTTCACTTTTCTATAAAACTGGTATTTCGACACAAGACTTCACTATTTAAACTACTCTAGACGCCTTCGGATAAGTTGTTGCTCAAGAACCTCTACTTCACTGTC
>JBAIZL010000003.1:28993872-29011372 GCA_036971475.1 Prosapia bicincta
ACTTTTGTATTTACTAATTAACTTAATTGTGTATAGATTGCGTAATGAAGTTTAATATCAAAATACAAATTTCTAGTTCACCCTATTTTAAAACCTCTTAATAAAAACGTAACAATTAAGAATTGTGAAAATATTCTCACTAAAAATATACTCTCGGACTGTTAAAGGTCCATCGTTCACTTGCACAAGTATAGGGAGTCTACACAACACACAAAAAGCAGGTTGTGTAACACAAAGACGGGCCTAATAACAATACCCCCAGAACGTGCTATATTTTTACCTCGCGGGATTTAGAAAATCATAAAATATCTACGCTAGGCGGCAATAATACACAAAGAATAGGTAGGAGGATTTGGGTCGCTCACTCGCTTAGTTCATTCAATTACATTGTAACGGACAGCACAATGAAGTCATATCTTTTCGTTATATTTGTTTTAGATTGCAGCAACTTATTAATTTTGTTTTAAAACCTAATGCCGCGCATATCGTTCGGGTATACAATGGCCCCGGTAATTGTCTTTGCGATCAGGTTTTTTTACAATGAAATAAACATCGATTACTAAAGACTTGATAATGTTATACTCTATTTAAAGGCTCAATCTTGTGTTATAGTGGGTTTTTAATGATGGGGAAACTTTTTAAAATAATAGCTATGAGCGATGATGACCAGAATAGGATTTTTTACCAGGAGAATATATATATATATATATATATATATACAGTAATCTCCCGATTATCCGTGGAATAGGGTGGCCCGGTAACGCCGGATAACGAATTCCCCGGATAATCCGCTATGAATAAAGAATATGCAAAACGATCGATAATCGATTATTATACCATACGTTACACAAATAATGACCCCTGTTAATGCAATCCACAAATAATCTTCAGAGGACAAAATAAATACAGAAAATAATTTAAAATGTCGATGTATTTGACGGATTATAGCATGTACATTTATATGTCTAACTATTTACAATACATACATAAGTATATGTCAAAAGTAAGTATGTATGTACATATGTAACTTCCTTTACACATAATACTTTCACTTTTTAACAAAAAAATCTGTCACTTTCGTCTGTTTTTTTGTGAGCATTGATTTAGTTTTAATGTGCGATCTAAGTTTCTTGGAACCATTTTGTCCCACATTGTCTACTTTTATCACGTATGTCACAAAGCCATAAAGATCGATAATGTATATGACAGACATGGATAATGCATATGTCACGTCCTAGACTATTTATAGCCGAGATTAGCTGACATTTGTTTACAATCTTATGATACACATTAGATTTTCGGGCGTTCAAGCATTTTGTCATTGTCTCTTATATACAGTAGTCTGCTCGCCCCTTTTATTTCGCTGGCCCGCGTCAATGTGCTTCCCTTTAAATGTAAAAATTAGTAAGTACATATTTACATATCTATTCCCTTCCTCTTAGCTTCTATTAAGCCTTATATGTATTTACGTCGTAATTCACCGTTTGGAAATTTAAACACATGAATCTGTTTGGAATAAAAATTGGATATTTGTAAAACAATGGCAGACCCCGGATAATCCGCAAACCGGTTAATCTGCCCATGGATAATCGGGAGTTTACTGTATATATATATATATATATATATATATATATATATATATATATATATATATATTAAAAGGTTTCTTCTTCTTCTTCTTCAAGTAATGTTTGTGGAGATTGTTCGATTAGAACGTTGGCCATGCTTTATAAGGATTTTACGTGCTGTTTTGAAGCACGTATCAACATGAACAATAAGGAAATGTCGCGCCCCATGTGTTTAATCAATATAATACATTGATATCAACAGGAGTATAGCACACTCAACTCCTAAGAGAAACTCCACAAAATGTTAATTTCGATTTTAGCGAATGCTATGTAGTTAGTATCGTTTGTGATTTAGTAAAGACAAGAGTTATATTTATGACTAAATACATTTAGGCCTTGTTTTAACTTTTAGAGTTAAGTTTTAATAATAATTATAAATAAGTAGGTTGAACATTTACTTGATTAATAACTGATGCTACAAAACGCTTTCTCGTAGTTTTATATAGCTACAATAATTATTACAGTGAAGTAAATAGGAAATTATTAATAATAAATAATAATCTATTAATAAGAAAAAAAAACGGCACAAATAAATATTGAATACAGCCACAAAAATCTGAATTTGTTAACATTTCCTAGTCAACTCACTGAACATTTATGAAAAGAGCATCCCGTCTTTGGATTTTATTAAATTATCCGCCGTTCAAAAAAGTTAGCTTTTGTTATGATTGAGGCTTTGTGATTGAGAATGGTCGGCTGTCAGTCGTAGAACAGGTGGATGATTCAGCCACTTAGCCGCCCACTGTGCTCGACTCAGGTCTTTTGTCCCTTTACAGCTCAGTAATTGATATTACTTCTTCCAAATAATATGTCGAAGAAAGGGGGCAAACACTTAACCACTTAATAGGGAATATAGTTGGCAGCCTTAAGTAGTGTTGTGATAGCTCTGTCCCATTAGGGAACGGGGGGAGGCCTAATTTCTATTTAACCATTTAACAAAAGTACTACATGTAAACGACCTTTGTTTGCTGCTATTTAGTTGGACATAGAACAGTAATACGAAAAAGTGCATGACTAAGGTGTAGATAAATTTGTTGTTTATAAAATAAACTCTCAAGCTGCTAGCGTTAAAATAATTAGACATCTTAATTTGACTTAATCACTTTAAGGTTACAAATTGCGTCACGATAACGCAGTATTGGTTACGTCTATATTCCTTCTAAAAATGTGTTTAGATTTATTATCATCCTTCTTTATCCACTGTTTTGTTCAAAGCTTGGAGAGCAGGACGTTTGGGTATCCTCCTTTAGGGATCTGCGAGATATAAACATCCCCTCAGAAGGGTGACAAATGTTTTTTATGGGCTGAACAAATTATTTTAATTTGACCAGCTGTGTAACAAATTTCATATAGATCTCAAACCCTAATAAATAATTTTTTATACCATAGTTTCTGTAAACCTAATTGACACTAACCTTTATGAATATGTGAAATCTGAGGAAAAGACTTCAATGCGGCTATTTTGGATAGGAATGATGTTTATAATATTATATGACTATATATTTTTAGATAATTTAGGGGTTGATATCTCATTCGTTATTTGTACTTATGAACAGATTCGTGCAAGTAATTACAACACTAACTTAACTTGTTTCAGTTTTAATTTTTGTGCGAACATTTTGTTTCAAAATTTATTTAAATTAATGTAAAGTTATTGATTTTGAACGTTTTGAATTATTATTGTTGTGAAATTAAGTACAAGCAAGGCCTGTTTAAAGATTTATAATACACAAATTTTAACTTCTCCTGAACTCGTGAGTAGCTGGGAATGTTAATGCTATTCTAGCTAAATAAATATATTTAAATTTCCTAACGTTTGTCTAAAGCTGTTATCGAACCAATATTTAATGTTTGCCTTTTTGTGTTTACTAATATATAAAACCCAGCGAAATATTTTGACGAAGGAATCTAAGGTAGCTCATTTCTGTGATTCTAAAAATAGCTTACAACGTCTGTCTAGATTGTGTATACAAACATAATAAAAGTCAAATACGTTTTACGAAAACGTTTCGTTTCACTTTTTAATAATATAAATATTTTTAAACTTGAAGTATCTTATTTCTTTATAATTAAATACCTAATAACATAGGCAATGTTGTTAATGAGACCGACTTGGATTTAATTCAACTCTGGAGTGAAATATCTAGAGGGGGCATTTGTAACATCGCATATCAGGTTTTTCACTAAAATTAACTGAAGATTTATATAGCCTACATAATTATCAATGTTTTATAGGCTAACTTCCCCCAAAAATTATGAATAAGTTTGTAGAAAGTAAATATGTTATATACAAAATCGTGTATTGCTTTACATTATGAATAAAATACTTTTTAAGTAAAATTCAATCTAAAAGCAACAAGTTGTTGAGTAAAATATGATCGGCTAATATACAAACCAGAACTACATAGAGATGATAATAAGACCAAGTCATATAAATGCAAATGTAACAAGTGCAAGTTTTTCATCGATATCACTTTCAAAACCTCTAGCAAACTCTTACATTGTACGACTTGTCTGTGATAATGGATTTATATAAATGTCTATATTAACAGCTAAGATAAAGAGGACAATTTTATTATTGTTTGTTTGTTTTTAGAAATGTAATTCTTATTTTATTTCTACATTGTTATAAATTACATTTAAAAACATCAGGTTGAGTAGAGTGATCAAGGAACTAGATACATCAATAAATATCTTATGCTAAATCCATTATATTAAATAATATATGATTGAAATTTTAAAAAATAATTAAATTCGACGAGAAAGCGCGAAAAATATCTTGTGATTAAAACTGAAATAAATACAATTTCAACAAGTAAACAGAAAAACATAACTTTCCTATAAAATTAAAATAAATACAATTTCAACAGAAAATCTAAAATCTACAACTTTCCCTTATAATCACAATAAATACGATTATAACTTCCAAACAAAAAAAAAATTGTTGAACATAAAATTAGAAAAAAAATACAACAATTCAAACAAGGAAACCAACTAGTATAAGTATTTTTAAAATTACTAATAAATAAAACAGTTATATCGAGCAAATCTAAAAATATAACAATATAAAACCTATGAATAATATATTACATAAAACAATTTATAAAATGGAAAAAATTAGTTTAAAAAAATTTAAATAAATACATACTTTTTAACAGGCATGCCTAAAAAACCTTCTCATAAAATTTCAATAAATATTTCGATATGGATATTTAACAAATAACTGTTTTAAATTACAGTAGCTAAAAAGTTAATTACAGCACAAGGTTAAATAAATGTTAAGCTTTTTTGAGGCTACCATTGAAAGAATAATAATTTTATTTTAATTTGAAGCAAATATTTCTGTCTTATTTCCAAATGAGTAGCTGGTTCAGGTTTTAAGAAAGATTTAAAAATGTATGTCTAATTATTTAACAATTGCCCTTTGAACAATATAAGCATTGCACACCAATCTTCCTATCTTTAAAGTTGAGTGAATGAAATTTACCAATATTTATTACATTGCATATTCATAACATATTTATTCATTATATAACATTATTATAGTTTATAAACAATAGTTTATGACTATCCGAACTTTTTATTTAGTAAATTTGTTAAAACTTACTGAAACAGAACGTTTTCGATCGCTATGTGCCGATCTTCATCAGTGTCTTCTGCTTGGAGATGTTAGGTCAAGCGGTGACGGTTTTAAAGGTAGGTTTTTTAAATGATTAATAAGATTCGCCGAACGTAATGGACTACAAAAATCAAGAATTATTTATTCATTAAATATTTATAATATCATTACCAAATATTTAATTTCATAATAAATTTATTCTTAATATTTTAAAAAAACTACCTTCATTTTGTGTGTGACAACTACCAGAGTTTTGTTACTTAATTACCGATATATTATTTTAGATAAACTGTTATATACCGAACGTAAATATGAAATAAGTTATCATGAATCAATTCAAGTTATTCTTGGACTCATAACATGAAATCGCTTCAATTACTTTTCTAACATATTTTTACATAAAATTAGATATAAGCTCTAAAGCACTGCATCGCTAAGCTATAGAAATAATCTATATTTTAATAAACACATTATTTCTGTCATGTATTAGGAATTGATAACAACTCAATAAATAGTTGTAATTAATTGTTTATATATATTAACGTACAGAAATGATGTATTTAATAACTTACTCATTAGAAAATTTACGTCATTATTATAATCAAAGTTTTATTTA
The DNA here is from genome assembly GCA_036971475.1 of Prosapia bicincta. NCBI lineage: Eukaryota > Metazoa > Arthropoda > Insecta > Hemiptera > Cercopidae > Prosapia > Prosapia bicincta. The sequence goes on from JBAIZL010000003.1 coordinate 28,999,736, forward strand.
ACTAGAAGTCAGTCTAATTTGTAACTTATTGTTTTGTAGATTGTAAATATATAATAAGACTCTTTGATGATCTCAGGTAACTCGTATTATTAGTTTTTGTATTACACTTGTGGTATTGGATTTGTTCCCAATATTTTTATCGTGAGGAAATATATAGTTTACGTTTTAGCACTGAGCCATGTCTTGAGAAACTTGCATAAAATATCGTTTTCCAAGTTTTATTTGCCCGGCATTAGCTTTAGGAGTTGAATGCACTCAAGAACATTTGTCCCACTCGATGACTTCAACAGTACTTCTGCAATGTACTTAGTCTATTAAATTTTAAGTACTATTCCAAGTGGCTGTAAATCAAACATTATATGCAGCAAGAACTATAAACGACTGTTTCGTTTAATTTATAGGTGTCCAGGTCAGGGCGTTGATTAAATTTCTTCTTTAATTAATTTATTTAGCAAACACTTGCAAAAGCAAACTATAGGAATGCTTTACTCTATTAGATTAACACTAGCATATATATATATATATATATATATATATATATATATATATATATATATATATATATATATCGCAATATGTATTCTTGTGTAGTAATAAAGAACGAGTCAAAATACAAATACAATGAATTATAATTGAATATGCAGTTCTATATATATATATACATAGAGAGAGAGAGAGAGAGAAAGAGAGAGCAATGTTGTTACTGTTTATCAACGAAAAGCTTTGAATAAAAATTAATAAATAATTCTTGTATTTGAATGACCTCAGTTGTTTTTCATTATTATACAAGAAAACATATGTAAGTTATATATATATATATATATATATATATATATATATATATATATGTGTGCGTGTGTGTGTGTGTGTGTGTGTGTGTGTGTGTGTGTGTGTGTGTGTGTTTGTGTGTGTGTGTGTGTGTGTGTGTGTGTGTGTGTGTGTGTGTGTGTGTGTGTGTGTGTATGTGTGTGTGTGTGTGTGTGTGTGTGTGTGTGTGTGTGTGTGTGTGTGTGTGTGTGTGTGTGTCTTTGTGTGTGTGTGCGTGTGTGTGTGTGTGTGTGTGTGTGTGTGTGTGTGTGTGTGTGTGTGTGTGTGTGTGTGTCTTTGTGTGTGTGTGTGTGTGTGTGTGTGTGTGTGTGTGTGTGTGTGTGTGTGTGTGTGTGTGTGTGTGTGTGTGTGTGTGTGTGTGTGTGTGTGTGTGTGTCTTTGTGTGTGTGTGTGTGTGTGTGTGTGTATGTATATGGGAATGTGTAACTGAAGTGTCAAGTTATTAATATAGTATACCATATGTAATAATTAATTTTAATATCATTTATAATACAAACATACATACAAGTTTATTGTAGATGATTGATAGCTTTCGAACAACAACTATAAAATTAACATATATTTTTATAAACACTTGTATCCCTTTATTTGTCTGATTTAGGCCTTTTTGTATTCATAGAAGCTAAATATTGTATATAATTTTAAAAATACATATTATTAAAAGTAATATTTTCCTATCATATTGTATGTTTGTGAATTCTATTTTCTGTACTGCCATCACTTATTACATTATAATTTTAAAAAGCTAATTTAAACTTTTAAATAAAATATAGTCTAAACTATCCTTGATAACTTGATTCTGTCTTTCAATACCGGTATGAAAAACTCATTATCGCTGTAGTAAGAAATATTAATAAATCAAACCTACTTGTGACCATCAAATAACTCAGCGGCATTTGACAGAATGCAATTTTTAACTTGTGCAAAACATTTAATAATTTCTGTATATAGGATTTTAATTAGAATCGATGACTTCTGTACTTCATTATAGTATGAATCCTGTCGTTTTTATTTTTACGTTTCCCGACATCATACTTAAATCTTGTTTACCATTTTTAGGATTAAGGTATATTGATAAAATATTTATTTAGTTACTGAATAATTGTTAGATTTTCAATTTCTGAAATATTAATTACAGTAATATAAAGCTTATTACAAATACACATTATATATATATATATATATATATATATATATATATATATATATATACATATATATATATATATATATATATATATATATATATATATATATATATATGTATATATATATATATATATATATATATGTATATATATATATATATATAGCCTATATATAATTTTTTATAATAACGAAACTCCCAAAGATAGGAAAATATTTGTATAATATTTAAAACTAAGAGATCTGATTTTATTGCAAATACACATTGCACCAAACTGTCTCTGTCAGAGGGCACTCAGTTGTAAATCGTATGGCCAAAAAGGGTTACTGCAAGCACCTGATATACCATAAATAATAATATTTTTCTAAAGATTTAATTGTATGTAAACCAAGACGTGACTCGATCACTGGAGAGGAGAGTTACCTCTCCACATCGAGGCAACCATCCAGATTAAGGAGAAACATTTTTAAAAATGCAGACCACAAAACACATGCAGCTTGGGAAATATCCAGAAGTTCCCACTTATGCTAAAGAGAAATCTAAAAAGGGACGTAAATTTAGCTTCAAAGACTAAAAAGTAGCAATGTAAATTTGAAGAGGGGATGAAACCCGAAAGTATCCAAAGGAGGAGTTAATCGAATCCTGGATTCGAGGAAGATACGTGCTAATTTTGGTAAAAAGTTCTAAATTAAGGTAAAAAAGTAAAGTCGCTAAGTAAAAGTAGCAAGTGATATTAAGTGAGAGAGAAATAATTAAGTAGTAAGAGAAATTAAGCGAGGGAGATATTACAAAAATAAACTTCAGTTACGGTATAGAAGCATTCTTAGCAAATAGAGAAAAGTTAAATTAAGTGAGAGGAAATATTATTAAGTGAATGGGTGTCAAGTGAAGTCAAACAAGAAATCAACTATAAATAAAAAAATGTATATTAAATTCAAAACCAACTCTTTAAAGTAAACAGAAATTCTAAAAATCGTATAAACTTCTCATAATTGTTTTAAAGAAATAATGAGTAATTCAAGCCAGTAAATATAAATTTTATTAAACGATTTGCAGTATCTTATACACGCCTTAAGATAATTAAGAACCTTTTATAAGATTTATTAATGGAATAATAAATATAAGAGTTTTGTTGCCTACCGGCAAATGAGGGCTAAATCAAATTAATTATGTATAACTCTCTCTAATTGCTACACCTTTGTGCTAAGTTTTAAAGTAAATCAGTTATTGGAAAAAAAGGAATATGATATTATTTTGATTCCATTAGAGTCACAGATCCTGTAGAACAACTGAAAGTAAAGGTATGTAAATATATATAGTATAGTATTTTAAATAACACTAGTATCAGAATCAATCCCCCCCCCCAACAAAGTAATGAGCATTCATTCTTATTTTACGTTCGCTATTTGATCACCAAATTGCCAGTTTCAAATATTTCTTTTTCCAGGTACCCAAGGTGAGAGAATGTGGTGGGGGAGTAGAAGAGGAGCTGTGGGGATATTTTAATTAGCAGCAAAGTCTGCACCAGAATATACGTATCACTCTTCAGCATCACACGACACTTGCACTTAGCGCGATCAAACGTAGTGTAAACATGTCTAAATATCCAACACGAAATGATGAGTTTTTTGATGAAATAGAAAGGTAGTGGGCACTTATTTAAAAATAAAACTAAACAACATTTTATGAAATATAATTTGTAATATAGGCTTTATAACATGAAATACCTGTCAAATATTGTATATAGTAAAATCACCATTTGTAAGAAATATGTCTTTAAAACTTACAGACACCGTTCATGATTTTTTTATAATATACGTTACGTATATTTCACGCTAATCACTTCGGATGCCCAGAAAACTGATAACCTGCTCTTCCAAGATCTCAGTGACCTTTCTGGACCTCTCTCTTTAGACTTTCTAAAGTCTGGAGTCTATCTTTAGACTTTCTTTTAAAGGCCTACTAAATTACACAATTGCCCTCCCCCCATTTTATAAATACTCCCTTCAATTCCACACATTTTCTAGGTTAAAAAGTTAGTCTTGGGCATTTTAGTTAATTTTTGAATAGTCTTAAGCAGATCGAAATTTGACTTTAAGTAACATTATTAGATTTTAAATATAGTTAGTTTTTAAAGGCATTTCTCGTAAAATTACAAAGAGAAAATAATCATTCTAGACCTCCAAGTCTAGAGTTTAAATAAAACCAATCCCTCAGCTCTATACCACCTTCTATATACCTTACGTAATTCAATGTCATCCCAAACTGAACCCCCCCCATTTTATTAGTTAAATACCAACAGCTAGAATCCAAAATGCAAGGCAACCTTGCGGTCAATGTTAAAGAAAACACACATTGAAAAACTACGGTCTTACAGAAACCCCTCCTTGTCTGACTGAACGACTGAAAAAAATAATGTTATTCCTAAGGTATTGTTATTTTAGGAACTAAAGGAAAAATGTACTTACTTACTAGCCAACGTCCACCCTTGGCAGTTAAGCCATTTGGCGACGCGCTGTCCAGTAGAGATGGGCCTCTTTAAAGATGGGACTGTAGTAATCCTGGGCCCAGTCCAGGGCTGTGCAACCATTAAGGTGTTCGGCATTCATAAGTTCACCACCACACAGCAGACACTCCGGGGTCGGTAGCACATGAATGCGGTGAAGGTGTGCAGCAAGGTAATCATGACCTGTTTTCAATCCGAAAGCTGCAACGCTAACAGCTCGGAGCAGTTATGGACAATTAAACTGCCCGTCACAAGACTTCCCACCGTTATCCATCTGAGAGTTCTCTCAATCGACCGTGATTCTGTTTTTTGGTGGACGTCGTTTTTAAGGACCTGGAGGACTGTAGTGAACTCAGATACTCGGGCTGAGGGAGGCTTGTTCCCTGCTCGGTTAGTTGATCAGTCTTTTCATTGCCAGTGATGTTTACATGACTCAGGATCCACTGTAAATTGAGTACCCACCCGGTATTTATGAGAGCATTTAGTTTTCTTCTACAAGCGTCTATGGTCCTACTACAATCAGTCTGTGAGTTCTCATCGGGGTTCAAGATGGAGGTCTTAGAGTCAACAAGGAAAACGACCTTAACCGGAGCAGTCAGATTCTAAAGTGCAATATGGATGCAGCATATGTGGCAGCTACCTCACCGTCGTAGTTGCTAAGGTGGGCCCCGACAGCAGAAAATCCTTCTAAATATATGCAGTAGTATGCAGCACCTGTTTCGCGTGATCCAGGTATGGATGATCCATCTGTGTATGGATCTGTGTATCCATCTCCATTTGGAAACATTCTGGTGCAGGATTTTTCATTAAAAATAGTAACAAAAGAGTAAATGAATATTTTATAACTTTCTATTATTCCATCCCCAGCAATCTCAAACATTTGTTTTTTAAGATAAGATGAACAATGAGTGATAAGATCTAGAAACAGTATCTGGTTTGGTCTTCTAATGGAAGTCATTTCGGCTTTTTATCATTTTTAGGTTTGATTAGGATTAAGACGCAATACGACAATCGACTGGCCCATATTGATGCAGGATAGTACAGAGTAAAAGATAAAGAATACGGGTGAAGGAACAGTTGAAGTAAAATGGAATTTTTTATGGTCATTTTCATCAATAGATAAACCTTCCTAAAGAATGATTGTGAAGTTTATTCTGGGCTTGTAAACAAAGTGACGTCACAGAATTATTTTAAAATTTAAACAAAGAACTTTATTTGTTTTAACACATAAATAAGTTTAGGACTTGTTGAAATTTAATAAACTTCTATCTTCTGATTTCTTAGGAGAAAATATTATTTCTAATATTTTTACTAAAATAAAAAAATTCTTTCTCATTTTTTTTCAATTAATAAAACACATAACAGCTTGAACTAAAAAATAAATTTTCTAACAATAAAAAAGGGCAACTAATATTAGTATTAATAATAACTACTTTTTATATTCCCTAGCATACTTCCCTTCATAAAGCCATTATTATCTTATGGTTGGTTAATACTGTGAGAACAAAGCTGAAACGACGTAGCTCTCTACGTCGTCAGGTTAACATGACGTCAGTATTATATGAAATCCTACGATGCCAAGAAATAAGTCGATATGAAAACCTGTCCCATAAACAATATATTGCTTTGAATAGCTGATAATTCCTGCGTGTGTTTTTATTTTACAGTTATTTTACTTCAAGTCAAAAGTGTTGTGAAAGGCGAGCTTCAAGGTTCAATAAATGCAGTGTTATAGCCGGGTCATAAATGGTACGTTGCGTTATGGGTACAAATATTTTCTAAATAAATTTATATATATATAGCTCAGGAAAACAGTTAGAACTATATCGAGCAAAAAAGCTTTAATATTGTTGAAAGTATCTGAATTAAAATGTTAAAAGAAAATAAAAATATTAGATTTATTATAAAACAAAAAGAAAAAATATCCTTGAAGTTGAGGATATAGAAGAGAGCATATTTTCATAAAAGCACAAAAATTTCAAAAAAAAGGAAAAGTAAAATTACATTGACCCTATTACATAACCAATAATTACTTAAGGATCATTTTCTGACTATTCCTAAGCAGATAGTTCTACGAAAGTTTCCTTATCTAATTGAACTTAAAATTTTAATTGAGCTTAAAGTTTAATTAACTCAAGTTAAACTTGAGTCGATTTTACCTAAATTGATCGTTATCTAATCTTTATTTTTATATAAGCACAAATTTCTTCAAACGCCCTATTTTTATAGAATTTCAAATTGAATAGTGCGTTTGTCTATCGCTGTTGAACCCAAAACCAAACTCGGCTATTAAATTCCGATGATAAACTTCCATTTTTAATACGTTAGAATTAACCGAAATGGGTTAGGTTTTCTTTTCTTGTGTTGCCTGAAAGAAAAAATGTTCACTCATCCCGTTGCTTGTCGGAAAATGGTGAACCATGTTTATGCGAAAGCTTTACTACCCCGATAAGCTTGGCCCTTAATTTAAGCCAAATTTACCAAATCGTCATTCACCCTCTCGATTCGGTGAATATTGAGTCAAATATTGTGACTGTCCTGCAGATGTTCGTAGTTACGGAAGACAGGAAGGCCATGTTGGAAGCCATGACGTAACACATGTTCGTAGCTTTGAACGTGCATAAAACGGAAGACACAACCTGAATATTCTATACTAGTATTTGGTGAAATCTGGTCGAGACCACTGGCTAGAGCACTCGTGGCTTCTCGGCAGTGACCTGTCCAGCTAATCAAGTCCCGAAATCCAGGGTAGTGTCCAGGGTACTGCTGAGTGGAAGGTCCTCAAGCTTAGGTCACATACTTCAGGTTACTTTAGTAGCAGTGCTTCTTCATGAGCATTGTAACCTTCATTTCTTTACCCAGAACAAAGCAAATCCTTTATATACTTCGTTTAAACCTTTCTTGCTTGTACTGAGTTCCTTTCTCTGATTATAGTCCCGCCCATCCGTATAGTCAACTGAGGCTGCGGCCATAAGTATGGACCTTCTGCCGAACAGATTGGGTTTATATCGATACTATCCGCCGTCTACAGGAGGCAAATTAACAATGGTTTAATATATTGTTTAGATACTATCGACCTTCGTTGATACCAATATAAATGTATGTTACGGGACAACCTTCTCCCTGCCATGTTTCCAAACACAAGTAGTTTAAAAGGCAACAGAAACCATAGTCTCTGGCTGAAGTACAAGGTCTCGCCTTAGTCGCGACCTAGTAAAATATCGATGCTTTACAGAAGGATTTTACTCTAGCATTAGAGGATCAACAACCAAATCCTTAAGTACTAGATCTCAGACACTAGCTAGATTCTAGGATTCTGGTTCCGTTAGTGAGTGGTTTTATGTTGTTTGCGATCTCTATTACATGGTTTCATAGACTCGATACATTTTTCTATTAACGTGCATTCTTTGAGAGTAAGCTCTATCAATAACTTGTTTTTTTCCCACCATCTTTCCTTGCTCCAGATTTTTCTTGTATACACAACTTTCTTCTTAGTCAAATACTAATTGGACATTTTTGTAATAGCATGTAATGAACCATTATAGCTTCATTATAACAGTTTTATTCCCTCTAAATTAATCTATTTCAAGATATTGTAATTATCTGAACAGATGCAAGTTCTATGAACTGCGTTATAGCTTTAAAATGGATAGAAAACTTCACAAACAAATCCCATTTATTGGCGAACACTTTTCTGCTAGATGCTTTCAGCATTCAATTTTCCCTTGGCGTTCGCATTCGTGGAAGGACAAAGTGTCACACATGAATATCCTCGATATAGGACCACTTTCCTTCACTTCATATCTTATTATCTCAATGCAGTACGTACAAGTCCCAGATAGGCTTATTTCTCGATTTAGAACACATCTGATTCGCGCTCTTGCGGTTCAGCCAAATTTTCAGAATATTTCATGTTGTAGAAAATGGAATTACTAATTATCTTACACATCTAATATTCCTCAAATATTTGCATATTGAGTTTTCGCACCTAAATAGAGACCTATTAGCACTTGTTTTTATCTCGACTATAATTTTTTAAATCAAATTTCAAACAAAGTTTTTGATCTCTTCCCCGTGCCTAATGACTCATGACAATAAGTAGACACCACTAAAAAGTTGTTTCAAAGTGATGATATCATTTTTACGAAACTAGATTGCGGAGATAAACCTAAAAAATATAACAAATTGGAGCAACAATGACGTTTTTTTATTTATAACAAATAAAACCGCCTAATCACAAAACCTTATTATTTAATTCATCATATACATTTCAACTCCAAAGCAATCATCTTCAGAGGAAATGATTGCAAAAATAAATACTCCTGTTATGTAATAACTTCCTCTGACGATGATTGCTTTCCGATCGAAATGTACGTAAGTGTTTAAATAAAACGTTTTTGTGATTTAGAGGTTTTATCTATTCAAACAAATATTTAAAAAATATATCTAAGGAATTTAATAATAATTATAATTAATATCATATCATAATAATAATAATTTTATAATATATCATAAGTAATAGTTTGAGTAACTAAGCAAAAACTATTAACTTATTTGCTATGTAGCGAGTAGGCGAACAACTGTTTCGAAACGCGTCAGCAAGTAAGTTAATAGTTTTCACTTAGTTACTGAAATAATTATTTAAGAGATAGGCCTGCCTACTCAGTATAATCTGAATTCCGTATAATAATTTACGTAATTTTTTACTAATGTAAATACCAGTTACTAAATTTAAGCAATTTAAATATAATAAGTCATTTTTGTCGTTTGAGGGATGAAGTTGAGAAGTACCAAAACTTATGAAAAGCATAAAATTTTTAAAAAAATCAACAAATGAAAAAGTATTTTATAAGAAATAATGACCTTCAAAACAGCAACTGTGTACTCAAGAAATAGAAATGATTAAAAATTTTCTAATGCAAATTTGATAATTAAATAAGACTTGAGTAAGTGTTTACGTTTTGGTGAAGAAGTGTTGATTTATTTTTTGAAAATATTTGTTATTTAAACTTCACCGTGCGCAGAGTTCCTCACCGTTTTGGTTGTTGTATTTTCACCGGAAAATAACTTACGGAAGAGTGTCACGTACGGGCAGACACACTAGTCCATCCTTAATCTACGTACGAGCTTAATTGCACCTGATATATGAGACAAAGAGAGCCATTGCCTCCTAATCTCTGTGTTCATTAGACGAAGTGTCCCGCTTCGAGATCAGGTATGCATTGGCTACTGTTGGCTGCCACAAAAATACTGATTTATCAACTTCACTAAACAACAATTACGTTAGGTTAGGTTAGGTAGCATGCCAGGACAGTTGTACAAATGATGATTTCCACTGTGTCGTGGTACTTGGGTAAAGCCAGCTGTGTTCGTTGGTGGTAAATAGTTGAGATCTTTTGTTTGGAGGATGTTTCTAAAAGGTTTTTTTATTTTTAAATCAGAAATGGCAACGTACAAATCGCATTTAAAGACCTTATATTCAGAATAATAATTACCATACATTTAAAAATGGAAATAAAAAAACCAAGTACGTACTACAGAAACGTTTGTTCATTATTCTATATGTTTCTACAATATAAAAAATTGTTCTGCCTAATACAAAACCTTAAAAACCTTTATAAAAAAGTATTTAATGTTAGGAAAGACAGAAGAAGACACTAAAATGTATACCTTTATATCAGCTACAATGCACAAAACTAATTTTATAGATTATATAATAATTGTTTTTCTAAAGGTGTTTAATATTACAGTTATATTGACCATTTATATCCAGAACAGAAATAGGCTTTGACAAGGATATTGGCAAGTTTCTTAGAACCGAAAACGACAGTTTTAAAAATATCTAATTTTTTTCTACCATTGTTCAGATAACGCATAATTGGAAATCCACTACTGTAACTCAGGTAAGTAACCCAAATGGAACAATTTCACAAAATTAACACTTTAAGGCTTATAATTGTTCGCCAATAACGATTCACGTCTAAATATAATTCACTATGTTAAAAATTACAATAAATTCGATGTTTAAAGGATTCCTCAATACACACATCTTCACTTCTATCAGGAATATTTGTATACATATAAGTACTACATTTTTCTGCATTTCCTAAAATTAAAATATTTTTTTTGACTGACGCATTTCGGAATAACTCCATTCTCAAAACTTTAATAATACGTCGCGTAGAACTGTACTAATAGTGAAACCTTAATAGAAGTACTAATAAAAATTGAGTTATTCCGAAAAGCGTCAATAAAAAAAATATTTTAAAGTTAGGAAAGGTAGAAAAATGTACTCAAATGTTAAGATAAAAATTGTTTGTGTATATGCACTCACAAGTCTTGATATTATTAAAAGACAGTTGATATGTGAGTCAATAACATTTATTTTCGAAATATCGGCGACGTTTCGATATCTATTTTGCCATCTTCATCATCCCTAAAGTACATACATAAACTTATATAATCAAATTTCCAAATCAATACCAAATCAATTTTGTATTATAATTAATTTGCCAACTATATTAATTTTATATATGTACTTCAGCCCAGATGAAGATGGTAAACTAGCTATCGAAACGTCACCGTTATTTGAAAATAGATGTTTTTGAGTGATACATCAACCTCTTTCAATAATAATAATAATAACGACATAAACATTGTTTATTCAATTGGTTATTGCGTCATGAATGTATTATTTTATCACTATAAAATATCTTCTTTTTGTGGTAAAATATATAAGCGTGTTATTAGCTTGTACTTGTACTTGTTTAGATCTGTCTGCTGTTTTCTTATTTCTACAGATATATAAGATATATTTTTCAGAAAATATTTATTAAAAAATTTCATACAACTACCATATGTATACACTATGTAAAACGAAATAGCAAAGATTGTGTTATGTAAATGCGAAAATGATAAGATTAGAAAATTTAAAAAAGAATTCCAAGACAGTGTGCAGTATTCTTTAACACGTATGTATTTTATAATATTTTCAAAAGGGAATTTTCTTTCGCTACATGATTGACATAAAACAGGTATTCGCAAGCAATACATATTATTACAAGTATCTTATTTCAAAACGCCGCGCACTGCAAAAATTTAAATTCCTCATGCAAAGCAGATGTGGGAAAACTATTATCGAACTCGACGCTTATAT
>JBAIZL010000003.1:29013872-29076372 GCA_036971475.1 Prosapia bicincta
AAAAAACACACACATAATACAATTTAAGAGTATGAAATATTAAACTGTTTTAACAATACGCCACTCAAATTGCGTTTTCCATTTATGATACACTGGTTGAGTCGTTCTCGGAAATTATTGCGTATCTATCACTTTGTTGCCGGGTGGAATTTTTAAAATTTAATTGTGTATTCTCTGTGTTAATTGTGTAAAATAGTTAAATAATTGTATTTAAATAGAAATACGCTGTTGTCTTTAACTACACAGTTTTCTAAAAACTAGTCTATTTAAAACTTTAAGTAATAATGAATACGGATTATTGTAATTATTTGAAAATTTACAAAGATTGAACAGAAAAATTGTGAACAAATGTCTCACGAACAATAAACAAAGAGACACAAATCAGCTAATGAGGCACTCCAGAGGATAAATTCCGTTTAAAAAGTACTGCTTTATAACCAATTTAATACAATGTATAATATATCTCGACCAAAAAGGTTGAATAGTAATTAAAAATCTATCGAGCAATGGAGCATTGTTGTCGCAAGTGAAATTCTACAAGTCCGGCAATTACAAACATATATTAAGTTTCTTTATTAAAGCCGAGCGAGCCAAGCCCTGAGAGTGAGTGATCGGGCCGGCTACTGGTGTTGCAGCAGCCACTCCCTGCCACTCTGCCTGAATAATAACTTCCATTACTATATCATTAAGCAGACTTTACACGGCGGATTAATTTCGCTGCCGGTCCGTCTTCGTTACCATTCCGTTCGCAGCAAATTTCCTAGCTTCAGTTTCATTAGTGGACATTTTTAATTGGAGCCAGATTTCGGGCAGATTGTTGGCTTTCATTCTATCAGACTCCAAAATCTATTCTTAACAGCGAGACAATTCTGAAGCAAATTGTGATAACAATATAATACAACTAATTTTAATTTTACTTTCGTGTAAACTATCTCCGCTCTACTCTTGTTCGTGTAAACTTCAACTGTATTCGTTTTTGATAACTTATGTTTAAATTTAATAAATTAGTTAAACATTTTTTATATTTAGTGTATATTGTTGTTATAATTTTTTACCTGAAAAAACTTAAATATAATTATTACAAAGATTATTATTTTATTTGAAGTTTTGTTAAAATTAAAGTGTCTAAAATAATGTTCCGAATTAGAAAATGGACAATTTTCAAATTTAATTGTTGGCGCTGGTAAACTAGATGGAAGTCTCTCCTGGGCCTGCTTTATGTATACTCCCTACCCACGCGGTCCTTAATGCTTGCTTACTTATCCTAATAGTAGCATTATCAAGGTAGAATCCAACTAGAACAATGGCAATGTTTCAATTCCTACAAGTTACAATGAACCACAACACAAAGACAATCAAATAACGGCTAAGATGTCATTATAAATTTATACAACTTTAAGGACCTGTATATGTGTTGTATGAAGCTGTCATTGTCAGTGGATATTATTACAATGAATGTTATTACAATAATGTTTGCTATTGTTATCAGAGGCCAAATAAAGTTGGAGTTCCACCCTTTGACTAAGAAGACTTGTTTATTAAAACGTGCATACATAATTATTGATATTATTTGCTTATTAAAACATAAAGATTTATTCTTGCACAACTTTGACATATTGGTTATTATTTTGGGTATATTGTGAATTCCAGGGGAAGGCGCATCATCCCTACGGTAGTCAGTAATAGCAGGACAGAAGTATAAGATTTGCTTAAGGGCATATTATACCTTCATTTCAATTATTCTAATTTACAACCATTCTTACAAGGAAGCGGAAAGGGCAGACACCACACTATGAACACTGTCTACTTCAGGGATATATCTTACAAAAACGGTTATATTTCCCTTAAAATTTACATATTGCTCACAAAATGATCTGATAAACAGTTTTCTTTTTAAATATAACCAGAGGGAGCCAGCTTTTTCCAAGAGCTTCTGTACACATTGTAAGGATAAGAAGAAGACGTATCTGAATCAAGAATCAAAACCTGTTCTTGAAGAGGAATATTTTCTGAAAAGAAAATATAGTGTCTAGGTGTAAAACTTCACAAAAATCAACATTACCATCATTTTACGGACATACATTCTTAGGGACCTTAGTGAGTACTACCCATTACTATAACTCCGATAGAGAAGAGGTATAATACAAGTAATCTACACTGTGAGTAATTTACATACTCCCTGTATCAGAGGATGATATCACATCGTGTCTTTAATTTGCTCATTGTATTTACTTACAACTTCCTTTATCTGGGTATGGCTAAATGTCTTTATACAATCCCAGAAAATAGTTGGTTTATTCCAAGCATACGCAAACGGGAGATATAGTGCTTTACTAACTTTCTTATTCGGGAGTTTTTTGTCATAAAATTAATTAATTAAAATTCGCTAGTGTAATCCTCTTGATTAAACATAGGGTTTTATGTAAAGAGCTAAGTGAAAACTATTACTTACTGACGTGTTTCGAAACTGTCGTTTCATTGACGAAGCCTAACCTGTTACTCCTTTCCACTTAGATCTTTAAATAATTACTTTTAGAGTTATCTACATTTACAATCATTTCGTATCATTCCCAAAATAATAAACATTACAAATCCCCTAATGCCACTACAAGTGGACAAAACTAATTAATTCGTAACAAAATTTTAAATATCAATAACTTAAACTTATATTCAAATATTTCATCTTTTGAAGATAAAAACTCACATTAACTCACTATAACATTATGTTTACGCACTTTTTATATAACTATAATATACTTTGGTCATTTCCTTTTATGCAAGAGTTACTGATTTGACATAAAAAAGTAGGCCTACCTGGCAATATAGAAAGCCCTTAGGACCACAGTAAAAACATAGAACTTGTATTTACCATAAAATAAAAAATATTTAAGAATCCCCAAAACATCCTCCCTTTATAAACACACAAATGTTTATAAGTTTTTTTAAACAATAGAGCATTACATTAAAATATATCTACAAAGTAATCATCGGGGATGGATTTGGTGATACATAAAAAAATGAAGTTTGTTTACATAGCGTAAATTGTTTCCCTTGTAAAAAAGGCCCCATTCGGTACATGAATACCAAGGAGGCCATGTTACACATATATTCCTAGCTTAAGTTAGGGACATAACACCCCCCACCCCGTAATAGAATAAATAGGGAACATCATAGCATCGCCTATTTAGAGTAAATCAACCCTCTGTGATATAGGTAAAACTGGTGATACAATTAGGTAATAATAAGAAAATAACTGAAAGCTCTTTTTTACGATCACATTGGGGAAATAGTGTATTATTTTATTTTCAATCCTACGAGACTAAAAGTTTTTGGGTTTTTACTGTTTACTTTAGTTTTTAGTTTACAAAGTTATAATTTTTGTAATATTATTTTTTTTAATTATGTACAAACTTCGTTTACACTGAAATTTAGCACGAACTAAACCTCCCTATAAGTTAATCGTACACTATTAATACCAGGCGCATTATTAAGAATTAACTAGTTACGAAATTATCATAAAACATAACTACAGTTTAAAATTGTTTGCGCTAGGGGTTTTTTCACTAACAAAAGCCATTCACGTCGAGTTAATAAATCCTCTTAGCGGCGTTTCATATTTCCTCGTTAATTAACTTCACCTGCAAACGTAATCACAGACGAAAGCGTATTAAAAGTAAACAAAGAACATAAACAGACAAGTTAGCAGTAGTTATGGAATGAGGGAAAAGCACGCAGCTCAAGTTGCCAATAAACACTGATCTAGCAACAAGTTCGTACATTAACTGTGCTTAGTCGGTGCCATTAATTGTTGGGTGTGGCGTTCTACTCGTGCCGTTTATTATCAACAATGGACAATTTTATTTAAATGTTAATAAAGATTTTATTAATTATGTAAACAGACTGTTAGCCAACGGAAGCTAGCTCTTGTCATATTTCCGTGGTTTTAAAGGTAATCGTGTTTAATATAAAAACATAGTATTTTATTCACCCACTATAAACAGTGCGCTGGGACTAATGTACACATAGTCCTACTACTCAAACTCTCTTAGCTAACTTTATTTACATTCATTAATCCGTCTGCAAGTTACCTAATATAAAAAATCACAACTCCGTAAAATACCATATTGGTATACTTTATAAATGATTTTTTTTTACTATGTAAACAATGAGTAGCGATTATTATTTATAAATAATACTATAATTCCAGAAAGGAAAAGTTAAATCATGTTTCACTCAAACTTTTAATCTTAATGATAGATCCTAAAATGAGCTACCATCCTTTGCCAGAAGCTTCTGCTTCCATGGTTGTCTTCACGATATGGCTGCTTGTTATTAAAGCTGCACGAAGCTATAAAACGAAAGCAGGGATCTTCTTGAGGAACACCACAACCAGATCTAGCGAGCTTGTCAGTTGCTTTCCAGGTTGTCTTCAATATATAGCTGCTTGTTATTAAGGCTGCACGAAGCTAGATAACGAAAGCAGAGATCTCCTTGAGGAAGACAACAACCAGATCGATCGATCTTGTCAGCTGCTTCCCAGGTTGTCTTCACTATATGGCTGCTTGTTATTAAGGCTGCACGAAGCTAGATAACGAAAGCAGAGATCTCCTTGAGGAAGACAACAACCAGATCGATCGATCTTGTCAGCTGCTTCCCAGGTTGTCTTCACCATATGGCTGCACGAAACTATAAAACGAAAGCAGGGATCTTCTTGAGGAACACCACAACCAGATCTAGCGAGCTTGTCAGTTGCTTTCCAGGTTGTCTTCAATATATAGCTGCTTGTTATTAAGGCTGCACGAAGCTAGATAACGAAAGCAGAGATCTCCTTGAGGAAGATAACAACCAGATCTAGCGAGCTTGTCAGCTGCTTCCCAGGTTTTCTTCAATATATGGCTGCTTGCTATCAAGGCTGCACGAAGCTAGATAACGAAAGCAGAGATCTCCTTGAGGAAGACAACAACCAGATCGATCGATCTTGTCAGCTGCTTCCCAGGTTGTCTTCACCATATGGCTGCACGAAACTATAAAACGAAAGCAGGGATCTTCTTGAGGAACACCACAACCAGATCTAGCGAGCTTGTCAGTTGCTTTCCAGGTTGTCTTCAATATATAGCTGCTTGTTATTAAGGCTGCACGAAGCTAGATAACGAAAGCAGAGATCTCCTTGAGGAAGACAACAACCAGATCTAGCGAGCTTGTCAGCTGCTTCCCAGGTTTTCTTCACTATATGGCTGCTTGTTATTAAGGCTGCACGAAGCTAGATAACGAAAGCAGAGATCTCCTTGAGGAAGACAACAACCAGATCGATCGATCTTGTCAGCTGCTTCCCAGGTTGTCTTCACCATATGGCTGCACGAAACTATAAAACGAAAGCAGGGATCTTCTTGAGGAACACCACAACCAGATCTAGCGAGCTTGTCAGTTGCTTTCCAGGTTGTCTTCAATATATAGCTGCTTGTTATTAAGGCTGCACGAAGCTAGATAACGAAAGCAGAGATCTCCTTGAGGAAGATAACAACCAGATCTAGCGAGCTTGTCAGCTGCTTCCCAGGTTTTCTTCAATATATGGCTTCTTGTTATCAAGGCTGCACGAAGCTAGATAACGAAAGAAGTGATCTAGTTGAGGAAGACCACAATCAGATCTAGCGAGCTTGTCAGTTGCTTTCCAGGTTGTCTTCAATATATAGCTGCTTGTTATTAAGGCTGCACGAAGCTAGATAACGAAAGCAGATGTCTCCTTGAGGAAGACAACAACCAGATCTAGCGATCTTGTCAGTTGCTTTCCAGGTTGTCTTTAATATATAGCTGCTTGTTATTAAGGCTGCACGAAGCTAGATAACGAAAGCAGATGTCTCCTTGAGGAAGACAACAACCAGATCTAGCGATCTTGTCAGCTGCTTCCCAGGTTGTCTTCACCATATGGCTGCTTGTTATTAATGCTGCAGGGATCTCCTTGAAGAAGGCCACAGCCTGATCTAAAGAGCTTATCAACTGCTTCCTACAAAAGGAATCGCATCTCATCCAATACACTTTACATTTAGCCTATGTAGCTGTATTTTCCTGTTTCCAGGCTATGCTGGAAATATAAAATACTTGTGGAAGGTAGTTTTTAGTACCTACATTATTAAAGATTTTACCTAAAAAGTATAACTAAAAAAATCAAAAATCATGCATCATTTATCTATAAATGTTGACCACACACCACCAGAAATTATTCACGTGTAAATAAAACGCCACCAAATTCGTGCTGTTGTACCGAGTAGTGCAGGGTTCACATCCTTGACCACTTAAATAATGAATCCTTTTGATTTAAAATGGGTCTTAGTTGTTTAATGAAGTAGCTGGGCGAATGCCTTTATTATTTATTGAACGATCGGCTAAAAAAACAAGCCATCGAAGATACAAAGAGGAATGGACCATTACGTCACAGCAACCCAAGGATGACTCCAATTTATGTTTTGTTCCTCTGAAATTAAAATGCTTTTCGAGTTTGATTCGGTAAGGGAACCGCTTATTATAGTCTAGCCACCGTGTTTGGTATAAATTGGTCTCTGTATTAACACTGCATTACTTTCAATATACAACGTGACTGTTAATAAGTGTTATTAAATATATTGGACAGCTACCGAACGGAAATTGGCTCTTTTGATTGCATTATCATTATGTAGAGATGGAAAGGTTAAACGGCTCATTGCGTTTTTATAGCAGCAATAGCGTTACCTTCTAAACCTCAAGATATTTTTCGTACCACTCAATAAATTATGCCTACCACGCAATTTATGCGTACCACTTGATATATTTTATGTACCACTCAAGACATTATGAGTACCACTCAAGACATTTTACGTAGGAATATATATAGGAAGATATTTTGCTTACCACTCAAGACATTATGCATACCACTCTACAAGTTTTACGTACCATTCTAGACGTTTTGTGTACCACTCAATACATTTTACGTAGCACTCAACACATTTTGCGTACCACTAAATGCATTTTGCGTACTACTCCTCCACACATTTTCCAGTTGGAGGATGAGAAAGTACTGTGTTGTGCAAACATTCTATTTTTACTTCATGGCAATTTCAACGATATCAAAGATTTAAAAAGGTGATTTTCTTTTTAGAATTATCTTCGACAAATTATTCAGACAGTGTTTTCTATGGTCTTGTCAAAATAAATAAGAAATTAATAGCCTGGTGAATAGCGCAATACAATCAATGCATGAATAAATAGCTTGTTTCATGTAATAAATCCGTTAAAGCTCCTTTTCTGTCAAAACTTACATTCTCCTTATATTCTTTTCAAGAATAAAACATTTTTAATCAAAACAAATAAATATTACAATTTGGTGGTTTATTACTATGTAAACTAAAGTACTATTTGTGATTAAGAAGGGGAATGGGGACTAGTTTAGAGCTCAAGGGAAAATTTGGAGAATTAAATGCCAATTCGCGCCATTCTATTACTTAAAATTAGACAACAGTTGAGGAAAGAAGTGAATTAAATTCATTCCTAATTTGCTACAATCAGTTGGCTTTTATGGAGTCACTTAAGTTGATTTTTATATTTTCACGGTCGCTTCCATAGAAGTCGTTGAGTACCGATCATGTGCACCTAGTAACTAAAAGAGGGCTGCAGATCGATAGGTCAAAAGCTGTCTCTCCACCAGTAAACGCTGCCAAATAGGTGAGAGAACCGTCATTAGCACACATAAATCCAGTTCCGTTCTTATACTCTCCATACTTTGTCCTCAAGTTGCAAGTCGAAGATCTCCAAGACAAGTGGTGTTCATTAAAATCTTCTACCAATAAGAACGGAGTCGGAAACTGGCTTATTAGGTGACTAATTCACTCTGTGGAAGGTTGTCATTAGGTGGCAAGTAGAAACAACACACAATGAACTTATACGGGACGGCTGTTTGAGCGGCTACTGATTGTAAAGGAGTTATTAAGTTTAGAGAAATAGCATCGATACAGTCACGGGCTAGAATGGCTTCATCATCTCTAACGCAGTCTTCTGCAACGAGGTCTGATCGAAAAATTTATTACTCCCTTACGTGGAAACTGTCCGATTCGTGGAGTTGTGTCTTCACCTGTTCGGGGATAGGAATCTGAGAAGGTTTTTGATTTGAGAGGGGTGGTTTTATCACGACTTCCTTTGTCTGTAGGTTTTTTAGCAACAGTTTCTGTCAGTGCCAATTTACTTTGTTGCTCAGCTGGTGGACGTTTGTTTTACTCTTTACTTTTGACGCCAAACGTTTACTACCTTTTACCAAGGCACTTTACCAAGCCTTGTGTCTTCGAACAATATATTTTGCCTGGAGACACAAGGCTCACTCAAAGATTGACTTCGTCCACCGAAAACACCCTCAGAAGAGCTCAGTAAAACTTACGAGAATTTGCAGGTTGTGCTAAACATCTGTGACCCGGGACAGCATGCGTATTCTGGCTCTGTTAACACGCTGGCAGTTGAACCATCGCCTATGGTTAGCCACAAATGATTTCACTGAGAGCTTTTGGTAGCCCGAATGTATATATTCGGGTATATCCAGTTTGCCAAATATAAGTAAGAATGAAAGAAGCTGTAGCAACCTCCACACTTTTATAAGCTTTTATACGCACGACTTCCATATTTGACAGAGAAGATAGTTCTAACTTGACTTCGTCGACACAGACGTTTATTAAATATCTACATGTGAGAGAAAGAACCACTTTGAGGAGTTTAAGGATCAATGGAGAGCCACAGATTACATGACCTTGTCAAAAAAGGAGGTCATTTTCAGATGAAAACTCATTTGGTTTTCATTACAGGTTGCAACAACCAGTGTCCCATTTCTGTTTGTTTATGGATGCGACAGAACCACCAGCACAAGCAAAGAACGCATTATTAATAAGGAAAGGAGAAACTTTCGGAAGATCCTTTCCCTCTTCAGCACATAAAATTATTAAAAACTTTGGTAATGGCAATGCTAGTGGCGTTGTCACCGTCAACGATTTACTTCCATTATCAACCCTATGCTCGTCAGCTAAATCCTGACGTACCCTCTTTAAACTAGATATAATTAAAGTTTTTGAAGGATCCATAACAGGTATTTAAGCCAGCCAGTGTGTCAGACGTTACAGAGGGAATTACTGAAACTAGTACACCCATGGATTACATTAGAATTATTTCCAACCCTCAGGTTTCTAGGGCCTATAGTTTTCCTCATTAGCTCTACCGGAGGGACATCAGTCGAGTACTCGTAATACTGTGAACAGGCTCTAACACCGGGGCACCGCGGATATTCCCTGAACAAGGTCCAAAGAGGCTGGCAGACCTGTGAACAGGCTTCAACACCGGTGCACCGCGGACATTCCCTGAACAAGGGCTAAAGAGGCTGGCAGACCTGTGAACAGGCTCTAACACCGGGGCACCGCGGATATTCCCTGAACAAGAGCTAAAGAGGCTGGCAGACCTGTGAACAGGCTCTAACACCGGGGCACCGCGGACATTCCCTGAACAAGGGCTAAAGAGGCTGGCAGACCTGTGAACAGGCTTCAACACCGGTGCACCGCGGACATTCCCTGAACAAGGGCCAAAGAGGCTGGCAGACCTGTGAACAGGCTCTAACACCGGTGCACGGCGGACATTCCCTGAACAAGGGCTAAAGAGGCTGGCAGACCTGTGAACAGGCTTCAACACCGGTGCACCGCGGACATTCCCTGAACAAGGGCCAAAGAGGCTGGCAGACCTGTGAACAGGCTTCAACACCGGTGCACCGCGGACATTCCCTGAACAAGGGCTAAAGAGGCTGGCAGACCAGTAACTGCGCTTACGTCCTAAAATTAATTGAGTTTTATAATTTTTAATATAATTCTTCTATTTGTATTTTGACTTAGTTCTTTATTAATACACAAGAATATATATTGCGATATATATATATATATATATATATATATATATATATATATATATATATATACTGTATATAATATATATATATATATACATATATATATATATATATATATATATACATATATATATATATATATATATATATATATATATATATATATATATATATATATATACATATTACACTACAGTACTTTTATTTTCGGGGTTTAGAAGACCGCGCCATATATACAATTTCGTGTAAGTTGATAAATTATTAATACTTCAAAGACCCCTATTAGTACAGAAGCAGAAACTAAGTAAGTTTTATTCGGAGTATCATAATTATCTACCAAGCCCAGCATTGTCACACTACTCGTTGACGCGTTTCGGAGAACCTCCATCAGTCAGAGCTTTTTATGAACTTCTAAAAAGTTCATGGAGTTCATGAAACGTTTTGACTGATGGAGGTCTTCCAAAAAGCGTGAACGAGTAGTGTGACAATGCTAGGATTGGGAGGGTTTTTAAGATACTCTAAATAAGAATAAAAATCCTAGCCGAAAAGTAGAAAGTTATCCAAAAAAAAGTAAATAAATAAGTAAGTTACTTTACTTTGCCTAAAAGATTGTTAGATTTATTATAAATTGTTCGGAAACTATATTATTTATAGATAAAGATTTCTTGGAGTGATTCATCAGGCTTTTTCCTCGTATACAAAGTTGTAATAAGGATAAACTGTAAACGTTGTTTTTAGGTTTCATTTATTACAAGTCTATAAAGAATCAAAACTTCAAAAAAAAAAAAAAAAAAACAGGTGAATGTTTTCAGATACAAAGGTGATATCTTTATACCACTTTTGTGATAACCCATGTCTGTTTAAACTATAAACTTCCTGAGCACAGTAATTATTATAAATCTTCGTAAGTAGTAAATATAGATTTTTCGTCTTCATGCGAAAATTAAAATCTGTTAAGGTGTATGATTGAAGGGCGTACAGTTCAGTGATTATACGATCTGAAAGCATTTAAGCTTCTAAACTGCAACATTCCTCTGTTTAATAAATGGAAAGAAACTAAATTAAATTCTGCCAACATTAGGAACCAAAAACCGTTTAATTCAATGAGATAAAAGAATAATGACTTCAAAAATTAAAGTATCCCTAACCCAAAGTTCATCCTTAATATATAGGCTTAAACAGCAAACATCCCAATAAGTCGTATTTTAAACTCTCCCTCTGATTAAAAAAACACCCTCACCGTATAACATAAGCTTCTGGGGTGAGGTCGAGGGGGTGGAGGAAAGAAGTCAAGATAAAAAAATAAAACAAGCCTAAACCCACACACTCATGAGAGTAGCACTTTCGATTGGATTTAAGAGCAATTTTTATAAATCACATTTACGATTTCATTCCTCCACCCTTACCCTCTATGCAACTTACAACCGGAGTTAAATTCTTTAAGACACTATTCAGTATGCTTTATCTCCAGCTGGGGACTACCTCAGGCTTCCGATGCATTTCTTCTTTATAAACCTAACCTATAGGCTACACTATTAAAACATACCGGATAAAACTGTTAAAGTAATAATACTAAATTTTAAAAATAAACTAATGTTCTATCAACAGCAAGCTCTATGGATGATAATGGTTTTGTTTAGTTTAATGGTAAATCCAATACTCAAAATAATGATAATTTATACACTAGTTGCGAGATTTTAACTTAATATACTATATATTTAGTTTCAAGAGTATACAACGAAATGAGTTTCAAGTGTAAACAGTATTTCAATGTGTTTTAAGGGTAACAGATTTTGGAATGGGTTTCATGTACATTTTAGTTACCCTTAAAACCCATTGTAATTCTGGGGAGCCTTGAAACACATTGCAATACAGTTTACCCTTGAAATTCATTTCAGTACTAGTTACTTGAAACCAATTGCAATACCGGTTACCCTTAAAACTAATCGCAATACTGGTTAACCTTGAAAATCATTGTACTGCTGTTTACTCTTGAAACTCATTTCCATTTTAATTTCCCATAAAGTTTATTGCAATACTAGTACATGGAACCCATTGCAGTACCGGTTAACCTTAGAACACATTGCAATACCGGTTAACCTTAGAACACATTGCAATAATGTTTAACCTTAGAACACATTGCAATACCGGTTAACCTTAAAACCCATTGCAATACTGGTTAACCTTAGAACACATTGCAATACCGGTTAACCTTAGAACACATTGCAATACCGGGTTACCTTAGAACACATTGCAATAATGTTCACCTTTGAAACTCATTTAAATTCTAGTTACCCCTAAAACCCATTGAATCACTTGTACATGTCACCCATTGCAATACCGGTTACCCTTAAAACCCATTGCAATAATGTTTACCTTGAACTCAATTCAATACTATCTACCCTTGAAAATTATTACAATTCTATTTACACTTGAAACCCGTTGAAATACTGGGTAACCATGAAACCTATTGCATCATTTGTACTTGCAACCCATTGTAATACTCGTTACCCTTGAAATTCAATACATTACTCTAACTACCCTTGAAACGCATTGCAATAATGGTTACATTAGAAAACCATTGCTTTACTTCTAGTTAATCAGATTCCAATATTAGCTACTTTTGAGACCCATTACAATACTGGTTTCCCTTGAAACCCATTGCAATACTGGTTACGCTTGAAAACCATTGCAATATTTGTTACACTTGTAAACCATTGCTTCACTTCTACTTGAACCCATTCCAATACTAGTTACTCTTGATACTCATGGCAATACTGGTTTCCCTTGAAACCCATTACAATACTAGTTAAAAATGATACCCATTCTAATACATGTTATCCTTGAAATCCATTGCAATATTTGTTACCCTTGAAATCCATCGCATCACTTCTACTTCGAACAATACTGTGCTTTAAAGTATTGAACCATGTAGTTGATATCTTTACCTTATAACGAGGTATTTTACTTTGTTGGTAATTCATATTTTTATCTTATTTTTTTCTAAACTGTAAACTTTCTTCTAGTGTCCGAGTATTAATATGAGTTTATGTGAGGGGTTAAGCATGCGAGCGCGCTCTTGTGTGAATGTGTATGTGGAGTTCATTAATATCGCTTAAAACTTTACAACATTTTACAACGATATTGCACAAACTCTTAATTATAATCAAAGTTATAACTTCCAGGAAGGTCTCAACAAACAATTGAAATAAAATAACAATTAACAGATAAAACTTGATTAAACAGGCAGTTAAATTTAACGTGCAATAACTTCTCTACTCCTCTTACGTCACACTCCGCAACCATCCAGACGCATGGGCAATAAAAACCCCTCCAAACCTGACTCTAATTTAAATAGCTCGTCAATATAGTGCGATTAAAGAAGCAATATCCCTTCTTGATATCACAAGAGTTATGGGCTTTCGTTCTACCCCAACTCGCCCCCATCCCTCAGCCCCGAGCAAAATTAGAGACGTTTTAGAAAGCTATAAAGTGGATTGTTTGAAATATGTACATTAGGCTGAGGGCGTCTCTTTTGCCATTGTTTTTGTAATATTTCAACCGCAACATCGAAATGTCGCGGTAAATAAGGAGCGAAAACCGGGCGGCTGTTTTGCGTTACCCAATCGACTCGTCTTCACACGTCTCATGAACGATTTTCTTTTGAAAAGTAAAATAATGTTTTCCAAAGCTCGTTGTGAATTATGTATTTTAAAACATTTGAAACTAATTAAAAAGAATTGAAAATTAATAAAACAAAAAAATGCTTCATAAACTCATAGTCGCCCAAATATAAAATTTCATCAGACGTAGGCGATGAACCAGTTTGTAAACAATGACGAAAAACAATATAGATTGCCATACCAATCTAATTAATTATAATTCTTTTAATACGTTTTTAATTTCACATATAATAATAAATAATATTATAGTTTATAATAAATACTATAAAGAAAATGTATTGCTATATATTAATAATAATAATAAATATATAATAACAATACGATTGAAATAAATTTACACATCTAAAGCAATATAAATGTTAAATAACATTCTCAATTTTTCTCTTGAGAAGAAAATATATCTGTGAAAGT
Source organism: Prosapia bicincta (assembly GCA_036971475.1). Lineage (NCBI taxonomy): Eukaryota > Metazoa > Arthropoda > Insecta > Hemiptera > Cercopidae > Prosapia > Prosapia bicincta. The sequence continues at coordinate 29,027,865 of JBAIZL010000003.1, forward strand.
AACCCTTTTTAAAAGTTATTTATTAAAAGCATTGCTGTTAACAAATTCTCATTACGCTAAGGAAAAGTTAAATAAATTATAAATTTTAGGAATTAGCATTTTAAAAATATTAATCGAAACGTAATTTATATTCGTACTTTGCTTCACGATATTCAACGTTTTTAGAGGTCTGAAGATAACATTTAAAATGGTGAAAATGGTGTAGACAGTGAGTTAAAGAGAAATGTAGGCTACTAATCTATATTTAATACCGTGTTTGTACAGTTATCAGTTATGAGTAGGATCGCCTACGAAGAAGCGGCAAGAGGATCGGCAAAAAGAAATACAATAAGGGTAGCCATAAAAACATCTTTTACGCTACTTAGCGGATGATCGTTTCTTAACGTGCTCACAGTAGCGCACATGAAGTTTGCTGGTCTGCATTGATGTCTTAAACAGGTGTCTTCCCGTTACGCCCTTTTAGGAGAAACTATAAAGAAAAGTTGGTAAAAGAATAGTGGGAAAATGAAAAATATTCTATCGACTGATCTGAGAATAGTTGTTCTATGACATCTAGGGTCGCTTACCTGAATCAGATCTTGCCTTGGCCGGGGCGAAAAGAGTTGTGACCACGTTTCCGGATGGGATGGTAAACATTAACGATATTCAGACTTGAAGAAATAAAATTTTTTATTGCTTAAAAATAAAAATACTATCACCAGCGACCAAAATATAATGAAGTCGGTATATTTATACAGCAATCACGTGTAAAATTAAAGAGCTGGTAAATTAGAAGTTCTGCAACGCCTCGTATCAAAAACACGTCATTGAACTGGTGACTTTAAACCCGATTCATTATAAAAACATAATTTTAGACAGACATACAGGCGCTTACCTTCTAAAAAACATTATTCGTTATGAACATAAATATTTCTGCTAGTTTAATTAAAATCACGTAACCTGGTGTTTAAGTCTCTTCTTGTTAATTCAACTTTACATCATTATGTTTACGGTTCAGGTGGTGTGATGAAATAATTGCTATTTCAGCAAGATTGATTAACCCTTCCAATAATCATTATTATTGGTTTTATTGGTCATAACTCATGTTTCAAATTATTTGGCATCAAGGAAATAACGAGATGAAAATACTAAAAAATTAATCACTCATAGTAAAATAGATAAAGTAATAAAGATTGAATTTTGATTGACTGAGTTTAGTTACTAAACTTCGCCGAAATTTTATCTGGCCTGACGCTATGTAAATTTCCATTAAGAAAGTTATAATTTTGTCTATATAATTTAACTATAAAATTGAACAATGTAAAATACTTAAATATCTTATAAAAAACTACTTTAATACAGTAGCCTCTAATTTGAATAGATCAAATTTTCCTTTTATTGGACGTTTTTAATGCTAAATTTATTATTATTTGGGGATCAATAACATAGATTATCTAAAGTTCTTAAGACTTGTAAATTTATTCCAAAAAAATTTCGGCAATGAATAGAAATGTCTTTTAAAGCTTCTATTTGTCGACAAAACTACAAACAGGTTTATAAACTTCGGGAACAGAAGTTTGACAAGATATCGAATGTCACTCCCTCTTCGTCCCACCGTAGTCCAAACGATAAGATACACTTAGCTTAAACGTCACCGTGCGAGTTAGTGCTCGGCGATAGAAGTGTTGAAGTGCCGGCCCCCGGGAGGAGACAAGCTGAGGCCCCAGGGGGCCCAGTACCGTCACAACCGTTGCTAGGTTATTTGTTGTTCTTGTGCTTGTATCACAGACTCGACATTTTTCAACTACGTTCAAACATTTCCAATACCGGGAAATGTATTGCGCCATTTGTATCCGAGGGACAGGCGAGGTGATGCTTGGCACATTCTTGTTTGTGTCGCGCGTAAATCAAGCGCGTATTGGACGGTCGTCATTTTAAAATGAGTGAGGGCTGGTTTATTGAAATACAAAATAAATTTAAATGTGTTGTAAATGCCAGTAAAAAAAGGTTGTATTATCACATTAAACACTTACGGCTTGTCATTTTATACACACACATATTTTAACATTTGGTTTTTAAATAGAGACAACAATATTAAAGTTTTAAAATAAAATATACTTTCTGATGAACAATATGATATCTTTATTCTGATTTGGTTTCTTTACTTTTGGCCAGCCTAGTATTTTCTCCTTTAGGCGACCCTAGTATTCTTTACTTTAGGCTATCCTCTGCCTTTAAACAACCCTAGTACTCTTTCCTTTACGGAGCTTAGTAGGCCTACTATTTACTATAGGAAAAACCTAGAACTCTCTACTTTGGGCAAGCCTAATACTCTTTCCCTCAGGCGAACCTAGTACTTTTTTTCTTTAGACGAGCCTAGTACTTTTTTCTTTGGGTGATTCTAGTACTATTTACTTTGAGCAAGCCTAGTATTCTTTCCTTTATGGGAGTCTAGTACTCTTTTCTTCAGGCGAGCCTAGTACTCTTTACTTTGAGCAAGCCTAGTACCTTTCCTTTAGGGGGGTCTAGTACTCTATTCTTCAAGCGAGCCTAGTACTCCTTACTTTAGGAAAGCCAAGTACTTTTTACTTCAAGCTATCCTAGAACTCTTTACTTTAGGAAAGATAAGTACTATTTACTTTGGGCGAGCCTAGTACTCTTTACTTTAAGCTAGCCTAGTACTATATATTTTAGGAAAGCCTAGTACTCTTTCCTTTTTTTTAGCTCAGTACTCTCTCCTTTGATCGAGTCTAGTACTTTTTACTTTGGGCGATCCTAATACTCTTTCCTTCTGTTATTTAAATCCTTGTTCATTTTTTTTGGGACGGCTATAAACCGCTAACTTATATCGTTAAGTATATACCAATACAAAGGTATAAAATGGGAGGCTAACACTTGATTCTAATGCAAAATTGTAAAATATAAGTGCCATTTTACGCCATTGGACAATATGTATGTCTTAAAACTACACAAACGTTGACAGAATAATTGAATGAAATGTATTCTTAATTTAAATGCACTACTAATTTCAAGAGTGCTCAATGAAGCAATTGTTAAAGGACGTATATGTTTGCTAAGCCAGGGTAAAGGCTTAGAAGCATTAAAAACTTCGAAAAAAGCAAACAGACACAGACACACTGAGACTTCACCCGCTGTTAAAGCAATTATGTGACGAGTATTAACCACAGTTTTTTCCAATGAGTCTCCAGAAGTTTTATTTCTCGTGTAAACACTGTTACGCACTTTGGGGTCTTATAATAACAGTTCTACGCTTACTGTTAACCTGTTTTAAATAAAAACTATCTTTCAGCTATGAAATTTGAATTATTATTGGGGAGTTTAAAATTGGTTACAAAAGTGGTAAATTTAAATAATTGTTTCTTCTTAAAAGATGAAAATAATCTTTATAATCCTTAAAAGGTGTTTAACCTCAAAAAAATCCTTGCAGCTGTAGCTGGTTACGAATGTAACACAAATGCTGGAACAGATTCGTTTATAGTTAATGAATTAGCAGTGTCAGATATTTTTATGTCACTATAAAATACGTCTCCGCAACTATAACACTATATCATAATTAAAGTTGGCCATAGTAGATCACCTTATTGATTTGCAGCCTCATCCAGCAGTCATGTCCGCAAGGTCGCAATGCATCAGCGGGAACAGCACGACGTGAGAAATGCGCATAACTTTGCAATGTACCTTGTTGTGTTTATGTACCTCCGGACACAACATAATTAATAACGAGACAGATGGAGACTTTCTATTGTCACTGATCTTCAGTCAAGGACTGGACATTCAAGGTTGGAGAAGACATCGGGAAAGGAGTTTTAAATGTAAACGATTATCTATTAATGTCATCGGGTGCCTTTCAACAGTTTTCCACTGTAGTGTAATTTAGCAGCTAACTGAGTTTTTTTCTGAATATATTTGCATATTTTGCGGTGGATCGTCGAACAATACGAATATTGAATCTGTTTAGTGTTTGATTTTCCTTATTACTTGAAATGATTAAAATTTTTAAATTATACAGAAATAATATAGAATGGTAGAAAATTAGCTAACTTGAGCGGTCCTGAAATTGATGCATGGTCTAGATGTAACCTGTTGTGTATTAAGAAGGTCTAGATGTAACCTGCTGTGTGTTAAGAAGGTCTAGATGTAACCTGTTGTGTGTTAAGAAGGTCTAGATGTAACCTGTTGTGTGTTAAGAAGGTCTAGATGTAACCTGCTGTGTGTTAAGAAGGTCTAGATGTAACCAGCTGTGTGTTAAGAAGGTCTAGATGTAACCTGTTGTCTGTTAAGAAGGTCTAGAGTAACCTGTTGTGTGTTAAGAAGAACTAGATGTAACCTGCTGTGTGTTAAAAAGGTCTAGATGTAACCTGCTGTGTGTTAAGAAGGTCTAGATGTAACCTGTTGTGTGTTAAAAAGGTCTAGATGTAACCTGCTGTGTGTTAAAAAGGTCTAGATGTAACCTGTTGTGTGTTAAGAAGGTCTAGATGTAACCTGTTGGGTGTTAAGAAGGTCTAGATGTAACCTGTTGTGTGTTAAGAAGGTCTAGAGTAACCTGTTGTATGTTAAGAAGGTCTAGATGTAACCTGCTGTATGTTAGGAAGGTCTAGATGTAACCTGTTGTGTGTTAAGAAGGTCTAGATGTAACCTGCTGTGTGTTAAGAAGGTCTAGAGTAACCTGCTGTATGTTAAGAAGGTCTAGATGTAACCTGTTGTGTGTTAAGAAGGTCTAGATGTAACCTGTTGTGTGTTAAGAAGGTCTAGATGTAACCTGTTGTGTGTTAAGAAGGTCTAAATGTAACCTGCTGTGTGTTAAGAAGGTCTAGAGTAATCTGATGTGTGTTAAGAAGGTCTAGATGTAACCTGCAGTGTGTTAAGAAGGTCTAGATGTAACCTGTTGTGTGTTAAAAAGGTCTAGATGTAACCTGTTGTGTGTTAAGAAGGTCTAGAGTAACCTGTTGGTGTTAAGAAGGTCTAGATGTAACCTGTTGTGTGTTAAGAAGGTCTAGATGTAACCTGCTGTGTGTTAAGAAGGTCTAGAGTAACCTGTTGTGTGTTAAGAAGGTCTAGATGTAACCTGTTGTGTGTTAAGAAGGTCTAGAGTAACCTGCTGTGTGTTAGGAAGGTCAAGATTTAACCTGCTGAGTGTTAAGAAGGTCTAGATTTAACCTGTTGTGTGTTAAGAAGGTCTAGAGTAACCTGCTGTATGTTAAGAAAGTCTAGATGTAACCTGTTGTGTGTTAAGAAGGTCTAGATTTAACCTGTTGTGTGTTAAGAAGGTCTAGATGTAACCTGTTGTGTGTTAAGAAGGTCTAGATGTAACCTGTTGTGTGTTAAGATGTTCTAGATTTAACCTGCTGTGTGTTAAGAAGGTCTAGATGTAACCTGTTGTGTATTAAGAAGGTCTAGATTTAACCTGCTGTGTGTTAAGAAGGTCTAGATGTAACCTGTTGTGTGTTAAGAAGGTCTAGATTTAACCTGCTGTGTGTTAAGAAGGTCTAGATGTAACCCGTTGTGTGTTACGAAGGTCTAGATTTAACCTGTTGTGTGTTAAGAAGGTCCAGAGTAACCTGCTGTATGTTAAGAAGGTCTAGATGTAACCTGCTGTGTGTTAAGAAGGTTTAGAGTAACCTGCTGTGTGTTAAGAAGGTCTAGATGTAACCTGTTGTGTGTTAAGAAGGTCTAGATGTAACCTGCTGTGTGTTAAGAAGGTCTAGATTAACCTGTTGTGTGTTAAGAAGGTCTAGATGTAACCTGCTGTGTGTTAAGAAGGTCTAGAATTACCTGCTGTATGTTAAGAAGGTCTAGAGTAACCTGTTGTGTGTTAAGAAGGTCTAGATGTAACCTGTTTTGTGTTAAGAAGGTCTAGAGTAACCTGCTGTGTGTTAAGAAGGTCTAGAGTAACCTGCTGTGTGTTAAGAAGGTCTAGATGTAACCTGTTGTGTGATAAGAAGGTCTAGATGTAACCTGTTGTGTGTTAAGAAGGTCTAGATGTAACCTCCCGTGTATTAAGAAGGTCTAGAGTAACCTGCTGTATGTTAAAAAGGTCTAGATGTAACCTGTTGTGTGTTAAGAAGGTCTAGAGTAACCTGTTGTGTGTTAAGAAGGTCTAGATGTAACCTGTTGTGTGTTAAGAAGGTCTAGATGTAACCTGTTGTGTGTTAAGAAGGTCTAGAGTAACCTGCTGTATGTTAAGAAGGTCTAGATGTAACCTGCTGTGTGTTAAGAAGGTCTAGCGTAACCTGCTGTGTGTTAAGAAGGTCTATAGTAACCTGCTGTGTGTTAAGAAGGTCTAGAGTAACCTGCTGTGTGTTAAGAAGGTCTATAGTAACCTGCTGTGTGTTAAGAAGGTCTAGATGTAACCTGTTGTGTGTTAAGAAGGTCTAGATGTAACCTGTTGTGTGTTAAGAAGGTCTAGATGTAACCTGCTGTGTGTTAAGAAGTTCTAGATGTAACCTGTTGTGTGTTAAAAAGGTCTAGATGTAACCTGTTGTGTTAAGAAGGTCTAGATGTAACCTGTTGTGTGTTAAGAAGGTCTAGATGTAACCTGTTGTGTGTTAAGAAGGTCTAGATGTAACCTGTTGTGTGTTAAGAAGGTCTAGAGTAACCTGTTGGTGTTAAGAAGGCCTAGATGTAACCTGTTGTGTGTTAAGAAGGTCTAGATGTAACCTGCTGTGTGTTAAGAAGGTCTAGAGTTACCTGTTGTGTGTTATGAAGGTCTAGATGTAACCTGCTGTGTGTTAAGAAGGTCTAGAGTAACCTGCTGTGTGTTAGGAAGGTCTAGATTTAACCTGTTGTGTGTTAAGAAGGTCAAGATTTAACCTGCTGTGTGTTAAGAAGGTCAAGATTTAACCTGTTGTGTGTTAAGAAGGTCTAGAGTAACCTGCTGTATGTTAAGAAAGTCTAAATGTAACCTGTTGTGTGTTAAGAAGGTCTAGATGTAACCTGTTGTGTGTTAAGAAGGTCTAGTGTATCCTGTTGTGTGTTAAGAAGGTCTAGATGTAACCTGTTGTGTGTTAAGAAGGTCTAGATTTAACCTGCTGTGTGTTAAGAAGGTCTAGATGTAACCTGTTGTGTGCTAAGAAGGTCTAGATTTAACCTGTTGTGTGTTAAGAAGGTCTAGAGTAACCTGCTGTATGTTAAGAAGGTCTAGATGTAACCTGCTGTGTGTTAAGAAGGTTTAGAGTAACCTGCTGTGTGTTAAGAAGGTCTAGATGTAACCTGTTGTGTGTTAAGAAGGTCTAGAGTAACCTGCTGTGTGTTAAGAAGGTCTAGATTAACCTGTTGTGTGTTAAGAAGGTCTAGATGTAACCTGTTGTGTGTTAAGAAGGTCTAGATGTAACCTGTTTTGTGTTAAGAAGGTCTAGAGTAACCTGCTGTGTGTTAAGAAGGTCTAGATGTAACCTGCTGTGTGTTAAGAAGTTCTAGATGTAACCTGTTGTGTGTTAAAAAGGTCTAGATGTAACCTGCCGTGTATTAAGAAGGTCTAGAGTAACCTGCTGTATGTTAAGAAGGTCTAGATGTAACCTGTTGTGTGTTAAGAAGGTCTAGATGTAACCTGTTGTGTGTTAAGAAGGTCTAGAGTAACCTGCTGTATGTTAAGAAGTTCTAGATGTAACCTGTTGTGTGTTAAGAAGGTCTAGATGTAACCTGTTGTGTGTTAAGAAGGTCTAGATGTAACCTGTTGTGTGTTAAGAAGGTCTAGAGTAACCTGCTGTGTGTTAAGAAGGTCTAGATGTAACCTGCTGTGTGTTAAGAAGGTCTAGATGTAACCTGTTTTGTGTTAAGAAGGTCTAGAGTAACCTGCTGTGTGTTAAGAAGGTCTAGATGTAACCTGCTGTGTGTTAAGAAGGTCTAGAGTAACCTGCTGTATGTTAAGAAGGTCTAGATGTAACCAGCTGTGTGTTAAGAAGGTCTAGATGTAACCTGTTGTGTGTTAAGAAGGTCTAGATGTAACCTGTTGTGTGTTAAGAAGGTCTAGAGTAACCTGCTGTATGTTAAGAAGTTCTAGATGTAATCTGTTGTGTGTTAAGAAGGTCTAGATGTAACCTGCTGTGTGTTAAGAAGGTCTAGATGTAACCAGCTGTGTGTTAAGAAGGTCTAGATGTAACCTGCTGTGTGTTAAGAAGGTCTAGAGTAACCTGCTGTATGTTAAGAAGGTCTAGATGTAACCAGCTGTGTGTTAAGAAGGTCTAGAGTAACCTGATGTATGTTAAGAAGGTCTAGATGTAACCTGTTGTGTGTTAAGAAGGTCTAGATGTAACCTGTTGTGTGTTAAGAAGGTCTAGATGTAACCTGCTGTGTGTTAAGTAGGTCTAGAGTAACCTGCTGTATGTTAAGACGGTCTAGATGTAACCTGTTGTGTGTTAAGAAGGTCTAGATGTAACCTGCTGTGTGTTAAGAAGGTCTAGATGTAACCTGTTGTGTGTTAAGAAGGTCTAGAGTAACCAATTATAATGGGATTTTTTGAAACACCTAATAACTTGAAATAATTGTTACATAAAAAAATTAAATTGTAAATATAATCTTGCATTATAGGTCTCTAGGCTACTGCAATAACCATAAGGCCATCATAATGCCACGTATAGAAATCATCATGTCACGTATAGATATCATCGTGCTACGATACGTCTCGTCCCAAATAAATATCATCATGAGAAGTATAGATACCAACATACCATTTATAAACAGCATAATGTTATGTATAAATATCATCATGGCACGTACATATATCATCATGCTAAACATATATAAATATTGGTTTGTGTTTTTATTTTGTTAAGAAATAAATGTAAAAGAAAAATTATGAAATGATAATGTGATAAAGTAATCTCAAAATATTTGAGTAAATTTTTATTCAGGCTAAATTTAAATATTATATATATATATATATATATATATATATATATATATATATATATATGCCTATGTAAATATATCAGAAAAGAGATAAACTGCATTAACCGGTCGAGGCGGTCGAAGGAGATACTACTGGAACAGAACAGAAGAGGTACAAGATAGACTTGCTACACTTGAATAAGTTATGCAGTAGTCCTACTGGTCACCATTTTAGGATTGGGTATATTTTAAATGAAAATCGAATGTTTGCTTCTAAAGACTAGTCAGCAATGTTTAGGCGTTGCCTTAGAAACTAGTTTTCAATAACAATATCATTTTCATTTAACTAACCAAAATACTGATATATAAGACACAATCTGGCGCTAAACGTCTTTCGAAAACATTAAAAAAAACATTAAAAAAACTTAATCTATGGAATTTTAGTGAGATTTTGTTTTTAAATTCAGGAGACAAATCATTACCAGCGTAACAATGAGTTTGTCTAGCTTTACTCAATGTATTATATATTTAAGTTTTATTTTCTCGTCTAATGAAGTGGTTTCAAAAATAATATATTTATTAAATGATTAAACTTGAGCAATGAATGAAATGTATACAATATAAAGAATATTGTTGTTCAGTTTACAACAATAAACAAACAATATTTTAAGTAATTTATTATTTCCCAATTTAGTAAAATATTGAATTGCGTCATTACTTATCAGAACTTTTAAATTGATTTTTTACAGTTTGGTCTTAGGAATGAAAATATATAAACAACAATAATTTTTAAATACATACACACACACACACACACATATATATATATATATACATATATATATATATATATATATATATATATATATATATATATATATATATATATATATATATATATATATATATAAATGCTATCTCTCTCTAAATAGACTTGAAGATGAGAGCACATAATTAATAGTTCTCGAAAGTCTACTCGCAAATATAATAGGAAAGATTCTTGTTTAAGTAAGTATAAAATATATATATATATATATATATATATATATATATATATATATATAGAGAGAGAGAGAGAGAGAGAGAGAGAGAGAGAGAGAGAGGGGTATGGCCGATAGAGAATAAAGGGAGATATAAAAACTGTGTGTTATCAATAATTTCATATAAAAAAGATAGTATTCACAGGTGTTAAAAGTGTAGATATAGTATTTTACCAGTAAATTGACTTTATTTTAAATTAAGTCAGTTTCATTTCCAACCCGGGCTTCTATTTCATACTTTTATACTTCAACATACATTAGTAAGTTAAACACTTTATTACGTTTTGTCTAATTTAGGATGGTCGTTTCGCCAGCTATGTCTCATTATCGAGTTGGACCATTGCGTATCCAAACTTGACAATCCGAGTTCATCATAACATATCTCCGAAACGGCCGTCTCATTTACGCACAAAGTAAGCAGTATTAGATGTCTTTAAATATTAATATATGCTAAAGTGCTTAAGCGAAATATTTTATTTGTTTAAACGTTTTATACATGAGCAACTGTTACAGAAGCCTTTCACGTTTAAAGCAATAAAATGCACATTATAAATACTTTTATACGCAAAACAATATTTTATGTTACAAAATGTAAATAGCCCCGATACAAAAGGCACGTTTTATTGGCAAAGACATTGCGTACACGTTTCCCGTTTACCGCTAACACAAAGACAAGGAAAGAACAGTTACTTGTTTTATCTAAGACAAGAACTATAAATGGATTAAAATACAAGTTGCAGCGACGACCCTGATGCAGTCGCACCCTGATCAACTTTCCATCAGGACCTTGGAGGAAGAATGCATGCCTACCTTGAAGAGATGTCCCCGATCGAGCAGATACACAGTGGATTTATGACAAGTGGATTTCCTCTAGGATCAATTATGCATCGCAGCTGGCCCAGACCGATCGATACACGGTTCCTGCACATCGCCCTCGCAATAATCCTAAGTATGCCCGAAGATTTATCTCTAGAGAGAGAAAGAAATATGTCGGCCAAATCTGAAAATAGGGTCTTTGGCACGTATATACGAGGCTGGCTATGGAATTTTCTTATTACAGAAAAACACAACATAATTCAATTCTATGCGATTTATCAACCGTATTATTAGAGAAAAATTGCACCTCGCGTGTCACATATATGTAAAAATAACCCTATATATTTTTATTGTTATTTCATGTGATTACGAAAATATTTTCATCAACCACACAGCGAGTAAGTTCTGTTTTGGATGTTGTTTCAGAGAGGTATAAATATAAATTTATTCGCTACGCATTTTAGATATATTTCTTAACGTTAATATATAAAAACAAGAATTATTAATCGATGTTTTATCCCTAGCGATTTTATATTCTATAAAATGTACTTTTTTCTTGTTCTGCTTTTTTAAAACGTGCGCGTTTTGTGAATCTGGGGGCTACACATATAAATATATATATATATATATATATATATATATATATATATATATATATATATATATATATATATATATATATATGTGTATATATATAGTTACCTATATCTCATTTGAGGAGTTGCAACATAAAGACCACAATTCTGTCCGCACATATGTCGATTTTATGCTTTCCATTATTTGATCTGGTATTAGATCAATTTTTTTCATATTCATATACCTATATACTTCTATCTATTGTCTTTGTCGTTCAGATTTGTCAGACATATATCTTTCTACAAGTCTCGCAATTACTAGTATTATCATGAGCATCTGATTAATGGTGTTTATACAGTGTGCGCGGATGTGTTAGTATAGGGGCTCCAAAGCATTTTTATTTCGGAACAGGTAAACATCATAAAAAAATTTTAAATTAAAATAATCAGTTCAGAAAAAAAGCTATATGAGTCGATAAAGCACTGGTAAACATATAAAACTTTGCTCATTTTTAAATGGATTTTTTCTTTATTTTTAAAAGTAAATTGAGTTTTTGGAACAAAGGTAGTTATTTCCTATGATCAAGAGCACTATAGCTCACTTTGGAGCTAACTTTAATTAAGAATTATATTTGGAATAGTTAGGCCAGGCACAGGTACGCACAGTTGAATCACTTGTGGGGATGAAGGATGGGGCTTGGCCGCATGCGAGGGGAGGAGGAAGAGAAAGTTCTAAGTAGAAACGCTACTAGCCTGACTACATACTTTCGGCTGAGTTGATTCATTTATGGACGTCAAGAGGAAAAACCCAAGTATTACCCGGTTGCACCATTTCTTAAAGAAACTAAAAACACGTGCGCTATAAAACACAAACGATAACTTAATACCTAAATTAAAACATAACATCGACAAATATTTTTGGATAGGTACGTATAGATCCACCACCTACTACTTTAACGACCAACTGAAGTGTCGCTCATAGCTATCGTCCTAACACACATGCGCATAGCGCCTCTAGGCACTGCGCATCTAACACCCTGGATTATTCACACTGTAAAACCGAAGTGATTCAACTGTAAGACTATTTATTTATACCTGAATACGTTTACCTAATCAGTCCAAGACCTTACTGAAGGAAATCTTGGCCATCACAAACAACAGATGTTTGCTCCCCCCCTCCTATTGAGCATCTTTTGTTTTTGTCACGTGCCTAACTCTATCTTCAAAACACCTGCAAAAGCTTATAATATACGTTTACATTTATTTATACTTTCTAATTTTGGTGTAGTCGCCACAGAATATACTCAATATTTATAAGATAAGCTCAATATTTTTCAGTCTTTTATAACAATGTCATACTCTTTACAGATAGCACGTATTTGTATACAGAGAAAGTTATGGTAGATGGAAGACATTAGAAATGCGTCCACTTCAGTGAGGACGATATAGCAAGGACGGCTGAGTACTGCACTCAGCCCCTTTTATACAGGTCTTAGGATAAACGTATTAGGAGAACTGTTCCAAATATATTACCCCTCTTGAGTAGGTTGGGGGACAATTGGCTTTAATGCAAATATTAATTTGTTCTACTTGCAATATTTTTTTTTAACGTCAAGTTTATGATTCCAGAGAGTAAAGTTTTTTATGCTTTTATAATTGATCAAAACTGAATAAAGATATGTAAACAATAAAAGCATTAGACTAATACGTTAGTATGTTGGTCGTCGCCTGTCGGTTAATTAGGCCCCAAGCCTAGGAGTCTCTGCCGCCCCTCTGAACCGCATTAAACTAACCAATATTGACCTTTTACCGATCTGTTTGTACAACTGTCCGTCTTTGTTTTGGTCAATAATCGCGGCCCGTAGCCGCAAAGTGGTCTAATATTGGGGAAGCAAGGAAACACACCCCCGCGAGCGCAAATAGGGGGCGAAACAAGCCGGAACCTTTTTACAACCCCTAACCGGGTCATTTATATAGAGCTGTCGAGGGTGTTAGATGAATGGCCAGCGGTCACAGCTTTGGGCAATCGAATCATTTGAAACCTCCACAGCCGGACACTTGTTGAAAACGGTGACAATGAGAAATATCCTTACAATTGGTTGTGCCGTTCGTGTAACTGTCTTCCTTATATACGAGAGGCAGGAATTTATAGGAAATGAAATTTAGTTCTCATCGTTTCCATTTCGTTAAATGAGAAATAAAATGGTCAAAATGTATTACCAGTGAAATGTGGCCAATGGAGGCGTCGTTGCCGTATTTTAAGCCCGTTACATACAAATTAAAATTGAGGTTGAAAAGTTTAAACATTATATCATTCCATCGGATATACTCGTATTTCAATTCAAGATTCCCAAAACATGAATTTCGCAGACGTTATTATTTGATACACGGTATCGAAATTTCGATAAGGTTCTACCGAATATATAAAAAAAAGATTACTTTCTCTTCTTATTTGATATAGGACTTAGCCCGTTTGTTTTTCAATTGGTCTCGAGTGTTAACATCATTTTCGTAGTCTTCCTGCGCTCAGTCTCTCGCCGTGTTTACTACCCTATCTTCAGTCATTCTGCTTACATGGTAGTTCCACTCCCATTTTCTTTTCGCCACCCATTCAATAAGGTATTTCACTTCCCATCTTCGTCGTATGTCTATGCATCTTGCTAGAATATCTGTGCTTTTTGTTCTGTCCCCGACATATGTGTGCTGTTCTTGCTCTATCTCCATCTTACATCTGTGCTTCTTGCCCTATCCCAGACACATGCATGTTCTTCTTGCTCTATACCCATATTATATCTGTGCCTTTTGCCCTATCTCCTACATGTGTGTGCTGCTCTTGCTCTATCCCCATCATATGTCTGTGCTTCTTGCCCTATCTCCGTCATACGCATGTGGTTCTTGCTCCATGCCCATCGTATGTCTCTGCTGTTTGCCCTCCCTCCGACATATTAAGGGCTTCTTGCCCTGCCCCCAACATATGTATGTACTTCTTGCTCTATCCCCATCGTATATTTGTAGTTCTTACTCTATAACCGACATATGCATGTCCTTCTTGCCCTGCCCCAGCATATGCATTTGCTTCGTGCTTTACCCCCATCGTATGTCTCTGCTTCTAGCCCTCCCTCCGACATATTAAGGGCTTCTTGCTCTGTCCCCATCGTATGTCTGTGCTTCTTGCCCTGCCCCAGCATATACATGTGCTTCTTGCCCTGCCACCCAGCATACGCATGTGCTTCTCGCTCTATCCCCATCGTATGTATGAGCTCTTGCCCTCCTCAAGACAAAATGTTTGTGCTTCTTGCTCTGTCTCTTGATTGTTCTTTCAATAATTCATCTAAAGATTTTCATATCTGTTGTTTTCAGAATTTCTTCTTTCTTTGCAACGTCAGGTCGTGTTTCCGTAGCATATGTCATTACTGGTCTAGCCAATGCTTCCTAAATTCTATTTTCTTTCTCCCTAATTAAATTATTCGGTCGTCTTGCAGTTATATTTGCTGTATTCACTTGCTCCTTTTATTCTGTCTCCAGTTTATCGGTACTTAAGAGAGTATTCGAATTCCATTACATATTCTAATATCTTACGTTCTACCTCTAATTTTCATCACAACTATTCACCTTTTCTTCTCTCGCTAGAGGGTCATTCTCGCGTAAAAAATTTTTTCATATTGTTTTCTTCTTATTTGTTATCCTTTCTTAAGTTCCTACTATGTTGATAATTTGTCCCATGATCAGAAATAGAAAGGATTTCATAAAGATAAATATTAGGCTATTAATTTCATACTCATGAAAATTGAGTAAATTTCACAACTGAGCTGATATTATAAACCGCCTCTCATTTTAAAAAATATATGTTATTATAATTTAATTTATCATTTGTTTTCTTATAATCTAAAAAATACAATAAATAGTAATATTTTTCAAAAATTATTCTTTTAAAACAAACAAATAGTTCTTTACAATGTATAAGGATTAGTTCTGTTTCAAGTAAAAGGATCGGAATCTAAGCATTTGCCAAAATACGTCACCGTTAGCGGCCTTGTACCGAAATGTAGGCCACACGACCCGTCGCCTTCGCCTACTCGCAGCTTCACGCCCGCGCTTTCCCGTCAAGCCAGAGCTTCATCCTAATTGTTTCCCCCGTGTCATGTAGTTAGGTGCCATCGTGTCGTGACATCGGTCCAAATAAAATATCATTTCATATTCAAAATTTCTACTGTACTTTTCAATGTTTTTTCCTCGGCTTAGAAACTCTTTGATTTATTTCAAATGTCAAATATAGTTGTTTTGAGAGTTCACTATGAAGAATTATAACTATGAAACGTGGCTTTGAAGAACTATGACGATGAACTGTGATTATGAAGACCAATAACTCTTAACTGTGGCTATGAAGAACTGTAATACTGAATTGTTAGTCTGAAAAACTGTAACTATGAACTGTGGCTATGCTGAACGTTGAGTATGAAAAGTCCTTATGAAGAGCTCTAACTACGAACGGTCGATAATTGGTCCTCAAACTGTGTTTTATGTAGAAACGTAGCTATTAACTGCAATATGAAGGACTGTAACTACAAACTGTCTGTTTCGAACTATATATAAGAACTGTAGTTTTGAAGAATTGTAACTATGAACTATGGCTATACAGAACTTGAACTACGAACTGTTGTTAAGACTTATGCCTATTACGTTTGGTTATAAAAAACTGTGCGCCTTTTGGCTAATAAAACCGTTAGTCTAAATAAATCTTTCTTAAATTTAATAAACAGGCTGATAATGAAGAACAGAGGATCTTACACGATACGTACACTTTATTTTATTGTAGATTTTATTGAGCTGTAATATTTCAACAATAACAACAATACTAATATTATTAGATATCCAACAGCTTTAATATTTCAACAACAACAAATACTCGCAATAACGATGTAATATTCACTTATTTACTACGTTAGTTGAGAATGTGGGAAAGAGGGCCACCTAAATTAAACAGTACGGTTGAAATATTTGTTATGACCGTATAATTTACAACATTTTTATTAAAATTAATTACAACAAAAAATGTCTTTATTGTTATAATATTATATTCTATTTTCCTAGTTTTACATAAGATTACTCTATGGTTTTATAAAAACATATGCTTAAATGCTATAGACAAACCCATTGTATCGGCTTTGTTGAAGGCCTACTTACATTATAACTAAAATACTGACCGATTAGATGATTATAAAATAAAGAAACATTGACAACGACCTTGGAAAGTGTTTAATATTATGATATATGTTCTGATAGAGTGTTTTATATTAGAATAAAAATGTTGTACAGATTGGTTATGTGTGTGTTAGGTTGACGAGATCAATAACCTTAAACAATTAGAAGGGCTATGAACGGGTATGCCTTTAATATTTGAAGTCTTCTCATTTTATTCTTCGTTCCCGGGTACCTTATTTTTGCAACTCGTTTTGTTCAAATGTGCAACAATTTCTTCCCACTTGTAAGTTTTTGACATGTGGAATAATTCTTTCCACATTTAAAAATGTTTAAACTTAAAAATCCATAATAAACAAAACCTGCACTATTTATTCGGTTGTAAGAACAAGTACAATATGTGGCTAACTTTGATTTTGTCTAGATTGTTATTGAAATCTTTAAGAATGTTATTGCGTCCGAAAAAGATTACGAAGGAACCTTGTCCTGTATTAATAACCTGGTATTTATGTTTTAAAAAGTTTTCAAGTTTTTTTTAATATACCCAAAACTATACAAATGGTCTAACTAGCAGTGTTAACTGAAAATATTCCTTACAAACTTTACCACACTCGAAATGTTTTTCAGAGATTTTGAATCAAATCTCCTCTGGTTTCTGTGGTCGGATGTGTAATAAACACGAAACACTAAACTAACACACACGACAGTTATGACTTTGTGACACAGAAAAACCTGTACAAAAACTCATTTATTCCTTCTTAATCATCGCAGAAAAAAAATAATAAAAAGTGATTTCGCTTGACTTGAGTAAGACCTAATGAGAAGCTTAAAATATTGGCGGCCCTTCTTCTGACGGGCCGAAGACCAAAAATGCCAAGTATTTACAGAGCAGAGTGGAGCGAGATAAAGACATCGCTATGTAGCCTTTCACCTTTTATGACGATCAAAACGCAGTTGTCTGGCGCCTAAAAGCAACATCAGCTGAGCATTTTTAATCGTAATTCATACTTGTACTCGTTAAGTCAAAGAAGTTCTAAACCAGTTGCTCATGCACTTGATGTTGAATCCAACTACCCTAATCAGTTGATTGACGCCATTGTGGATACTTTGTGAAATGAATTTCAAATTATTTTGAAAACATAAATCGAAAAGTGTGAATAACTGAAATAAATAAAGTAAGTTATTCAAAATACAAATCGTCGTAAATAGTTTATTATTTTGTAACAATTGATGATACCGTGAGAGAAGTGGAATATTGTACATTTTCACTTGCTAATGCCACGTATCTGAGGGCAGCTTCTAGCGTATGTCATGTGTTAGTAAACCGGAAGTCACGTCTCGTATTTCACATGTCTTATCAATATATCTAATCAAGTGGGAGATATTAAATTTATTTCCCGACAACTTTGCCTTAATCTATTTTTGTATTCTAGTTACAGTTCAACTTCTTTTAAGTTTAATATTTATATAATAAAATTGTTATATTGGTATTAATACGAATAAAAAATTCAAAACCTTTCTGCAGATATTTAGATCAAATTTTTACTCGACATACAGCCATCTCTAAAGATTGTTATCATCTATTTCTCGCGTCAGTAGCATACCCATGACCACAAGAAAACAGCCTTATTTAACGGTACCAACAACCGCACCATTTGCCACAAGCGAGTGGACACTCCCCATACTACCTACAGCCATATGTGAAACATTATCTGTTCCCAATTACATTCTTTATTAACAAAAACAAACGTATCTACTTTCATCCCATTCAGATTGTTATACAATCTTAATGTAATATTCCAGTTCATCAAGGTACTTTTGTGTGATAGTGTGATTGAGCTGCGCCGTTCGCTAAATGGTAACTAGCCTTTAGGTTAATTGGGGATGCCAGCTCCTACCCCAGCAGCAACTACTTCATTTGATGTGAATTTGCGCTGTAAACAGAGTTATACCACCGATGATCCCCAGTCATATGCCCAATCAAGCATTCCCAAATAAAGAGCATTTATGATCGCATATTGCAAATTATAAATGACTGGAGGGACGTCTTCTTGGATGCGCCAGAATGAGCTAGGAACACATTTCTTATTAGAGTTATTCTGGTAACGGTTCGATCGAAAAATGTCATAGCTTTACCTCTTTAGTGTCTTAGCCTATGAAATATTGCAAAATTAAACTTCTAAAAAACGAATACGTTGTTTTGTTCCTTCTTTCTCATCCATGTGCATCTAAGCAAACCACAGCAAAGCGTGGTAGGATAGAAATAGTATTAATGTTATAAAATTAAAGTTCTATCTGGTATGTATGTATAGACTAAGATTATTATTTAACTCGTATAGTTTTGTCGTAAGATATTTCATTACCAACATGTTCAACTATCTACTCATAAGTAGGAGTGTGGATATAGAATGGTGTTGAATATTTCAATTTTTCAGAACTTACATTTTTATAAATCGCCTTAATCAATTTGATATTGAAACACATTCTGAAAACCACTTTAAAGTAATATAGGTTACAATGTGATATGAACATTTACTAATAATTCCGTTATTTGGCTCTTGAACCAACATTTATTTATTAAAAAATGTTTAACCTTCTTTTGAAATTAACTTTTTTCAATACACCTAAACTTACTATTAAAATTTACTATTGAACACAGATTATTATTGAAATTTAATTTTTGTTTTAGAAGGATTGATAATTTTAATTGGTTATTTTTTTAAATTTAAAGAACAATATTACAGTCTATTTTAAGTTTAAGACAATAACTTTATTCTGATTAAACTCCGACAGTTTGATCAAACAGGTAGCCTACCAATGTCGGTAGGGAAAGTCTTATAAGTAAGGTTAGTGAAGAATTTGGTATAATATCTAGCAAGCTGGTGAAAAAGTTTAAAATTCTATTTTATTCAAAACATTTCCCCTTACAAACTCAAATTATTAAACATTTTAATTCAGTAACATTTAAAATGGACTTTTTCATACAAAGTTACTAGTTTTAAAAATCTTTCTATCGAAACAAATTTATTAAACTCATTACCGTTAAAATAAATTTCATTAAAATCTCTTGTGATCTACGTAGTTTCGTGACTATGTCGGACCGTTGTCATGGAAAAATTACTTCTTTTGAATAATCAAAACACATGTCAGACACACATGTCAGGCGAACTGTTTAAATCTCTTAAAGTAAAAAAGCGTATATAATTTTTACTTACTAAAAAGTAGAACATAATTTTCCAAACACGAAAACATAATTTATCATAAGCCTATCACCCACAAATTTTTGAAGTCGGCACCGAATACTTGGACTCATATTTAACATACTGAACGTGACAAATAAAGGGAGTTTACGTTATGTTGGAGCACCTTGGCATGTAGATTAACAAATTGTGATACATAGACAGGCTATTCAATCATTTCTTCCATAAACGTATATATTTTATAGATATAAGGCATTTATTAAATTTATGACTCAAAAGTTTGAAGGAGATATTACCTTATATTTATAAGCATCTACAGTAATCACAGTCTGTCTAAATCATTCAAAGAAGGTTGAATTGTCATTAATTTGTGTATCCGAACGAAAAGTAAATATGCAATCACATACTTTTAATCGGACAAAACCTAATATTTTATTGTCTTTTGTGGGTAGTAGGTTTATGATAAATTATGTTTCCGATATTGGAAATTATTTTTTTACTCTTTAGTAAGTAAAAGTGATGATATATATTCGGGTTCTTTTTTTGAAGCCGGTTATGTTTTGATTTTTTTAAAATTTGTATTACTTCAATTTTGGAGGTATGTCCTCTAGTTCTTATCTACATTATAATCGAATTTCGTTTTATGCCATTGATTATGTTGGCAAATTCGCCAATTTTTATCCTCTCAAGGTTAAAATAGCGTATTATTGTCTTCAAATAGTGGAACCTCCGCTTTTGAGTACTTCCAAAATTATCGTCCAATAAACATAAAAAAACCGACGGATCGAATACCGAGCCCCAGCTTTTTTTGTAGTAGGTTAGTAATTATCATTTAAAGTAGAAACGAGTGTTCATTGTACGTAATCTATTATTCTAAAACGCAGTAAATTCAATGGACTCTTACAACTCAGTTTTCGACTCTTACAGTTTTCGATTTAAAATTTTAGTATCAGACCATATATTTTACCTGTAATCAAATGAATATTTTTATTTTTTAACTGTGCCCTCCCTAAACTTTAATTGTATCGAACAGCGGCTGCTGATTCAATGAAAGGTTAAGCTCCTGTCAATTAACAAAAGGAACTGAATCTCCTGTCTTTATTTAAGACCTGAAAGAAATTCTTGAAATTAAAAGGCGATGTCGTGTTGTTTTAGGGTCCCTCCCGACAACAGCATTCCGAGGCCCGTCAAGTCGTCGCGTCGTGGACAGACGGAACGGCTCCGAGGGAACCTCACAATCGGAATTTTGTTCTTGTTTTTTGTTGTTGTTCTCCTGTTCGGAAAGGAATCGATCCGAGGAAAAAGTGTGTTGGAACTCGACGAGACCGTTTCAAAAGTGCCTACAAAAGTGTCTCTTGTTAGCCTTTGCGCAAAATCAATGGTGTGTAAGTGTGTGTTTGTGTGTGTGTGTGTGTGTGTGTGTGTGTGTGTGTGTGTGTGTGTGTGTGTGCATGTGTGTGTGTGTGTGTGTGTGTGTGTGTGTGTGTGTGTGTGTGTGTGTGTGTGTGTGTGTGTGTGTGTGTGTGTATGTGTGTGTGTGTGTGTGTGTGTGTGTGTGTGTGTGTGTGTGTGTGTGTGTGTGTGTGTGTGTGTGTGTGTGTGTGTGTGTGTGTGTGTGTGTGTGTGCGTGTGTACAATACAAAAATAATAGTGTGTTCCATAAAATATTTAGACCTACATTACAAGTAAAAAATTATCTCCCTATTTCAAATCGATACCCTGGTTTAGTCGATCTTTTCAAGGAAAACTAATCTCAACTTCCAAAGATATCTCTAGAAACAATATTGCAAAAACGTGTAAAGACACTCATGTTAAATGAATCACACATTGAAAGCATGCAAAAGTAACACATCACCACGTGTACAGAGCAGTGAATGGAAGACGTCGGCTATTTACAGTTTGGATTATATCACGTGGCCGGTACAAGGTGTTATTCCACATAAACACAGAGTTTATTAAATTTTAAGAAATATTCGAAAAACATTCAATAGAGTTTACCATGATCATCTAAAGGCAGTATTAGAGAAGAAAAGTGAATTTACAATTTTAGAAAACGTATACTAGGAGTAACAGAAAACGTGATAATAATTGATAATCACTTTAAATATAATAAAGGCTAAACTAAGGGTAAAACAGAGTTGTATACTGACGATTTTAACTTAGAGTATATTCAAGAAATTATAAAAATCTCAAGTTTTGCTTCACGCTATTCCTATAAATAATACATTATCTATGTCCTCTAGGTACACCTTATTATATAGTAACCTTGAAGAGAGATGTCGCCTGGAAGGACCTTATGATACAGTAAGTTTACATTTAGATGTCCCAAGACGTACCTTACAGTACAGTAAGCTTACAGAGAGTCGTCACCTTAAAAAAGAAGTTTAGAGACAAATGTCTCCTAGACGTACCTTAAGGTACAGTAAGCTTACAGAGAGACGTTGCCTAGACGTAACTTATGTAACAGTAAGTAAGTTTACAGAAAGATGTCCCCTAGACGTACTTTATGATGCAGTAAGCTTACAGGGAGACGTTGCCTAGACGTAACTTATGTAACAGTAAGTAATTTTACAGAAAGATGTCCCTTTGACGTATCTTATGATACAGTAAGCATACAGAGAGATGTCCTTTAGACATACTTTATGATGCAGTAAGCTTACAGAGAGGTGTCCTTTAGACGTACCTTAAGATGCAGTAAGCTTAGAGAGAGACGTTGCCTAGACGTAACTTATGTAACAGTAAGTAAGTTTACAGAAAGATGTCCCATTGACGTATCTTATGATACAGTAAGCATACAGAGAGATACCCTTATGATGCAGTAAGGTTACAGAGAGGTGTCCTTTACAAGTACCTTAAGATGCAGTAAGCTTACAGAGAGATGTCCTGTAGACGTACTTTATGATGCAGTAAGCTTACAGAGAGGTGTCCTTTAGACATACCTTAAGATGCAGTAAGCTTACACAGAGATGTCCTGTAGACGTACTTTATGATGCAGTAAGGTTACAGAGAGGTGTCCTTTTAGACGTACCTTAAGATTCAGTAATGTTAAAGACAGATGTCCTTTAGGCGTACCTTAAGATTCAGTAAAGTTAAAGAGAGATGTCCTTTAGATGTACGTTATGATGAAGTATACGTAGAGAGAAATGCCCCCTAGAGACTATGATACAGTTAGGTTACCGATAGATGTCCTCTAGACGTTCGTTATGATACAGTCAACTTATAGAGAGATGTCCACTAGGCTTATCTTATGATACAAAAAGTATACAGCGTGATATCCCCTTTAGGTAATTTATGATACTATATGTTTACAGAAAGATGTACCCTAGATGTACCTCATGATACAGTACGATTACAGAGAGATGATCATTAGACGTACCTTATGATACAGATTAGGAAATCACTACCCCAACGAATCCAACTTCAGAGGATGTGTCCAGCATCTATTGTGCCAGTTTTTAAGACCTCGAAGATTTCCATGTAAGGCTTAGACTAGTCACAGACGCCCCAAGTACAAGACGCCCCAATGCTCCAACAGACCCTACATTTTTGACCACTTTTCTACAATTGTCAGGGACTTGTAGAATATTTATTTAGTTCCGGCTTTTCGTAACGCTGGGATGTTTTACTCGAGAATGGTAAAGAATTCAACGAGAATGGTAAAACTGCTTATTGAATGATCAATTAAGCACAGACGCCAAGCAGAACGCCGACGGACAAGTTTGTCGACCTTTTCCAAAAGCGGTTACCTTCGAAGTTGAAAACTACAGAAATATCAAAGACATACTATATACGGTATAGTGCGCATAGACACACACCCACCCACCTACACACACACGCGCGCGCGCGCACACACACACACACAACCACATACACACACACGCACGCATATATATATATATATATTTAATTTAAAAAATTGAAAATTTTCAAAAACAAGTATACTTTTAATGAATATATTTATTCAAAGCTTTTCGCCGATAAAATAGTACCAGCCTTATTGGCGAAAAGCTTTGAATAAATAAATTCATTAAAAGTATTCTTGTTTTTGAAATATTTCAAATTTATTAACTTTATTACAAGAATCAACATATCACCATATTTAATATATATATATATATATATATATATATATATATATATATATATATATATTCCGTTTTAGAACTTTAAATATATTAATCATATTTTAATAGGTTTACTAAGATCTTAAACAAGGTCTAATACTTGCAATACAGACATTCCATAAGTTCTCTAAATAACACATTTTTTAAGTAAGCTATTAAAATAAATGATGTAAAACACAGGGAGTTTACAAAACTAAAATAAAAATAATAAGATCTCAAGAATAGTACATTTATTATGAACCAAAGCGGAGACAATGTTGTACAATGTTGACAATGTTGTAAAATTCCTTGGAAATATCGATTAATCAAGTGGATATCTATTCCGAGAACTCCAACGACCAACTATGGTTTTACTAGACCAGAAGCGTGAGACTTTTGCAGTCTTTACATTACTCAGTCTTGTAATATTACATTTTTTCTAATTTTAGAGACAATGTAAATTTGTTCAAAGTCCTTATTAACTTGTATGCCTTTCGCAACATGTTATTAAAAATTGCAATTGTTAAAAGATATTTTTCTTTAAAATCAACTCCAGATGAAATTTTTAGAAAAATCAAAATGCACAATATTTAATTAAAGAGTTTTTATAAAAATTATTTTTAGAACTATTTGTAAAACGAATGTACTATATCTGAACTACTTCAGTAGACCCCTATAATGAAATATTTTTTACAACATGGTTTAAAAGTGTTTAAATAATAAATGACTTGTTTTTAATAAAATTTTGTAATACATATAAATCTTAACAAACTCTATAACTAATAAGACCTCTATTAACGTAAATATTGTTTGAAGTAATTTTAAAATATCTTTAGAATAGTCTAATTGCCTTTGTTAGAGATATTCTCAGGTCGGAACGTTTTTAGAGCATTTTTAAGTGACCAAAGATCGTTAATTAATTTTGTGATCAAGGAATCAAGGACTGGATGTCAATCAGCATGTCCCTCTGACGCTGATGTCCGGTTAATTATGTCCCCGAGAAGTCCTGGCACTTCCTACGTCTTCGTTCCTCCGTCTCTTTCCAATTACGAACATCGTATCGTATCGGACTTGGAAATAGATTTCAAGCATACGTTCTGGTCATAATTATGTAAATACCTTCCTACGTCCTTGGTCAGTGCGCCGGCCGTAAATCTCGGCCGTTTAAGTTGTTGTAATAAGGTGAGATGAATTGCCGTTCGTGAAAAACATATTCCAGTCGACATTTTGTAAAATACTCGTACTTAAAAGGGTCTGTCCAAAATTTCAATTGTGAAATGTTATTTGTTCCAATAAAGTAAGACGAATTTAATTTTAGATTAATGGTAACATAAAAATTCTGGCCACACACACTACAACGTCCCTCCCCCCTCTTCTCTTTCTTGTTCTTATTGTTGTTCGTAATGTAATGGTGTTCTTACGGTGTTGTTGCTTTTTATTATTTTTATCTGCTTTTTTATTATGCTTATCTTCGTTCCGCTCTCGTGCTCTTGTAGACTCGAGCTTTCCTAAAATTTGTCTTGTGTTCGCCCGTTATTTGCCACGCTTAAACGCAAGCCACTTCCCGCTGACTTCTACCTAACAAATTGTATGAACCCCCCCCCCCCCAAATGGTTAACAATGTTTTGTCGGTTCTTTAAATAGTCATACTTGTCAGTTAAGTAGTCAGCTGGAAAGAAACAGCATTAGCATGAACGCAAAAAATTTCCAAAAGCTCTTACCCTCTTAGAAGAACTGCAGGTACAGCAAGAGGACGTACAAAATATGATCATGTTTAAGTTACCTTTTTGAAGGCTCCTGGGTTTTTTAAACATGATCTGACAGTAGACATCGTCTCTGGGCTTTTATTTAAAAAACCAACTAATTTTCAGAATAGCTCAATAATTTTACAATAAATTTGTCCTCAGGAGAGGACTCGATTGAAGAAACATTAGGCTCTGAATTTTATATATAATGCATTAGTTAATGAAATGTAATTAAAGTTGTAATTTGATTTAACAATCATTATTTATTATTTGAAAAACTAAAAGTTTTATTGGTTGTTCAACACAGTATAAATTTAAATACCAAATGTTTTTACAATACATTTAATTACTGTTTAAAAATAAAAATAAAATTTATCATAAACTTATATACAATAAAATCTCTCGTTACTATTTCTTTGTCTTTTTCATATCATCACAAATAATTGTTAAAATTTTCTTATACTTGGCATATTTATTTACTAAATTTTATATAAAATCAATTAATTACATTTACTCCTTTAAACAAAAAATCTTTCCTAATCTAACATAATAAAATTTTCATCCTTTAATTTTAAGATTGAATTGGTAAATCACAAATTTTATGTCAAATAATTTTAAACTTCGTATAATTCTATAAATCTTGTCTTTCTGAAAATGATTTACTTATGGCCAAAACCACCTTGTGAATCTAAATTTAATATTTAATACTTAATCATTTTCATACAAATTATTTATACTACATTTAACATTTATTTAAAATTTTCTACTTAGATTGAAGTCATTGTTTAATTTTTATCTTATTGAAATTTTTGAATTTAATATTTTTAACTGACTAAATTTGACGTTATTTTTATATAATAGAGAAAATGACTTGCTCCCAAGAATTTCCCTGCCGATCCTAGAGTCCTCTCGTCTTGATTCCAGGCCCCTGGACAATGGAAGTAGCCATCCCTGGTAAGTTCATGTAAGTCCTCTATTCTCCTCTGATCTTCACATCCTGGAGTCTGAGTCTGAAGCCCTCAACCGTGGATCGAATTAGACGGCAGAAACGTGGTGGTCTGAAACCTTTCGGCATTACGACCGTTAGCTCTTCGTATTAAAATTTTTATACAGACTGCCTTACAGGTCCTTGAGTTCCTGTATTTATTGCGGCTATGTATCCCTTTCCCCCCGCTCTTAGCTCGTCGCTATCTCCGTGCGTTTTTCTTGTACGCGCTGGTTGGATAAAGTATTCGATTAAACCTGCATAATTCTGTTATCGGTTTTGGAATACTGAAAAATGTCTATTTCTTTAAAATGATTGTAACTTTTTTGTTATTTAAGTTTTTTAGATTTGGTTTTCACTATTGTTCTTTTTGGATTTTTCTGGTCATTTTAAAATTTCAGTGATAGTTATACGTGGCATAGTTCTCAAGTTAGCATTTTTCGGCACTTAGAAAATTTCACTGCACTCCCGTTTGTCAAATTTATTTAGTTATTACAGTTTTATTTTATTTTGTCTTCTTCATTCTTTACAATGTTTAATTATACACTAAATTAAAACCTATTTATTTAATTCTTGAATTACACACACACACACTCATACACACACACACACATACACACACACACACACACATTCACACACACATACACATACATACACACATACATACATACATATTTATATATATATATATATATATATATATATATATATATATATATATATCGAAATCTTGTTCCTGTTCATGGCTGGTTGTTAATTTTTTATTACACTTTTGCTATTCCTCCAAGGAGGCTGTAGAAGTCGTAAGAAGATAACGTTTCCTCGAAGTGTAACAATTTAACAAATTTTAGTTAACAAAAAGTCTGGTAGCATGTAATAGGAAAAGTGTAATAAAATATATATATATATATATATACATAAGTCTATAGTTCATTCTCCAGAGAAGGAATACTAATAGAGATATCCATAAATGGGTAATATGATAAATCTGTGGCTATCACCGAATAATTTAGAAATGACTAACGAGATGTTATGAACATCAAAACATTAACGAAAAACAGTATAGATATTATTCCACTATAGTCAGCTCACTCAAACTGAAAAGTGACTGATTGAAAAAAAACATAAGAAAACCTAGAATTACTCAAGGTAGTATGTAGAAAAATCTAGCATCTGAAAAAATCAGATAAGGAAAAAGAGATAAAATAGAACAAAAATGATCCACGAAAGAAGAAAATAAAACAGAGTTCATGATGAAAATTTTATCTGAAAAAGATGAAGAAATAACTAAATCCATCTTTGGTTCACGTATTCCAACTTCCCCAAACATATATTCCGATATAAGAACTTATAATATGTCCAAACAGCCTTGCGCCCTGAAGGATTATAGCGACCCTCACTCCCCCATGCGCAGGCACACTCACACGCGCGGCCCGGCCTACCTGCCGCTAATGGTTCTTCTATGAATCACCAACTAGTCCTTGTACTATAAATTCAATTTTTTTAAACTGTTAACTTTACTTAATTTGTGTTCTAACAACTGAATTCTAAATACTAATCATCGCAAAATGAGTCCAAACACGGTACAATTGTGACAACTCTAAGGGGTTTTATGCTCAGTAGGTTAAAAAATTTTAAATTTGACTACTTAAAAATGGTTATAGACATTTATTTGAATTCGCACGATCAGAATAATATACATAATTACAGTAATTCTAGTAGAGATTTCAAATTTATGAAAAAATAAAATAAATCATAAATAATAGAGCTTGATTTTGTTTTGGTTTTTAGTTTGCAAAATCTCACGTTTTTATGTTAAATGATAGTTTTATAATATATTTTAATAACTTATTATATTCCAATTATTTTAACTATCGCATAGATAAATTTTTCTAATAGCTAAATGTTTTTATAATTGTAGTCGGCGGAAAATAATTTATATTTTTTTGTAATTTTAAGTTGACCAATATGATTATTGCCCTCGACGGGTTGAAAATGTTGTTAGTATAGGTTCGGTAATAATATTCCTTAGTACAGGGTGTAGGGAAATATGGCATCTCGTGTTCCTTAAATATACATTGTCTCCATAGGGGTCATAAACAATTTCCGTTACACCCTATTGTAAGAAGAAGAATAACATAGCGTAGATGGAGTTAAATAGGAGTAAGTAAATGACACAATGATCCCTTGGTACTAGAATAAAATGATATTGATGTTTCACAACATTAGAATTTTTACATGTTTGGAGTTTAAGTTATTATTGGCAATAAAATATAATAGCAGTATCACGACTCGAACTTAATCCCCCAAGCTGCAGGACAGTTTTATCTCTAGGGTTCAAGTTATTTTTGTAGTTACCCTATTAGTTGGTGGGATGAAAATCCAGATAGAGGTTACGAAGCAATGGAAAAATCCAGAAATTGATTTGAATGATTGATTGGTTAATTAAAACTTTAGCTCTTAAAATGGCTGGAGTCAATCAATTATTTACTTCTGATAATCAAAATCAAATCATATTTATTTTAATTTTTTTAAAGATTATTTTATGTTTTAATGGAACTCAATAAAGCAAATATAAAAAATATAGGGTCTTAAGAAAATAAAATATATTGTTAATTTTGCTAGGGTTAGAATGCAAGTGTGCAGAATTTAAAAATTAATTTAAACATTTTCCCATTGTTTTCAGTACTACATTCCCTGCTTAAAGATAGTTTTTAGTTACGAAAGAAAACTAAAATGCAATATTTAATAACTTGTAATTGTTGGGGTTGCAAGTAGTGCATTCCATAACGACGGAACGTTCGTCTGAGCTTTTAAAGAAGAATATTTGTCTCTAGAAACAAAATTATAAAATGGCGAGACTTTCTCACCTGCATCAATCATTTTTCTCGGCAAATATTGTTATGGAATTCACTGTAGTAAAAAAATAATATATCAAAGTATAGACAAAGTGAAGTTGGTAAGCCAGACCTGCAACGAAACAATGGGAAAGAAATTATAAATAAATAAAACCTCTAACAATCTTCATTGGAAGTTACTACAAAACTAACTGTTATAGGTTAATCTAACTAACTGCTGAAGATGATTAGTTTGCAACTGAAATGTACATCAGAACATTAATAAAATATTTTGTGGTTTAAGGGGTTTTATTTCTTTAAGGGCATTTTATTTATCAAAAAATTTATCATAAAAATAGTAAGGAATTTAATTAGTGTAGTAAATTTACTCATACGGAGAAGAAATATATAGAAGAAGAGGAAAAAAGAGTGGTAGACTATTACCTAAACATTAAAAAAAAACGCATTAACCATATATAGAATACTAAAACTCAATTCTACGTTAGTAGACACAAAGGCAAGTCGTTAGTTCCATCAGGTAAGTTCCACCAATTACGTTGCCGCTATGAGTGACGAACCTATACCAGGTAAGGTTTATCCTGTCAACTAGTTAAAGCCACAAACTAATTAAAAAACACTCGTCACCGATAATTGCCGAAACACGCCTAATGATTTTAAATACATTATTGTTAGAATTTACTTTCATTGTTTAATTTATATAGGCAGATAGAGTGCACAGACCTCTCAAGTCAAGTTTGTCAGACTGAATTCTTAAAGGAAAAATGTTCGCCTGGAGGAGATTGGCAAGTATTTTATGAATGTTTCGAATTACATAAAAGACCAAAACTTTAATATAAAAGAACATTTTGGATGACGTACAAGGAAACCTTATATGTTGGTACAGATGTTTAACTTTTTTGAAGAAAAACATAGCCTAATTCAAAAGTTGGTAGCGAACTGGACTCTGACATAGAAAAAGATTTTGACTTAATGCAACATATTTAAAAACATACAGTGTCATAGAAACCCCTAATTTGGAGATTGGAACGGTAGAGAAGCAAATGTATATTGAAGAACTCTATAAATTAATATATATATATATATATATATATATAACAACATAAGTTATTCAAATACAAGTTATTCTTATTTCCTTATAGTTATTCCCTTATTATTTACTTATATATAATACTCTAGTATTTAATATTCTAGTATATAACCTATGTTGTTTTAGATTACTAAACAAGAAAACATATTTTATATATACATATATATCAGAAGAAACGCAGTTAAAAAGAGGGAAGCAATGATCATGCATCCGAGCTTGTACGTAATGTAGAGCAGTTATTACAAACCAGAAACATGTGCTATAGAAATATTACACCTTTACTAAGTTTACTTGACAGAGGATCAGCGAATTGTTGTGAACTTTGAGGGTAAAGACTGGCTTTAAAAAACCGTATTAACTAAATATAGTTTAACTTAATTTTGCAAAAACTAAATTTTTATTCCAAATTAATGTCCCTGGAACCTTGCAAGCAAATTTACTGGTCAGGGTAAATTGGAAAAACAAAATGAACTCTGAAACTCTGACCGATACTGCTAAAATTACTGTTATCGTAATTTTATCTAAATAGCTTGGGGTAATTGGAAAGTAATTAACCTTTACGGCGCCATCAGTGCTTCGTGGTTTGCTAGTTTAAGAATTGTTTAATAAATAGTTATTCTTTTATACAATGTAGCAATGGATTGCATTTTGTAGAATTAACAAGTGGATGTTTACAATAATAATGAGTGGGCTATTCCCTACACCGAACTTTATTAAAAGTCCGAAGTTTATTTCTGAAATAATTGGTGGGATATTTGGGTATAAATGATTTGACAGTTTAATGGAAAATGTTAATTACTGACAAATGTAAAATATAACCTGTAGAGCTTATATAATTCTAGCATCCCCCGTCGCAGTTCGAACTATCTAGTGGAAATTAAATTAATTTAATTCATGTGAGAGTTTTGTTTCATATGAGAGTATATCATTTCATAAGTGATCGCTTCAACGGATAGCGATAATTTCACTTATGCGTTTCATATGAGAGTATATCGTTTCATAAGTGATCGCTTCAACGGATAGCGATAATTTCACTTATGCGTTTCATATGAGAGTATATCGTTTCATAAGCGATCGCTTCAACGGATAGCGATAATTTCACTTATCCGTTTCATATGAGAGTATATCGGTTCATAAATGATCGCTTCAACGGATAGCGATAATTTCTCTTATGCGTTTCATATGAGAGTATATCGTTTCATAAGTGATCGCTTCAACGGATAGCGATAATTTCACTTATCCGTTTCATATGAGAGTATATCAGTTCATAAATGATCGCTTCAACGGATAGCGATAATTTCACTTATCCGTTTCATATGAGAGTATATCGTTTCATAAGTGATCGCTTCAACGGATAGCGATAATTTCACTTATGCGTTTCATACGAAAGTATATCGGTTCATGAGTGATCGTTTTAACGGATCACGTATTTCACTTATGCGTTTCATATAAGAGTATATCGGTTCATAAATGATCGCTTCAACGGATAGCGATAATTTCACTTATCCGTTTCATATGAGAGTATATCGTTTCATAAATGATCGCTTCAACGGATAGCGATAATTTCACTTATGCGTTTCATATCAGAGTATATCGTTTCATAAGTGATCAAATGATGAAACAATCGGATCATGATAGGGTCACTTTTGCGTTTTTCCGCAAACTAAAGTTTTCCAAAATTTTATTGTCACAGTTTTTTATCACACATAATGACATTTCTTTAGAAACTGTTTTCCCACATTTACCAGATCTACAATAGTGGCTATTGGAGAAATGAAGTTCTACTCTGCGCATTAATTACAGTTTGAATCTTTTCGCACCTCAGGTACATTCTTCCCAACGTAAGTTATTTTTATTTCATCCATTAACATTTCTATATATAACGGGAATGAAACTCTCATTTTTATTTCTTAAACAATATTTTTTTGCAAATTTTCTCAGCGCTCCTCTGTCCTTGTGTGTACCCTACGTATCCTTGAGCTTCTGAGTTGGTCAGTGAGTCAGTCGACCAGGACATTAAGTTTTATATTAGAAATTTTAATAGTAAAATTACAAATTAATTATTACTGAATTACTTAAATTAATAGAGAAAATGTCAAATTCACGATCAAGAAAGCAATAACTAATAGATAGATAACAGTAGCATAATTTATAACAAAATCCCTTCAGACAGCTACACACCATTGCAAGATTATAATTGAACTCTGATCTTCAACAATAATTATCTGAAGATTAAATCATCATAGTTACACCTAGCACCTGACAAATTTTGCGAATTGTAAATTAAAGCTTTGTGCCAGTTTAAATTTGAAACTTTGTTTCTGTAACTATTTAACAATTGTACTTCTGCACACATTAGACTCAATAATATATATTTAACAAACTAGGCCTATCAATTTCATATTTATAGCACGAATAACAATTTTTTAATACTTGAATATTTGTTTCACAAGTAATTATTTTAAAAGTATTTGAAAGATTTTGACAATGGGGTATAATTGCAATGTTTAAATAAGGAAATTATTACTGTTAAAATTAATTCCTTGTCCCTTAAATGTAAAACAATGTACGGAAGATTAATATATTAAAAAACAAAGTAAGAAAAGATATAAACAATTTACGAGAATATCCAATTGTAAATTAATATTATTATTATTAATCTAATTAGCCAATTTGATATTTTCGGTGTTGTTATTCTTTGGTTTTCTTTTGTTTTGATAAATGAGCATATAATATATCTTATTATGTTAAATAAATATATAAATCGCATATAATACTTAGTATTTATTCTTTTGTTTAAGTCACTGTAATTATCATATATTCTTTTTTTTAAGTTTTATTATTTTTATATATGTAAAC
The DNA here is from genome assembly GCA_036971475.1 of Prosapia bicincta. Lineage (NCBI taxonomy): Eukaryota > Metazoa > Arthropoda > Insecta > Hemiptera > Cercopidae > Prosapia > Prosapia bicincta. The sequence goes on from JBAIZL010000003.1 coordinate 29,061,161, forward strand.
GTACATGGTTCTTTTTGAATATAAGCTTCTATGTTTTATTTCTTCTCTTCATTTTTCAACAACATTGATGTATCTCTTTCTCTCTTCATGTTATCGAAACATGATTGATTAAATTATTTTCAAGCAACAAATTTATCCCCTGACCTTTCTCGACACAGATATCTTCCAAAATAACTAACTTAAAACTTGTTTCCTCCAGTAAAATTAATACCCTAACCTATCGCATCCTCATTTCCCCCACATTCCGATGTCAAAATCTAAAATTAACAGTGCGCCTAACAAATGTACCTGCTGAAAGTACCTAAGGCCGGTTCACAATGCACCGAGCAGCAGGACAATAAATATTCGGGCACTCGCTACTGGAGGGAAATATGGTGGGCGCCCGGCCGCTATAAATTCCCTTTATGACATTTAGATTTATTTCTGAAACTTTGGTAGATGTGAGAGATAGTGTTTTCGCGGTCTTGCGGCGTTGCCAGATCTTTCTCTTCGGCCTTGGACTGGTTTCGGAGCTTGTTTTCGTTTTCGTCGGAAGGACCATCGAAAATATTTGCTTTGTTTGGAAGTTATATTCCATAACGGAATACCATAATGTATTTTCGTGAATTAAACTACGTCTGGGAAATTTATATTTGGGAATTTTTAGCTGGAGATTAAAACTTTCAATAGTGTGAATAATTTTAATTTAAATTGCCTTGTTGTTTATATGTTCAAAGTGATAAGTGTGAGAATAAAACAACAGTGATTTACGTATTTTAAAATGTGAGAAAACGTACTAAAACAAATAAAACACTAAATATAATGAACAACTGAAATTTGAAGATTTATTGAATCGCCGTCAGTAATCTTTATTACATTAAAAATGTGGTTCAACAAGTTTTTAATGGTTTGGTATTTTTTAAAGTCATAAGTTTATATTAAATATATATTTCTAGGTTTTGTAACATTGTTTTCTTGTATTTACTTATCACTTTCACTATATGTACTTAAACAAGTAACATGTATCTTACCAAGTAAGATTCTTGTTTAAGTACATATAGTGAAAGCTATATATATATATATATATATATATATATATATATACAGAGAGAGAGAGAGAGAGAGAGACAGAGACTAAATTTTTAAACAGTATAATGTAGGCTTTATGTGATGTCACTTTTAGAAACCTCGTAACTATTGGTTATATGAAATATGATTTCTCCTTCACGACCGAAAATACTACTTTCTCACGGTCTCTTGAAGTTAAATACGAATAAATTAGTTGTAAATTGTTGTAATACAGAGCACAAATATAAGCTATATTATATATATATATATATATATATATATATATATATATATTTAGATATATATTTAGAGAGAGAGAGAGAGAGAGAGAGAGAGAGAGAGAGTTGTGTTTATATTACAACTAAGTGTTTTTACTATCGTTATGTATGTTTCGAGAACTAAGTGTACTAGAACTTGCCTGTGGTAAATTAAATCCATCATATTTATACTCTACTCCTGAGTACTCCTATACCCAGTCCCTGATTATTGCTCATTGTTGCCACAAGATATATAACAATATTAAATATTTTGTTGTCTAAATTAGATCTTAATGTTTTGTACATACACCTTAAACATACACCTTAAAATAATACTATTATATTAAAATAACTGGAACACTTTATAAATAATAAAACTAATCAAGGAAGGGTTTGATTTTGTATAAAGCTAAAGTATTCATAACGCTTTAAATTCTCTTTGTAAATGCTTTACGTTTCATAATAATCTTACGCAGTTTTTAATTTAGTCAAACCTGTTGAGTCGGTTTTAAAGGTATTGTCGTGATTAAGGTGACCTAACCGAGATGCAAGGTCAAAGAAGAAAACACTTTTATCTACCTCAAAGTTACTTTACATTTAAAACTAACTATAAAAAAAGATTCAAACGTTTTGGTAGAATATGTGTTTAACTTAATTTTTTTATAATAAAATAATACAAACTTCACCTCCATAGAATGATATCTTTAATAATAATAATAAATTCTAAGTGTGGTGAGGAATGAGCAGTGAAATTATAATTGAAAATTAATTCCAGACGTTTTAGCTTTAGTAGTCACTATTTAATTTATTTAATATAATACATAAATTAATGTGTGTGTGTGTGTGTGTGTGTGTGTGTGTGTGTGTGTGTGTGTGTGTGTGTGTGTGTGTGTGTGTGTGTGTGTGTGTAAGTGTGTGCGTGTGTATGTGTGTGTGTGTCTGTCTGTGTGAGTGTATGTGCGTGTGTGTGTGTGTGTGTGTGTGTGTGTGTGTGTGTGTGTGTGTGTGTGTGTGTGTGTGTGTGTGTGTGCGTGTGTTACACCTTTGTAATTTTCAGAGCAAATTAGATTTCGTAACTTTTGACGTATGTACCTACATAAATTAGGCGGTTTTCCTAAAAATATTAAAAATAGTATTTCAATTAATTTTCTTAAAACTATTTTAAAATAAACGTATATAGTTTTTTACCAGATTTTATTGCATAATGTTAAAGCAATAATTCGTAAACATCAGTTCATTGTAAGTCATTGCAATTCATAGACTAGCCTTAATTATCCGCTGTCCATAGTTATTTATGTACATTATTACTTTTTTTTAATATTCTGATTTATTTGGAATGGATGTGGAGCATTTTGAAAAAAAGCATTCACGACTGCTTCGCTGGATGTGTTTTGTAAATTACTATATATTTGGAAACGAAGCAGAGAGAGCAAACTCGATTATTATATAAAAATGATGGTCCAATCACGACGGATATCAGACGATAAAAATGTTTGTGATAGATTCCATTAGTTATTTATTTAGGTTTATTGATATTATTATATTTTAAATTCAAATTCGTAATTAAAATCCTTACTTAAAACATTTTATGATTTTCTAGGATGTCTATAATAAACTTTTCTGTGTGAATTATATCAATAAAAGTTTAATAAAATGTTTATAAAAAACGATACTTTCTGTACATTGAAAGTATGTATAGTCGAACCCCTGATTTTCTATTCTTAGCCTCTTGCACCGCCCGTGAGAATGTTACTGATTATTTACAAGTTCACTTGTGACAGTTCTCTCGACCCGTTTTAAAATTCAAAGTTCTCGTCGATAACTGGTTAATGAACGGCGCAAAAGTTTCCAAGTCATTTCCAAGGCATGAAAACGTGGAAATCCGTGGCCGGAGGCTCATCGCCGCCTCGTCCCACGTACATATCTCCAAACTAGTTTCTCTGGATGGTGCTGTTAGACTCATTTCGTTATGCAATTTGTTGCAAGAGCGTGCGTATGAGTGCGCACGCGTCAATCTGAATAATAAAACAATCGTTGTGCGAATGCATTTCATTTATATTCAAAGTGGAAAGGTGGGCGGCGATGAAACCTTTGATTAGGTGAGGTCCAAAAAAAGTTTTATTAGAAGAGTAATATTTACTGTTGACGGCTATGCAGGTAAATCAGGTATTATGTTTTCATTTACTGGTGGTGAATTTCTTTAAGGTGCTTAGAGTTTTTCTTACTCCTATTAGCCTAGAATCACACTAAATAGTTAACAGGTACAACTAGAGTCGAGTCCGAGTTCCTACATTGCTGATGTTCATGTAACCGGATAGTAGCAAAACGTATCTCACACAATAAAGTATAGGGTAATAAGATTAAAACAATATTGAATCGTAATTACAATTAAAAAATTTAATTTCAAGCCAATAAGCTTTACATGGACGAATACATTTTGATTAATTTTATATATAAATAAAGTTCTTAAAAGCCTAAATAGAGGTTTTTTATAAATAATTACATCATATTTTATGTACGACAAATACACACTCCCTCACTCATTAAAGAATAAATGATATACACAAGCACATGGTTTTTGTTACGCGTAGAGTTGGATGACGTAATATGAAGGGGTGACACCAAGAAAACGTAGAAATAGAAAGGATGGATTTCCATTTACTGAAATTCCTCCCAACGAAAGAATGGCATAGGTTAGGGTATGTTTGCCACAGCTTTTGTTTATTTTTTTGCGAAGAGGATGGAAATGGTTAGTATAATACTATACCAAGTAAATAAATATACTAAAAACTGAATTTTTCATTCATAAGCTCAAAATACAGGTCTCAAAATCATGGCAAGGATCAACTTGTAGTAGGTTCTACCATAACAAATCCAACTCAACCCAAACCTCCTCTATCCTTTTTCTCTTGTGTGGAAAAACTCAAAAGAGCCACAATCTTGTGTTTAATAAATTACCTTTATGAATGCTAGGACAAACAGAAACTATTGCAAAACAATCCGGATTTCCTTTTTATTTTTAAAATATTGAAACATTTACACACGTTCAAGGACGTCCCTACGTCCATGATCGTGATCGTGTCCCACCTCTATCTAGAGAAACACCAAATACTGTTAGTTCAGGAAGAACGCCCGATGCTTTCACAGGAACACTGGTAGCTGACATTTTTATCATTGCTTTAGTTTAGAAAAGAGGAAAGGTTTGTCTACTTGGATCAAAAAAGGTATATTCTAGCTTCAACTGCTCATTAGCACCCTAGATTTGTCCCAAGATTTATTTGTCCGGGCTGAATTGACCTGAGGGCTAGAAAAATATTTAAAAATCTTTTGGGGTTCCAACCTGGAAACATTGTGTTAGTAGTCGTTTAACCATCCACTCTATTATTCAACATCTTGTTAATATATTTTTACACGGATCTAGTCCTGCACAACTCTTGTATCCTTCCAGGTGATCTTCGGTGTCTCGACGGTGAGTGAAGGAGTTACAATTCGTCCATTATGGAGCTGTTGGCGCTTCCTGTCAATGAACGGAATATACTGGAGTGCAATAGAACGTTAATTGGACGGGTGAAAACTGCGTGGGAGAAACCCTATAGAAACCCTAGCGTAATACCCCGCATTATGCCATGCAAGGAGAAACCTTCGGGAACTAGCCATCTTGATGCTAAGGGAACGATTTTAAATACCTTATTAGTGAGTCAAGAGAGAATCGGAAGATATCATTGAAGTGGGAGGCTGTTTCAACCAGGAAATGTAAATGTCAAGTTGCATTCTATCTTAATGACCCGATGTAAACTATGAAAATCCTGTGAAGATTCCTGGAAATGATTAGACTGACTTGATATAACTGTCCAATTTATAGTAAATACTTGTGCAAAAATCTCTGTTTGTGACATAGTTTGTAATGTATCTCCACAGAGCAACGATAGTATATGTGCACAACTCCTTTAATAATTAGTTATAGTTTGTTAGGATTTTATTTTCCCGTGAGAAATACATCCGAACGGATAACATTCATCACTATTGCGGAAGGAATTTTATAGAGGCATTAGGTCTTCACAAGAAATGACTCCGGGGCGATTCAAAAGTCATGTTGAGTTCGTATTGAGTTTAATTTGCAACGCGGCAATCTGCAGTTAAATGAAGGTAGTTTGTACTTGGAATTCTGAAACAAATTTCCGTTTAGATTGATTAAGTGCTTTGTTTGATGAATGCAACTGTTTGTGAGGTGTATAATCATCGTACAATTACACATTAGCTGTGTCCATTAAAGCAGCGTTGTGTGGATGTAGCTAAGTGATTTAGCGGTGAAAGGGAAGGAATTTCATTGAAAGAAATGGTGAATGACGTAGATGACCCGCAGAGCTAGCAAGTGTTTAGTTCACTCCACTCGCTAAATAAACCCTTCCTTCGAACAATGTTTAGTGTTAGGGTCAATTTAATTACTCTACTAATTATATAGAATATTTTACTGTGGTTTAATAATAATAAATAATACACACACACCTCTAACTACAAATAGAATGTAGTCAGAGGTTTCATGTATTATTTATTAATTATTCCATCCTTAAAACTATAAATGTAGTAGCTAAAAGCTTCTGGTTGTATTGACATTCGCCTTGTATATCTCTTATATTATTATGTAATGTATTAAACCCCAGCGGGCGATTCGATTGTCACTTGTTTAAATGAACTCTAACATTGGGTGATAAAATCAACTAATCCCTCAATGCATCCAGGCAAAGTGTAATAAATAAATAAATTAATAAAAACATATAATCAATAACCAATTAACAAAGTTATTTAGAATACACCCTTGTGTATATTTAGATGATCATATCACCATCATCAGAGGGTAAAACTACCCTGTAACAAAAGTTTTAGTTTTGTATAAAAAGAAAGGTTTCAATTTTTTATTGTATTAACCTGGATGGTGTTTTGTTTTTAATATCGATTACCAATGAAATGTTTATACATTTCAAAGCAACAAGTGTATACAATACCATGCTTATAAAATAAATAATAGGATAGTAAAATAATTAGGTTAGAAGTGAAAATATTCATAGCAACGTCTACAAATATTTTGAATCGTGAAAAACATTTAATTTTGCATCAGACACGCGTAATAATGTTTTCGATTCAAAAATTAGATTAAAAATTCATAACCTATTACTATCGTTATATTGAATTATTTTTATTGAAATTTTTCAAAACTTAAATTAATTAATATATTAATAAACTGACCAAAACTATTTAATAATAAACTTATTTCCTAACAATGTTCAATGCATAATATAACATAGCGTACGTGTTAAGACAGTTGTTTTACAACATATAACACAAAATCAGCTGATATAAGAAATCATATGTATCATTCAATTAAGGTGACTCATAGGCGTAAGTTGACGGAAATTAGGCCTATACTAACGCGAAATTGTATGGTTATGCCGATCCAATACGATTTCGTATGCATCGCTATAAAAGTTTTCACTTCAAAACTTTAACTTTGGCTTGTTAAGGAAGCAGAAGTTAACAATAGTTTAACTTAAGAAGGAGTAGATAAACGTTACACAATATTTTTTAACCATAACTTAATAAAAGTAATGATGAAGTATTAATTACTTCTTCTGGAAGCTATAGAAATAATTAGACATTGCCATGCTTAAAAAATAAGAATTTATGTATAAAATAAAACGACATTTATTAAATCAGAATTGTTTGTTATATTTACTCTTGTACTACACGATTCTCTTACGTTACATGCGCCGTTACGTTTACGTTATAAAATATTGCTTTGAAAATTTATTCTTTGTTTATTTTCCACAAAAATTCCAATTCAAACATCAACTGCACGGTTGGAATAAATCCATTCAAATCCCAACAACACCGAGGGCCCAAATTAATTTATTATTTAAACTAACTAACCATGAAGCCCCTCAAATTAGTAGCGACCCTTCAATATAAACAATGGCAGACCATCCCTCACTACAATCAATTTCACCTTTATTAGTCGCCAGGTGGTCTTAACTCACCTGCCCTGCGCTAAACGCATTTCGAAAAGGTTATGAGCAAAATTAATGGCTTTTCGTCTCGAAAATGAAACGGGTGAAAATTAGTGATTTTTTTGCATTCCGAGCATTCATCGGTCGTGATAAAATCTTACCTGTTATGTACAGTCGAACCAAAATTTTCGTTACATAGAATTGTTCTAGTAAAAAGATTTTCATTGTTGAAGAAGTTTTCAAAACTATAAATTCGATAATTATGTTTTTTTTACATTCACAAATCAATAATTACTTCAACGTTCGTGTATTCAGAATAACATACTTATACCGGAGAATTAATACCGAGGTCACTCTGGTTTGTAACTTATTGTTTGCTAGATTGTAATTTTGTAGTAAGATGATGACACACAAATCCCTTTGGTCATCGAAATGTATATAAGGGTTTAAACTTAAGTAACTTGTATTTTCTCACATGTTTAAATATTTTTTTGGTATTGGGATTGTTTCCAAAATTTTCATTTTAAGTTTTTACTTGAACTGAACTTCTAAAATAACAAATATTTTACAACCAGTAAGTTCGTAACATAAATATAATGTTTTTCAAAAATGTTTCAAAATATAATTGTATCACTTTGTAGTACTTTTACAAAACTAATTTCTTTTTAATTTGTAATTTTTACAAACTTTCGGAAGTTCTGTCTAACAACCGTGACTGCCTTTTAGTTGTCAACTTATGTCATTTCCTTCACATCTTATGTCAAGAACCACTAATAGTCTTTGTGAACCCTTATTAAAAATAGATATAAAAGCATTTCTGTACAGTATGTGTTATTTACACATGGCACTCTATTAGCAACTCCAATTTTCCAATAGTTATAACTTTTTCTCTTCTTATTGAAATAACCTACTTTCGTTGAAATATATACTAGAAGAAATTTATAGCAATTAAGACACATTGTGTTTTTTAAATGATATTGACAATGTTTGAAACATTATTAAATTTAACTAATACATTATTTTGCCTAAACTAATTAGATCAGGCGTTGAAGCATACCATTTAATGAAACCTGTTTTTTAGGTAAAATATTTGAATGGGTATTACAAATAATTACTTAAAGTAATATATCTAACTTATATTTCAAGTTGAATTCAATTTTCAAAGTCAGAACTAGTATTATTTATCAGTGAACTTAACGCTCGGTATTGTACACACAGTTTTATTGACATTTCCAGAGTCGATGACACAACTTGAAGTCTATGCAGACTTACAAATTACTGTTTTGATATTTTTTACAATGAGTAAATAACCCCAAACGGGTTTTAATAAATGTTAAAAATCATTAAATCATTATTCCGTGTCTTGAGTTATAATTAAGTTCTATCATATGTAATTAAAATATTAGCGGTTTTTAGCATATAAAAGCAGTTTGATTACATAACTTTTTGATTACATCAATTGTAAAATATTTTTGTTTGATTCATTCTAAATGATAATGAGTAACTAACAAGTTTTGATTGGTTGTGTTAGCCTACCTTGAGATGGGCGCGCGTGCTCAGGTCCTAAAGTCCTAACTAGTATGGAAACAGGTTCCTTGGTATGCTTCAACTAGTGTGTAGGAAGGCCTATAGAGACAGCTGCCATCCTTTCATTCTCTTTGCTCTACACCACTCATTAAAATCACTGAAAAAAATAATTAAACAGTTTAAAGGAAACAGAAAGGAAAATACAATTGGAATTAGAAACGATATTATGGCCCGCTTAAGGTATTGTGGAAGCCTACTTTGAGCTTGTTTTAAAAACAAGTTTGGCCATTTTTAGTTTGTGTGTTCTTTTTTTTTCTTTTAAAAACTTGTCTCCGGAGTCATCGTTTTGTGGGTCATTGTTGACAACCAGCCGGGTGACTTTAGTGTGGCCTTCGAGTTCCGAAAGAATTTTCGGAGAAACTTAACTTTCGTAAAATGTCGTTGGCTTTATTCACTTCACATATTTAATAAACGTAGCAGTAAAAATACCAGTAATTACATTACTGTTGCTTCTGTTTCGTAAATAAAGTAAATTTGTTAGAAATGGGAAGGTATTCAGAATTTGAGTTGAACAATTTTTTTATTATTTAAAATAAAATTAAAAGAAACATTAACTCATATTAAAAAAAAAACATGTGGTTTATAAAATACTTTTTAATGCAAATTTTACCTTCAGTGCTTTAAGGACAACATTGACAGAATTTGTTATTTGTTATTGTTCGACTTTTATTATGTAAAATTATTTTTTTAACAAGATTAATAAAATTTGTTTATAATTCACTTCTTTTCAATTTCTGTACTGTTCTTGGTTTAAGCCTAAATTGTATATATTATTTTAATATTTAACATATATTTAGTATACATTGCACTTACAGACATCATTTATATTTATAGACAGACCGTCTATAAATTCATAGAAAACCAAACAATTTAAAAATTTATTTTAAATGGAGGGTGACGAGATGAAGTTAAATTGGGTTGTTTGTAAGATTCGTAATACTTGGTTTAGGAGGCATAAATTAGAATTTATATTCTCAGCTAATTAACCAGTTTCCGAATTTAGTTAAATTTATAAAAAAACATACTGGGAAAATATTTTTGATTGTACCAAACCAATTTTGTACTCTTGGTAGCTAATGGAGTTTTCTTAGTATGTTTTTATGTGTAAATTTAAATTTTAAGCTCTATAATTCGTTAATTAGCTTAATATGCACGTTAACGTTCCGTCGATTGTTAAGGGCAATTTACTCCATGAAATCCATGAATTATTTACTCGCAGTTTACTATCTTTCACTTAACTTTATTACACCATTCATCTATATTAATGTAGTGATTGACATTTTAAGGTTTAATAATTATGATTATATTGTTTTTACCGCATTTGTTTTACATATTATTCTAGATGATTAAATCAGAAAGTTTAATACATGGTAACCTATATATATATATATATATCTTTGCTTACTAAATTAAAGTTAGCCTACCAGTTTAAAAGATGGTTAGTTAGATTCGCTAAAACAAACCATCTAACTATTAACGACTAAATAAAGAACATTCATCTCTCTTTAATTTAAACAAGAAAAAAAATATTAAATTCATTGCATGCTGGTTGGAATTCCTCTCGCGTAAAACAACGGCTAGGCCTACAGCAGCTATTAAAACTCGCCAAAAATCCAGTACGGCCGGAATGCGGCTCGTCTAGGGGTATTACTCAAGTCCATTCAGAATGATTATTCACTCCCATTCACTGGTCTCATTCAGGTTCGTAGCGTGCGTCCAATTCTGTTGATGATTGATGATGAAGACCGAAGCTTAACCTCGCTACATTTCAGAGATGGCTTCATTTTAGAGTCTACAAGATTCCAAAGAGCCTCTTTTCATTGTTTAACCCTTGAAAGGTTTTTGTTTGATAAGTCAACAGCTGCGGACGATTAAAAGAGTCTTCGGATCAGTTAATTTGTTTAGCAACTCGAATTATATATTCTGGACAATTGGGAATCCTAAGTATTTTATTCTAACAATGAAGATAAGAGAATCATTGATTATTAATCATGCTACAAGAGGAAGTTAATGATAAATAAGCAACAGAAAGAGGCCAGGTGCTTGGATCGTTTCTATACTACCGTTAAAGTTTTCAAAGCCATAAACAGTATAAACTGGTACGACTTGTTTCCAACTCCTTTTTCCTGTGTAATTTTTAAAAACCGCTTTATTAATTAATTGTTCCTTAGGAGAAATTTATTTCTAAAGTATTCAAGACACACAAATATTTACAAAATGTTTGAAAAATTTAAAGATCTAATAAATTGAAAACTGAGGGTTTTTTACACCTAAATAGTTCTTCATTATTGAGTCTTAAAATAAGGAAGGTTTCCTAGCCTTTCCGCCATGATTTCAAAGTTTTGTTTGTTTCTGAATCTACGCCGTATCTGGAAATATTTGGAGCATTATTGGAAATAAATACTTGAAAACCATGGTTTTTGTTTTTAAATAATTTGTAACATATTGCATTATAACATATTCTTGAAAATCCAATACAATTAAAGATGTAGCAGAGGTGTCAAATTCATAAACGATTAGAACTTGAAACCATGGCTTTTGTTTTTACATACGTTTCTTGAAAATTTATGTTAAAAACGTAGGCAGTGGTTTTAACTTCGCACACCATTAAAACTAGAAAACAATATTTTCGTTTTTACATATTTTTTTTGAAAATTCATTTTAAGTGTTTAGACAGTGGTTTCAAATTGGCCAAATATTAATAGTGGTTAAGCAATTGGTTATCGTTATTGACAAATTAAAAACTCAGTCACATTGTAAGTAATTCTCACAGTTTTTTTGCTCTGTTGAACTTCTCTAGTGTGAATGGTCTATCTATATTAAAGTATAGCTATAAAGGAGCCGGATAGGAAACTTGTCTTTATAAAAAGAATAGATTGTTGAGTAGACTAACCGCTTGCTGAACTGAACCAGCGGCGTCCACTACATTTGAGACATGAGAATGCCTTACGTTGATAATCCTAAGTTTGATTTTTCTAATCAAACCTCTCCTAACCTGATACTTTGTACCTACATAAATATACGTATTATAGGTGTCGTATATTAGGTATATAGGTATAAATATCGTATTATAGCTATATATTATTATTTTTTATTATAGGGCACTGTTAAAGAAACTTTAACTTTAAACAGATTCGAATGAGTTGATAAAATTAAGGTTATATTTGTCAACCTAAATTTTGCTTTCTAAATTTTAAACATTATCTATGGTTTTTTAGAGAAATTATTGCATTTTATTTGCTTTTAATATATTTTTAAGTGTAATATAATTTATATTGAATACAAAATCGAAACTAAGCTCATTGTCTGTTGAGCATTACAAATAAATCTAATCTAGTGACAATTTAGCTATAACTGCAGAACTCATTTGAAACAAGAGAATCTTTTACAAAGAAAGATAAGTGTGATAATAGCGCTTTCATGATATAAAATATCAGAAAACTATTATAACTTACAACTGTATTATTGTAAATGAGCACAACACTTTAAATAATAATAACACTTTTTCATCTTACAGTTATGTAATTTACACAAGTTTAAGGTTATATTTGGGTTATGTTGGTTTGACAAAGGGTAACAAATGAATGTAAACACAGCAAATGATGGCAGTATCTGGGCAAGAGTGGGACTTGTAGTTCATCAAAGACTTGGCAAGCAAGGGTTGTTGACAGGCCTGCAGAAACCTTGTTAGCACCCTCCTGCAATCCTTTATTGCGGTTAATTTTCTTGGCAAACAAAATCTCCTGGAATCCAATTCTTCTGGGACAGCCTTATGCACGTATTACACTTTGGGGAAATTTTAAATAATATATTTCGATAAGTTGAAGATTATAAAAGAAACACCACTTTCCAAAAATCGTTGAACAAAAATGTAGACCTATAACAAGATCCTTTTTTACACTAAAATGTCATTATTATGTATTTTAAAATGAATGCTTACTTTAAAAAACATAATTTTGAGCTAATGATCTTCTTTATACAACCAAACTAATATTTCAATCCATACTATTAGATCTCTCTCTCTCTCTCTCTCTCTCTCTCTCTCTCTATATATATATATATATATATATATATATATATATATATATATATATATACATTCTATTTATATATATTTAGCTTTGCAACAGTGTTTTCTTGTATTCACTAATCACTTTCACCTCATGTACTTAAACAAGAATCTTTCTTGGTATTTATGCGAGTTAACTTTTAAAGATTGATAGTATCTCCATCATCAAGCATCAGCGATGCTTCTTTGAAAGTTAACTCGCATAAATACCAAGTAAGATTCTTGTTTAAGTACATATAGTGAAGGTGATATATATATATATATATATATATATATATATATATTCTTGATATTTAACGTTATCCATTGTTTTTCCGTTGCACTGACTTTATGAAGTTAATATATTACTAAGTAAGTAATTTAATCCACCATTAAGTGCAATAATTTTACCTTGAGTGATGAGGCACCTTTCGGTCAATTGACCATTGTCGAATCACTCTGAGTCAATTGACCGAAAGGTGCCTCATCACTCAAGGTAAAATTATTGCACTTAATGGTGGATTAAATTACTTACTTAGTAATATATTAACTTCATATATATATATATATATATATATATATATATATATATATATATATATGGTTCAAATTTTGAATCGTTAAGGGGAGCAACGTGATGGAAAAAAAATCAATTTTTGGGTTTTTACATTAAAACATAGCTTAGAATTTACTCTTTAAAATAATATACAACATACATAATTTGCATTGTTCCCTCGTTATGTAATAAAAATATATATTCGGGCGTTCATGAATGTTTTGCGCGACAAAATTTGAGCTCCTGCTACACTCTGTGTAAAAGCATATACATCTTAATATGAACAAGATATCCAAGAGAAAACAGTTTCTGAATCAAAACCATGTGGCCCATACTTTGTAGTTAAAAAAATGGAATGCGTGGGTTACGTTCAAAAACGGATGGGGGCTCGTCTTAGTGCATAGAAATTGAGAAATTCTAAAAACAATTTTCTGACGACGACCGGGGAAGGCTTACAGAGGCAGCTATAAACACCATAAAACTGTACTATGGCCTTGCTATAAGAAGAAATTGTAAAATAGGTGTGGAAGCAATGAGGCAAGCCATATGGGCAGAATACTTCCACTTAGGCTCAACCGATTCAGAACAGCAATATAGCTTATGTCCAAAAGATGAGAATTCCTGGTGTAAATACCAACAATCAGTAAGAGATGGTGTTCATGTAGAAAGTGTAAACATGCAGAACACACTCATCTACCAAAAGCTGTTTTGCTTGAAATCAAACAGGTATTCAAAAATCTGTCAAACCTCATTCCGTCGAATAAGTGCGCGCATGGTGGTACTCAGAACATAAGTCAGTCCCTCAATAACGTAATTTGGAGCCGCGTCCCAAAAAGAGTTTTTGTGAGGATCAACACACTAAAACTTGGTGTATATGATGCAATTGCTTATTACAACAAGCGGAACATTTCAAAGAGCTTTGTGTTCAAACTTATGGGCTTACAAGCTGGTGAAAATTGTGTAAAAGCAATGAAGGTGCTTGACATTAGAAGTGTAAAGAAAGCAGATAAAGCAATTGACGAATTGAAAAAGAAGTGCAGACAAGAATGAAGTTTGAAAAGGAGAGAATTGGAAGATGAATTCGAAGAGGAGGAAGGACTAGACAACCCCTCATATGCAGCAGGACATTATTAAAAGTATGTAATTTACCTGCTCAGTGCACGACTAACTTTTTTCCGCGATTCCCGAAACCCCTGTTTTTTAAACTTTAGGTACACTTTTCTCAGGAACCATTCAAGCTACAATGATACAATTTGGCAAACATATTTTAATATGTATTGTAAATACAAGACCAGAGGGTTTTCCTAAAATCCTAATATTTTTTGGTTATAAATATTTGTATACATAAAAATATTACAACTTAAAAAGGGTATAGAAAAAAAATCATATCTCATGACCAAAACATTATTTTAAAATATCATCTGGCAAAGACATGTATCAGCTCTCTACTCAAATTCAAAATATATTTTTTATAACTTGTAATGGATGACATTTGAAACTACAGTCAGTAATTTGATATTTGGTTAGTACAGTTTTTAAATATTTAATTAATTAATTTCTGTTTCCATTTTGCCACTTAATATTGTTGTTATGTGATATGAATATAAATACTTATAATTATTTTAATTATTTATTAAAACGTAACTACAATAAAACTTTTTTTTGTTGACCTAACAACGAATTGACTTTAATTTTTTTTTAATATAATTTGTTAA
>JBAIZL010000003.1:29081372-29123872 GCA_036971475.1 Prosapia bicincta
TTTCCATAATTAAGAGAAAAACATTTTGAAATGTTTAGTATTTTTGTAGACAAAACCAGAAGTAAAGCTATTAATTATAGAGGCCCCTAGTTAGTAGTCATTTTCAATATCACTCTGTAATAACTGAAAATTTCTCGTTTATATTAATTTTCTGTTCCATAGTTTTCTGTCATGTCTAATTCATTGTGACATAAATTTATGTTGATTTGCTTAGAAATATCTCTTTCGATCCAAACTTAGAAACTTCATGTTTTCACTGAATTAATTTTACATTGCAAAGAGTAACAAAGAACTATAGTACTCAATATAAAGTTATTTCAGTTGCAACTTTAATGGAAGTTCATTAAATACTAAAAACTATATTTTTACATTTAATCGTATTCATATTAGGCTAATAAATAAATAAATAATTAACACTATTTTACAAAATTTTAAAAATAATAAGTTATAATTGCTTAAGGTGTGGTAAAAATACATATGAATATTTTCCTTTATAAAATGTTTAATGAGTTTTTATAGTATTGTTTATATTTAAAATCAATTTCTTTTACAAAATAATTCTTTATAACATATTGAAGAGGTTAAAATATATTTCCTATTTTTTTTATAATTTTGAAAATGCTGAAAGAATTTTTCTGAAAGAAAAACTGTTTTAGCACCTATTAACATTGTATTGGAATTTTTTTAAAAATATTCTGTTGTTGTAACAACTTGAAACAACTGTAGCGTATTTTTCAAATTTAAGTAAATATAACCTCTTATGCACAGACAAAACTTTTGATTTATACCCTTACGCACGTTTAAATTGCAAAGCAATAATCTTCAGAGAAAAATATTGGGAAAAAATCAGAGATATTTTTGAAATCATTTTCTCCAAAGGCGATTTTTTGCCATTAAAATGTACAAAGGGTTTTATTAAAAAGTTCATTTTGTCCATAAGAGGTTTTATTTTTATTAATTTATTTGTTGTGTAGAGTAGGCCTACACAATATTTTCATATGCAGTATAGAGAGAACATTAGTCTTAAATAAATTAACACACACAAAAAAAGAGGAAAATAGATTTTAATAAGATAAAATGTACATGATACTTCTTTTAATCATGATACAGAACTCACCACGTAAAGAATAAAGATAATTTTATAAATTTCTGGTAATTTTATAACAAGCTCCAGTATTACAGGGGATATCGACTATAAAAGTAAACTGACTGTTTGAAAAGTAAAGTAGTTCAAATGGAAAACAAATCCATGAACAAACTATGGTTGTGTTCAACGATTTTATATTATTATACACTTCGGGATGAAACTTTGTTTTATCTGATGTTATTGCTAATATAAAAAATATTTAAATTTGTTTACACTTGACGGCTACAAAATCTGTTTTATTACCTTTGTGTTTATGAGGATTTATTTTACCAATATATCCTCAAATTGTACATATCTTGTCAGTAAAAGAATTTAACGCTATTTAAACTCTTTTAACTCCTAACCCCTATAGGTGTCATAGTTCGTGAGAGACTTTAATGCTTTTTAACTTCTTTTTGCCTCCTTATCAAGTATTATTAAACAATTTTTAAAACAAATGTGGTATAAAATTAAACAAATTTATGTAGCAATAATTAACAACAACCACTTAGCCGTAGTCTTATTTTCATTCATGAAACGAAAATGATACCAGATTTTTGGTACTTTAATATCCATCCTCAGAATTTCAAAAAAGGTGTAGCAAAGCTACATATCAATAACACACGTTTTAAATATTTGCTTCAGTATAAAATGTTACAAATAATTTATAGAATACAAAATGTGATAAAATGCCGAAATTCTCTAATATTTTTGCATATCAATTTAAAGCCAAGCTAACATGTAAAGCTTGTAGAATTGTGTTTTTGACAATTATTTTAGGTTAGGTCTTCATTTCGATCTTAAGTAAATCACCGATTAACCAATGCACCGATTAATTGAATATATTCTTAGAGATCTGAAGACTGTATTACTGTGGAGACGATATTGAAACTTGTTGTATAGTTATAAAAAAATACGTTTATTAATAATCTGTTCTTTTCGATTGGAGAACCCAGAAAATGATCACCTAGTAAAAGTAAAAAGCTATAAAAATATTTATGTTAAAAAAACTTACCAAAATAGATGCAAGATCTGGAGCTCTTGATTTTTTTCCCAGTCTAAAGCCCACTCACCATGTCTATCTATTGGCCATCTTTGGCTGTAGATTTCAACTCGTTAACGATTCTTTCCACTCACTTTTCTTTTCTTCAGTGACCCTTAACTTAATCGCCAGCCAAAACTAAGAGATTTTAATATTCAATGTAATTGTGTCACCATCTGATAACAGCTTCTATATTTTCTGGATTTAGTGACAGCATTATCTAGAGAGGATGACTTGACCATTTCTAGCACTGTTCAATCATCAAAATCTTAGAAGGAATACAAACCAATTGAAAATGTGTGTTTGCTTTATAAAGGGCAGATTATGCTTTCAAAGCTATCAGTTTTGAAGATTAGTTAATATTTTTGCATAGGTGTTAATATTTTAATTAGTAAAAATAACAACTAGGACCGTAACAGTAGTGTAGTTTTTTAACATAAATAAATAAGACCACAAAAACTTATTTTTAAATCCTTATGTACGTTTCGATTAGAAAGCAATCATTTTCAGAGGAAATTATTACAATAATAATTCTTGTAATAATTTCCTCTGAAGATGATTTCTTTACAATCGAAACGCACATAACGATTTAAATAAAAAGTGTTTGTAGCTAAGTGGTTAATATAATCTATTTAGGATCTCAGTGGTTTTGTATTTTCCTAAAGTTAATTTTTATGGTACAAAATTAATTGTACTTAGCTTGGTTGATATATAACCGTTTTCCCGAATGGGGTCTAAATAAATGTGATTATGTTAACTTAATTTTTCTTTAACCTTATTAATAAAGTAATACACAGATTCGTGAATATTTCGTTTATAAATTTAATCTGTGCTTTAAGGTGTTCACCTAACCATACTGCTCACGAGGACCAGTTGCGTGCTTTTAAAAAAGCATAGGTCATTTTGACCAATGCCGTGTTTGGCTTAGCTTATCCACTGAACAAAAAAATTACCCCGAAAAACCATGCGTGTATTTATATGTAGAGCAATAATTATTTTCTGAATTAATTTGCAACGTAATTAACAGAAAAAGGAAATGCCTTAGAAAATAAATTATTATTGCTTACGTAATTATTTCGTGTGTGGTGTGAAAGCCGTACAAGACTGGGACGACCCTCAGTGAGGATGTATTTCACACAGGTCGCGAAGATAAGGACGCACTGGAGATGTCCGATTCGCTGAGGCGTAGTTTCCGTGGTAGCCGGCCATAAATTAAAATTCATGGAAAGTTTAGGCCGATGTTAAAGATGAAATCTTGTTATTTTTAATTTCATTACGGAATCGCAGAGTCCGTTCGTTGGTTAGTAGACTGTGGAGAACTCTGCGAGCCGTGGAGCGGCCACTCGTGACGGGCTCGCGGTCGCACGAAATGGTTGAGCCTCTGGGTTTTCCGGTTACACTGCCCTAGAGGTTCCTGAATGTACTTTAACCAGAATTTTTATTTTCTTCGTTAATAAAACAGATAAACAGTCTAAAGGCTCTCTGGGCTTAATTTTAGTAGGCTACATTAAACAACCAATTCTTAATCCAGATGAAAACCTGTGAAATGTAATATCAGAATTATACCAAGTTATACTGATCCTCAGTAAATGTATTACAAATATACTTTACACACTGAATACCTGAAAGCATTCATCCTTTGTGGATCATTCAAGTTCATTTTACGATGAGTTGTAATATAGGCACCGATGCTTTGAGAAATTGATTTCAGTTATCACATCCCACTTTCACAAAATGCATTGCTTAGTTATTGCTTTACGTAAACGTATATTGGATTTACTACCGGATACTTATTTCCATAGCTAAAAACATAACCCTTTCAAATGTCAAGTTGCTGATAAACATTTGACTATAATGGGGCTTCGCGTCAAAAGTGAAAACTTGAACAATAAATGTTTTCAACGAGTTTTAATAGTGTTCAAAATTTTACAGACTAAACAAATGATTTAACGAATTCAGCTGAACTTAGACCGAAAGCATCCGATTCCTGTGTAGACGTTTTTATATAAATTTATTACTTTACTTACAGTAAGATTTATTTATATAAGCTATTATTTTTATTGATTTGTTTGTTTGTTTATTTTTAAAACAGCTGTTTCATGAAAGGTTACGTAATTACTTAATTTAATCAAATAAATTATGTGTTTCATATGTAATAAATTGTATTTTTAATGGATTAAAACATACACTCCAAGTAGCCTCTAAGTGAAAATCCAAACATTTAAACTTGTGACTGTTTATCAGAAATGTTTCTCTAACTTTCTGCTGTTTATAATTCTAAGGTAATTTAATTTTTACCATTAATAAAACAAGACAGACTTAATTTTATAAATAGATAATAATTAAACAATATAGCCTATTGTTTACTTAAGTTTTTATAAAATGGTCAAAAACTTATACTTAATCAATAATAATAGTATTAAAAGAATCATGCCAGACTATATTCTTAATTCTATTCTTAATATTATCGAGTTTGTTTAATCTGTTACCTATACTACCTAATAATGTAAAACGTAGGATATATAATATTAATATTACATTTAATACTAGTGTATTATAAACATATATTAGTTCACACTCTCCCTATATATGTAGGTACATATATCTTGTACTTATTTTCAATAGTTAATTAAAAATACTATTTATTTATCCTCTCAAGTTGAAATACATTTCTTTAAACTTGATGACGCTTGATGCTAATTCAGTTTTTTTCAAATATTAATTCATTAATTAAATTATTAAATAATTAATTTTTCTTTTATATAGAAGAAAAACGTTTCATAAAAAGGGTAAATTATGGAATATATAATTATTTCGTCCCATTTGGCTTAAAATAAGTGATAGCATATGATTTCATAAACAGATGATTTTATGTTATAGTAAGTGGTACAACAGCTGTTTAATGTATAGGTTATGTTACTTTATTTTTATTAATTTAAATTATTTATTAAATAGTAACTAAAATATTTTTTTACATAAGTAGGGATAGGCTTTTTAAAAAATGTATTATACTGCTTGTTAAATACAAACTTCTTAAAACTATAATTTTCGAATGAAAACTTGATTTACATATAAATAACTAGTAACTTTATTATAGTTTTTACAGTTCTTTGAATATGTCTTCTTTTTTTATTTATTGTTATACATAAGAGATTCATGTTTAGAACTTTACTACTCGGTCAGTATATTTATAATATAAATGGTTGATAAGGAATAACAATGGGCTATAAAATTTGAAACCGCCATTAAATAGTTTTAAACATTGTTCTGTTTCAATTCCAAACAGATATCCTCTTGAGACTCTTTAAGGTACATTTATGTTATATTATAAACCAAGTAATTTACGTTCAACAGCTATTTATATAAAAAAGATACATCATAATATAGTAGGCTATCTAAGGCTTGTAGTTCTCAATATTGTATTGAATATTGTAATATTGAGATTTTATTTTCGATAAAATATCAGTATTTATTAAATTGTATTGTTTTCAATAAGTGATATTAATTTACTTTCGTATTCTGAAAAAAATAAGTACAATCTTAGCTTCTGAAGCCGATTCAAGTTTATAATTGTAAACAGAAATAGTTTTTTTTTAAACTAACTAAGCATGTGTACTTGAAATATACTTACTTAATGTCCATGGTTTTGCGGTCAAGGCTTATTATCAATTATATTTTCCATCCGCAAATCATACCCCTTGAATATTTACGCATTTCCAACTAAAATAGTGACTCGTAAGAAGTTAAAAGTTGTAGTGTTATTTGAAAGTTTCGGAAACAATACAGCATGAAAGTCTTGAAGGTGGCGGCGCCCCCTCGACGCCCCGTATCGATCAGAGGCCTGGAGGGTACGTGATCGGTTTGCAAAGAGCGCTAACCCTAGACCATCCACAAATCTATAAGTTTGCCTTTGGACAAGACTTACTGTGGACTAAATGCAAAAATACGATGAACAGCTTCCGGAAGTGTCTTGCAAATAAGGAGGAAACCTAAAGCGTCTAAATTTGGATATTTTTTAATTATATTTGACATAGACTTATAGTTTATATTTTGTAAATATAATTATATTTAGTAGCATTTAATGGGGGGATTAGTTTTTCTAAAGAATAAATGAAATATTTATTGTAAGTTTGTTTTCACGCTACTAACCCGAATATTCAGGATTTATAATAAAATAACTTTTTCGAAGCTTTGGCAAAAGTTTATATTAACCTGAAATATGTGGTATATATTTAATCAGTCTGATTAATAATAATGTAATCATAGTCCATTATGGCTTATTAAAGCATACAATACCTCTTCGTAAACGATTGTCGTTTGAAAACCTATCTCGTTATAAATAATCCTACAATCATACATTTTTTTATTTAAGTTTATGTGCTGGCTCCCAAAACAACTACTTTGATTTATCTGATTACGAAAGTTTGAAGACGACTTCTTCAGTTTCAAAAAACTTTGTTAGCTCTAAATTCCTCCAATGCTAACTTTAACCCCCTCCAATTGTAGCTCTAATCTCATCTAATATTAGCTCAAACGTCCTCCAGTGGTTGCTCTAACCTTCTGCAATCTTATCTCTAAACTCCTACAATGATAGCTCTAACCTCTTATAATGTCTACTCTCTTACAACGTTACCTCTAACCTCCTTAATTGTTAGCTCTAACCTTCTACAATGGTGACTCTAACCTCCTACATTGTTAGCTCTAACCTTCTACAATGGTGGTTCTAACCTCCTTAATTGTTAGCTTTAACCTTCTACAATGGTGGTTCTAACCTCCTACATTGTTAGCTCTAACCTTCTCTAATGTTAGCTATAACCTTTTACAATGTTATCTCTAACTTCCTTCAATGTTAGCACTATTCACCTCCAATTTTGGCTCTAAACTCTCACAATGTTTACTCTAATCTCCTCCAATTGTAGTTCTTACCTTCTACAATGTTAGCTCTAACCTCTTAAAATGTTAGTTCTAACCTTAAAATGGTAGCCCTAACCTGCTACGATGGTAGTTCTAACCTCCTCCAATGTTAGCTCTAACCTCTTAAAACGTTAGCTCTAACCTTAAAATGGTAGCCCTAATCTGCTACAATGGTAGTTCTAACCTTCTCCAATGTTAGTTGTAACCTCTTAAAATGTTAGCTCTAACCTTAAAATGGTAGCCCTAACCTGCTACGATGGTAGTTCTAACCTCCTCCAATGTTAGCTCTAACCTCTTAAAACGTTAGCTCTAACCTTAAAATGGTAGCCCTAATCTGCTACAATGGTAGTTCTAACCTCCTCCAATGTTAGTTGTAACCTCTTAAAATCTTAGCTCTAACCTTAAAATGGTAGCTACAATCTTCTCCAATGGTAGTTCTAACCTCCTACAATGTTATCTTTTACAATACCTCGAAATGTTTATCTAGATTTCATTTAATTATTGAAGTTTTTATCGTTGCTTATAATCATAGATGAATTAACTTCAAAACGTGTTTATATTACACATTATTAAAAAAAAAAACAACTTTTTATAACTTTTAGGCGACCATTTACTATGACTACTGTCTCCTATAGAGGATAGGCACGACAGGGATCGGAACCTGAGAGTAAGTACTTTATCTGAATATGCGTAAAGCCAACTGTTATAGAATATGACGGGGTTGGCCCCACGTTTGCAGGGGCCTATGTAAAGTGCACGTACCCTCTGTCAATTCTAGAACGAGATGTCTACCCGTTATTCATTTTAAGAAGATGGATCACGAAAGGTGGTTGTAACTAGGAAGGACTAAGGTAGGGACAAAATGAACCCTTCAATCCCAGAATCTTGAAGTAGAACTCCATACCTGGCAACGAGAAATAGTAAGTGCATGACTTGCGAATGTTATAATCTATAAAGTTTTAAAAAGTTGTCTACTTCTGAGAATATTTACAAGTTTATAGAAAATGTCTCTTATGTTCCAATTACATAGACAAATCATTTAAACGTAAAGAAATTCCGGATCTCTTAAATTAAATTAACATTTTTTAAAGATTGATTGACAGTAACCTTTTCTTAACAGTAACAGGCTATTCTTACAACAATTCGTTGAGCTTAGCTTGTGAGGTTATGTTAAAACAAACAAAAGTCATACACAAAACTTACAAATTAATCATTTATTTAATTATACGTGTTTCAATGACAAAGTCATCGTCAGTGAGTGTTACTGCTACAAACTCTAACTTACAAGTCCAGTTGTAAGTTAGATTTTGTAGTAACAAAACTCACTGAGGATGATGACTTATCATTGAAACGCATTTAAGTAAATAAATGATTAATTTGTGAGTTTTGTGTATGTCTTTTAGAAATTTTTTTCAAACTGTCAGTTTGAATAGGCTGATTTATTTCTGAAATAAATGTTTAAAATAATTTGTAAAATATTTTTGTTTTTTACTAGTTAACTCTTACAAAATAAAATCTACTGTTCCTTCTCATTTAGCCATTATAAAGTAATTATTTTAAAATAAAATAATGTACTTTAAGTATCCATAGCTAAATTGAATTTTAGTTTTATTTATTTAATTTAAAACTTGAAACATTTTCAGTGTCAGCTTAGTCACCATTGAATGATTATGTCTTCAACAGAATTAAAACACAACGAAACATCGACCTCACTTAATGATCGGTATTTCATTACAAATACAGTTGCGAGTTTATATTAACAATGTAGATAAATAATACAGCTAATAGGTCTTAGCAGTCAATACACCTTAGGTAATTATGCATAAACCATTAATAACGCCAGGTACGACAGTTGGACGTTAATGCAAGCTGACAGAACGTAGAGGCTAAATAGATTTAGTAAAAATACACAGATGGCACGATTAGTAATAGCCTAAAATTATGTTACTGTAAGTTAATTTTAAGAGACTTCAAAATGTTTCAGCAAAACCATAAGGAAGGCTATATAAAGAAGCAAATCATCAAGTTTTTTAAAATTCAATTTAGCTGGAATTTATTAAGTAATTTCAAGTGGACAATTTTTAATTAAATTTTTAAAATTCAATATTTCTTTAAAAGGACAGGTTTTTCTATAAACATTTTACAATTTGTACAACACAATTCTTGTTGCTAAAGAATTGAATGGAAAAATTATGATTTTAATTACTGGTACCTTAAAAAATGTGTGCGTAATCTATTTTATAATTCCATTTGTCACCATTGAAGGTCCTTGTCAACTTGTAAAAATGTTTTTTTATGATTCAGCGACACCAGGTGGCAGAAAACTACCTAGTCCGAAGTTTTAAGTCCAGTACTGAACTAGCATTAAAAGAGGCGCTACAAATTATGGCAAAACAGTTGAAATATGTATCTTTTATAAATAATACTAATAAACTCAGTCAAAGAAAAATTGTAAAATTTCAGGTAGGGCTATTTATTTAAAAAACTAGATAAAAACCAGCTCTATTATTCAATCAAAAGAAGCTTACAGCTTTGTCCGCTTGGAGTGCTTGAATCACAACGATTTTAGATATGATCCAAGGCGTTTCCCAAGAAAATTCCACGCATCAACAAGTCTTGTGAAATTATTATAATA
The DNA here is from genome assembly GCA_036971475.1 of Prosapia bicincta. NCBI lineage: Eukaryota > Metazoa > Arthropoda > Insecta > Hemiptera > Cercopidae > Prosapia > Prosapia bicincta. The sequence continues at coordinate 29,091,090 of JBAIZL010000003.1, forward strand.
AAGAAATAATTAAAATTCAGTGTTTTATATCATGAAATTGGTATTTTTGTACTAAATCTCCTGTTATTTTTACCAGTTTTAATTTAAATTAAAAAACTGCGAGTTGAAAATTCTAAATAATTTATCATCCCTAACTTTGCAAAATTTCCTACACTCAAATATATATTTTTTTAAATAGGGTATATATGTTACAATATATAATTAAATTAAAAATGTATACTTTTGAAATACGGATAACAAAAATCCTGTTTTGAGTTAGTTTGTTGACATCGACTTATTAGGTCGTTCTGTTATACTTGAACAACTATTCAAAATACTTTATGAACGACTAACGAAAAAAAACATTTTCTTGTAACAGATTCTTCCTTTTTTCTAAGGGAATTCATTCTCAAACGAATAACTCTTACTCCGAAGAAATACATGAATCAGTTCATTGCTTTTCACAATAAGTAATTAGTCATTTCTAGGCGTTAACTTGGCCGTAATGAATAGCATTTGGTCTATGTGCTGAGGTGACACGTTACAGACAGAACACAACACATTTCTGTGACATGCACAGCTAGCGCCTCTGGTGATATATTTATAACACTATGAGGAAAATGCCTTCATGAAATTGGGTGGCGCCGCTTACACATTAGCCTTCATGCCGCAACAACTTGTTAGGCCTTTTCATGTCGCAACCACTGTGCGCTGCCAACCACTTGTATGAGGTGTGCACCACTGGTTTGTTAGATGGGTAATGCTAAAAGGAAAACCCAAAATTGTAAAACTTTATATGAAAACTAAACTGTTCGAATCAAATAATAAGGATCTCACAGGGAAAGTACTAACTAAAGGTTTTGTATAATGATTTTCTTTTCTTGGTAAATTGATTAGGCATTAAAATCTAAATGTAATGCTCCCTAGACCCCTATAGAAGGGAATTTTGAAGGGAGTTTGCGCCGGAGCAAACCAAGACAATTTGTATTAATGTTTTCATACATTTTCAAAAAAATATAAATGTGATTAATTTTTAAAATTACCCTAACAAACAATAAATATTGCTATTATTAGTTTCAGATGACTTTTCAGAATTTGTATAAATTCATGAACTGACCTTCATTAACCGCCAGATCGGTCATTGAACTGATAAAGTTATTAACACTAATTATTACTTATTACATAAAATTGTAAGTTTGTTATTATTTACGAAAAATACAAACTTAGTGTTTCTCGTATGTAGAAAGACATTATAATAGAGTAAATGGAACTTGATGTGTTTACATTGAACATTGAAATTGTTTAATTTCTTTTTAAATGTAGGCCTAATAACAGTAATTTTGTAAATCGTATTAGTTGTTTTAAATGTGTGAATGCATTTTTGTTCTTTGAATGATTATATAATAAAATTAATTTTAGCTCCTGAAGAGGACTCCCACTTGCATTCGAAACGTAGTCCAATTTTGTGAAACTATTTAAAGATTTTTTTAAAAACTAATAGTTTGTAATTGATCGTAATAAATAAAATACATTTAAAGGCTTTGATCCATAAAAATAATTTTAAGCATATTTAGAAAATTTAAGCTTACTTTTTTGGATTAGTTATAAATAAAGTAAAGTCAATTTGATTGTATAACTTGTATAAATTTTACAAAATGCAAGAAAATTTAAGCTTACTTTTTTGGATTAGTTATACTTAAAATAAAGAATATTTGATTGTATAACTTGTATAAATTTTACAAAATGCATTTTTAAATCAAGTAGGCTATCACATAGTGCTTTAATACCTACGAAAAATAAGCTTACTTGTAGCTTTTCTGTGTCAAAGTTCTGTATAGTTTAAAGTTGGTGTTCATGATTTAAAAGCTGTCAACAATTCTTTCAATAGTTTTTCTTATTCGTATAACCTAGCACAAACACATATTTTAAAAACACAAATTCATTTATGATAAAGTAATTTCAATCCTTTAAACTTTAACATGACCAATGACTTATAATCTTTTTAAATTTCCATTTGAAATTCAAGTATATTATACTGCATTTTTCTACAAATTACTTTTTAAGCAACATTTCCTATCCTTATGTAGAAATTACTATATTATACAGTGAGGGGTCTAAATTTATATGATGTAAGGAGGTTATTATTTATACAAGTTTAAAAACTCTTTTACATTATTATTATTATTTTAAAAAATATTTAAACTACGTTAACTGACAAAACCCAACTGCGTCAACGGTAATTTTATACGAAAACCCCAAACGCGGGGCTTTACCGAATTAAACGCTCGTCGCAATCGTGAAAGAGAATGAAGGAGTAGATGTCTCGCCTTCATTAACCTGGACAGAACGAATGCATTTAGTGGGGACATGTTTATGAATTTTCAACACCGGCGTGCTAACAGACTTTGCACCTCAGGCTCTCTGACCTAACTTTGACCCCGACTCGCATTGACCGAACTTTCTTGGCCCACACAACTTTACAGAAACTTCACCACCGCTGGCGTTCTACCATCGAAAGGAATTAATTCGTAAAATAACTTGTTTCCGTTTAATTTATGATGTAATAATTGTAAGTATGGGATTGTTAAAAGTTTCGTGCGTGAAAAATTACAAAGAATAGAAAACCACATGTTCATTGAATACAATGAATTATTGGAACACGACATATTTTTAAATAATTTTAAAAACATAAAACAGAGACGTATACCGGGGATTCTTTTGTATATAAATACGTTTATATTTATTTTGTTTTACAAATTATTTTATACTAGTACTCTACAATTATGTTTTAAGTTAGCTTCAATAAGTCAGTGATTTTTTCTATAAAATTTTTTTAAAAATATTCTAAATTACCTAGATTTGTGTAATAGGCACATAACAAGATAGGTATTGTAGTTATAAAAAATTTAGTAATCGATTTACAGTTAATATTATACTGTTTATAAATAGCCTAAAGTATCTCAATAAAATGAATTTATCATTATTTGGTAGATGCTGTTGTTTCTATTGTTATTATTGTTATTGCTGTCGTTGTTATTGGTATATTATTATTATTATTAATAATAATATTATTATTATTATTAATAATATTATTATTATTATTGTTGTTGTTGCCATTGTTATCATTAATATTATTATTATTATTATTATTATTAGCAGTAATATTGATGTTAACTCCGCTACGCCGGTCCCAAGCCCGGGGCCTCATCTTACGATGAGGAAGGAGGAGGGATAGAGGAGTAACACCTCTCTAAAAAACCTTGGTTTAGCTGGCCCGGCTGATAGTACCTCGTGAGGGCTCCTTGTACAGGGTTACAGTACTAGGGGAAGGCACCCCGAAAACAAACCAAAGATGGAAGTTGTAGATGAAACCAAACCTACGGTGCAGGGGGTCGGATCCCCAGTACCGGCGACCGTCGGGAGTGAGCAAGCAGGCTCCGGGTCGTCGTCAGCCAGCGCCTGCAAGAAACATACCTCGGTGATGGAACACTTTGTCCCCGTGGATGAAAATGTGACAAGTGGGGGGGAAAGAGATCCTTTCTCTAGGAGCTCCAGGGTTCAGAGGACACCACCGACAGCTCCCAAACCACCTGAAATTAGGAGAAGCGACCCAAAGATTGGCAGGAAAAAAAGTGATGCCTCTCCATTGGTTACGCAAGGGAGAAAAAATGGAAGTGCGGGAACTGGAACACCGGGTAACGCAATAGCAGAAAGCTCTCAGCAGATATCTCCTCAAGAGAAGCAGCTGCAAAAAATTGCCCGAGAGGAAGCAGAGCACTTCAAAAAATGCCGAGCCGTACTAAGCAAAATGAAGGCTGCTATAGGCAGACAAAAAAACGTCAGCATTGACATTAAATCTGGAATTATGGAGCTCGAAGATCTAGTAGACGGGCTAAGCTACTTAAAGAGATCACGGGAGAGGGCTGAATTCTTCCTAAAAGAAGAAGAGGCACAAAATGATAATTCTCCACACACAGGGGAAGGAAAGAAAAGAGTGGCTTCGAGTCCCCTTCAACAGGGCCTAGGGAAAAACACAGAGAAGGAGTAAGACAAGAAGATGGCCCCTCGAGAGTAGATGGCACAAGGCCTAAGAACTCTACAGAGTCCACCCCCATCACAAGGGCTACTAATGAAGAATCCTTCTTTTCATAAAGAGAATGAGAATGGCGGCCAGTGGACGGTAGTTCAAACCCGCAAACACGTTGCAGCTAGAAGGCAGAATCAGTTGGAACTGGACATGGAATCCAATCTAATGACTCCAGGTCAAATAAGAAGGAAGAAAGTAAGAAATAAACCACGCTCAGAGGCAGTACTTATTAAGCCTGTCAGTGGGAAATCTTTTGCAGATGTTTTACGCGTCTTCCACGACAAGGTAAAGCCTGAGGACTTAAATGCGGGCATAAAATCCATAAGGAAAACGAGAGCAGGGGATGTCCTCTTTGAGATGTCTGGCAGGGCGGAAAATATCGATGAATTCAACAAAACTATAACAGATGCAATTGGGGAAGTAGGGAATATACAACACCTAGTCCCGAAGGTAACAATAGAGATTAGAGACCTAGACTCAATGACAGAAGAGAAGGACGTAAAGGAAGCCCTCGCTCGTAATTTACTAAATAGCAATGACGAACGCAAGATTTACGTAACAGCAGCAAATGATAGAGGGCAGAAGATGGCTATTGTTGTTTTAAGCGAGGCAGAATCAGGCATTCTTTTAAAGAATAATAGGATTAAAATTGGCTATGTCAGCTGTAGAATCAGGTTGAGGATTGAGGTAACACGTTGCTGGAAGTGTCTCGGCTATGGGCATAAGACTGGAAAATGCAACGGACCTGATAGGCAAGGTTTATGTTTTAAATGTGGCAACAGCGAACATCAGGTCAAAGACTGTCAGCAGGAACCTTATTGCATGCTGTGCGCGGATATGAATCTGGATGTGGACAAGACAAAACACGTCTCCGGATCTGGGAAATGTATAGTGTTCCGCCAAGCGTTGGAAGCCGAAAAACTAAAAAAGAATGGCTAGACGGATTATCCAAGGAAATCTGGGCAGAGGGAGACTGGCTAATGATCTTCTTTCGCAACTTCGATTGGAACATAAGGCTGACATTATAATAATAAGTGAGCAGTATAAGGACTTGGCATCACCTACGTGGTTTTCGGACAGCTTGGGAACCGCAGCTATTTGGATACCTGAAGGGAATCTTGCCATTGATAGTCATGGCTCTGGTAACGGCTATGTATGGGTTAAAAGCAACAATGTTACATACGTCAGCGTGTACCTAACTCCCAATGAGTCCATCGGAGACTTCCGCCAAAAGATGGACCAGCTAGAGGACGGACTACAGGCAATGGAAGGTAACATCATTGTTGGAGGAGATTTCAACGCGAGGGCTACAGAATGGGGGGCAGATATAACTAACTCTAGAGGCAAACGCGTGACCGAAATGGCATCAAGACTGGGACTCGTCATCCTTAACACAGGTAACACGACTACCTTCCGGCGACCAGGATATAGAGGTAGTATTATCGATATTACCTTAGCTTCAGAGACTTTAGTCCCTAGAATTCAGGACTGGGTAGTTATGGAGGACTACACGGCGAGCTATCACCAGTATATCTCAATCAGCATCAACCCTGAGAAATCAAAGAGACGGCTGAAAACACTGAGAAGAAGCAGGTGGAATGTCGCCCGTATGGACCAGGACAGATTCTCGGAGGTCCTGCAGGGTTCCCAATTGGATGCCATGGAAATGGGTCAAACAACAAAAAGGCACAGGCACGCTGAAGCTGTAGTAGACGCAACAATGAACATCATTCAAAGAGCCTGCAAGGTGGCTATCCCACAAAAGCGATTCCCTAAAGGAAATAGAAATCCAGTATATTGGTGGACTGAGGAGATAGCTATATTAAGGAGAAAGTGTCTTAGAACGAGACGCTTAGCTCAACGAGCAAGGCGAAGGGGACAGGGTGTGGCCTATGAAGAGACACTGGAATGCAAGACGGCAAAGAGTGAACTCCGTAGAGCAATTAGAGAGAGCCAAAGGCGATGCTGGGAGGACCTTCGGAAAGATCTAAATAGTGACCCCTGGGGCCTGGGATATAAGCTGGTAATGAAAAAGCTAAATTCATTCACTCCAAGAGGACCTTTGAATGCGGCACAGATGAAAACTATAGTAGATGGTTTGTTCCATTCTCACCCTGTCGGTCAGATTTTAAAGAGGAAACCCGGAGGGAAAGATTTCCCGCTCTTCACAGAGAAAGAACTGTGGACAGCAGCCAACTCCCTCCGAAATAACAAGGCTCCGGGACCGGATGGAATCCCTTCGGAGGTCCTTAAAGCCGTAGTGAGAACTCACCCGCACGTATTACCCAACATGTACAACCACTGCCTGAAAACTGGCGTATTTAGTGCCCGTTGGAAGGTAGCAAGATTGGTCCTGATTAACAAAGGCAAGGGGAACTTAGATTCTCCGTCTTCATACAGACCGCTGTGCATGTTGGATGCGGCTGGAAAATTGCTAGAAAAACTTATTAGGCCGCGGCTGCTTTCGGCCTTCCGCGATGCAGGGGATCTTTCTGAGAGACAGTTTGGCTTTAGGAAGGGCAAGTCAACTATTGATGCTATTAGAACCGTAGTTGATGCTGCTAAAATAGTCGAGGTAGGTAACCACTTTTCAAGACCTGTGTGCCTTCTGGTTACCCTAGACGTACGTAATGCCTTCAACACAGCGAGATGGAAAGACATACTGTATGCCCTGGAGAAGACATTCGCTCTGCCTGAGTACCTCCTACGGATAGTACGAGACTACCTTAACAACCGGTATCTGATATACGAGACTTCAGATGGACCTAGAAGGAAGAGAGTAACAGCAGGAGCAGCTCAAGGCTCCATTCTTGGCCCGGACCTCTGGAATGCAAATTACGACAGCATTTTGCGTATAACAATGCCAGATGGAACTTTCCTGGTGGGATACGCAGACGACATTGCTGCGATCATTATAGCGAGAAACCAAGGGCTCGCCCAATTGCGACTGGCCCAAGTAATGCGTCGTGTTAACAGCTGGATGATGGAGCATGGTCTACGCTTGGCTCTGGAAAAAACTGAGATTCTTCTGATATCCAAGAGACACCTTACTCCTAGCCCTGAGATGCTTGTGGGAGAGGAAAAACTAGCGGTTAAAAATGCCATTAGGTACTTAGGTATCATGATTGATAGGAGGCTGAGCTTTCAAAATCATGTTAAATGCGCAGCTGAGAAAGCGATCAGAGTCACAACAGCTATGAGTAGGCTTCTGGCTAATGTTAGGGGCCCTACACAGAGCAGACGCCGTCTTCTGATATCCGTGGCGCAATCTATAATGCTGTACGGAGCGGAAATTTGGGCAGGTGCCCTCAAAACCGAGAGGAATAGAAGATGGATGGCCTCAGTGCAGAGAAAAGGGGCACTAAGAGTGGCGTGTTCTTATCGAACGGTCTCGGAATCGGCCGCTCTAGTAGTGGCGGGAATAATTCCTATTGATCTGCTGGCGCTAGAAAAGAAGACCATTGCGGAGCGACGAAAAAATACGGACGATAGGGAAAACCAAAAGGAAGCGAGAAGAACGACGATGACCAAGTGGCAGGAAAGATGGTCTGCAGACCCCACCGGAAGATGGACAGCCAGACTAATCAAAAACCTATCCAGTTGGACTAACAGGCAGCATGGAGAGGTAAACTTCTACACTACACAGTTCTTGACAGGACACGGTTGCTTTCGGACCTATTTATATAAAATGGGAAAGGTGAACAATCCAAATTGCTCCCATTGTGGGGAAGGGTCACCCGATAACCCCGAACACACCTTCTTTGTGTGCAGAAGATGGCAATCTGAGAGAACAACGCTGGAAAGCAACGTCGGGCCAATAGACCCGGACAACATAGTGGGCAAGATGCTGTGGAGTGCATCCAACTGGATGGAGATAGCGACATATATCGAGAGCATACTACGGAGTAAAATGAGACAAGAAGATGGTCGAGGTCAAGATCAGTGATCAGACCAAATACACTCATTTTCAGAAATAGAAACCACTGGGGTTAATAAAGGGCCCTCTGACCAGGAAGAATGCTAATACAGTGATACCCTGGTCAGATCTACAAAGGGCCGGAAAGGAGGAAGGGTTTAGTGGGTATTCGCCAGGAGTCCCACACACCAGGTCTGTCAGGGCAGACTTGATGGTGCGTAAATGCATTCCAACCTCCAAAGAAAAAAAAAAAAAAAAAAAAAAAAAAAAAAAGTAATATTGATGTTGTTGCTATTATTATTATTATTGCTGTTGTTGTTGCTATTGTTATCATTATTATTATTATTATTATTATTATTATTAGCAGTGATATTGATGTTGTTGCTATTATTAATATTATTAGCAGCAATATTGATGTTGTTGCTAGACTATTATTATTATTAGCAGTAATATTGACGTTGTTGCTATTATTAATATTATTAGCAGCAATATTGATGTTGTTGCTATTATTATTATTAGCAGTAATATTGATGTTGTTGCTATTAATAATATTATTAGCAGCAATATTGATGTTGTTGCTATTATTATTATTAGCAGTAATATTGACGTTGTTGCTATTATTATTATTATTAGCAGTAATATTGATGTTGTTGCTAATATTATTATTATTGTTTTTGTTGTTGCTATTGTTACCATTATTATTATTATTATTAGCAGTAATATTGGTGTTGTTGCTATTATTATTATTAGCAGTAATATTGACGTTGTTGCTATTATTATTATTAGCAGTGATATTGATGTTGTTGCTATTATTATTATTATTAAGACTGTTACTGTTTTGATTATTATTATTATTAGTAGTAATAATTTTATTAATATTATTATTTTATTAACCGGTATCTGATATACGAGACTTCAGATGGACCTAGAAGGAAGAGAGTAACAGCAGGAGCAGCTCAAGGCTCCATTCTTGGCCCGGACCTCTGGAATGCAAATTACGACAGCATTTTGCGTATAACAATGCCAGATGGAACTTTCCTGGTGGGATACGCAGACGACATTGCTGCGATCATTATAGCGAGAAACCAAGGGCTCGCCCAATTGCGACTGGCCCAAGTAATGCGTCGTGTTAACAGCTGGATGATGGAGCATGGTCTACGCTTGGCTCTGGAAAAAACTGAGATTCTTCTGATATCCAAGAGACACCTTACTCCTAGCCCTGAGATGCTTGTGGGAGAGGAAAAAATAGCGGTTAAAAATGCCATTAGGTACTTAGGTATCATGATTGATAGGAAGCTGAGCTTTCAAAATCATGTTAAATGCGCAGCTGAGAAAGCGATCAGAGTCACAACAGCTATGAGTAGGCTTCTGGCTAATGTTAGGGGCCCTACACAGAGCAGACGCCGTCTTCTGATATCCGTGGCGCAATCTATAATGCTGTACGGAGCGGAAATTTGGGCAGGTGCCCTCAAAACCGAGAGGAATAGAAGATGGATGGCCTCAGTGCAGAGAAAAGGGGCACTAAGAGTGGCGTGTTCTTATCGAACGGTCTCGGAATCGGCCGCTCTAGTAGTGGCGGGAATAATTCCTATTGATCTGCTGGCACTAGAAAAGAAGACCATTGCGGAGCGACGAAAAAATACGGACGATAGGGAAAACCAAAAGGAAGCGAGAAGAACGACGATGACCAAGTGGCAGGAAAGATGGTCTGCAGACCCCACCGGAAGATGGACAGCCAGACTAATCAAAAACCTATCCAGTTGGACTAACAGGCAGCATGGAGAGGTAAACTTCTACACTACACAGTTCTTGACAGGACACGGTTGCTTTCGGACCTATTTATATAAAATGGGAAAGGTGAACAATCCAAATTGCTCCCATTGTGGGGAAGGGTCACCCGATAACCCCGAACACACCTTCTTTGTGTGCAGAAGATGGCAATCTGAGAGAACAACGCTGGAAAGCAACGTCGGGCCAATAGACCCGGACAACATAGTGGGCAAGATGCTGTGGAGTGCATCCAACTGGATGGAGATAGCGACATATATCGAGAGCATACTACGGAGTAAAATGAGACAAGAAGATGGTCGAGGTCAAGATCAGTGATCAGGCCAAATACACTCATTTTCAGAAATAGAAACCACTGGGGTTAATAAAGGGCCCTCTGACCAGGAAGAATGCTAATACAGTGACCCTGGTCAGATCTACAAAGGGCCGGAAAGGAGGAAGGGTTTAGTGGGTATTCGCCAGGAGTCCCACACACCAGGTCTGTCAGGGCAGACTTGATGGTGCGTAAATGCATTCCAACCTCCAAAGAAAAAAAAAAAAAAAAAAAAAAAATTATTAGCAGTGATATTGATGTTGTTGCTATTATTAATATTATTAGCAGCAATATTGATGTTGTTGCTAGACTATTATTATTATTAGCAGTAATATTGACGTTGTTGCTATTATTAATATTATTAGCAGCAATATTGATGTTGTTGCTATTATTATTATTAGCAGTAATATTGATGTTGTTGCTATTATTAATATTATTAGCAGCAATATTGATGTTGTTGCTATTATTATTATTAGCAGTAATATTGACGTTGTTGCTATTATTATTATTATTAGCAGTGATGTTGTTGCTAATATTATTATTATTGTTTTTGTTGTTGCTATTGTTACCATTATTATTATTATTATTAGCAGTAATATTGGTGTTGTTGCTATTATTATTATTAGCAGTAATATTGACGTTGTTGCTATTATTATTATTAGCAGTGATATTGATGTTGTTGCTATTATTATTATTATTAAGACTGTTACTGTTTTGATTATTATTATTAGTAGTAGTAATAATTTTATTAATATTATTATTTTATTGACGCTATTATTGTTGGTATTATTATTATTATTATTATTATTGTTGTTGTTGTTATTTTTAATATAACTGTTAGCCTACTAATAGTTTATATATAGTGAAAGCAGTTGTTATTCTGTATTTAAAAATAATTAGTATAAGCATTAAATATTAAACAGCTGAAATTCATAATAAATCGAAATGGAGAAACAATTCATTTTTAAAATGACATGAAACAGCATATTCAATCACAGAAATAGGTACCAAATGGTAGATATAACACCAAACTCTTGAAACCTACTTCCTTAAGAGAAAGCCTAATTCCCTTTACACATAGGCTAAATATATATTCGAAAGAAGTGTTAACAATTATAGCCAAATTTCTTTAAAAGAAAAACTAATTCGTTAAAAAGAACCAAATAAATGGTAGCTTCTGAAGTAATGTTTCAATTCATCATTTCTTTACAAAAAAAGTAAGTAACTGTTAAAATACTCACAAATCCAAATGTTTTTTTATAATCAATGAATCCGGTTTTTTTTCAAAACTATTTTCTTTAACTTTATTTATAACTTTGCTCAGATTCTTGCGAAATGAATATGAAAAATACTGAAGTCTTATTTAAAAACGTTTAATTTAACTTACGTTCATATACTGATGATGGTAACGTGGTTTCAGAAACCTTTAGTGTAAATTAAATATTTCAGATGTGAGTAGCTTATTAGTTACACTTGAACTGTATCAATATCCAAGCACTTGTTTATAACACTTGTCTGAATGAAGACGACCGTTTCGGGAGATGTGTCCCATTGTGGATTCAGATCATAAACGTCTGAGTTACTGTCTGAGTTGACAAGCGAACACATCTCCCGAAACGGTCGTCCATATTTAGACAAGAAGTGCAAGATTATAGACTAGTGTTTAAATATAAATTTAAGTTACTAGTGTAAAATAAACGGGGAAAATTTTTAAAAAATAAACGTTATAAAATTGACCCAAGCTGAAGATGGAAACAAATTATTAAACTGAGGTTTGTATGTGTAAAGGACATTATAATCATTTATGTTAACAATAAAATATAATTTTTATCAACGTTTTGAGGTAATTGGAAGCACTTTCCTTTAGAAAAAGTTATGAAAACGTTAAGAATAACAAATATCATACATTTGTGCTTATTGTAAAGTTATATACAAAATAAACTTTGTAATTGGTTTTTCTTCGATTATCAGGTTTCCTTTATGTTGTTTACTAAGTTATTTCTAATGCCCTGTTAATGCCAGCGTCTGCTTCCCGTAGCACTTGAAGGTCCAAGTTATCAATCATCCTCAAAAACCAAAATGGGCGTAAAACAATGAACTAAAACTGACAAACGTAATGGTTCAGTAATGAAGAGTGGAAAGAGCGACCCAGGAACACTCCTTCGTCCAAAGCCCCGGTAACGCCTTTGTAATAACCATCCTCGACAGAAAGGATCCTCAAGGTAAAATTTTATTCTTTTAATCCGAACACACCTAGTGTTTTTTTTAACAGGTCGAATGTAGGATGGCCGTCGTTACGGAGTTATTGTGTCGTGATATACCAATGAAACTAATAATATGCTTACATTGTGTAATTATACACTCATTGACACAGTCTGGCGACCTACGTAGGAACCGACGGCTGGAGATGGGAGAGCCGATACGGGCTTGTATCGTATTGTTTTATTGCTGTTAAGCTTAAATAAGCCGTCTTGTGGTTAAGTAAATGCAATTATTAAAGCTAGTGAATTGCCGTGAAAACGGTTAAACATTAGAATTCGTCCTTTTAGTTGTTAAAGCGTATTTTGATTATAGGGTTTAAAATTGTTACTTTAGCCTATAAGTAAACATAATGTATGTATTTTCTCAAAAGGAATAGGAAAAGTAGTTAGAATTACGTAAAATGTCTAAAAATAGAACATTTTACAAAGCTATTATTTAGCTGCTAAGGAAATTGTTTTTGTAACATTTCGAGTATTTTTGCACGTTCCACTTTGGTCCAGTTCAACCTCTAGATATAATTGAAATAAAAATTTATTTAAAAAAAAACTAACTTCTGTATTCCTCGTTACGATTGCGTTTTATCCTTTTATTTTAAAATATTTATTTAAACTTATTTAAATATTTATGTGATAATGTTTGAGCTCTTGATAAAATTACAAAATACAGAGTTAGTCTTGGGACGCGAATATAAGTCATAAACTTTGTTTTATTCTATGCTAGTTTTTGAGCTTAGCATAGTATTATGGTTGTACGAAATTGTCTTATAGCCTAATACACTAGATATTGAGAAGTACGTTTTCAAAGAATCATTGTTTTAAAATCATCATCACTCGAGTGAACATGGAATAATTGTCGTTACCATTTATATATGAGCCTTAAATACACACACACACACACACACACACGCACACACCGATATTATAATGTTTTATATTACATCCATATTTGTTCATCGATTAGTTAATTGAGGCTAAAATCCAGACCTTTCATAGTAAAATTGATCTTATGATGGCTTTGAATTACTACATGCGTTTTAAAGTGGAATGGAAATTGAACACCTCTCCTGTTTCTATTACATTTTGGAAAGCATTTTGATTATACCCTATATATATATATATATATATATATATATATATATATATATATATATATATATATATATTCCATAAATTTCCATTGACTATGAAAAATATGAAGGTATTGTGACTAGAGATAAGACTAAGGTAGGGATATAAAACCTTAGGGGGGGGGAGGATAAAAGGTTGTCATGGCATGTAATGTGTGAGTGAGACTAAAAATAGGCTTGAAAATGAAAGCAGGTAATTAATAGTTCTCGAAAGTCGGCTCGTGAATATACCAAGTAAGGTTCTTTTTAAAGTACATTAAATTGTAATATATATATATATATATATATATATATATATATATATGTGTGTGTGTGTGTGTGTGTGTGTGTGTGTCTGTGTGTGTGTGTGTGTGTGTGTGTGTGTGTGTGTGTGTGTGTGTGTGTGTGTGTGTGTGTGTGTGTGTGTGTGTGTGTGTGCGCGTATGACAAAATCACAATATTAAGTGAAAATATATGAAGCAAAATTATATTTAAAACTACTTAATTAAATCCATAATGAATTCTTATTTGAAAAACATTAAGTGTCATCCATTACAAGTTTTAAAAAAATTTATTTGATTTTGAGTTCATGAACAAAATGTACTTTATTAACGATTGAAAGTTTGAGCAAGATATATAAAGAAATGTTTGAAGTAGTAGTGGGAATTGAATAAAAGGAAAATTTATCAATAGTTATGTAGGAATAATCTAATAGACCACAGTTAAAAATAAGTTCAAATGTGACTTGCCATTCACCTGATTTCAGACAATTTTAAAATAAATATTATGTATATTTAGAACTGAATAGTTACAGAATGAGAAAAAAATTGTATTTAATATTTACTCACTTTAGGAAGAATATCATAATTTTTGTTTTTATTATTTCGTTATATAAGAAACCAAAACTCAGTCTGAACTCCATCCAGAAACAGGTTTCAACTGGGTTTCTCCAGCAAACTGTTGCTCGTCAAGTGGGTAAACAGGTTTCGGGGGAAAGGGTGAGTATCACGCATCAGAAGGTGCTGAGAATGACTAGAAATTTGATGAAGAGAAGGGTGCGGGCAACAAAGAAAGTCCCTGCGGGGAATCTTCAGCTACAGCTGTTCGGTGATCTACTACTGGACCCAAGTCGGCCTCAAGGAGGAACCAAATTAAGAATATTTTTATCTTAATGCCCGGGGCCGTTATTCCTTTCGAAACGTCTTTTTAAGGAATTGAAATAGAAAATTCTCTTTGAAATTAAGGTTAGTTTTTGAATATTTTTAATTTAGTAACAGATTTAACAACTGTATCATGTTTTTGTATTTTCATTTTATCTTGAGGAGTTTTAGAAAATATTTCGATAAGGAAAAATGTTGTCTCTCTTACATTTACTTTATTTAAATAGAAATTGAAACATTATTAATTAAAAATTACATTGATCTTATTTTCAGTAAATTTTATTATAAATAAATAAATAATTATAATTAAATAATTATTCAGAATAATAAGCAACTATAGGTAAAATATATTTTTAAACTATACTCTTTGTTAGCTTATTGAGTATTATTGACGATATTTTGAAGCCGGAGTAATTTTCATATTTTCAAATTTATACATTTAACCTTCAAGAGAATGACTAGGCCCGTCTCCGCTGAAATTGAAGCTCGAAACTGGCACAACGAATTGACAGCAAGTTCACCTACACTCTGTCAAATTTGACTGAGAAGTAGCGCTAAGCTAAACGCTTTGACGTTAAGTGTCGTCAACATTCGTACAAACGCCCAGGAACATCCTTGGGCTTGATAAGCAAATAAACTTATATGACTCTCTTTCTCCCTTCTCTCTCTCTCTCTCTCCCTCTCGTCTCTCTCTTCCTCTCTCTCTCTCCCGTTCTCTCTCTCCCTCTCCCCTCTCTCTCTCACTCCCCTTCTCTTTCCCTCTGTCTCCCTCTCTCCACTCTCTCTCTCTCTCCTTTTCTCTCTCTCCTTTTCTCTCTCTCTTTATTATATACATATATATATATATATATATATATATATATATATATATATATATATATATATATATATATAATTGCAACACTGTTTTTTTGTATTCACTTATCACTTTCACTATATGTAGGCTATTTAAACAAGAATCTTACTTGGTATTTATTGAGTTAATTTTCAAAGATTGATAGTATCTCCGTTGTCGAGCATCAACTGTTGATGTAAGTCTTACTTCACAACAATAAGGAGACATATATTTGGAACACTTGCCTCAGTACATCCCAGTTTCAGTTTTATATTACTTAAGCTGCACAGATGGGCCTTCATCCCTGATATGAAATTTAAAAGAAATAATTATCGACTTACTGTTAAAATTCTAAAAGATCTGTGATGGGTAAAATCCCACCTGTGATAAATGGCAAACGGCTAGACAACCACAAATGTTTTCATTCTTGAGCGGCACAACGGTACGCTGTCCAGTAAAGGCTAGAACCTTCTATGAGTAAGCAAATAGAAGATACTAGAAGCGGCAAGACGATGTATAAAAGTTTTACTAAGGGAGAAACGAAGGAGTGTTTAATATTTAGCGAAGAGATGAAAATCTTTAGTGACAGGCAGTGGCGGTAGGTATCAACTGTGTAGACTACGTATTAGGGCTCTAGTTATTAGACGGCCTAATTAAAACAGTGTTTGGACGGTTTTATAAATGTTATATAAAATATACTCTAAAATTGTTTTATAGTTTATTGAACCTCTGTAAGAACGTAACATGGGTAAATCTAGTCCCATGTTTTTTTTTTAAATATCGCTATGTTCCTAGGCTCTATTTATTTGAAATATCTGTTTTGTTTTGAAAATATTATCACTTTTTTTTAAATCTTTAAAATTATGTTTAAATATTTAAATTCCTTAGAGTTTCAAACCCATTATCCGCAGTTTCTTCTAAATAAAGTCTGTAACATCGTGTATTCGGCTAAATACTATTACCTGTTTTTAAAAGTAATTAATTTTGTATTACAATATTTGCTTGGTTCTATTTTGTTTTGCACTGGAAAACCACGAGGCGTGAACCTCACGTCAACTTTAACGCGCGGCCGTAGCCACTGAAAAGTTAAATTATTTTTCTTTCATTAAAATTTTTGATAAATTATCTCTCATTTTAACACCACGCAATTAATTCAAACGAACGTAAGAGTGCACCACATACATCTTAAATGTAAATATACGACGTTAATGTTAAACGAACTGTAAATAACATTATGATGTACGGCAATAAGCATGAAAGTTTAATAACCAAAAAATTAACACGAACTTTAATTAACCGTCCGTAATAAAGTTAATTAATTCTAGGTTGATTTCACCAAAAAACTGTTTCCAGCAATTAAACCATTTAAGTGTAAACCGCGGAATAATTTGGATACATTCACTAGAAGAGATAATAACCTGGTTTGATACACGTTTGTGTTAATCTTTCTGAAATTTTTGCTAAAAATTAAAAAGTTGAATTGGTTTAGTACCTAATATATATATATATATATATATATATATATATATATATATATATATATATATATATATTTATTGAGGTATACTCGATCGATCTATCTATCTCAGATTTAATGTTTGTATATAATTATGTATATAGTAAAACTATTATAATATTTATAAATTATTTTTTTATAATTTTTGCATACAGTTACGTCCATTATAAATATTGTATACTTTGCTTATTGTAAGCAATGATAAAATTGTTTTAAATTTTCAAAAAATAAACATAATTTTTCTGTTTTCTTATACGTTGCTAGGTTGTAATAATGACTGTTATTTTATTTAGTAGCCTGATATATTTACTAAGAGAGGAAATTATTAGAAAATATATTAATATTTGCATTGTGCTACTTTTAGTTAAACTATTTTGATAATTGTAAAATTACAAACATTCTATTTTATAATTGTTTCTATGTAATTGTAAATAGCTTACGGTTACTTTGTTGTTTTTTTAAATTGGAGGAGAAACTAAACTTAAACACAGAAACACACATAAAAGTCAGAACAAACGTCATAAATAAAATAAAAGACATAAACATACCACACAATTCAACACTACTATCACTCGACATAACAAATATGTACACCAACATACCTGTACCCGAAACACTCAACATCCTAGAAACCCAATTAATACAGAACAACATACCTAAAACCCACGTTACCGAAATCATAAACATCCTCCAAATCATCACCGAACAAAACTATTTCACCCACAACTCAAACCTCTATTCACAACCAGATGGCCTACCCATGGGAAGTCCTATCAGTAGTGTCCTAAGCGAAATTTTTCTACAACACATAGAAAACACCAAGATACTCACAGACAATACACACGCACACAAAATTATTTACTGGCACAGATACGTCGATGATATCATAACACTATACGGAGGCAATTCCCGTCAATGTGAAAAACTCCTCACCTACACTAATAAAATACACCCAAAACTCCACTTCACTTCAGAAATTGAAACCAACCAATCCCTAAACTTCCTCGACCTAACCATAACAAAAAGTCACACACAAAAACACAGCTTCAACATTTACAGGAAACCCATAACAACAGATACACTTATCCACAACACCTCAAACCACCCTATCCAACACAAACACGCTGCCTTCAGATCCATGCTCCATAGACTTAAAGAAGTCCCAATGACCACAGAAAACATGAACAAGGACCAAGACACAATTAAATATTTAGCATATACAAATGGATACAACACCACAATAATAGACAAACCTTGGTACAAAATACAAAAAAAATAACACTACAGACAGAGAAAACAAATACATCGCATTACCATTCATAAACAAAACAACAAACAAAATAGCCCGCAAATTTCAAAAAATAGGTTACAAAATAGCATACAGAACCAATAATAAATTGCAATACAAAATACAACACAACACCAACAACAAAGATAAACTACATGCACCAGGCGTATAAAAACTAAACTGCGACGAATGTAACAAATTCTACATTGGACAAACATTTCGCAGCTTTAAACATAGAGTCGAAGAACACAAACATAACATCAACTCAACATTTTACAATCACTTAAAAGAGACAGGACACAAATACACAGACATTTATCATAATTTAGAAATCCTACACATCAACAAAAAAGGACCATATCTCAACACACTAGAACAATATAAAATTTACAGACACACAAAAACACAAAATACAAGCATATTAAACGAACAAACACAATACAAATCACACATACTATTTGATACTATCGAAAACCTACCTTTAAAACCGTCACCGCTTGACCCAACATCTCCAAGCAGAAGACACTGATGAAGATCGGCACATAGCGATCGAAAACGTTCTGTCTCAGTAAGTTTTAACAAATTTACTAAATATAAAGTTCGGATAGTCATAAACTATTGTTTAAGTGATTAATATAAAAATTGGAGAGATATTTAGAAAGCGTCATCTACGAAAACGCGTAACAATCCGGAAATGGACGGAACAGCCCGAAGACTACCGACGGTTAAACTTGGAGATTAAAGTCAACTACGGTGTAAGAGTTTCCTTGGAGATTATTTGGTGGTTATGTTAAAGTATTTGCAAAGGCGTTTATAATACAATAATATTAAATTCTAATATAATATATAATAAAA
This sequence comes from Prosapia bicincta, assembly GCA_036971475.1. Lineage (NCBI taxonomy): Eukaryota > Metazoa > Arthropoda > Insecta > Hemiptera > Cercopidae > Prosapia > Prosapia bicincta. Next base: position 29,110,194 of record JBAIZL010000003.1, read on the forward strand.
TTAATATATTGTAATATAATTATATAACTGACTGACTTATTAATGACTTGAGCTTTTGGTGACAGTTTTGTAGCTCCTTTTAATAAATGGTAAATTATTAGGTTGAAAGTCAATTTTCTAAAACCTATTTAATATTATTTAACATGGTATAGTTAAATTACATTGAAAATGTAAATTTTTAATAACCTAATATAAAATAATATTTTTATTTACAAATGGTTTGGGTTTAATGAGTATAAAACTATAAACTAACTAATTATTTAAGATAATTTACTGTGGTTAAATGTTAATAAATAATATTCGAAAACCTGTAACCAGAACTACAGTACTTTTATTCTAAACTGATGCACATTTCAGCTGGTAACCATCATCAGACGCATGATAAACAAGTCTCAACCTGACTTAATGCCTCTGATGATGGTTATTTCGTAGCCGAAATATACATAAGGTCGGAATAAAAAGATTTGTAGCTGATGTTTTTTAGTATTATTTATTACAATAAACAATTATGAAACTTGGAGTAATAAAGTTATTCTTATAGATGTTTTGACGATGAAATTATATTATTTTATAAATTAAATGTTGTAAAATTTAGTCGGTAGCTGCACGTTTGCTACAGTTTTATTTTGTTAATTATTTATTTATTTTAAAAAAAAATCAGGGATCCGATTTATCTGAAATAAATATGGCATGTATCGAAGTATGTATCGTTACTAGATTACAGTTGTATATGAAAATAAAAATGTTACACAACCTCCAAAAACTCACAGTAAATATTTTCTTAATGCAGGCATGCTATTATATCCTCCACAGTGTGTTCCCACAGTAGGCCTAAAACTGCCCCTTTCCAGAAATCGTGTTGCGTGGCGCGTTTCAACAAAGGCTCGGTGTATAAATCGCTTAGCCGCAATCACAGTTCGAAGCGACCATAAATTGAACGGATCAAGGCGCAGGTGGAAGCGGTGAAATCTATCAGTCTGATGCTGGACAGGCGTGGTCATTCTGTAGTTACTTTATAGCCTAACCTGCCCGCACTGCCACCGCCACACTGACGCAAGTTCATGAACTCGTAGCAGGCCTTCCCTACCCCATCCAGTTACTTAAAATATGTGTATTTTTTAAATTTAGTACATCCACCTATTAATTTTAATATGGTCTTGTTTTTTTTCTTAAATACTGAATAATCTTCTCCTTTAATAATGATGTGATACTAAAGTACTGTAATAAAATATATTGGTAGAAATACTATTGAAAAGAATGAGAAAATACTTTTAATAATTTATTTTGTTGACCATGATATCAGAAAATATTTATCATATGGTCTTTATCAAGATACTAAATTATATAAAACATCGGCTACATGAATTTAATTCGTACAAAAAATATAAATAAATGATCGAACATTATCAAAAACTTAATAAACTAAATAAAGGTTTCATACGATATGAAAACATATAAAAAACGTTTTCTAATAATATTCTAACATGTTTAACTAGATTTAAAATTTGAAAAAAATTGAATTATTACAACAAATAATATACTGTCTAACTCAACTGGGGAGTAATGTTTAATTTTAAAAATAAAACCTCTTTACCACAAATAACTTTTTCATTTATTTAATACGTTATGTGCCTTATTTAATACCTTTGATTGTAAATTCAGAGGTTGTTTGTTTTGTAAATTACCTCTGAAGATGGTTCTTGTGCAATTGAAATGTGCATAAGTTATTAAGTAAGTGAAATAGTTATTTGTGGTATAAAGGTTTCTATTTATTTTAAATTTAATAATACACATTTAAACAAAAACTCACATCACGTACATAAATCACGCATTTCTACGAATTTTTCGTATTTATTTTAATTTAACCTGTTTTCTTAGAATATTTTTAGAATAAATGCTTAATATGTTTTCATAACGTATGAAACATTTATTTAAGTACGTTTTTTACATTGTTGAAAATTTATTTATATTTTTCTGTAACAATGAAATTAATGTAAGTTTTATATAATCTTAATATCTTGATAATGGCAATAAATGAGTAATCTTCTGGTTTAATGCTCGAAACGTTGACAAAATATATTATTAAAAATAATAGTCTTGTGCCACAAGTATTTCTAACATTATAAAATTTAAATAATAACCAAATGAAAAGTAAATTTTAAAAAATAATTATTTTTAATGGTTGGGAAATAAGGCCACACTAAAAGAAAACCAAAAGGTCTGTGTCGCTAAGGGTCGTGCTTATAGTTCACCACATTTATATAGTTCACCAATCCCTTTATTACTCGGTAGTTCATCCCAAACAAACAAAAAAATTCTATTAATGGTTTATCCAAAAGGTTTACCAAAGTGTTTCACTCGACCAGGCCGTAAGTAAAATGGAAATATAAAAACACTATGTCTTGGGCTGGCACGAGAAGTGGCACCCGCTTCGCTGGCAGCGGTAGTTTTGATTGACCGTTACAAATTGACTGCACAATAGTAATTAATGCACAACATGACTACATCGGATATGTCAGAAGTCAGTCTTGCCAACAGTGACTTGCGGGAATATTGTTTGGACTTACTGCGATAGTTTGGTCACAATTAGCTACTTTAAATAATCTTTACAGAACTATTCAAATTTTTATTGACGGGTAACTTTAGATTTGCTTTCTACCGTAAGACAAAAAAAAAATATTTCTGCAAAATAATATTTTGTAATATAATATATCGATATTCCTCCTTTTTGAAATTTGGCAGCCGTTGGCAGACAGTTGTTTAACTTTAAACAATAATTTATTTCATATTAAAAATGTCTAGGTCATGGAGATTTTAATAAAAACATAACATAACCTTGCAAACTAATTTTGGTTTGCATTAATTTCTTTGGTTATTTGTAGCCATATATTCTAATGTTCTGTAGAGAAGGTATTAAAACTATACAATAGTTAACGTTGCATAGCCTTATTCGCGTTATATAGGCTACCCTTACATTTTTAAATTGTGTTTCTACAATTTATCTTAATTATACATTTCCAAGTTTTACTTGAAAATTGTTTGTAAATAAAAACTAATTATTCTTATTTATTGAAATGAACTAAGTAAAATGAACTGTCCTACTAAATGAACTAATAACAAACGTCTCGAGTAATTGGCTAGTCATTACATTAGATAACTATATTTAACGATAACACATTTAAGGTGAATTATTCATTTAACCTTAAACATATACTTCAAATTACTACTAATAAGCATTGCATAAAGTATTATGTGTACATTACCTGATACTAGCAAATACAGCTGCTGTATTTATTTACACGTTATCGCATAATTTAATAAGCTATACGATATTTCTATAAATTCTTATTTAAGAATAGACATTTGAAAATTACAATAAAAATATTGAAAAGAGCCCCAATACCACAAAAATAATCAAAAATAACAAATAAAACAAGTTACTAAAGATTAAACCCTTATGTACATTTCGATGACCATGTCATCACATCAGAGGGTCTTGTTACAAAACACAATCTAGCACACAAGAAGTTACAAACTAGATGATTGTGTTTTGTAACAAGACCCTCTGATGATGATGACATGGTCATCGAAATGTACATAAGGGTTTAATCTTTAGTAACTTGTTTTATTTGTTATTTTTGATTATTTTTGTGGTATTGGGGTTCTTTTCAATATTTTTTTTGTAATATATTGTACCACTGTGCTCTTGATATTGTGTATTTGAAAATTAATTTAACATAACTTCAAAACCATCTTTGTTTGAGCATTCGCGATAACTATTGAATAATTGATAAGCCGGTTCAATATCGAGTCAACAGCTTATTTATTTAGTGCATTTTTTTTTATTTATCTATTTAAAACGTCCTTTAAAATTGAGTTCTGATTCGATATTCAACCGGGTTTTCATTTATTCAATAACCTCCAAACATTCTGTAAGTGAAAAAGAAAAAGTTTTTTTTGTAACGATTGTTTTACGATCGGAAATGATCGGGAAAATTCGTGGTTTACCGAATTAATACTTAATTATTAAAGTATTATTATTAATAAATAAAGTATTATTATTAAAGTATGAAATAACTTTATACTGATTCACTCATAAAGCTTATTATATTCAGAGCGAAACAAGTTTAACTTCGAAAACTTTAGACAAGTCCGTAATTCAATAGTGTGATATACATTTGGCTTACATTTTTTAAATAGTTTTTTTTTTAATGGTAAATACAGATTAAATACTTCTTTAATAATAAAAAATATTTCTCCAAAGCGACAATACTTGTACAATAATTAAACACCGAAAGTAAAATAACCAGTTACGGAATGTTCGTCTGAAGAGTAGTGTGTATCACCTATTCCTATACTTGAAGAAATATTCCAATAAAAATCCATCCCTTCATGCTTCTCTTGTCGTTCGTCTGGTATTTTTTGCTTTGGCTACCGGAATCCTTTATTTGTGTCTTCTATATTTAATAATATTTTAGGGGGAGTATTGTGACGATATTTTTAATACTTGTGCGTAGAAATTATAATTTTGAATTTACTACCAAGTTACTAGAGTAGTAAATAGAGTACTATTAAAGTTTTGAGAATGGTTTTATTCCGAAACAAATAAAAATATTTTAATATTATGAAACGCAGAAAAATTGCCCAGAATTTAAATATTCTTTAATAAATTGGATCGAAATTTGTTTGCAAGGTTCTAAAAAATATATCGAAAATAAAATGTGAAGCAATTATTAACAAACTGCCACTCACATTAATTTAATTTAAGTTTTAATTTTTTAAAAATCTTAATCATTTAAAAATATTCAACATAAAACCTCATTTCCCCCTCTTTCACTGTTTAATCTTTGTTCTCTCAAACAGGAAGAGGGTATTTGTTATTCCAACATCTTAACAGAAAACTATCACAAAATAAACACATGTTACTGTACCAGCCACTTGTGGAATATATATCGCTTTATTAATATTTGGGCGTTTGGAGTTAAGCATCGTTTAGAATAGTTCTTCTTTTTGACGCTAGAGGTAGCATTCACGTCGGCGAAGCTGACTTTGAATTCCAATAGCGCCACGTACGCGTCAAGTCCTTCCATTGTTTTAGTCGTACGTCACTTCCGGTTGGACGATTTCGATTGTTCCAACTATCGCTTGTTTGTTTCGATTCTTAGAACTTTCATTTCACACCAAGGACGAGATCTGTCGGCCCGTTCGGCGTTCGGTTCTCTCAAAAGGAACTGAACGAAATCGAACAATAAACTGTTATCGGTAATTCACTAAACTGTACGAAATCACAGCATCATTGTTCCACCGCGGGTTTTATCGCTAAGTCTAATTCGCAATGTTAAGCATGGCTGCCTTTTGTAAATTGTAATTGGTTTCGCCATGAAATCGGCGTGAACTCACACAATCAAAGCTGGATATTGTATATTTTACCCGGCACTTTGACAACAACTGGCGGTATGTTATGCTAATTATGGAACCCCGAGGATATCTTCGTTTCTAATCCATCACTGAAATTACTTATTGTTCTAAAAAAAATGCTTAATAGAAAATATGTCTAATATAAGAGTAAAGTATGTTGAAGGAGTTTCTTTGAGGTTGTTACTTTGGATAGAAAAATACAAGGCACAGTGATGTCTAAAACTCTTATGTATTCGTTTATTCCAATCAGACTTTAAAAACAAGATGTGTTCTAAATTGAAGAGCTTGTTAAAGGTGATGCATTGAATAAGTTGTCATTTTAATTTAAAAAAGTGATATATACTCTGTATGGAAAGACAAAATTAATATAATTATAACCTTAAATGCAATAACCTATCAATAATGTGCTTGTAGATTACGTTACCTGTTTTAACCCTATATATTTTACAGTAAATATAAGGTATTATTGGATATTTTGTTGTTAAAGGTTGGCCATGCCATACACTGGATGCCTCGTATTATAATCTGATAGCTAGTAGACTACAAACAGTGGTGTTTAGACGAAAGAGAAGACGACCTCGGCGTCGTTTAAAAACATCTTGAGAAGATAATCGAAAAGTCTAGGGCAATAGAGAAGTAGAGAGGCGACTATTGTAAAACGCTACCAATATAAAAAATTCACTTAAGAATAATAAACTTATAAAAATTAAAATGAAATTTCTATACCAATGCCATTTTTTTAAAATGCCCAAATAAAGTGGAGTGACGTGTTTTCTACAGTAACAAAAACAATAAAATTTTGATTTATTCCTTAAAAGGTTATACCCAATTACCGACATCAAATGTATAAACAAAAGCGAATACTGTTAGCTAAAGCGCTTTGTGTCTGACAAATTCGCCAAAGTACAAACTTCATCTCTTTGTTTCACTTACTTCTTTTCCCTTAATTATACGCGACAATTGTAAATTCTTCAAACAATATTTCAGTTCTAAAATACTTTACCCGAAAACTTTTCTCCTGGCCTAAACTCAACGAACAATATTTAAAATCTTGTTTCTTTATTCTTAAATCTTCTTTGTTTCGCGAAATACTTCCCGAGAGAATTCAAGTTTTGATTGGTGTTCTTCGGCCCCAACTTGCGATATATTTAACATTGTAATAAAGCCCTAAATTCTCAGCACTTTCTAACTCTATTACAAGTTTTTAAAATATTTGTCAGAAAATATCGCGTTAAAGCGACTCTGGAACGTTCCTTATCTTCGACCATTCGCGACGGATCTGTTATCACGAAGACGTGGGTTGAATTTATTGCAAAATTACCGACCATTTACCAACAGAGGCGTGTCTCTTTTCAGGTACATTTTAAAAAGGGAAACAATTTAAATCCTACAAAGCTCTAACCTGCACACGTGCACTACTTGTTGGCAGTGTAAATGGTTAAAACAACCTACAAATATTTATATACGAACTCATTTTACTAACTATATATTAAGAATGTTTCAAATGTATAATTGCGTTTAGTATTGATTTTAGATAATTAATAATATCACTTTAGTAACTTGAACGCGCGATCAAGTATTATAACTTAAAATAACTAGTGTCGATTACTAGCCTATATAAAAATATTTTAGCATTTTAAACCCCAGCGTCTACCAGAGATATTTATTAATATTATTTTCCGTAAAAGGTTAAGACCATTGTAATAAAGGGGGAGAAATTTTTCGATTTTACAGGTATTCTCTAATGAGCTCTACAAATATATTCAACAAGCTCATAGAGCAGCGACACAAAAAAGTAACGCCAATCAGCTGATGCGCCATCGCTGACGCACTTTGACTAACCCATTGCCAAATGCTCCCGCATACTCTACGAGTGCACGCTCACACTTATATACCTTAAAATATTCAGATGTTGTATAAAACAGATAGGGAAATAATATACATATAAATTCTAAAAATATCTTTACAATATAGTATTAATTTTTGAACTTTTAAATATTTAGTAATACAAATTGAGAAAGCAGAAGGGTAAAGAGAGGTTATTTTTAAATAGAGGAAATAAAAGAAACGTTATCGAAAAGGTTGCAAAGGAGAGAGCTAGTATACCGGACCTGTTGATATAAAGATTATATGATGGATGGTTTTGAGTTTTGTTTTTTTTATTGAAGGCAAACTTATATAAAGTATCATTGAAAGATGTTATGAAGTACATGATATACTCCTACTGAGAGAAATGCGTAATGTTTAAAGCGGTACTTTTGGAACGAGAATAGATCGTCTGTAATTAATTATATTAATAGTAGGCCAATAATTTATATTTGTTCACACCAAAATAAATTTAGGAGCAAAAAAAGAGCAAAACACTCAAGAGAGGCGATTGCTATATATTTAAATAATGACAAGCAAATAAAAATTTCTGAAACAAAGTAATAAAAAATAGAAAATAAAAGCTTTTCGTATTTGAAGGAGAATATGTAATGGGTAAACATACTAACGGGAATTCTTACTTCCAAAAACAACAGAAAAGTATAAACTGTAGTTAAATTTAATTATTTAATCCTAATAGGCTTAACAACATCTAATTATATAAAGGTGACGGATATAAATTACCCTTAAGTTAAACAAGTGATGTGATATATTTTGAAATTTAAAGTGCTAGATAATGTAATTGAAAGATAAATTTAGGTCACTTCAGTTTGGGTCTAACTTTCTTTATTAACTCATTTTAAAAAAAAACAATAATAGCTGTACAGAATAGTATGAATTAGAAAGTATGATTGTTCCATATAGTGTATAGATGTAAGATGGAATTATAAACGTGTAATTTATTATTATTAAATTATAAAACTAAAATAGGACTTCTTATTTGTAAATATTACTCTCTTAGGGTTATATTATACTTTATATTTGGCTTTAGCTCTATATAAGTAGTAGCTTACCATTTTATGAAAATTAGGCTAATGTAAGTTCTTTTCATGTAGTGACTATTAAGGCTGGTAGTTTATAGGATAGACTACCGTATTATATAGTGGAACACCGTCATTTTCTATTTCCTGCAGATTTTCTCTATATATAGTTGACACGTTTCTGCCAACGTTACAGCAACATTTGTAGTTATAAAAGATATAATAGCAATCCTGCAAGCTGTGCTTACCTGTAACACCTTAGATTTATTTAGGTTATTGTAGCCAGTCAGCTATGAGTAGCAGATGATTGGGCTGAGTTACAAAAATGCTTAGTCTATTTATTTATATATTTAGGAATTATTTATATATTTAAATTATTTATTAAATTTTGAGCTAGTAAAGGATAGGCACTCTCTGTGTGGAATCTACCCTGTAAAGCGATGGTTTAATTATGCTCTATTCCTAGAACCTGTGTCCTTTTCTTAACCCAACATAATCTACATTTCATTGCCCTTCCTAAGGGACGCAATGGATCAATATACCGAGTGGGTATATTTCAGCCATGCGACTCATACCGTGGTTTCCGTATGACATATTCTCTTTTGGGGACCACATAATTATTCCTTTAATTCAACATACAGGAGAACGCTAGCATATTATCTTTGTATTCGTATGCACGAGCTACGTTAGGGTTGGATAGGACTATAATTTAAAAACTATTTATAATTTTAAGTTACAAAGAAGATGTTGATCCCCACTTCTAATAGTTAGTTTGCTCCTTGTGGCTCCTGCACGTTTACCAATCCCTTTTTTACACAAGTTGCTTAGAGTTATTTTGTACCAAACTTCAAAAAAACTCTTTTACTTTTTATTCTAGGCCTAATTATGTCCAGTGGAATAATTCACATTTTTCGTTTTTACTTAAAGTGACTAGATGTGGTTTCCGAGGGCTAAAAATAGGGGTTTTATCCGATTAATAAATGGTGAATATACATAAGAATAAGGGTAGCTTAGCTATACTTTTATCCGTGAATGTTTCCCATCTTTCATGAGATAAGGTTTCTTCTTCACCTAAAAAAGTTAATAAATAAAATGAAAATTAAACTTTGTGAACAATTATTATTTTTGGGAGCAAGTTGAAATTAGTTAATTTTTCAATCGGATTTCAACTAAAATGAAATATAAAACGATTTATAGTTTTTGTGTTATAAAACTAAAGGTTCTTTTAAACAATTATTTTTATTGATACAACTTGGCAGAAAATCACTACTAACTGATATTTTTCCTCAGACGCTTTTCGCACTATATTAGTCGTTGTCCGTGATTAACAGAATCACTTTTTAGTGCGAAACGCCTCTGATGAAAAATATCTGTATGTAGTGGTTTTTTGCAAAGTTATATCAACAAAAAATAATTGTATTCATTTATTAGTCGTAATTCACGCTAGAACTCTTTACCTTAGCTAAAAAAATAAACATAAGACAAAAATAAATTTTACAAAAATATAAACCTTACAGGCAACACGTTTAAATGTTAGGCATATCAATAAGTTCACTGGCAAGCTCTTCCAATCTAATTATAAATTAAATTTGAGACTGAAACAAGAATACTGTTATTACACTAAATTACAAATATATTTATATATAATATTAATTGACTGGAAAGTATGTATAGGAATGTTTTATTATCCTGGCAGAGAATATTTGTAATTAAATTAATATATCACTTAAGCCTTTACAGCTTTCTACTTGTAGTACCAGCATCATTACATATCAGCGACTGAAGTCAATTTATATTTATTTTCACTATAAAAATAAATAATTAGATTGGGTAGTAATTCCTTTCGTAATCACTAATGTTACATATTATAAATAACTTCCACACATATCCACTCATTAAACTCTACAATAATTACTATTAATTCCACAAACATATTATACTCGTTTTTATATAGAATAATTGGCTAGGTTTTGTTTAAGGGTGGAAGTTTATTACCGCCAACTATATAAACCGTAACGGGAGGAGCGAGCGCGTCATTGCGTCATTCAAGATTTTCACTTCCACCAGGCAACTCCCAGTTTCTACTTGATGACGAAAAAACACAACCGAACGCAAAGCAACAATTTCTGACTTGATGGGAAGCAATTTTTTGCTGACGAGAGCTAATCTGCATGTCGGAAGGTGTCGCAGTGGTCCAATTACGCCCAGCATCCCTCGCAATATTTTTATGACGCCTCAGAGAGTTGGGAGGGTGGAAAGGGGTGGCTAACCCTTTGCTATCCCCATTATCGCGTCTGATTACACTTCCTCACGCCTTTATGCAAAATCTCATTAAAGGATTTACATCGATTTTATCAATGCAAGTATAATTAACACCGTGATAAGTTTACTCTTTTTGCGTCAGTTTTCAAAATTGTTTCCTGGTGTTGCTTTTAGACGTAATAACGTTATATTCGCTTTGTGTACAAAAATGTTTTTTTTTTTTTTTTAAAGTACAGTTAGTTAATAGTAAACACATCTGCTTGCTATTTATCAATGAAACGGGGGAAAATAATTCGTATAGTTTTACTTATTACTTGCTTATGGTATAGTCTTGCTTATTATGTGGATCTTTTCCCTCGATTCCTTAGTCTCCGCTTGGATCCCTAATCACATACTATAGTTTGATTTAAAACAGAATAGGATTCTACATAGGTGAAATTGGCCAGAGGGAATGGGGGATACCGCCATATGAACGAATAGGAAATTCACATCTTGTTGCGTGGGAGAGCATTGTTGCCAAATCGATGTTAAACTTCTGTTCGTCTCTCAGTTTCATCGAAGCTGTGGTGGAGTAATTTACACCATACTCACTCTCTCTCTCTCTCTCTCTCTCTCTCTCTCTATATATATATATATATATATATATATATATATATATATATATATATATATATATATATATATATATATATATATATATATATATATAGAGAGAGAGAGAGAGAGAGAGAGAGAGAGAGAGAGAGAGAGTAAAATATAACTTGTAATAAAGTTTGGCGAAATATCGAAAGTCTTTCCAAAATTCATCTTTATTTTAATAAATTATTCGTTACGACTTACATATGTGTGTATTATTAAATCAAACTCAAAAACCTCTAACCACAAAAAATTCATTTAACCTGATACCCATATTTTTCTCGTGGGTATGACAACAAACACTCATTAAAAAAAATAATAAATAAATAAATAAAAATTAAATACTTGTTGTTATAGGTTTTTGAGTATTATTTATTAGACTATTATTTAACCTTAGTTTATTCTTCTCAAATAGTATTACTTGTTTAATATCTGTAAAAAAACTATTTAATATTTCATTAAGTATTATATATCATGAAATTATTAATATACAGATCTTCATTTCTGTTAGGAATATTTCTATGTTTGAGTAGCTTTTTCTGCCATTTCTAACTTTTCAATATTCTCTTTTGTTGACACGATTCCGATTAACTTCATTTTCAAAACGTCAATAGTACTGTATTTTCAGTGTACTATCGAAGTTTTGAAAATGGAGTTAATCCGAAACGCGTCAATAGAATAAAATATTGAAAAGTTAGGAATGGCAGGAAAATGTACTAAATATATATATATTATATACCAATTTTTTTTCAAATTGGGAAGGATTGGTGGCATAATTTGAGGTTTTTTTTCTCCTAATGCTGTTTTAAACGTGTGTGTCTCCGTCTGTGCGCTAACGGAAGCGTATATGGTATATGTATTAAATAATAGTTTTTTTTATTGTTTGTTTTACCTTATACTTGAACTGTATGTATCATAAACTTTTTATACACACACGGGACGAATACAGATAGCAAGTTTTCTAAATACCATCTAAAGGAATACATATTTCAGATGTAGGGCCAAATAAAAAGATTTCCTGCATGAATATAGGCAATATATTGTTTCCTATGAAAAATATACACTACAATATATAGTATCTTGTAAAGTTACTCAAATATGTTGCTATTGTGAAGATTTTTTTTTTTAAAACACTATACCCCGATGGTTTTTAATTTTAATTTCTCTACTCCACGAACTTTACAGTTAATCCTACTTAGGCTATGTAAATAAACAAAATTATACCGTCTAATAATAAAAATTACCCTACAAGCTCGAAACCTTATCATTTTACTAATATTTAAAATATTTTGTAATATCGTTTCACTAACATATTCTTAAAGGTTTGTTCCTCCTTTTTATATGAGATTCCATAGTTATAGCTTTTTTCATTTCATACTCAGATTACCAACAATCATATTTTTTACTTTAGTTTATAGCAAACATAATATAATATAATTTTTTACAATTACTTACACAACGTATAGTTTTTACTATTAAAGTTATGAATGCATCAAATTAATGAATGCATAAATGACGGCGACGTGTAAAGAAAGGTGTAATAAATTCAATAAAACCATAAAGCCATGTTATCTTACAAATGTTGATGAACTGTTAAGTTGTAGTGACTTGAATAGTGGGACACGCGACCTGCGTTAGAGTATAAACTACTGTTACATTAAAAATTGTTGGGTCGGGTTAAAAGAATAACAAACACAGGTGCTTGTATCTGTCGAAAGCATGCCCGATCTTTGTGAACGGTGTTAAGGGTTCGACAGCCGATATGAATTATTGATGCGCAACTCAGGGGATTTGGAAATAGTTGTGCTTAGGGCACAGGTTACATGAATGAACTTATAGCATTGCTATTTCCACTACGAAGGGGGTTTCAATGGGTCTGATTTGAAATTCTAATTGAGGCTTTATGCATTGTTAGTTGGTGTTAGCGCCAACAGATAGCACTAGCAGGTTGCGAGCACGTGGCACAGACGGGGGGGGGGGAGAAATTAGCATCATTTTACTCAAGTTTTTTGTGTGCGGTGAGCGCGGTCTAGAAATATTTGTTATTTTAATTTATAGGACGTGATCGGATATGACGTAGCTGCGAGTGAGCAATGCTTGGCCAGGTAGATACCACACGAGCTGCAGGCATTATGGATCTTATAGATTACAAAGTTTTTGAAATTACGTATATTAGGAGAAATAACAAAATTTAATTATTTTGAAATATAAATATAAGCTGCATACTTATATCATTTATATACACATATCAATATATGCGTGTGTGTGTGTGTGTGTGTGTGTGTGTGTGTGTGTGTGTGTGTGTTCGTGTGTGTGCGTGTGTGTTAATGCATATGGGTAACCTAATAGTTAAAAACTACTTTATAATTGTAGGAATCTTGTTATCCTATTTACTACTGTTTAATAGATAATTAAATATATTAGTAACGGGCTACAATTAATATTGTTTAAAGTTTT
>JBAIZL010000003.1:29126372-29503872 GCA_036971475.1 Prosapia bicincta
GCTAGATAAACATTTCATCATTAAAACAATATTAGCCTCTTACGTTACCACCAAACGAGTTGTAGAAAAAAGTCGGTCATTATTTTCAAAGTGTGTTTAAAATGGGATAGTATATAATAAAAGCAATAATATTATAAGGGCAATAAAATAATTGTTCATTTGAACGTCAGTAAACAAATTTTCTAGCGTAATTCGAACGTAGTTTACAAACTTTGAAATATCGAATAATACCGTTATACCATAAGCATCTAAAAATGCAAATATTTACATATATTAAAATCCACAATGCCAACACGTTAAACCCAAAGCTCACGGATATTTCAAATTTGAAGTAATTTATTTCCGGGCACTAGCCCACGCTTTAAAAAACACTTTTGTTTGATCAATCCTGGGGACACACCTTTCTTTTTTCTATATTATCCTTTAAAATAAATTCTTTGGCCCATTGTCAATGTCGGAGGACTTTTGATTGTATTCAGGCTGGTATCAGCGAGCATACATCTCGGCTTTAGGCTTAGCTGATTCCAAGTGGGTCCCCCCTCCATCCAACCATTCATCCACAGTCGAATGCAACAGAAAGAAGAATGGTTACAGATTTGCATATGAATAGAAAAGAGAGACTTCTTTATGTGGAGTAGAGGAAACGAAGAAAGAGAGTATAAACTGTGGTAGACACCCTGTCAAGGGAAGGGTTGAACGGAGTTGCTCAATTTATAACCAATTCTAAGCTTGTACTAATCACTTTTTTACTGACGTTAAAGTCTCCGAGAGTGACAAATTATGAACCACTTGAACACGAAACCAGCAATAATGGATATACAAGAAAAGCGATGTTGTAGGAATTGTTAAGGCAATTTGACAGAGAATTATTATTTTTACATAGAATTTTAGTGTACTACTAAAAGACTACTATTTTGTTTAAGTTTAAAATGACTTTTTTTGTGCAATGATAAACAAAATTTAAATTAAATTTTCTTTTTGATACGTTAAAAAAATTAATTCTAAAATATGTCTATAATTCTATTTTACCCTATAGGTATCTTGTAAAATCAAATTAAATTATTTTATATAAATTTAAGTTCCCTTCAAAAATATAAGATCTCTATCTTTACCATCATTGTAAAACAAACAACTTAATTTATATTAGATATAATTGCAATGAAATTGCATAAGCAGTAGGCCGACGCCTTATAATGAACAAAATATTAATATGGAATTCCTAAAGAACTACCCAAACACGGTTTATTAAGTTTGAAAAATTCGCGAAACGTACACACTTTTTGACGAAATTAAGTTTGTTTCAAACTCCATGTCATTAAGCTTAATGTGCATTGGATTTTATATAATAATGTGCAAAAATAATAATATATTGTTATTAATTTACTGATGTGCATTATCATGTTATTAATATTTAAAAATTGTTCCTTATGGCCTTTCTAATAAATGTGATGTGGTGTAACCTATTAGCCTACATTAATCACCGTAAACACAATTATGTGTTATTTCTTCACATAAATATTCTTCATAATTAGTTATTTTAAAGAAAAATAAATTCTTTATGCAAGAAACACATTCTAAAACAAGCCATTAGATAATTTAATTCTGTAACAAGTTTGTGTGTGTGTGTGTGTGTGTGTGTGTAGGAGGCTCGGGTTTTGGGAGTGTAAATATTCCCTAAATAATTGACCTAAATATTTAAGTAGCTGATGAAGCTTGCTCGACGTTACTCGGCCGCCTAACCATTTCCTTGACAGTGTGTGTTTTCCAATTACAAGCATTCGTCTCCATCACAAAGGAAAGTGTCATGGTGTCGCAACATTTCCACTCTGTCACCGCAACACAGCTCAGAATTCAAAACGCGCAGCCGTGTATTAGCTTAGGTTGGGTTACAAGGTATTGTAACTATTTTAAAAATGTGTAACTCGGGTATAACGCAATTAATTACTGCCAACAGGTTCACAGCGTTCCTGCATTCTTTGATAACTCTTTCATTGTGTATTTCTTGTAATTCATGTATATTTGAGCACTCGAGATAACTATTTGAGCAATCGAGAATAAATGATAAAAGAGTTGAAAATCGAGTCCTGCTTTTATATTTAGTATCGATATATTGAGTATCGATATATTGAGTATCAATACTGGTTGAATATATGGAGTATCGATATTCAACCGACTTTTCATTTATTCAGTGTAAATGTTTTTTATTTTTCACTTGTAATCCATACTTGTCAGTGTTGTTTCGTACGTTATGCTCTATTAAAATTTCGAGAATTCGTTATAACAGTTTGTTTATAAAAAATCCTATAAAATGAGCTATAAACTAAATTTTGTAAGTAACAAATTATTTTCAAAATTTTTTAAAAATAAATTACATTTTCTCGATACAATAATATCTGTAGTGACCTTAACGATATAGGCTATATATTACTAAGTAAAGATTTACTTTCAATTGTAAAAATACACTGAATAGACTGTATATAAAGTTGAAGAAATCTTTCTAAAAAAAATAGTTCCCTTGTAGGAAATATAACAGAAAGAAATATGTGTAAAAATATGAATAAAAAACAATATGCATAATGAAATTGATTTTACTTATAAACTTTACCATATATTATTTTGTAAACATTTGCTTTAAGTAGTGCTTAGTTTTGTTTAGAAAATGAGTTTTACTCATTCCTAGCAAAACGAGTTGATAATAGACCACACCACTCGAAACGGCCAAATATACTATAAGAAAACTATATGTAAATATATATTCTTTTGATTATATAATCTAGCATATATGTAAAAACTTATAAAGTAGGCCTAGATCAACTTGAAGTAGAAAAGTATTAAAGTCTCTTATATTTAGGTCATTGAAATTCCAAAGGTTTATTGTCGTTATGTTTTAATTCGTTTTCTGTAAAGTAAATATTTGCTCTTTTTTCTTCCTTAGAGAAATTTATCATAATAGTTCTTTTATAATAATTGTTTATAATTCACCTGTTTGATTTCCCTGTATTTATTGATTAAGTTGAGCCAATATTTAATATTATTATTATGTTTAGTTTTATTTATTATTGTCTTCGTTAATCCATTATTTTGTTAGTAACACAACTAAAAAAAAACTTTAGCAAAGTCAGGCAGGAAGTTGTGTAAATAGGACATAGCAAATCGGCGCCGGTTTTCAGTTTTGACACGTTGACTGTGATGAAAGCAATCATTGCTTATCATACAGCCACCTCATTATCTGGCATCTTATCCGCGACATTTGAATTGTTAATTTCGAACCTAGGAACGACACCAAGGCCCGGCAATTTGTCTTTAATGACGTAAGCACCCCGTTATTTGTACCTTGCCTTATTAACGTTGGTAAATTCCACAACAATAATTATCTATGGTATCGTTTTCCAAATTTGGACGACGATAATTTTAGCAATAATTAGTCCCGTTTTTGTAACAAAGAAACTGATCGCTCGGTGCAGGTAGAATGTCATTGTTTTACTGTTTTTCTTCAATAAATAAAACTGTTTGAAAATATAATTTCTAACCCTAAAATATACGGTATAATATTAATCTTTACCAATATTTCTCTTAAACGTCTCTCAAAAGTAAGTAGTCTATCTAAATAAATAAAATGTCATGTTCTACCTTTTATGAGTAGTCTACTTTTGTATTTAAATAGTACAATTCTTATTATTGTGTATACTCTTTATCCTACTTTGTAGTTATATTATTTACAATATTTATGCTTTATATTCCTTTTTTTTTTAAATAAATAAAACTTCTAAACCACAAATAACATTTATTTAAACCTTATGAACATTTCAATTGCCCAGCAATCATCTTCAGAGGTATTTAAAAAATACAACTAACTTTAAGCAACATAATACAACAAATATACAGGCAAAAACCGCTAACTACTTCGCCACGCCCCATATTTTAAAAAACTAGTCCAACCCTATTTTAAAATAAGGGGCGTGGCGAAGTAATTACCTGTTTTTGCCTATATATTTGTTGTATTATGTTGTTTAAAGTTAGTTGTATTTTTTAAATACCTCTGAAGATGATTGCTGGGCAATTGAAATGTACATAAGGTTTAAATAAATGTTATTTGTGGTTTAGAGGTTTTATTTATTTAAAAATAAACATTACGCCACAGTTGCTTCATACAGTTATTTATATTCCTTCATTAAATTATCTAACTAAAGTAATAAAAATAATATCTTATAAATTACTAGGAAAATATAGATCTATTTAATCTGTGGGAAATAACAATTTATGTCCTTGGGGACACTTATTTCTATAAGAAGCACTATAGGCATTTTTATTTATGTATATGCTGTGAATTGTACCTGTGGGCTGTACTTTTTATGAGAGTACGTTTTGCCGTAACAATAATGTTACAAGTGCACCAATTTCCAAGTCAAATGTTGTGTCTAGTTGTTGATCTGGTAATAGGCATATTGTTAATTTGTATTACATTTAAATGTGTTTTATCACGAATATTTTTATTAGAAATTCTACAGAATTGTTATATTTTAAAAAAAACGTCCCTTGTAAGAACTAATGTTTCTCGTTCACACCATTAAAAAAATCAAATCTTTAAATTAAATTCTATTTATCTTTTCTAAGAAGCAAAACACGTACAACTTTAGCCAGGGTAAATTAAAGTCTTCAATTCAGTGGAGCGTAAACCGTTACAGAGTAAACTGCGTGATGCACAACAACTCAGAAATAGGAAATTTGTGGGAATTTATTGATTTATGAATATTTTATACCCCTCAAACCTTCCATAACGCTACGCATTTACTGTTTTCTCGCCCCAATTCGACAACCCATTCCTAAAAAAACACATTTAAATCCCCGAGGAGTATATATTCCCCGAAGCGTCACCCCCAATTCACGTCCAATTCATTTCCCCCACTCTTGACAAAACATCACTAGTAATAAAACCACCCCGAGAGAATGAAATAAAAGAAAAACTTGCATATTCCCAACGCACTTAAAAAAAACCTTATGTTGCAGGTTTGGACAACTTTAGGGTTGATAATCAGAAGATGGTCCCTTTATAGCGAAACATGATTTCTTCTACGTTGCCCCTTCTTCTACCTTCATTTTAGAATCCGTAGGGCCCCCTTGTGAATCGACCCCCCTACCACCCTCTCTTCATCTCCTGAGCCATTTTCTCCAGGCTAAAAGACGCTAGTAGGGTAGAAGGTGGGAGGGGGTTTAGGTTACGTGATCGGAATTGTAGTAAGCAAAATTCGATAGACGGATGCTGGAGCAATCTCCTGCTTTCCCGACCTGATGTGGACCACAGTTTGTGATTTTTAACACGTTATTGGCTATGGTTGCGATGTTTCTACAATCGGGAGATAATTTAAATGTAGTCAGGTAGAAATAACATAACACAAATATTTTTAAAAAAAGTTAACTTAATATTATTAATAAATCATACTTAAATAATAGGCCTATATATTTGTAATTTTTAACACGTTAAAGGCTATTTAAATTTCTTTGCAATGGTTCTACAATCGGGAGATAATTTGAATGCTAGGATAATCAGGTAGAAGTAACATAACACAAATATTTACACAAAGTTAACGTAATATTTATCATAAATATTAAACGTGCCAATAAATTATACTTAAATAATAGGCCTGCATATATATGATTTTTAACAGGTTATAGGCTATGTAGATTACTTTTTGATGTTTCTACAATCGGGAAATAATTTGAATGCCAGATAGAAAGGTAGATGTGAAATAAAAACACAAAGTTCAAGCAACATTCTTAACAGATCGAACTCAAATAATAGGCCTATATAGGGTATTTGTGATTTTGAATACGTAATTGACTTTGGTAGATTTCTTTGCGATGTTTCTACAATCGGGAAATGATTTGAATAGTAAGGTAGTCAAAAAGAAGCGAAATATTAGCAGAGAGTTAAATTAATATTCTGAATAAATTGTATTAAAATGATATAATTTGTCGGTATAAAGTTATTTCCTCATATTGGGAATAACATATTTATTTTCAAATTCCCAAAATTTTCTTCTAAGGAAAGACATAAATCTTGACCATTTGTATAAGTTTAATTATTTCAATATCAACGAAGACATTCTGTCCTAACGAATACATTCAACAAGATAAAGAAATTGACTCTATTTTTTAAGAAAAATCGTAATTTTTTCAACTTTGTAAATAAATCCTGCACATTTTCCTTTAAAAAGCAGTGCATAATAAAAAGAGTCAAAGTAAAAAAGACCATTAAGTTTGAAAGTTGTTAAACGATGCTGACGCAGTGGCATTAACCCTGAATCTTGAAGGTCTGATAGGTTAGGTCCAGGTAAAATGCGGCCAACAGAGAAAAATACAAACAATTAGCTCGCCAGTAGGGGGTTCGTCATTGGCTGTATAAATATTAATAGTTTTATATTTACATACGTTTTCACGTGTTAGCTGCCAACTAAGTACTTCCTCAGGCATTAACATAAACATGAGACAAATTTTAAAGAATCTAATTAGCTTATTTGGCCAAAACTGAGCTGGTTTTACATATAAGTTACTCGTTTAATAAAAATATCAAATGAATTAATCTAATTTACATTGATTATATTTATTTTTAGGTCACTAAAACCTTTTTTTATTAGCAAAATTGTTAACAATCGCATATCTAGGCGTTACCGATATTGTACAAAACAAAATACCTTGAGATGCATAAAGTATTCAGAGATGCAGAGAAAATAAATAAACATTGTGCTGTCAGATCAAAAACTAAAACTTTTAAACAACACCCAGACAAACACATAAAAACAAGGCTCTTTTATAGAACAGAGTGGTAGAATATAATATAGCTATTTAGCGAGTTACATTTTCATAGCACATTCCCAGCTTAATTTGTTTATCAATATCTTTTTCATTTGGATATTCGAAAATTATAGAAATTAATTACATGATGTTAATAATACCTTATTAACACAGTAGTAGTCTTGAAGGATGATTTTATTACAAACAAAACTACTTTGCTCTGTTTCATAATTGGGGGCTTTCTTCATATGAATTTGCTCAACATTTCATGAGATAAATTATTTAGAAAACTTATTGAAAATAATTCTGAATTGAATATGTCCTATAATTAATAACAATTTCTCAAAATATTAAAATAATACAAAAAACATAGCATCAAAATGGTGCATCTTAATTGACTTTGTTTAAAGATAGTAATTCTTTTTTTTTTTAATCTTATATGAATACGTAGTACCAACTTATTACATAAATAAATATTGAGAAAATCATGGTTTTTGCAACGCTTAGTCCACAAATATTTGATCTCTTGAGCCACAATTGTGTTTAGGGCAAAAGATTGTTTTTTTTTTTTTTGTAATGAGGTAAATTACTTTTAAGGCAAAAATCATAAATTTGAATCATAATGTTAGAAATAAACAACTGGTGGAAAGTTTTATTGTAAAAGACAGATTTCTTTTTCAGTAAATTTTTAAATTTGGTGCATTTGGAATATTTAGAAGGTTGTCCTAATTATTGTCTGGGCAAACATATAAACAATCATTTATAATAGACTTAATAATTATTATTATAACAATGGTCTAGATCAATTATATATATAGCCGCCTTACTTGGGCCGTACGGTATCAACACCACCTAGACACATCTGTCTAGGTGGTGTTGACGGTATCTAAGGGAGGTGATGTGGCCAGGACTACGCTTCAACTGCACATTATAACAAGGTTTCAACCTTACGTACTTATTTTTAAAGGTTGAGTAGTTCTGGGAAACAATAAAAATAAAATATATTTGGGATTGCCGGAAATCGATTCCAGGATCATAAGGTTAGTATACAAATACGTTACCCACCAACAAAGTTACTAAACCGCCATTATTTAAGATTATCGTTTACAATTTTTAATAGCCTTAATTTAAAGTTGTCAATTTAGCGAAATAAACTAAGTCTTATAGTGTAATTTGTTTCTTTTATAAACCGGAGTTCATTATCGCAAAAGTTATATGTTTTGCTTTTAAATGAGGTTGTTGGATTCACAAACTTCATCTTTAATTACATACCCCAAATAGCATCATTAAAATAAATAAAATAAAAACAATTACATACCTCAAACCACCTCATTATAATAAATAAAATAAAAAAAATTAATTTGTAATTACTTTGATTATATAATTAGTAGAAATTCATTGAGGTAAAATCTTTAAACTCTTTTTCTTCATTAAAAATAATTTTAGGATAAATTAAAACTTTTTAATGATTTTAAATATGTACAAATATTTAAAAGCTATTTTCACTTTACACGACAACTAGGGTTTATATTACGCTTACAATCAGGGAATATTTTAAATGTAACTTACAGAGATTTTAATGCTTCACGTTTACACCCAATTATCAGTTTTATAAATGTTGTGAAAACTGAAACGTTTTAGTTTTGAAATAAGAACGAAAGTTGTCTTTGATTTTATAGTTTTGTCCAGAGATTCTTCTCTGTGACTACTTCGTTGAACGTTTGCGTAATATTTAGGCCTTCACTTGCATTTACACTTTCATTACAGCAGGTTCATGTCGGGAAAAAGACGTTTGACCAGGCTCTCTACTTTATATCTTTTGATTTATCTCCTTCCTGGTATTTACCCTTCAGGTCCTATTGGAATGTGTAGAATTCTGGAATAAAACTGCAATCCTAACATTTCTCGCTCTCTTGACGATAGTTTGATGAATTTACAAAATATTATTGCTTATAAAAGAAATATTATATTTTGTTTAGAGTTAATCCAGTAGGATGATATTTAAAGCTAACAGAAATAGGATTTAGCGAATAAAATAACATTTTTCAATGTAACTTTTTGAAATACTTGAAACAAAATAAATCTTAGAAGAATTTTAAATGTAGACTTTATTAAAATAATTTTGATTTCCAGTTCAGAAAGTCTTAAAATTTTAATTGAAACGAGTATAACTAAACACTTTTGTTAATGAGTCTTTAAATTTTTGTTTGTTAAATAGTGTTATTTTTAAAGTTTATAAAAAAAAATATCGCTTAGTTAGGACCCAAGTTATTGATTTATTAGTTTAATGCTACTTATTTGAAAATACTCAATATTAGTGAAAATAAAGTTAATTAAAATAAATTCCTATACTTAATAAAACTAAAGAAAACACTGCATACGGTGAAACGATTACATAGATCAACTATTTATTTGAAGACAAATCAAAAACCATGAGTTAAAAATTAGATTTTTTTAAACATTCCTGAACAGTACAATAGGGCCTATAGGAAAAACTGTAAATGCAATTTGTTTATATTTATTACATTTTTTAACCAATACTAAAAAAAATAAAGTTTTAAATGTCTTTAACCTTTTAAAAATACTAGATGGTTTCTTTTAAAATTTTCTCCTAATTTTCCCTTCAATTTTTATTTAACTTTAAACATCCTACAACATTATCTCCTGTCATGAACATTAATTTCATTAATTATTTGATAACTTTGTTTGCAGAAACACTCCGATTTCTTCTATGTTTATAATAATTTGTCTCACAAGAAATCTATTGACTCCTTTGACAACATATAAAATCAGAAAGTGCCGCCAACTTTCTAAGCAGAAATGTCTGGTCGAACAGAGACAGGTTGTTCTTGTAGGCCTGCTATGGAACTAACTACTCGCCGCTAATTATAACTGATATGAAACTGCTCCGAATTAACCACCCAGAAAAATAGTCCGTTAGATATAGGGTTACACACCCTTTTCTGAATAGTTTAAAACCAAACAAAAGATTATTATAAAAATATTTGATTTGAAGGGTTTTTGTGTTATACTAATTTCACCGTAGGCTGTGTCCCAGTATTGTGCTAAAATACCTAGGTTTTGAAACCTATTTGACACAAATTCAATGGGGTTTATAAAAGACTAACTGATAATGCAATTTAAAATATTTCATAACAACTAAAAACCTTTCTTCCAATATATTATTTTACCGAGTCGTATTTTTACAGTATATTTAAAATACCATTGACTACACAAATGTGTTGCTATTTCATTAAATACATGATTTTTACAATACCAAATACACAAATTACCGATATTTAATAACAATGATAGGTCTACCCTACAAAGTGTACAATTATAATGATAAGCCACAAGACTAGCAATCCCATGAAACCCGCACAAAATGTACAAATACAATGATACCTAATAAAATCTATATTTACAATGATGCCCCACATAATGCCCAACTACAATCAATCCTCCACAAAATGCACAGTTACAATAATAGCCACACAAAAGGTCCAATTACAATGAAACCCTAACAAAATGTACAATTACAATGATGCCGCACTAAATGTGCAATTACAATGAAATCCTCACAAAAAGTACAATTACAATTATACCTCACATAATGTAAAATAACAATGATACCCACACAACATGTAAAATTACAATGATGCCGCATTAAATGTGCAATTACAATGTAATCCTCACAAAACGTACAATTACAATTATACCCACAGAAAATGTAAAGTTACAATGATCCTCAAAAAATATACAGTTACAATGATACACCCCCCACAGATATGCAATTACAATGAACCCTCACACAAATGTACAATTACAATGGTCCTCACATAATGTATAATGATAATGACCCCTCCCCAATGTGCAGTTATAATGATACTTCACATTATGTACAATTACAATACCGACACAAAATGTAGAGTTACAATGATGCCCCTCTTAATGTGCAATTACAATGAAATCCTCACAATATGTACAATTACAATGATACCATCACAGACTGTCTTGACCAGATCAAATTTAACAGACGAGCCCGGCTTCGCTGGTTTCACTGACAATTGTCCCAGAATTGACACAAGGTTGAAGCTAAGCCTGTGCCAAAAGGGAGCCTTGTTTGTCACCCTATTCAACCCCCCACCCCATTACATCTCTCAATACAGGATCAACTGTGAAATGTGCAGTCAAACCAGTGTTAAGTCCGCTACTGGCGATGGGTTTACGTAGGCGCAAGCGTTAGCCAAAAAATAGTTAAATTCCATCTCCGTTGTATATTTATGCATACCTAAAAGCATAAATAGAAATATGTGCTGTAATACATTTCCAACAAACATTATTCTTCAACTTTCTAATAAAATCTTGAAAATG
Source organism: Prosapia bicincta (assembly GCA_036971475.1). Lineage (NCBI taxonomy): Eukaryota > Metazoa > Arthropoda > Insecta > Hemiptera > Cercopidae > Prosapia > Prosapia bicincta. The sequence continues at coordinate 29,137,539 of JBAIZL010000003.1, forward strand.
TATTGCTATTTCCATTCAAACATTAAAAAAATATTTCCATGTAATATAAAATAAATAAATATTGTAAATATTTCTTAAAAATATAGGTTTCAGAAATTTAAAACCATTACTAACTGTGATACGTCAAGTCCATTATTTAGTTTTTTGGAAAATATTTTGTTTTACTACATTTTAAGTGTTATAATTTTAAGAATTACTTACGTAGAATACGATATTTAGACTGAGAACACAATAGCTCACAATGAGCTTACGCGCACGCGCGCACACACACACACACACACACACACACACACACACACACACACACACACACACACACACACACACACACACACACACACACACATACACACACACACTCACTTACTCACTCACTCACTCTCACACACATACACAGAAACACACACACACAGAAACACACACATGCGCGCGCGCACACACGGACAGAGGCGCGCACGTATTTTATATTTCAGCTAGGAAACTATTTACTAAATTGCAATCAAAAAGTGCTATTATCTCAATCTATTTATAGGGCCCTAAATTAATTAATTATAAATAAATCTATAAATAAATTAATATGCCTAAGCGTTGTATGCATGAAATTTTGTAACCAATTTTTTAAATTTAGTTCTAAATTTTGTGTCTTATCATTCCGATAATTCACTTCCATCCGTTTTTATGAGTTTCGATTTGAAAATGTATCTTGATCAATTAGTTGAATTTACATTTATTTGAGCTCCTCTACTTGAAGCCTATACATTCCTCCTACTATGCTGTTATCGTACTACTTTGTCTACTATTACTTTTGCTCAATGGGGTCTTTGCTCTGTCACCTTTTTATTTTTTGACAATATTTTAATTTTAGATGTGATTTTTTTTTAAAAAACTCTGTAATTATTAATTTTTAGGTTATGTTAAGTTATTTCAGTTTTAATTAACATGGTTTATCTGCTTTACTGCATAATTAAAGAGTTTTATTAAGAATGCAATAATATAAGTTAAAGAATTTAAAGTTAGGGATATGTAGAACAGAATTAGGCATAGCCTACTAGTTTTAAGAACTGTAAGTACTTTGTCACTGTTTAATATTTATAAAAAGGAGAAAAATCCGTAAAATATATTGTTTTCTCTTATTACATTCAAATAAGTTGAAATTTTCAGTATAAATGTCCATCTATAGATACATTTTCTATGTTTAAAACCCACACGATTCCCACATAAATATATCGCTACGTTTGTTCACGTTACTGGGTTAATTTGCTAATAAATTTCATTTGTCTTTCACTTGTTTAACAATTCCGTACTGACAGTCGTCCAGACGCAACTCCGCCTAGGTTTGGTTATGCGGGCGGTCTGCTAATGGTTTATTGTCTTTTGATAGACATAATCTGAACAATTTCCCTTCCTTCATTAGTCACGTTAACACAGCTGCTATTCGCAGCGCTAAACTGCTTTCAATACAATAAGTAAACCAATTTGACGCACCAAAGTGTTGGTAAGAATCGTTAAAATCTCGGCAATAAGAGTAATAACAGGTTGCATACTCTAATAGTGTTTTCTGAAGATGTAAATATACTTGGAAAAAGACTGGATACGTGGGTGAATAATACTTCTATTAAATGCCATTACTGTTAGGTATTTATTTTTAATGGAATTGAAAGGTTCAAGATCGATTTCACAAGAAAATTCTGCTGATCATAAAACTAGACTAGGTTTTCTAAACCGAAACTTAGAATGGTTCTTGATGCTATCATTAGCGTTCATTCACATCTACTGATGAGTTTATATTAATGTCTATTATCAAATCAGGCAATAATACGATAAACCTATCGTAACGTTTTATACCTAGTAGGTTTGAAACTATCTTTTAAACTTACTAGCCTATAAGAAATAAACACTAGTATGCTTACTTTACGTGATGATTAATTCTTAGAATAAAGGCTTGAATAAATAAATAAGTATCAAACATGTAAAAATACTGTACACAGTTCCCGAAACAATTATGGAGCATTTCTTTTGGTTTATTTAATAAAAAAACTCAACCACTTGTTGAATTTTCTGTGGAAGATTGGTCTAGGTAGGTACGTTATAAATAAAAACTGACATTGCTCTAATAACCTTGAAAAGAGCATTCAGGATTACAATCACAAATATAAAGCAAGAACGAAGAAGAAAATTGCAAAATTTGTTGTAGTTACATTACAATTTAAGGTGTTATTGTTTAAAGCTTTAAAATAATTATGTATCAATGTAATTTTAAATATTATTTTCACCTTATAAAGACATTAGGTAAGCTAAAGAGAAGAATTTACCCCTCACTGAAGTCTCTGTAGGCGGTTGTAAATGGTAATATTGGGAGGTTATTAAATACATACAAAAAAACTTAGTCCATTAATGTTTAAAAGAGAGTATTTATGACTACAAATAACAATATTACGCATGCACAAAGAGGGAAATTATAAAACTATTTGCTTTTATTGTAGTTACATTACAATTTAAGGTGATATTGTTTAAAGTTTTAAAATAATTATACATCAATGTAATTTTAAAGATAATTTTATTTTCACCTTATAAAGAAACTAAGTGAGATGATACTGTTAGTAAAATTCTTAAATTTAAATTTTATTTTTAACAATCTATTAATGTAGTTGTTGAAAATAAACAGAGCATTTTTAACGGCATATACTACGGCTTTAAAAAGAAATACACTTAATTTGAATATGAGAGAAAATCCTTGAGCTTTTAACCCATCCTGTATCTGTCCCGTTACTTTTATAGATTTTATGCTATTATAGTTGAATATATTAAAATAACGGGCCTACCATAATAAAGAAACCAGTTCTTTACGCGTGCGCTAAACTAGACTTTTCATCTAGAAATTACCTAAGACTTAATTAAAAAAATAAGACAGTTCTTCCAGCATTCAATCTACTGTATAGATTTACAATAATTTTCAGTTTTGTTGAGAGCATACTAAACACCTGCGTACTCATTGAGCAGGACAGGTTGGGCGAGGTCGGAATTAGACGCTCAACCCTTTTTCTACTCCGGACACTTGTTTGAGTCTTGGAATGCAGCACGAGGGGCCGCATTTCTTGAAAATCTTCCTTTAGGTGTTCAGTTTATTTTTAAAATACTAATAATTTTAACTGTTTGGTTTTATATATATTAAATATGGTGCTATTATATACGTAATAATGTACTGACATAAATTTTTAATTGTAATAATTTAATATTTCGAAATAATATGATATTCACAGGCTTAAATATAAATTGAAATATATTATTTCCCTCGAATTAACTTACATTATTAATAAACTGTCAGTCAAAAAATATAATACGTTTATATTACTTATTTATAATTAAGAATATATGTGTCTGTTTTGCATTTAAATATGTTAGTGTTACATCTAATTTTTTATGTCGAATTTCACACAAGTAGACAGCTATATTCTGTGAACGTTTCCAAACCAACGCATTTTCAGTAAGGAGCCACTAAATTTGGCATAGAGAGTGAAGACGTTAGGAATAAAGATATTTGCCAACAAGACGAAAATAGCGTCTAACAGATTAGTAACAAATTAAGGGAGTAAAATTTGCGTACAGAGCCCTGACCACAATCAAGATGTAAGTTCCAAAGATCTACAATAGAATAATAAATTTACATGGTTCTAAAATATTGAAAAGATTCTAATCAGATATTAGACGCCATCCTGAAGCTTAGCAAAATATTAGTTTATATAGTTATTACCACATACGGTCGATATTGAGTCAATGTCTAGGCTTACAGACCCGGCGAGTTTCCAATCAGTTTTTGAATCACCGCACGAGAAATTTGGTAGAAAAAGAAGAATAGGTTTTTAGTAGGATAAAAAAAATAGGTTCTGACACTTGGGGAGTGCGATGGAAGAGAAAAACTTTATACCCAGGTCTACAAAAAATTTTAATTGAGAAACACATTTAACTTTCTTAGAATGTTTTAATTCAAAAATTGAAATAAAAATACGCAACTTATTATATCCTTATACTGAATTATTTATATTGAGATTTATCAAATTTTAAATAAGTTAACTCATCAAAACTATTTAATATTTACATTTTTTCCTTAACGATGTAACATAACGTGTGTTAAAACAGTAGTTTTACAACATAACGTAGGCCTAAAACACAAAATCAGCTGCTACATGAAATCATATGTTATCATTCACTTTAAGGTGACTCATTGCGTAACCTGATGGAATTTATATTGATGCCATTTATCTGACGTAAATTAAAAGAACGCGAAATTTTATGTTTATTTCCATCCAATGAGTTTTGGTATTCGTCACTACAAAAATTTTGAGTTTAAAAAGTTAGAAGTTTAACTCATTGACGTGTTTTTAAATATAGTTTTTAAAAATAATGAATTTATTAGACAATATTCTATTTAATTCTATTTAAAAATACCTAAATATATTTAATATTTCGAAAATAATTTTTAAAAAAATAACTACGAGGTTTAAGGGAAATACAGTGTACAAATTATACAACCACCATTAAAACAAAAAATTCATATTGCGAATATTCTTTTAATATTTTATACACAATTAGTGCATATTTCACCGCCTTTTGAAACAATATATAAAATAAAGAGTGAAAGCTACTTAATTTCATTGTAAAAATTTGACAAATTTTATTTATTTTAATTACAGAATTTTAGTTTGATGTTTGCATTGATACCCTATATATAGTAAAAATCCTTATACATATGGAATATAAAAAGCGTTCTCTTTGTGTGTTTTACTTATAAAAATGTAAAAGATCTACTATTATTATTCTTCATTTTTAAATAGTAACCAACATTTATACCTAAAAGGTTAACAAAATCAACATATTCGTTAACCTTGTTTACTAATGTTTACTAGAATTTTTCTTCTAATTTCTTATACTCTTAAAATTATTTTGGTTTAGTAATTAAACTTTTTATACCATTTTAACGTAATTCTTCAAACCTATGTATTATAAGCGTTGAAATCTAATGAAGCAAAACCATTGCAAGGAAACGCATAATTTCCTAATTTATACAAATGTATGCCGAATTGCTGTAACACTAAGCCTTGAGCGAACCTGAAATGTTTCCAAACTATGTTTGCGGTATAACACGAAACCACACACTTTAAAGTCAACTCACCCCCACAACAGCAATTAGTCCACCGCATGCATCAATAAAGGCAATATGTCGTTGCGAATAAGTGGGAGAAATTGAATTTTTCAACAACAGTCTAATCTCAGCTGTGTAAGGGGTGAGTCGCAATAACAAAGGTAACGAGGGGTGGCTGTTATGATTGTTGAAATCATTTTACAGCCCCGCGCGTAGCCATATAAACTTATTGTTTCAAATTAATCTTATCCCCCTCCCTTTCTCTGCGGGGATGTCGCTAAACCACAATGGGAATTAAAATCGGTTTTCGTCTTTGGTGTGATTATTTTTTTTATTTTTACTTTTTCAGGTGGTTGAGGTTCAGATACATTTCCCTCGAATGTTCGTAGAAGCATTAAAGCTTTGAGGTTCTCATGAAATTATATCAAGTGCACAACTTATGAGTGTGCATTTCGATGGTTGACTTACAATGGTTAATATAATCCCTCCTTCAGTTTTGAACTCTTACAAAATAAGACAAGGGTAAACTTTCCACGGAAGTATCTTTTTCCCAAAATATTTTCAATTAGTTTATAAATTAATTTCAAAGGCATTTATAAAGAATCTGTGCATTACGTTTTGTGTACGTAGCACCCACAACACAAGTGTATTGAGCTTAATAATTTGTGTAACAATGATGCTAACAAAGTGGTTAACTCTTGTGATACATATTCATCAGGCGTTTTATGCAACGAAGTGACAAAACATTTACTCAAAGTATTTTTAGTCAGTCCTAATTTAGGAGTTTTATTGACATAGTTTGAAGTTCAGTGTACGTGTATACACACACACACACACACACACACACACACACACACACACACACACACACACACACACACACACAATCTTTTTCACTTTTTACAGAAATTAGTTAAACTAATTTTAATATTTAAAAAATCTTTGCCAAAGTTTTTAAAATGATAAGAAAATAATAAATTTCAAGGTAAGGAATAATAGTTCTTTGAAAAGTAATTTTAATTTTTAATAAGGTTCTCCAGTATGTATTCATAAAAACATTTAACTTGCAACATTTGCACAAAGCAATAAATCAAATGGTTTTGTTTGGCTAATGGTAATATTAGAACAGAAAGTAATTTTATTGAGAGATTACAAACAACTTAAACAACGTTTTTTTTTATTTTAGGTAGTAAATACAAATATGTTATCAGTTGGCGAACGCTTAAACATTCGTGGAAAGTAATATGGCCAGCATTACCCTTCAACCACCCATTACTATCATAGTTTTTATCTTAGCTACTCATTTTCACAAATTGAGTTTACCTGGAGGCTGAAGACGTTCATAACATTTTTTTAGTGCTTTAATCCCAGATAATGTAAGTTTAGTAGTAAGTGCGTTTTACTCACTAGATCATACAGCCACTTTTTAAATTTTTTTTACGTTAACACTTTTATCTGTTGTTCGCTGGATGCTTTCAATTAGGCCTCATTTTCGGGATAACTTCAAAATAAAACTTGTGAAATAAATTTATGCTTCTGAAACTATACATTCTGAAATATTACAAGCTATTCTAACATGACAGAAATTCAAGACTACTAAATAATGAACACCTTTTCAAGTTAAAAAATACTTAAATTGGGAAGAGTAGTTGTGGAAGTAAAAGTTTATTTTACAACTTTATCTCTGTACCACTTATGCATGCACCAGAATACTAAATATCTTTCACCTGTTCTTCTACATCGATGTCAGAGCCTAAAATATAGTAGGCCCTACTCAAGAGGTAGAGAAGAGAGTTGAAAGGTGGGCGATACACGAGCCTCCGTTGCATAGATACGTTGTCAGCAGCAAACAATCTTGCACAGTTTTTCTATAGAGTTTGGCTATTAAGGTACTCGAATTAAGGTACTAGGCTTAAAAGAAGCTTTGTCTTCCTTAGGGCTAAATGTCCTCAAAAGAGATGATTATATGAACTCTTATAATTATGACTTTCTTAGGCTCCAGTTTGGATGGAAGCGTAAACACGAAATGTAAGCGACACACACAGAAAGGTTGGTAAATTTAAATTACCGTGAAATAAGAACACACAAAATTTTGTAATGTTTTCTTAAAATTTACCAATTTACATTTCGAAAGATATTAGACGGGATAATATGCTGTGAAACACAGTCTACGTAGCAAATGTCTGTGCGAGTTAGAATGTAATCTAGAAGTCTACAAAACGAATCTATGGGGAAACAGATTTGTTCTTTCCGTTCAATAAGGGACACAGTTTCTTACAAAATAGTGCCATAACGCTACGATTGACCTGTGTTTCAGTAAAATTGGGTTGTATTCAAAAACTCACAGATACGAAGAACATTACGTAAAAAATCCTAGTAAATGTTTAAACTCAACGTTGGGATAAATATCGACGATTCGTTACTAGATAGAACTACGCGAAGGGAGAAACACAATTCTTAATAATGAAAAAAATATATAAATTCTTCTTTTATTTATATTCTTATAAAAGAGTAAACCCAAATAAAAGCATAAACGTACAGTTTCCACTACTGTTCCGTCCCTTACAGTGTGACGAGGGGTGAAAAAGTAGGGTGTCACACTTAGAAATTATCCTTTTTTTGTCAATGTTCCGGGAAACTATGTCCAAATCGTTTTAGTTTCTAACATTACTGTATATGGGTCACGGCGAAGGGGAGTTAGCGACAAAACCCCACAAACACAAACTCCTTCCCCTCCTCTCCTCATTCATAACTGTTTTCACCCCAAATTGCAGTTTCTTGCCTCCGCTGAAGGTTGCCAATCACTTCCAACATCTGCTGATTTACGTCGTCAGTTTCCTTCGAGCAACGTCAATTTATGAAATTGGTTTCAAAGCGTTTTCAGTATTTAGAGAAAAAGAGTTGTTTTTAAATATTTGAAAAGTGTTTTTCATAATTCAGTTAGTTATATTAAATTTTAACTTTTGTTTAAAACCACTTTTTCTTTTGTTTTGTTATAAATTTATTATTAACTAATGATTTATTGATAAGAACTGACATCTATCAATATCAACAATCATCAATATTAACAAAATATATTAAAAATAATTTTTATGCCACTAATTAATTAATCATAAACCCCATCTAGCATAAACCTTAAAACACTTATATGTAATAGTTCACTCCAAATAATATTTTTTCATATCCCTCTCAGTAAATACTGTATAAACCATTGTTCGGCTCTTCAGAGGCCCCTAAGGATAAGAGAGTTTATACTAAGGATAGACATTTGTTTATAGTAAGAAACGTGTTATTGCTATGATAATTATAAATTTGAAGCTGTAAAGAGAAAATATTTCCTCAAAAGGATCTGTAAAGGTGTAGATATGATTCTGACGTCATTGTGGTTTATTTAAAACAATTTCTCTTCAAATGGTTATTTAAATATAGTCTAGCTTGGTTACTATAATGTGAACAAACTTGTAATAATAAGGTGATATTCTGGAGTCCTAAATTAAATGACTTAGGGGTATATGAAATACATATTTTAAAAATAGCGTATACTCAAACTCGATTTGCTAGTTATTAATATGTAGGCATATTTAAAGCCAGAGTATGTTATCACGACACAGTAAACATATTGTGGATGCCTTAAAGTCTAATTTAATTCGCTTCTTATTTTTCTTTCACTGTTATAATTGAAACTAAGAATTTTAATTACAAACAAATCTTAAAAGTTCTGTTATAATTTCGTTTTTTTCTTATATGGAAAACAAAAAAAGGTACAACAAAACACAAAAGACAAGCAAGCCAACTAACTAACAATAACAAAACGCCTATTTTTACTCGTCTTAAAAATAGGCGTAAACTCACAAAAAAAGGACGAGCAATAACGGAGGGCGCGATCGAACTGTCTTCCACTGCACACATGAAGGGTTTTCAATGCGACGTTTCTTTTGAAATCCTACTGTACTCGATGTCTTTGTGTACTCTAGCAACGAAAAAAATTACCTTGGGTGTAAAATACAGTAATGTAAAAGTAGAAGGGGAAGAGGGATGCGCTTAGGACTTTGTGTAAAAAGCCTTAACCGAAAAGCTTCAGCATTATTCAGTAGTTAAAATTAACTGTGATCGTTTGCTTAAATCGTTAACAAAATTTATACCCCCTCCCATTTTTCATTTCAATTTAAGGACTGTGCTTTTTGATTGTTACATCCAATAAATGAGATTTCTAAAATAACTAACTGAAACCTTATTCATTAAAACTAAATTAATTTTTCGCACAATTTCAAACAGATGAGTTTAATACAAGCTAAGCTGTATAATGCAGGTTGTTTAAATTCTGTAAACATATTGATAAAAAAGTTAATTACACTAACGTTTACCCAATTAATCTGTAATGTCCTACAGCGCAATATATTCATTAATTATATAATATTCTAATAATATACAATTCTGTGCCTCGGCAAACTTTTTATTCTAACATAAAACTTTACAAAGTAATATAACAGAACGAGCTTTAGATTAGACGAGCTAAATCACTCACCCCTACATTTTAACATTACGTATGTCTATAAAGAAATATTTAATTAATTAGTTTATTTTTAAGTTTGAGATAGCTATTGTTGTCTGGCGGGCTGGCCTTGTAGCCAGAGGCCCTTCCTGGGTAGGCCTAACGTTTGAAGGAGCCTGTAAGCCGTCGCCGAGTCCTCTGGCTCTAGACTAAATAAATAAATACAGTTCTGGGAGATTTTAACGACAGATGTAAAATGAAACCAAAACTCGTCTTAATCAAATTGATTGATTTTCCGCCAATAGAAGTCTTGAGTTACATTTTCGGAGGTTTTGTAACATTTTTATTCTCGACAATATTATTTTTCAGTAGCCAACGTGGTTAGTGAAGTTTAAAATTTCTACACAACGCATGTTTAAACAAAATATATTCTAACAAACTTTAACAATTTTCTAATTATGGACAACTTTTTATTTAATTATAGTCTAATTATAATAAATTTTAGAATTATTTTTAAATGTTTTAAATTATTTTCCAATTAGGCGTCATATGAATTTAAATCAATTTAATCTAATTTCTAGAAATAAAACTCTTGTGTCTTTATCTGGATTCACGGGTTTTCTTCATTCCGACAACGTGTTTATTAAAAACAGACTAGTATGATAATGTCAATCTTTGTAACGGAACTAATTTACAATTAATTAAATCAATTTTTTTTAATCAAATAATTTTTCTATTAAACTAACACCAGAATACAAAGTTATATTCTTGTATAGTAGACTAACGTAACTCACAGAGGAAGACGGCTGTAATAAATTTATTGAAATGCGTTTCTTGTTCTGAACTATTTGCAAAGGAAACATTATATTGGAAATTTTGGTAAATGCAAAATCTTCTAATTTTACGCAGCAAAACCTTGAACAACTTGATAAACATTTGTGCATTTGCTTTCATTAGGAGCATATGTTGTTTCCAGCAAGACATTTTTTTTTTATAATTTCATTTCTACTTTATTCCTTGAATAAAAGTCTGGAACTTTAAACCATTAAATGGGTACAAATATTCTTCGAGCCTAGCTTGTGAGGTAATGTTAAAAACATACACAAAACTCACAAATTAATCATTTATTTACTCATACGCGTTTTAATGACAAAGTTATCATCATCAGAGAGTGTTACTACTACAAACTCTAACTTACAACTCAATCTAGAAACAACGCTTACAATCAGTTGTAAGTTAGAGTTTGTAGTAGTAACATTCACTGATGATGATGACTTTGTCATTGAAACGCGTGTGAGTAAATAAATTATTAATTTGTGAGATTTGTGTATGTTTTTATTTGTCATTAAATGTGTAATATCAGCAAATGTGTTATATAATCGTTGTCCAACTTGTAAACCGTGTTTACTGTTATTTCAAGATCAATTAACTGCTGCTACAATTTACTTCCTTTCAAGCCTGTGTAACAATACTCAAAAAAATAATAGTACAGAGTATGAGCCATGTGTCCATGTAATTTACGACAAGGTGTCCGTCCGTCTGGCGGGGCGATATATGCACAACATCTGCATAATACTGTCATATAATAAACTATATGCTCCCCTAATTTGCATACATCACACATCCAAACACAGGGTAGGACATAAATTGCGTATTAATAAATACGACGAAAGTTTTATAAACATAAGTTGGTAAATGATTTGTTGTGCCGGGATGAAGTGGTAAAGAGATTTAGAATGTAGTATATTTATTAATGGGCGCGAGTCTAAGATATCGATATCGATTTGACGAGAAGGCGTTTGAAACACCCGAAGGTAGTCCCTATTAAAAGTTGCAAAGCTTTATAAATTAAACTGTAATGAAAAAATACGATAGCTCATTATTAACATAGTTTTCTGTAAAATAATTTTACATTTTTAGGAAATTTAAGTTGAGTACTAATTAATACGCTGGACTATTGAGAAAAATAGCGAGATACAGAGAATAGAGTTGTGTTCAGTACGAGTAGTCGTAAAGCCTTAGGATTTAGTTCTGAGTTTATGTGTAACTTTCTGATGATGCTAAAACTATGTTAGTGAAATGTACATAGGCCCCCCTAAATGTTTTTTTAAATAAATAGTAACTGTTGAATTTTGTAGTCCATTACGTTCGGTGAATCTAATTAATCACTTAAACAATAGTTTATGACTATCCGAACTTTAAATTTTGTAAATTTGTTAAAACTTACTGAGACAGAACGTTTTCGATCGCTATGTGCCGATCTTCATCAGTGTCTTCTGCTTGGAGATGTCGGGTCAAGGCGGTGACGGTTTTTAAGGTAGGTTTTCGATAGTATCAAAGAGTATGTGTGATTTGTATTGTTTGTTCATTTAGTATGTTTGTACATTGTGTTTTTAACGAACAAACAATACAAATCACACATACTATTTGATACTATCGAAAACCTACCTTTAAAACCGTCACCGCTTGACCTGACATCTCCAAGCAGAAGACACTGATAAAGATCGGAACATAACGATCGAAAACGTTCTGTCTCAGTAAGTTTTAACAAATTTACAAAATTTAAAGTTCTAATAGTCATAAACTATTGATTAAGTGAATAATGAAATACATAAGTAATTAGGTAAGTAATTAATGAAATACATACTTTAAGTGATTAAAGTGAAAGAGACATTGGAAAGTGGATCAGGACGCACCATAGCTTTTGGGATTACAGCCTTATAGCCTTACGGATTACACGTAAGATAGAAAAATTTGCATTATCGCATGGGCTTTGAATTATTCTATGTATTATTTAAAACGAAATTCTTAATAGCAATGTAGGGCTTATTTGATTTGTCTTAGACATAGACTTTGATCTTGGACACATCAGAAATGAAGATGGTTAGGCCTATATTAATAAGTATATCTATTTTTAACTTCACAATACAGTTTCCTTGTATTTAATTATCACTTACACTTTAATGTACGTAAATATGTATTTACCATAGCATACATGCCAAGTAATATTCCTGTTTAAGTACATTAAAGTGTAAGTGACACTATTTTGTCAACTTTATTAGATGTGTTTTAGATATATATTCAGTTTTATTTTGTATTGTTTATGTAAACGTGTGTTTTAATCATAAAGGCTATCGATATATAAATACCTATACAGTACATCACACATAATACACTTAGATGACCTAATATGTAGCATTTAATAGAAAAGTTCTGTATACTGTCTATGTGTAATAGACATATATTTATATGAAGTTATTTATTCATCTATGGTTTTATTTTTGTCTTTTGATTTTTTTTTTTTTAATTTAAAGTAGCAATAACTTTTGTATAGGGGCCTAATTTTACATTCTAGACTGTTTTCTTGTATGTAGTCAATAATAACAAAATGAAAAATCGAATTGCAAAACAAATCTAAGTTGTTTTAAAATGGAAACACTTTTATTATCAATTTGAATACTTTTGGGATTGTTAATGGAACTATTTAAACATTCCCAAAATATGAAAACTTACTGATAGTCTTCAAAAGGCTGTTAAATTCGATTGCTTCAGCCAAATATAAAAATATTTTTTCATTAATATTATGATTTTTTAAGCTTTGAGACAAATAATTATTTTATAGAGCTTTGTAGAAACTAATAAGTTACTAGCATTCATATTCACACAGTTATATTTATGCACGAAAGAATCCCCTAAATAATATTTTTAATAGAACAATTTTCAGACCCCACATATTTCTATAATGGAGGGTATTTTATTTGAAATAAAATTATGAAAGGTAAGCTTTAGATGTACATCGACAACTTGTTTTAGATGTAAAACTGGCGCTTGCTCCGACAAATTTAGACCTAAAACAAGGCAACTGATTAAGAAAGCGTCCTCCACGACCTCCCACATTTCCCCTCTTCAACGTCCGTCAAAAACTCACCGCTATAAAACACACGCTCTAAACTCATTTATCAAACTGTATGCACTATTAAAAAATCTCTGTCATTTCGAGTCGAGTATATTGTGGGTGTGCTGAAGTACCATTGTTTCAAAATGGCGTGGGTGTTGCAAAGTCGAGAGCGGCCGAGGGGATTGTAAACACTGAACAGCAATTTGTGAAAGCTTTTTTTTATAAAAGACTGTTTGTTTTAACAAACAATAATGATGTAATATTATTGTCTTAGCATTAATAGTTGCGTCGAGTGAAAGAGGAGTTGTGATGTTTGAGCATCGATTAAAATATCGATAATTGGTACCCAGTCCATGGAAACTGTTGGGTTTGATGAGTCGCCGATTGGTTCTTTGAGTTTGATTTTTCAACACCGTTTTACCAGATTTCATTAAACCGTTTCCAGTTGAATGTTACGATGCTCTAAACAAACTTAAATATTTGACAAATATTTTATTGTAATCTTGATATAGACTATTATAGACAATTTTTAATTTACGAATATATTTTAATAAATAACACAATACGCCCTCTATCCCAAATAATTAGTCTATTAGCTTGAAGTACGTATTGTAAAGCAATCCATTTTTTTATTTTATTGTGTCTGAGGATGGTCACTCTGTTTCGAAACGTAAATAAGATTATTAACAACATATTTTTGTTAGAGGATGTTTTATATATATTGTAAATTCGCCACAGTTTGTTCCAAAGGTAGTGACTTCATTTTAAATTCACTCGTAATATTTCCTTTTATCGGTGGTTATATTTCTACCATCTGAAACGATGTAAAATGAGTGATTGTAAGCAACATCTACAACTTATATTTTCAGTATTTCCCAGCTTTCGTGATGGTTATTGAGTCCTTTTACTTCACCTCCACGTTTTTCTATTAGCCTATACCAAGATGCAATCACTCTACGAGAGACCCCCACACGTGGTACCATGGTCTTTCTCCATATTCCAGATCCAGTCATAAGAAACTACTTTAAAATATCTCTTACAATATTCTCTTTCACATGCAGCAATAGTAAAAGTAATTGTGAGATTTAAACCAAAAAAAGTAATTAAATTATCGACATTTCATAAAATGTAAGTAAACACAAAAATAAAAACAAATTATATATTCACATAAAAGTAAACAAAATTTACTACTGTTTAATTGTAATATATAAAGTTTGAACGTAATTGGAAAAAGTCATTTTAAGAAAAAATGTCAAAAACTATTTTAAAACAAACTTGCTGTTAAAAACCAAACATAAAACGTATATTCATTAGGACTCCTTTCCTATCCTATTGTTGAAGACACCTCTTCAACTTTAAAGATATGTTCCATTGACCCGTGCCATTACTTTTATATAGAGATTTGTAGCCCTATAGTGGCTGATACAAGTTCTAATACCACCCTGAAAAAACAATTTTAAACAATCGCTAATTTAAATTGGATTGGTAATTATTTGATGTAAATAAACCTATTTTTGTGACTAGATGTTAGTATTGTAAGCCGTTAGGTTAGGTTAGATTTAAATATTAGCTACTTTAAAGTGACTAAATTCAGTAAACATTTGTTTTTTATATAAGTTAAGGTATACCAAACCTATTCTACAGTATAATTTGTAGCAAACTTATATTCCAGTACAAGTATATAGGGCAACTATAATTACACTATAGAGCCTATAGTATTCCCGAATAGTAGCCTATTTACGAATATTAACTAGTCTGTCCTTTATACAGAAACAATAAATTAGGTTTCATATGAGTTATTTTATAGCCTAAATTGAGACCAGGTTGTTGTTATTATTAAGTTATGGTTTAGGACATTTAAAATAATAATTTTTTTCTTTATGAAACATTAACATAAATAAGTCAAATTGACGCAACCTTCGTCTGTTTTAAATGTATTTCTTAATTTAAGTTTCATAATGAAAGCTATTCGTATTACCGGTCATAAAACCCATTGGCATTATAACACACAGCTATGGTAAAATAACATCCAATAAACTTTTCTATTCTGAACGCATTGCGTCAGACCAGAAAACTAAATAAAGATAAAATAGCGACTCTGATTTCGTTCATTGTTTTACTTTAAAGCTGAAACAGGCTGAGTGTTATCGGTGGAAAACTACAATAGTTTAACATAAAAACAAGCGGACGCGACGCCATTGTCGCGACTATAATTTTGAAAAGGCAGAACTTTGCTCCAACTATTGTTTGTCCATTGTGAACAATATAAAAGATAAAAACAGTCTGAACATATTTCACAAAATGGCTCTGGTTGTCGTCATACTCTGCTGAACTTCGTAGATAGGCATACCTCCCCGCCTTCCTCCTCCCACCTCTCAAAACTACTTCCTTCCATTTATTGTCCCGTAAACGGTAGACCAAGTATTGTTTTAGGATCCACGCAAATGTCATATTCTTAAATTTAAGTGTAAATATTTGTTTATTTAAAAAATTATAATGTGCCATTTAGTACAATATTGTACAAATGTCTAAATTGTCTGCCCAGTTGCTTATTTTTGGACTGCATTCAAGTAGTAGCCCTCCGCAAAGTTATAAACGAAAGCCACTTATTAGACTTCAGATGGGGGAGCTAACCAAATTCTGAAAGAAATCACGTTCGAAGTATGTTTTTTTGTAATGATATTTTTTTTACGTAGGCCTATATTATAGACAATAAATATTATAAGTTTATAAAATAATAGACAAACTGTTTGAATAGATCAACAATAGACAAAATTATCTTAAAGAAATTAGTTGAATCTTTCAAAACGAAATTTCAATGCAACGATTTACGCGAAATTATAATTGAGAATATTTATTTTAGACGGCTTTCTGTCATGCGTGTTCACTCTTCTTGACGAACATCATAAGTGAAAATGAATTCTAACACTGATGATGATTGTCGAATTGAGACTATTAATAAGGTTTCGATATAAATTGGTTCAAGGCTTTAGATATAAAGTTTCATTTCAAAATTTAATGTTATAACTACTATCGTAAATTATCCGGATTATGTCCTGGAAGCGTTAAAATTTCCAATTACTCTTTCAGCTACCCATTCATCTAGCCTATCTAAGTCCAGAGAGATAAACAGGGGGAAGATAGTGTAGTTTAGGTGCATAGATGGGTACATTACCTACCTTTTAAACAATGAGCGATAACAGACTCAAACATAAAACGAGTTAACATACTAGTGCGTGTGTGTGTGTGTGTGTGTGGAATATCATTAAACCACTAAAGTTTAATAAAACGAGTCTTCATGATTTCTAGTTAAAATTTGAACATTTACAAAGACGAAAAAAGTATCTACCTCTTACTACAAAAATATCTGGATGAAATCGTATCTGACCATGAAAACAAGACTTTCAGTTGAAGACACCAATAAAGATTTCAAATGGATTATTGGAAACAGAATTTTAACTGTAGTATATTCAGAACTGGTTCACTCCGCTACCTGTTGTAGGTAGCGTACGTTAGTAAGGCTCCATAACCTCCCCGACTTTTTCTACTAAAGATTCGGTTCGGTTCATTCCCCTTCAAGCAAAGTTTGGAGCAAACTACCTCCAAAACCTGTTGCAGAAAAAATTCGATACAACTTACATTCGAAACAAAATCTTGTTCCACTTGTTTTAAGCTAAAAAGACATGATTTTTGTATGTCTGTTCAGGACATGTTCCTCGACAGGTTTTAGGCTATATGAAAGTTAGATTCGTTAACATCGTGTAGCCTAAATTTTCCTCGACCTGACGTCGAGCTAGTATCGAACCACCCTTCCTCTTTGACCTGACGTAATCTATAATCGAACAGCATCACTTAATGAATTTCTGTAAGCTAATATCTAACCGCCGTCCCATCATGACCTGCTATAAGCTATAATAGAACCGCCATCACTTAGTGAATTGCAGTAAGCTAAAATCTAACCGCCGTCACATCATGACCTGCTATAAGCTATAATAGAACCGCCATCACTTAGTGAGTTGCAGTAAGCTAAAATCTAACCGCCGTCACACCAGGACCTGCTATAAGCTATAATAGAACCGCCATCACTTAATGACTTGCAGTAAGCTAAAATCTAACCGCCGTCACATCATGACCTGCTATAAGCTATAATAGTACCGCCATCATTTAATGACTCGCAGTAAGCTAGAATCTAACCGCCGTCACATGTCCTGCTATAAGCTATAACAGAACCGCTATCACTTCATGACATGTTGTAATCTAGAATAGAATCACCATCACTTAATGCTTTTCAGTAAGCTAAAATCTAACCTCCATCACTTCAAGACCTCTTATAAGCTAGAATCGAGCTATCTCTTTATAACCTGCAATAAGCTTCAATCGAACCGCCATTTTTTCTAAATTATTGTATATTTAAATAAATAATCATCGTAAACCATGAAATATTACCGATCATAAATTTGTAAAACATAATTTCACATTTATAATTTAATTTACTTCCTACATAAAATTAAACATTTTCTAGTAGTTATGTTTTTCTCGGTTTTGTATGTTTTATCCCTGTGTTAAAACACACACACACACACACACACACACACACACACACACACACACACACACACACACACACACACACACACACACACACACACACACACACACACACACACACACACACACACACACACACACACACACACACACACACACACACACACACACACACACACACACACACACACACACACACACACACACACACACACACAAACAAGATTCTTACTTGGTATTTATGCGAGTTAACTTTCAAAGATTGGTAGTATATCCATCATCAAGCATCACTGACCGGTGTTTGTATTAGACTGCGAGCTGTGTGAAATTTCCGTTGTCACAAGGTGTGTTGTACCGTTATTGTTCTATTTTCGGATTCACTGCACTGTGGGATTCCTTTAAGTATGTCTTGGGGTTAATTTTGTCTATTAGGTTGAATAATTTACCGTTTATTAAAAAATACAAATAAAATTTAAAAAACGATAAATTATTCAACCTAATAGACAAAATTAACCCCAAGACAACCTTAAAAGACTCGCACGGTCAGTGAATCCGAAAATAGAACAATAATTGTATACCATGTGACAACGGAAATTCCACACAGTTCGCAAACTACTACAACCCCCGGTCAGTGATGCTCGATAATGGAAAGACTATCAATCTTTGAAAGTTAATTCGCATAAATAACAAACAAGATTCTTGTTTAAGTACATATAGTGAAAGTGATAAGTGAATACAAGAAAACAGAGTTGCAAAGTTAAAAATATTAACTATTGTAAAAAAAATCTTGTTTAGAATGATACGTTTTTTTTAAGGAAATTATTTTTAGTAATTCAGTGAGGAATTGTTCTTTCGAGCAAGCGGTAACCTTGTAATGATTATTTAAACCCTAATACTCTGGAAACTAACAAATGTAGAGGTGAATAGGGCTATATCAGTACAACTCAACCTAACCGAGGCATCTATCGTATCTGTGATACAAATGTTAAAATAAAAAATAAATTAAGGTTTAAGTCTGTAATGTGAAGTATAAATCCTTCGTCACTGGTAATGTGGCATGTACATGAGAGCGTAAAAGTATAACTAGCTGGTACATCAGGTGAAGTGTGTTTTTTGGGCATACCCCGCCAGCGACACGACAACGAGAATTAACGGGATATTTTGTCCTTGTTTTACGGCACAGGGATGGAAAGGGGCGCTGTCAACTCGGGTATGTTTTATTCCATCCCTTGTTGGCTATGCATGTCTCTACATAGCTGTTGACCATTTTTAAAATATGTAATATTTTTTTTATTTCGCTTTTCGTTGTAATACGCTTGTCGTGTGATACATTTTTTTTTTACTTTTCGTAAGTAAGGGGGTAATATTTATGTGCATTTATTTCATGTGAGGGAAAGAAACGATTTCGTTCCTTGCCCCTTGGAAATCGTTGAGCGGTGAATACCGATGGAATAACAAAGCCATAAATTTATTTATCCCATTTATTTATTTAGCCGGTTGTTGCTTCATTAAACGAATATTATTTTAATATTTTCTGTCAAATAAAAATGTTATAACGCATAAATCCATACTAAAGTGGAAAAATTGTTTTCACGAAATTGTTGTAAGTATAGGTTATATAAAAAAATATGCTTTAGTCTAATGGTCCAAGCATATTTAAATGTTTGTTGAGGATAATAACCTCAAAACTATGAGAACATATTTTACCTTCATTTTCGTTATTAGCTTTTTTAAAGCATGTTCAACAACTTTACTAAAATAGATTTTCAAAAACCAAGCAAAATATTTACAAAGATAAATTCGCATAAACATTTTTGCTGTATATTTTCATTGCTTAAAGTAAAGTACATTAAAGTAACAATAGGCTATATTACTATAGGCTATTTATTTTAATATTGCTCTACATATTCTCTTGAATAATGTTTCGGAATTTTTTCTCACACCTGAAAACAGATTCTTTGAAAACTAAATTTTTAAAGACTTTAATGGTAGGTGTATAGTTAGTTCTTTTGTAAAAAAAATAAAACAATGTAAAATAAGCATATATAGTTAGTTTATTGGCATATATTTATTTCTGAAAAAAGAAACGATGCCTTAATTTTTCAAGAGTATGGAATTTAACTATAACGTTTTGTTATTACAATTGCTGAGTAAGGGAAGATTTGAAGACAAGGGCTCTAATATCTCTAGCATTGTACAATATTTAGTTTTACAAGGCTAACTAAATATTATTTTATTAAGGTTAAAAGGTGTTATTTAGGTTATTTTTTCTATTAAGATCAGCATTTTACTAAAGGTTAAAATTGTACATGTACATTTTTTTAATAAAAATTATAAATGGATTATTTTAAACTAAACTACAAAGAAAAGATTTGAAGACAAGGGCTCTAATATCTCTAGCATTGTACAACATTTAGTTTTACAAGGTTAAGTAAATATTATTTTATTAAGGTTAAAAGGTCTGCATACAGAGGTTAAAAGGTGTTATTTAGGTTATTTTATTCTATTAAGATCAGCATTTTACTAAAGGTTAAAATTGTACATGTCCATTTTTTTAATAAAAATTATAAATGGATTATTTTAAACTAAACTACAAAGAAAAGATAAAAACTAAAACGTTTTTATAAATATTAGATTAATAAATAATCTTTATGACTCATAGATGTAAATACAAAATATTTCAGAAAAATAAGATTATGGTAATTGTTATAAGTTAGATACAACTTTCCCTAAGAAGATAGTTTCGTCTAGCCGCTGCCTTTTTACTTCCGGGCAACCAGCGTGTCAACCAACGGTCATTCGCCTCATTCTAGGCCCAACCTACAGACGTTTACAGGAATATAAGGCGGAGAAGCAAAAGTGTTTTGCGGAATTCCGTCGTTCTAGCTGTAAGGGAATCTAATTCTAACAATCCTGAGAAGTTGAAGATCTGTTTATAGTGTTCTGATGTTTGTGCCCTCAAGTTTCCAAGCAGATACTACGGCTGTATCTGGCTACAGATGTCAGCGACATGACTGCTTTTCCGGATGGGATTGCTGACATCGTATACAAATCACAAACCTGGGGAAGAAACACAAGCATTTCCTGAAAATGACTGTGCAATCAGTATGGCTACTACAGAAATGAAATACTGGAGGGCTCTCGTTTTAGGATACTTTTAAGCGTAAAAGTTTCAAGGCTCGTCATGTACTTTTTGAGTGTAATAAAACTGGAGGAATAGGCTATGACGTCACATTTCAGGTTTCCGTAAGCAAAAGAATTTTTACCGAAGTAAATCATGTTGGCTAATTCTCTTATAACTCACTGGTTTTTCATTATTCAGTTGAAAGTTATTCCGATGTTATGTTTAAATCATTTTCAAACGCACATTCCTACACGTTCAGGCACATGGCATAAATAAATTAATCATATGGTAACGATGCTTTTACATAACAGCGGTTTTTATTGTTAACGGTAAATATAGTTGTAAATGCTGACCTTGCAGTAATTTATTAAATATTTATTAATTAGGTAAATCAAAGCTATTTTACAGAATTTTAAAAACTTACACAATTAAAAGTTTAAACTTATAAATAGGGAGATAGAATATGGAATAACATTTCGTTGAAATTCTTAATATACTTTTCACTTCTGTAAAGAATATTTGTAAACATTTTAGTAAACTTTTCTGCTTTTCCAAACGGTTAAATATTTTTCATTGTTGACACTTGTAGTAACTTCAGTGATTTTAACGTTATTTCTTGTCATAAGAAATGTATACTTCAGCTGTGTAAGATTAACACATTTTTTATTTTTCTAATTTTCGTTACTATCTCTAGAGGTGTTTTACAATGTAATTTGAAAACTATTTACACATTCCCCAAACAAAACGCCAAGACGTTGTAATTTTATCTGCAATATTCATATCCTTCAATGACATTTTTCATATTGTTGTATGAAACATATAACGGTAGTATTCTTTTGCTCGTGGATGACGAATAAAAGTGAATTCTAAATATGATGTTCTACGTTTTTTTCTAATAGTTTGGTTCGTATTAAACTTTATTTATAAATTCCACCGATTCTAACCTTAGCTCTTAAATAACACTATGTAAAATTATTATAACAGAAATGATAATTTTGTCTGTATCCATTAGAAGCAAATTAGCATAGAAAACTTAAATAAAACTTACGCCTACTTAAGTCACATATTTTTGTTTTATTTCTAAACATTTTAAAATATCACCCTTTTTTAAAATAATTTCATAAATTAATTTCAATTCAAGGGCAACAGGTGATCCTTCGCTTTTTTAAAGTGTAAAACTTAAGAGCCCTACCACAATCTACACCCTGAACCAGTCACTAATCTCGGACAGAATGCCTTCTAAATAATTGTTAAAGAGAAGTTGAAAGAAATAGAGTAGACCGAACCTGCCCGGCTCACGTCCGTTCCACGCATCAGCCTATTGTATTCTGCGGCCGCCATCTTTGTAAGCTGTAAAGCACCGACGAGCTTGTCATTTGTTTCATTTTCTTTAGGGAACATTTTCTAAAAGGAAAAAGAAAAAACTTCTCCACGACCAAACACAAACCAGCTGTCCTTCTCCCCCTTCCTCCCGCGGGCATCTAACCCCAGGTAGGGCTGGAGGGGGCTATCCCTACTAAACACCAAAAATGAGTTAATCATTTCTGATATAACTCATTGTATTTCAGGCAAACTATTAAGTTATTGAGTTTAACTTTGGAAATTGTAATATTTTTTTAAATTATATTTTTCAAATTACTACCAAGTTCAATATAACCTAGTAATTTTAATTGAGCCTATTTTAAATTTGAAATACTGAACCCGCAGAGGAATGTGATATCATTTTATTATCTACTGTTTCCATGACAAATTCATTATCATAACAATGTATAAATATGGGAAATATAAATAACAATTTATATTTTCGTTTGAAAATTATTAAAATATTTCTTTAGGTTTAATCTTGTGCTTATAGGCTATATATTTGTTTGAAAATAAAAATCTACTTTTCAATAAGAAAAGTTTAGGGTGTTTAACTATAAAGAACTTAATTTTGTAAAGCGGTACTTTGAGTATTTAATGGGTTACTTTCTTTGATCTGAGTATTCATTGTTTGATTATTCTTTTACAGCAATAAATATATATTAATTTATTATTATTATTGTAACAAGTATGAACATTATGAACAAGTAATGCACGATTTTTCAATATCATTTGCCCTATATGTAGTATTGTTCGTTTATAGGTTTCTACAAGCCAGTGTTCATATAATCTCCTGTCTAACCCTATAAAATGAATTTATAGGCTACATGTTTTGTGAAGCGTTATAATTATATTTAGCACATTTGAACTATTACTTACAGCGTATTTCACAATAAATCTTTCTCAGAATTTAAATACAGTAGGCCTAAGTTTAACTTTGACTATAATTTATAGATCTGTGGCTATAATAAAAATTTTATTGTAATTTTGAAAATATATAGGCCTACGTTTAATTTATTTTTTTACTTTTTTTAAATATCACCAGGTAGGCTATTAACTGACATAAAAATATTGTTAAATTTATTATTATAAATATATAAGCTTTAGATGCTCTTACTGTCCTATTAAACATTTGCCCGTTAAATTAAACATTTTTTTCGTACTTTGTTAACAAAACAAAGGATAAACAATTATTTGCGCACGGACATTCTAAAGTTATTGACTTTAGTTATTGCCAAGGAACAGATTTGTTTTCTCGGATCTGAAAAGACTTCAACGGTGGGTCCGAAAAGAAGTTCTACCTGCGTTGTTTACATGGCCTCTGGCATGGGCGCGCTCACGCGCACACACAAGCTTCCAGTAGGTAAATAAAGGATGGATCCTTGGCCGTTCCTAGAGTGACTTGTACATTGCAGGTTAAAAGATTTTATAATTGTTTTATCACTTTCAACACAGAGAGAAAACTTGATCGTTTTGGACTCTGTGAAATTATGTAGGCCTACAGCCTCATATTTTCCAGAAGGTCTATTTTGTACTAAAAATTAAAGATAGCTGATGCAGACCAGGCCTACCTAGTTCTTACTGTTTATTTCACAGTTATATATAAATGAATATAAAATGACGTATTTCGCCGAAAGATAAATTATAAATATATAGGCCTACTGTTGTAAATTATAGAGTTATTCTAAAGGGCGTTGTAGGCCTATGTATATACTCTATTAATTAAATCAATATGTCTCTTTGTATTTCACTCTTAAAATATTAACTAAAAACAAACTTGCTAAAAATAAACTACGGGATAGAACATTGGTATCAACATTGAGCAATATTACAATTTCATTACAATTAATTTTAATTTAAAAATAACCACAAATAGCCTATAATTACTTCTGCTAACTTCATAGCACATGAACATGAACTTTGGACTTAGCTATCAATCATTAATGTCCAGTTTTATTTTGAAATTTAAATTAATTTAATCGGACGTGACCTACGTAATTTCCCAAATATCCTTTCTTCAGCTAAATGCTACTCAATTATGTTATTTAGAAATTTGGGATCCTAATTTATTTTCTTACCACGCAAATATTTTAAAATAAATACTAAACAGTATATACATGTTGAAAGCTCTCTTTGCGTTACGTTTATATATATATGTATATATATATATATATATATATATATACATATATATATATATATATATATATATATATATATATATATATATATATATATATATATATTGTAGTAGAAGCTTAGTACGGTAACTTCAATGTGTGGTTGTTATTTGCTTACATAAAGTTATTGCCAACACAAACTTAAACATGAGCCAGGGTTAAAAAATTTTTTTCTACTACAAAATATTAGCGCACTTCAATTTAAATAAATAAAACCTCTATAGGTTTATAGGCTACCACAAACAGCCTTTTCATTTATTTAACACCTTATACACATTTCGATTGCACAGGAATCATCCTCTCGATTGCAAGAAGATGATTGTTGTGCAATCGAAATATGCATAAGGTGCTACAGAAATGAAAAAGTTATTTTTATAAGTATAGAGGTTTTAAATTAAACACTACGCCACAGTTGATATATGTAGTTATTGTACTTTTATGTTTAGGGAAATTAAATTTTATCGCATGTAGTTACATTTTATTATTCAAGTCCTAATTTTTTAAATTACTTATAAAATACTCTTTCTTTTTAAGTGCATCATAAAGAATTTTAAAATTAATATAGTTACTATCCAGTGTCGAATTGTTTTAGGCTCTGCAATATTCGTACTAAAAAACATTAAACATTTATAATAATAAAACTATGCACATTTTAGTAGAATAGTTAGAGTATATATTAAATTTATTTTTTATATTGCTTTATATAAATTTTGTATAAAATGTTTTTTTTTCAATTTAATAAGAGAGTAGAAGAGGGTTTAATTTGTGCTCCGTAATTCTACCATAAATTATTTAACTCAGCTGTTATTAATCAATTCTTGTTTCATACCAAAAATATCTCCTATATTGACCGAGCGGTGGTGGATGAGCCATTGTAGATTACAAAATTCTATTATTAAAAAAGGCCTAATAATAAACGATGAGAACAATTAGCCTAATATGATTATCTTCAATAATGTGTTTAGTGTAGTAAATAAAATTAGTTTAAATAATATGTTATTAGGATAACGTGTGGAAATTTTCTATTTTTTGTTCAGCTTGTCGTATTAATTATACTGTAATGGTCAATATACTTTTTTATTTAAAACCACTGCTCGCACTAGCATTCAAGTAATAATTCTTAGTGCATACCATTCAACTAGTATTAACAATGGATTGATCTGTGACTTAATATATAAATTATTGAAGTACTGAAAAAATCTAGTTCATTGTTACAATGAATATTAATTAAAATTAAGGTTAAAGCCTTTTTTATTATATAAGCTTTTTTAACTTGGGAGGAAAATTCTTATATTTTTACCAATATATTTTAAAGAAATATTCATTTTTTATCACAAAATTAATCAACACAAATAAAGTAATGTTTGATTTTTTGTAAAGTTTTATTTAAGTTAAAATATTAAAACACTTAGCAACAATTAAATAAGGAAGGGGAGACATATTTTTAAACTTAGTGAAACGTTCACGCTGCAACTTTCTTTCGATCATTCAAGTTATCCTGATGAAATAAAATATTTTTTTATTAATTTGCAGTAACATTTTCTGGTCCAGTATATAAAGCAAGTGGGCACACAAACATACACCTTATATGAGTTATTTTTAAGAATTGAAATGTATACACGATTACACAGTTTGATTAAATAATTAAAAGTAAAAATTGTAATTTTACCACCAATTTTAAAATGTCACTACATTTTCAAGTGAAAATCTTACTTATTGTTGCGTGTGAAGGCAATCAACGAGATACTCGCTGATTGAAATGCAACTAGGATTTTAGCACTAGGATTATAATGCAACAAATATATAACCTAAGAGAAGTATTTAACACAATTATTTTGTAATGTTCATGCTGGGTACACTGGAGTCACTTCATTACAGAGTCATTAAATTGAAAAGTTCCTAAATAAAAGCTATTTTATAGCTCCTTCACAACTAAAGTGTACATAAAGCTAATAGCATGATTATTGTGGCTAGACAGTGTTCATATTCTTTTATTATAAACATATAAAACATCTTAAACCACAAAAACATTGTATTTATATTCTGATTTACATTTCGATTGCATAGCAATCATAGGAAATTCCTACAATGCTTGTGGTAATTTGTCTTGTAGTAACTTCCTCTGAAGATGATTTATTTGCAATCGAAATGTACATTAGGACATATATAAAATGTTTTTGTGTTATAAAATATTTTATTTATTTATTTTAAAAAATTCACTACAGTTGCTCCAAGTTTTTAGTTTTCATATTTGTTTATTGAAGAAACCATTATCTTATAATACAAATTAGGCTAAGTTGTGGTCTTAAATAGAAATGAAAATCTGCTTTAGATATCTTCTAGGCCTATATAGTAGCCTATTATTCTATACCTACTTAAAGGTTAAACGGAGGTTTTAGGTAAAATCAAGCTATTGTAGGTTATTAAATGTAATTCACATTAAACAATACATTTACGGCTGTAGACTATTTTTTAAAATAAAATATAGATGAAATGCCTAATCTGTATGGGTCGAGTGGTTAACCGTATTCAGTGCCTGTTATGGATTCGGTCACTGCCATAAGTTTTTATTAACTACCATTCCTATGGTAGTTATGGGGTAACAGACCTACAAAAATATTTTAGTGATTTTAATGATTTAAAAGAACACACTAATGGACAATATACATCACCGAAATGAGTTGAGAATTAACGCTTAAATATCCATTATTTAAAAAACCAAAACACCTAAATATAATCAAATATTTAGAATGAAACCCAAATAATATTAGTAGGCCATATGGACGTAGCAGAAAGTTTTTTAGATCTACAACGATGAAAACTTTAGAATACGAGTTATTTATTTAATTTTTAAAGGAAAAATTGTATTTGTTTCTTTCTTGTAGATGCGTTCAGAAGTGTCCATTTCTTGAAGATTGTGAAATATCACATTTACCTTTTGTTTTTGAATCCCAAAAAGTAAATTAAATGAGTAAATATTGTTAATAAATATTTTTTCAAGTGTTTGACGAGATCCTACAAGTTTATAAACGCTTATCTTTATTGCTAGTTAGGTGTAATTATGGATCAGTTTTATGATAACAATAAAACCGACGCTTTCTGAGTTGAGAGTTGTTAGGAGACTTCTTCACGGCCACGTTTAATTGACATCAGTTTACTCCGGGAATAATGATCGACGGTATATATTTATTTCGATCTAATCTTTCACTAATGAGGGGTAATATTATTTCAGTGAGCATGTCTATCTAGGGTAAGCGACCCACTCGGATCTTTCTATCCACCCTTCTTCGTACAAAGGTGGCCAATAAGTAGCCAGTACTTAATGAACGTGATAAAGAGTATATCAGGTAAGTACACTAGGGATTTTGTAAGTCTCTACCTGATTTTACGATACTTTCTTTTCTCTTTTGTTTATGAGGGGTATAATAGAGAGACCTCATTGTAAACCTGGATAGATTTCCCTCTCGGAAGTATTTTGCCCTGCACATTTAACATCCCTCATAACCCACACATCCTCTACTACGGAGTTAAAGTCACTACAACAATGCTACCTACATTCACAATACTTCGTTCTAAATAAGTCACATTGACGATTCGCCTTAAAACTGTTTCCCTGTCCTTGAAATTAAACTTAGCAATAATTATTAGGCGGTGATTTAACTTCCGTCTATTTACTTTAAATAGTCTTTAAAGAAATATTTTAGACTTTTAATTAACAAAGCAAAACTATAATATGGAAATATTTAAAAATATAAGTTTATAAAAAAGTAAGCGATTACCCTTTACAAACTTTTTAAGCTTTAAAAATTTAATCGTTAGTGATTCAAGTACAAAGTTTAACTATTTAAATCACTATTAACTTAATAATAAGATAGATAGATATATATCAGGTAAAAGACTAATAAATTAAAATGTTCTAGAGGACGTCAAAATAAAACATTTCTTCTATAATAAAAATACTATTTCAAATACAATTTCCTAGAATAAGGTTTAGAAATTATTTGGTATATAGGCTATTGCTAATATTATAAGCGTTTCTATACCATATGAATCTTAATTGTTTTATTATTATAGTTAAGACGCATTTATATTTAGGCTACAAGAAATAAGAATTAACACAATAAACTATTTTTTAAATAGTTTCAAAGTTTTATTACTAACAAATGTGGCTATTATTGTTTCTGAACGAATTTACCTCGATTGTTATAACAACTTAGGTCTTTAGGCCTATAGCCTACCAACAGATTACTTAATATTTCCTTTTTTTATTTTAGTTTATGCAGAGTTATGGGTACAAAACGAAGTTATAAGTAAGTTACATTCGAAATTATGGGTAAGCCTACATCCGGAGTTACTAGTACATTCGAAGTTATGGATACACCCGGAGTAATGGGTACAATCGGAATTATTGCTACATCTGGAGTTGTGGGTACATTTGTTGTTGCAAGTACATCCTGAGTTATGGGCACGCCTACATCAACAGTTATGGGTATAATCAGAGATATGGGACAATGTTAACAGACATTTAAATTAGAATAAGATATTATTATTTTATAATGTGTTATTATCATTTCTCCTTAAAAATTTAACACGAATTTGAAGAGATTCTATGAAACGTTATAGCCTAATAAATAATTATGTTACAAATACTGTAAATTCTTTGTGCATTAAATTGGTTTTAATTTCCACATATGTTACATCTTCTACAATAAACCTTTATTTAGCACTTAAAAAACCCGTTCACGCAAGGTTCCTGAAGAAATAAACAATTTAAAGGAAATCTAAAGTCTCTATATAGCCTAAATGCTAGTCTGAAAGCAGTAGTTTTAATTAAGGTTAAAGGTAGAATTGAAATGAAATAAATCAACGAATAGATTTTATAGCTCTTTTTAAAAGAAGGAAAATACTTATACAAATACAAGTGAAAATGCTAGAGCCAGTGTAATTTAAATATCCTATGTTAAACCTATGCGTCAAACTTAATTTACATTCTAAAGCCAGGTTAGGTTGTAATAATAGCTAAACCCTAAAAAACTACATTACTAGTTGAACCTTTAAAATTATCAGCTAAGCTCGTAGCCTACTTTAAAATTAAAACCTAGAAAAAATTGAAATTGATTTTCCATCATGGGCTGAATTTTTAACTATGACAATAACGTAAAATGGTATTATTACTGTTGAACCGCATTTAGTGTGTTCATTGCTTGTTTCCAATATTTTCTGAATGATTATATATATCTTGTCTTTTCACAATGAATTTTTTTTTAAACGTGAAAATGATGAAAGTTATTTGTACGAAATGCTATGATTGCACTCCACAACATAAGCTGACTGTTACAAACTTACAAACTCTATGTATGAGTGTATGTTTGTGCGTGTGTGTGTGTGTGTGTGAGTGTGTTTGTGTGTGTGTGTGTGTGTGTGTGTGGTGCGTGTGTGTGTGTGTGTGTGAGTATGTATGTGTGTGTGTGTGTGTTGTGCGTGTGTTTGTGTGTGTGGGGGGTGTATGTGTGTGTATATGTGTGTGTGTGTGTTGTGCGTGTGTTTGTGTGTGTGTGTGTGTGTGTGTGTGTGTGTTGTGCATGTGTTTGTGTGTGTGTGTGTGTGTGTGTGTGTGTGTGTGTGTGTGTGTGTGTGTGTGTGTGTGTGTGTGTGTGTGTGTGTGTGCTTGTGTGTGTGTGTGTGTGTGTGTGTGTGTGTGTGTGTGTGTGTGTGTGTGTGTGTGTGTGTGTGTGTGTGTGTGTGCTTGTGTGTGTGTGTGTGTGTGTGTGTGTGTGTGTGTGTGTGTGTGTGTGTGTGTGTGCACGCGCCCACGCGTGAGCGTATGTGTCTTTGTAACGCTTTAAGGGAGGGCGGTTTATAGGAGGTGATAAAATTGTGTAACCACTACCATATGTTCAATTCAAGGACCGTAAGTTAATCTATGAAAACGAAAAAGCCTTTTTGATAAAAAATTAGCCCTAAACTGTAATTTCATAATGATATTAAAAAAGAAGTAATATAAATAAAAAAAATTTTAAAGTCAATTCTTACTTAAAAAAGTATTTTGAGTTACTTCTTATTAAATTATTACAATTGTTATTAATAAAGTAACATAACCTATCCGTTAAAACAGCTGTTCTGCCACATAACCTAAAACATAAAATCAGCTGTTTTGAAATCATATATTATTACTTATTCTTAAGCAAAATGGGACGAATTAACTGCAATATAAAACTAAAAATAATTAATTAATAAATTTATCAATTCATTATTATTTGAAAAACTCTATTAAGATCACGTGTCATCCACTTAAAGTTCAAAAACATGTATTTGAACTTGAGTGGATGTATATAAAATATTCTATTTACGATTGAAAAATTAAACAAGATATAGCCGTTAATTAGGGGGTGGGAACTGATAGAAGGAATTGAAAAAACCGTTTAACTAAAAGCCTTCTAAGAAATAGTGGTGAAACACCATTAGCTGGCAGCCCATAATTTTAAAAATTTGGATCTGTCGTTACTATTCCTAGATTGCTTTATTTTAATAAATTCAAATTGAGTAGCCTACCTAACATAGGCTCTACGTCTTTCTCATACCTGATTCCATAGGCTATAGGTTTACTATTTAATATTTGTCTACATGAGGCCCTTAATATATATCCTATATTATGTTTTTTGGTTACTTTCAAAGCATATAATTTATTTAGTGATCTTTGAGAAATGTTTTGTCTGAATTTCAACATAACATAGCTTGTAGACTAAATTTATTTCTATGATGTAGGCCTATACCAGAAAGCGCTGGTATAGGCCTATAAACATTTTGTTTCTTTTCTTTAACTAATCGAACTGAATCAGGAAAAGTTTCAATTTTAAATTTAAAAAAGATTTATTTTTTCAAATCAATCGTTTAGTATAATTCTGATATTGCAAAACAATAATACTGCTATTTATTTAATAGCAAAGTGTTAATTCAATAGCTTCACAGATCAAAGTTATTTTAAAAGTGTTAAATGATGTTGTTTTAAAACCGTTTCAAGAAATATATACGAAGCTTGCAGAAGCAAACGTTATACGATAATCTGTGTCCCAAAATCGTCCCGACTATACTAAATATAAATAATATTGTGTAGAAACAATTTTACATTTTTTGTTCAGCACGCTAATGTTTTTATATGCGTACCACATGTAATAACTCTCACTATAAATTAAAAACGAATACAAATATTATACAAATAATGATAAAATTTAAAAAAAAGAAACGCGCGACTCATATAAAGAAAAGAGGGTTAATTTTACAATTACTTAAATTATATTTTAGAATTATTTACCAAATAAACACTATGAGTTATTTTTAATTCTCAGTAAAATTTTTACATTTTTGTACTTATGATGATTCTTTACATTAATAAATATTTGAAGCTCAAGGCATTCTATTTTTATTGACGTAGACACACAGTACTGTTAATTTAGATGTAGTCTTACAATATTATATGCAGAAAGCAATATAATATGGGTCTTGATAAATTTAAATGAAACATTACAAAACATAATTTCCTTTGTTACATTTAGTAATACATTTTTTATGGTTTTTCAATTTTACTTATTTATATTGCAAACAATCTATCGCCTTGTAGATATTATATAAGTTCATGAATCTAATTATGTGCACAAAACTATATTAACTATTATGTATTCAATTTAGCCCACGTTTTACTGTCAAAATTTCGGCTATTCACATTATCTTTTGTCCATTTTCCAGGCATAAATGAAAACTATAGACTCGCACATAAAACATAAAAAGCAAATTTTCAAAGCTTATCGGGTAAATAAATTGTCAGAAACTGACGGAAAATCGTTTGATGTTTTATGTTTATATTGTCTTATCTTAAAAATGGTCATACATTCTTCTGAATGGTGGAAACGTTTATTCAAGAACTAAATTAAATTAATAATAGTCAATATAGTCTTGTCCGTTCGTACTTATTCGGGTCCTGAACTTATTTCGGTTTACTGCCTGTTGTTAATTCAATAAAATAATATTAAAAACAAATATTACAGGTGGGAAAACATTTTAAACAATTTTTTGTAAAATCTAAAGCAATTTTCAAAAACAAATCCCTTTTTCTGTGTACATACTACGTCTGTGTAGGTCCTTAAATTTATCAGTGCTCTAAGCTTATTTAAAATTATTGCTGAAAAATATACGTAATTGGTTAGTTAGTAAAGTGGGGTATTAAATCTGAAGATATGTAGTGGATTAAAACGGGAGGGACAGCTGTAAAAAGCTATCAATGCTACAAACCTAACCCATAATTAGAAACGGCCGCAGAAAAGCAAGCAGCTCCGGTAATTTCCAAGATGTCATCTAGAACACAACACTAAATAATCAGCTGCTTCTAAACGGTCATAATTTTCGTTCCGGTTTTCGTGTACTACACTTCTTATCGTGATGGAACGATCGAGTCTCGTATTTCAAAACAGCGCTGGAACCCCCCTTCGTCCCCTTCCGACACCTGCCGGGGTGGTTGTTTCAATTTATTGCAGAGTATCGACTTTTTGTTCTGCTCTTGTATTTTCCGGTCATTATTTCTTACCAACATTTCATCGTGTCAAAAAGCGTTATCTATCCGAGGACATCTGCCATTATCTGTTTGGTAAATGATATGTCCTGCAGGAACCGCGTCCTGCGGCCATTAAGTTAAACACGGAACAATTACACGCCGGGTAGTTTGATCTAAATCATAATGACTCGATAAATTTAGTAATTTGTCGGAAGGATGATTCGCTCACTTGTTTGGGCTTTGCTTGAACCCCGTAAGCAGGGACTGGTTTTGAAAACTAATTAAAATACACTGAAATGAAAACCCAACTATATTAAACGTCATTTTCTGTAGTAGAATTTGGATAAATAAAAACTTTTTTTTAAGCAAACAAAATTACAAAACAAATCTTACTATCTTTGTGTAAGGTGGTAGGGTATCTTTATTTATTCACTAAGTTTTTGAAAGAGAAGAATTTTTATGTAGAATAAATTAAAATTATTATTAGGCTCTATGTCCCAAAAGTAACAAAAGAAGGTTTATGCAAAAACATTTGTAGCTAATTTTTAGGATATTAGTATTTATTAAATTATTTAAAACTGATGAACACTAATTTTAAAAATATAATAGATTTAGCTGCGACACAATCATCAACTTTTGAGATAATTTTAAAATTTGTATTTACTATAGGCTACTAGATTGCAAAACGTGTTAGCTATTTGAAAAAAATGTCTGTTTTATTTCGACGTAGGCTACTACTGGGAAAGAAAATATATTAACCCTATGCCTACTTGTAGGCTAATATTAGATGTTTTTGTATATTATGAATGTATATTTTCTTATGTAGAATAAATAGGCCTATATTTAATATGTTGCACGTCTAAGCTTTCAGAAAATTTTAATAAATTAAAAATTATTGTTTAAAAATATATTTTAATATTAGACTTAGACTATTAATTCATTTTTCCTTTCTGTACTTATAAACATGACCTTCTGACCTGGCTCGAACATATTTGAAGATAAATTTCGGTTTTCAATTTCCCAGATGCTTATAAAAACTATTATTTGTACTTCCCAAATGAAATTGTAATGTAAGCATTTTATTGTAGCCTACCTATGCTATAGGTACAGCCCATGTGATAAAATTTCACTACGCATGCACACCTGCGCAATGCGTTAATTTTCCAATTGTGTACAACTAATTGTATAGATCTAGCTCCAAAAACAGAAATATACTTTAATAAACGCTTCCCAATATGTGATAATACCGAAGAACATTTTACAAAAATATTTTGTAAGCTCGTTACATAGAAAATTATTAATAGCCTACTTTCCAACTGTTTTTACATATAGGCTATATTGTAAATTTTATTATTTTCACAAAACTAGTCATTGGCGAGGTTATTTATCATAAACAATGTCAAAATTTAAGGACGTTTATAATACATATAAGGTTATATAATTTTACAAATATAGTAATTATTTGTTACATTAATTTTAATGGATTTTATATAAGCTATTGAATGTGTACTGTTTTACTCACTACCTCTAAACTAAATACGTTTATTTTTTAGTTTAGTCAAAGAGAAACTAATGGCATACAACAGAGAAGCCAGAGTTTCTTAGAAGAATGTTCGTTTGGAAAACAAAATTAAAAAGATTTTATAATTTTCCAATATAAAAACAAACATTAGAGATTTTAAATAAAACATGTAAAAATATCACGAAAAACGCTACAACTTAGAGAAAAATCATCTAATTATTTTACTTTAGTGTTTTTTGAAATTTTATAAATCGTAACAAATTTAATTTTTATAAAATAAGGACCCCTACTTACTATAAACTATGTGGAATCAAAATATTTTATCCGTTTATTATGGTTGGTATTAAATAAGTGAATCTTCATATACCGTAGGAAAGTCTCACTGTATTTAGAATGACTAGTTTTAGGGCAAATAATACATCTATACACTATATAAAGCTTTCACACAAACAACACAAACAATTATAGAGTTTTTATTTGCTTATAGCGAGTAACGTCATAAGGAAGTTCTATTTACCAGATATTTTCATTATATAGCGTGTACAAAGACTAACGCCCATATATTGTAAGTTCCACGATTCCTGAACATGCTTCAGTGGCAAACCTACGTAGAAATATATATTTTCATTATACCGTATTTTAATGAGCTAAATTCCTACGCCAAGATAAAGTATAATCTGTCATTACTACAATATAATTTTAGCTCGTAGATTTAAAAAAAAATTATTTTAATTTTTAAACATTTTTAATTGTAGATGATAAAGATTATTTTATTTTATTTAAACTTTTTCAATGTAGGTTTATAATATTTTTTAACGAATATAAACTTATGAATACATTGTGTTTATGGACTAGATCACTAAAATCATGCAAAATAGTTAAATAAAATTAGCGATATCTAAAAAAGAATGAAACTACGATAAACGAAAAATCATGCACTCGCAGAAAGGGTCACTACGATATCTTCCACTGAGAAGTATAAAACACCAGATCTTGAGGCACTTAGTCATTTGATCCCTTTTTTTATGAAATACTAACGCTCCTTTTTAAAATAAAACACTCGACTATAAA
The DNA here is from genome assembly GCA_036971475.1 of Prosapia bicincta. Taxonomy (NCBI): domain Eukaryota; kingdom Metazoa; phylum Arthropoda; class Insecta; order Hemiptera; family Cercopidae; genus Prosapia; species Prosapia bicincta. The sequence continues at coordinate 29,173,421 of JBAIZL010000003.1, forward strand.
CGCGTATGAAATATTGTACTTTTCAGAGCGTATTAGATACATTGTTGCACATGGAAACCTTCAATTATAATTACCTAAAATAAAGCATACATTTGTATGTGGCTGTCATTTTTTTTGTTCTAACAATCTAGTCATGATCGTTAGTATAAAGTATTTTTTTTTCAAAGAACACCTAAATTATAATTACATATTTAACTTCCTTCAAATCAGTTTTTCCCATGAGGGGAGGCTGTCACTGATCTTTTTCAGTTTCTTATTTTGCATTTTCCGTTGTACAAGCATGACTTTTACGTGCAGCAATAAACCTATGGGTACCGGATTCAATAACAACACTGGTTTTACGTATTATGACAAAAACACAATATTTATTTCTCTTTTATCATAATAAATCCCTCAATTTCTAATTTTCTTATTTTTGTTACACAATTTCCAAACCCCTCAATAGTTACTCTCTTGTTTAGAAAAGAACACAAAAAGTACACAGTAATTAGTATTGGCTAATCGAACTTTACAAACTTGAGGGGTCTGGCACTACAGCCTATATTTACAATACGTTAGAAAATGTCCATTGTTTTGCTGTATTGATTCAAAGTTTCTGTTAAATGATTGCTTCCTTTCAAATCACAAATTAAAAATTAATCAACAAAAAAAAACTCTTAACAAATAAATTAACACACACATCTCAATGTTCCTAACGTTATAGCTAAAAATGACTAACATTTCAGTTTAAATGTTTTTAAAACTGTAAATTCAACCAAAAATAGATGAAAATGGTTAGATTTTGCTCATACGAATCTGTATAGGCTACAATCTATTCTTTAATTTTAGAAACACTTTCTTAAACCCCGAAAATGTTACCCTTCCCATTTTTTTATGTCACTAATTAAAACATTTTAAATTTAAAAATAAAGCAATTTTATCCAAAATATATCTGTTTTTGAAATTGTATTTGAATTTACTTTTGATTATATTACTATGTACGCTATCATAAATTTAATGAAAATGAAATTCCTAAAAAACAAGAGAATAAATTTAACTTACTAAATTTTAATTGACTCAAAGATAAAACAAATTTTCGATTTAGATGTTGTTTATTACAAGTGAAAAAATATCAAAACTATTTTGGTCTTATAGTATAATGACAGCAAACAAAACATGTTTAATTTAAAAGGAGATGAAAACTGCAAATAAAACTCATATTTATATTTTAATAGATAATCAAAATAATATCGTAATACTTGAGAAATATAGCCTACTCTCATATTCTTTTTTGAAAAAATAATATTAGAATTTTATTTGCAGAATAAACAAACATATGACTAAATGTTAGTACTTTAAAACTGTTTCAAGTCTTAATGTCTGTTAATATTATTTTATCACATGTTTTCAAGTTTTAAAAAATAACTTTACTTTTTACTGTTTGTTAATTTTCTCTATTGAAATCACAAAAACACAAATCACAACATACGTTTTTGAAATATTAATATGAAAATAATTTCTCACAATGGGCAAAAAAACAACGAAATTAAAACACTAAACACTGGCCACTGTCACAAACTCTTGAGCTATTCTTTTTGAACGTTTAAAGTATTGTTATGCATTTTAAAGGTTAGAGGTCTGAACGTAAGCGAAAGTACATTGCATAGATCCTACCTTGAGTGAGGTAGTCGAGACTGGCAGCTGGCCGGACATAGGTGATGAAATCCCGCGAAGAGCCTTCTCCCAGCAGCGGTGACTTCTCGCCGGACTCGTTCCTCTTCAATTACTTCAATTTCCTTCTTTTCTTGAGAAACATGTGTAATTATTGGAATTTTAATAACTGTGAATATTTGTAATCGTCCACAATTTCAAACTTCTAGAATTATAAAATGTCTTAAATTTTATTGTTTTATATTTTTTTACTTGTACTTTGCACGAAACACTTCCAGATTTCGGTTCGTTAATTTCACAGGTGTGCAGGGTAGTTGTCATAAAACTCTCGTTTTGGCATCTGAAGGGACTCAAAGCGGGTTCCTTTGTTGAAGGTCGCCCGGGGTAAACGGTCTGTTCGCCTTTGTTGGCCCCCACACCCCTTGACTAGAAAATATTTCTTGTAGGAACCTACTCGCCTGTACCTGGTCAGATTTCTATCTAACCTTGTCTGGTCCCTTTTTTTATTAACCTGGGCAACAATTTTGTTTTAGACTTTCTGTTATTTTCAAATATACTTTATATTGTTTGATTCAAAATTTTCAATTTAAGAAAACATAATAATCCCCATCTAGTAAATAAATTGTACTTACAGTTGAATGATTCCAAGTCGCAGTAATAGCCTTTAATTTCAAAAACAGATTTTTGTAAAATTAGCAGATTTTCTCACTTTATTAAACAATTTCCCTGTTATGTCCTTATTTCAACTCATAACTTAAGTTAGAACTATTTACATGACGCGAAAGTTTTGTACAAATTAACACAAAAAAGTTTCTTTAGAAAATACACATTGATATTATGAACAGGTTTTGTTTCCCTTGAAACAAATTATTATACACAAATGTCATAATGACGTCACGAAACAACGTGTATATTTACAACTACAAAGGTCTTTTTAAACACCTAGCGGTGAAACACTTCCGAAGCAGGATTTTGAATATTGTTCATCTCAAGACGAAATTCTCCAAATTTGAAATACACCACAACAGTCTAGCGACTTGAAAATGTTCATTACACTTTTTGGAAAACTAGTCTGTTCCGCAAACAAGGTCGCTGACTGTACATGATGTATTCACAATTAATTATGCACACAATCACATTCCTTCCCCTCTCAACTTGTCCCCCCCACCAAATTTTGTTTTGTTTTATTGATAAAAGATAGATGTCACATTTTCACTGTCAGATTTGAGAGCCTCGTGAATAATTCATTATTTTGAGCAAGTGAGTTTATTTAGGGGATGACCTGTTGTGAAGGGCAGAAAACAGATCTGATGTTTTAAACATATTCGCGTTGCATTTTGGAGACGTGTCTTGAGTATTCAAGATCCCACTGGGCTAAACGTTAGTGAGCGGCTAAAGACTGATGTGTGGGCATCGTCTGGGGAGACAGCATTGGTGGACTGTGCGAATGCGAGTGCGGACCCATCGGTGACCCGTGCATGTCTTGGTGGTGGTACGCTTGATGTAGCCCGTGAGGTCCTCCAGGAGGCATCTGTCCATCCAATAAGCTGTCCTGAGGTCCGAGGGTGTTTGGCGGTGTCATCCTCTTCTCCTTCTGTCTCCTGTTGCAGAACCAAACCCTGACGACTTCCTTTTCGAGTTGCAAACTATCCGCCAATGAGGTTATTTCCTGCGCTGACGGCTTCGGCTGTTTGTGGAAGTGTTGCTCCAATGCACCTTTCACAGACACCTCTATACTTGTCCTCTTTTTCCGTTTCCTTCCTTGGGCTGCGATTTTATCGATGCTGGTAGGAGAACCCGTCGTCGAGTCAGCCTCCTCCAACCACTTTTGTAATAAAGGTTTAAGTTTGCACATATTTTTGAAGCTTAACTGCAACGCTTCGAATCTACATATTGTTGTTTGTGAAAACACATTCCCATAAAGTGTACCTAAGGCTAACCCAACGTCCGCTTGCGTGAAGCCCAACTTAATTCTCCTTTGTTTGAACTGTTTTGCAAAGGCTTCGAGGTCGTCCGATGTGGGCGCGTCTTCTTCTCCTCCGGACGGGGCGTCCGGGTGTTGACTCGGAGGATAAGACGGGCTGTGGTTCTGCATGTCCCTCAACGTGTGGTGCAGCTGTGCTGGACTCGCTTGATGGTGGTGTGCCAACATGCCGTTCATGGCCGCGTGGTAGGCGCTGTGGTGCTGAAGAGGAGACCCCGCACCGTTATTCGCCGTCACGTAATGCGCTGAAGACACAACAGGAGCGTGCCACGAATGTGGTGATGCCATACCTCCTTGTTGATGACCAGGTGGTAGGCGATGCATATCCGGAGGTTTGATATCCACCGTAGAGTTCTGGTGTGGATGATGGTGGTGTGTGTGGTGATTGTGGAGACCCATGGAGGCTGCCCAAGGGTCCGCTCCTGCTCCGGGCTGTAGGCTCACCCATGGATTGTGCGTCGCCGACAAAGACACAGGATGACTATGACTGTTGGGCGAAGGCGACGAAGGAACTTGATGATGGTGGTGATGATGATGATGGTGCTGCGCCGGCGGCATGTACTTCATCTCGCCCTCGGCGGCGGACCTAGGCGACGGACTCGTATGATAACCACCGCCTCCGATACTCGCGTTCACAATATTCATCACTCCGACTGCGCTACCGTCCAAGTCCGAGGACACAGCAGTACTAGCCGGCATATACGTCGTGCTAGCCATAACACTCTACACTTTGATCTGAATTGTAAAAGCCCGTACGGCGCGATGCCGACTCATGTGTTATGCATGTCGATCGCCTCACAACTGCCGCTCGCTCCAGAGCTCACTTCTCTCTCGCACCTCCCCGCCGTCCCATTGGTTGCCCCGCGCACTTCGTGACGTAGCACGGCACTCGTTTTACCATTGGCGTTCTGTTAAACCACGCCTCCCCCTCCCAACGCGGAGAGGGGAGCAAGTAAACACCAGTAGCCAAGCAACGCGACGACACAAAGTTCTCATCTATTGATTTAAACTTCACTGTCAAACCTTTACATTCCTATTAGACTCATATTATTACAATTATATCGCTTTTTACAGAACAAACAAAACCTTAAAACTCTAAACACAGTGTTATTATTACGGTTATAAATTGTTTTGTGCGTGTGTCTGTAAGTTTCAGTAAGACTGGGTCAAAGTTGGTCCTGCTCCAAGCAATCGATGCTATTTTGTTATTCAGATCTTCTCGTCTGTTTTGCATACACTTTGCTAGATAGACAATAAACCAGCACAACTCGCGCTTTCATCCGTCAAACCGTCTCAATGACAAACGCTAACTTACTCAAGGCAAATTAAAAATATTCTCGCCCAAAGTATTCGCAAATCAACACGTAAGAATAATGTTATGTTAACAATAAATAGTGTAACCATTCAGCATGCGTTTTACAACAACCTTTATTAAAAAAGCTATTTTTTTTAGCCATTTAATTATAGATGTATAGCCTATAGGCTACTATTTTGGTTTTAATTTCATAAACGTAAAATCAAGTAGGCCTAAACATTAACTTTCTGAAATAACTGAATTTAAATTCTTAATGCAATCATCTGTGTTACCGTTAGGAATATTGGTATATCTGTGAGTGCCCTATTCTGCCTTTCCTAACATTAAAACAATGTTTTTTGATGACGCGTTTCTTAATGTCTCCTTTTTCAAAACTTAAACTGCACTCTTACATTATCAAAAATCAATACAGTACTATATATAATAACAGTGTGTTGTGTGTTGTTTACTCATTGCTTAGCAAGCTTTCAACCTTACTTGAACTATTAGGTCAACATAGATAATGTTGATGTTTAGAGAAACCTAAATGCATCGGTTGTGTCGGGGTTTGGGCTAGCCAAGTAGGCCTAAATAAAGAATTTTGGGCAAAAATATGCTATCAAAGCCAAGATAGAGCAGTGAGAATTACCGTAGTCTATAGGCCTACCCTCGAGAAAGTAAAAATTGGTAAATCTTAGGGCATGACATAAGACTAAAGTATTTTGGCACTTATACAAAGCATTTGATTTTCCGTGAATATTTACATAATATTGTTGAAAATAAAAGGTAGTCTTCGAGTAATTAGAATAATGCGTTTATTTTTTTATAAGTTAAAAACCCAAAGTTAAAGATTTCACTTTGGCTTTGATTGCTTGTCGGAAGTAGGACTCTAGCCATATTCGTACCATGGCAGCAGAGAACACGTTGAAGCCTATTATATTAAGCCTGTGGTGACTGTAACTCCCGTTAAGAACGTCCGCGTTGTGTTTAATTACCCATTTCTATTCCCAATAATAGTCTTTAAACTTTAACAGTGGGTTAGATACGACGTCTTAAGTAACAAAAAGTGATTAAGTAATACTCAAATCCAAATTCTATTTGGAATGGTTGGAAGGTCAAAGCATATATAAACTATATGTAGCGTGCATTAAAGTTTGAGTCTTTAATCTATTTATGCTCATTAAGTAATAGGCCTAAGCCACAGTTACAATCTAAAAAGTGTCGAAAATAAACTTTTCCCAATACACACGCTTTATAAGGTTACACCAGACCACTGTTTAGATACTGTACTTAACTTATAAATTGTGTAGTACAAATATATATATATATATATATATATATTATTGAATATTCGGGGTTAAAGATTCTCCCCCACCCTATGTGTTATCAATCTTCTTCACACTTTACAACCCTTTCCACTTAGATTGGGGCGAACAGTCCAAACGCAGATTCAACGCCAAGTAGGCGATCGTTATTAATATGCTAAGTTATTCCTTAGGTACCTGACCCTGCTATTTACGCAACTAATACAGAATACGATTACAAATGCTAAATACAGAACTGTCGTCTCTTGTACCGATATTTCTCGTTATTCGCCCGTTTCCGTTATTTTATCTTGGATTTTATCAAATATTTGATACAATAGTCTAGAAGTAACAAGGCGCATCTTTAGTCTATATTTCTTTGAGCAAATGCGAATAACTGTAGGCCTATCGGCTTATATTTTGTAATGTTATTAAGTAAACCCTTTATTAAACTCCGTTTGTAACTTAGCCTATATTATAAAGTGCTGCGTTTCTCTGACTCTCCATTCTATGCCACTGAACACGTGCTTTACACGAAGAGCGACGCTATTTTGTATTATTTGGTCCAATTTTCTGTTTTCAGACTTTTTTGCATAACTTATTCAGTTCTAAATTTTTTTTTTGGACGGCTTTTGCATTCTTTAAAAATATTTAGTTTACACAAATTATAGGTAATAATTCGTAATAGGCCTAAGATTTCTAAGTTAAAATATTACGGCAATTAAAGTATTTTTTAGAGTAACATGCTCAACGGACTAGCCCAGTTATTTATTACCTTGCTTGGTTTTCGGAAACTTGGAATTGTCCAGAATATTTTGTAGGTAGCCTTACAAAATCATCCGGCCGCTAAAAACGGTTTGTTCTGAAGAACAAAGACACATGGGCTAAGTACGGAGATTTTACGGAGCAATATTTGTAGCTGTGAGCCAATTTAAACATTTTTAACACATTTAAAAGGGTTTTGATCCCTAAATATAAGAGGAAAGGCTACACTTATATTGGAGGAAAGTAGGCTTGCACAAAATATTTTCGGATAGGAATGCACTTCATACTACTAGGTCTATAGACTAACTGTAATTTAGATAACCCTACCTGAATATCGTTTAGCCTATTTAACCTAAATAATGCTACCTGAATATAATGTAGCCTATTTTATTTAAATAGTGCTACCTATTTACCCTAATAAATCTACCTTGTTATCATTTAACCTATTTAACCTAAATAGCCTGATTCTAACGGAAAATCATATAGCCTATAAAATCTACATATTTCTACCAGAATATAATTTAGCCTATTTAATTTAAATAGTGCTGCCTAAATATAATTTAGCCTATTTCATCTAAATAATTCTACTTGAATATCATATAGGACTAGCCTATTTAACTTTAATAGTGCTACCTGATTTATCCTATTTAACTTAAATAGTTCTACTGGAAAATCATTTAGCCTATAAAATCTAAATAGTTCTAACGGAATATAATTTAGCCCATTTAATAAAACAATCCTACCTGAATAGGCTACTATTTACCCTATTTAACCTAAATAATCCTAACTGAATATCACTTTTTAGTTTAGGTCAATGTTACATAGTTAATTTGACATTAGGCTCTAATGTTAATTTGTTAATGTTTAGTTAATCAAATAATGTTAATGTTAATCAGATAAAAGAAATTGACGGTTTATTTCATTAAACCAACAATAGGCCTACCTAAATGCTAGTAGAATAAATGTTCGGAAACATAAGTATCTATTGAATAATTTTCAGTAAATATAGTCTATGTAGGCTATTTATGATTTTGCTAACTTATTACTTTGAGCTTTACATTCATTTTTTTCATTCTCGTAGCACTTTGGAAGTATAACGGAAGTAAAGAGAGATTTAACGGATTGGGTGGAAGATTTTATAAAGCCAAACGAGGTATGTTAAAGCCAACCGCTGTTTTGAACTTTGACTAGAGGTTAGTTAAGGGTTATAATTAAATTATTTTCTAATGCAATTTCCTGCCCATTCGTAAATATGTTATAAATTAATTAAATTATGATAAACCTTGATTTAATATAACTACTGTTATTATTTCTCGTAAATTATGCCACATTCTGTACTTTAGATTACTGCTAATGAATTAGGCAGTGTGATATTTACTAATACGGTAGACCATAGGCCTATTACCTATTTATTTTTAGATTAAATTATTTTTCAAAATTTTTAAACAAAAAGTAGACTATGCTTGATTTTAAACTTTTATAAAAAAAGATCTTGAAATTTTAAAATAAAATGTATGAGTTATTAAACTGTAAATATTTAAAGTTAACGTATTTAGACAAATAACGGAAAGTTATTATTTTTTAATGTTAACACATCTAGTTTGAAAAGTCAGTTAAATTATAGGCTTAGGCTATATTCCGATACCAATAAAATTAGGCCTATTAGTAAATTATGTTTCCTAATTAAGTATACATTAGCCTTAATTTAAGCCTATTTCTCACTATAGGCTATTCAGTTTACACTAGGATATATCGTGAGGTCCAGGAGAAAAGAAATTCGTACCAGGAAAACCATTTTTTGGTTTAGTTGATTTTTTTATTGATATTTTGAAATTTAGTTTATGGGCTATTTAGAAACATTGAATTTAGAAATAGATTTTTTTAAAATTCTATAAACATTTTTAAACAAAGTATTTGCGGCTCGTTGATTGTTCTTTATGAAATCTTCGCCGAGTTACATCAACTGTGAAAGAGCTTCATTTCACCGTAAAATCAATAAAAATGCGAGTTAACTAAGTTCGGGTTGAGGTAGGCGAAGTGTTGCCCGCACAGTCTTGCATATTCATAGTGTTCGGTTCTGACTGCGCGAGGCTTAGGCCTAAGCATCCAACTTTCTGCCGTCGAGCCTCTTCCTGTTCCGGCCGAAGCGACTTTTCCGAGTCTGTGACATCAATGTTAAAGAATGTTCAGGTTAGTAAGTGTTGAGACGTCTAAAATTATACTAAAATGGAGAGAGTTTGTAGATTTTATTTATTCAAGTCGAAAATTTGATATAGGCCTATTTATGCCTACAGTTAAATTTGGGATTATAAATGAAATGTCAGTTTATTTATAGTAAATAAATAAAATTTCTTTCTGCAAATTTTTTAATTAATGTCCTGATTTATATTTCGATTGTAAAACAACCATCTTCAGAGGAAATTACTACAAGATTAATTCTGTATTTAGTTCTATTTAGCATTCTATAGCCTACATGAAGTTCTCTATAGCCTACATGAAGCATTCCATAGCCTACATGAAGCATTCTATAGCCTACATGGAGAATTCTACAACCTACATGAAGCATTCTATAGTCTACGTGATGCATTCTATAGCCTACATGAAGCATTCTATAGCCTACACGAAGCATTCTATAGCCTACATGTAGCATTTTATAGCCTACACTAAGCATTCTATAGCTTACATGTAGCATTTTATAGCCTACACTAAGCATTCTATAGCCTACATGAAGCATTTTATAGCCTACATCAAGCATTCTATAGTCTACATGAAACATTCTATAGCCTACATGAAGCATTATATAACTTACATGAAGCATTCTATAGCCTACAACATGAAAGCTAACCTAAAGCTAACGACGAAGAATTAAAACTTTTTGGACACACAATAATAATAAAATATTATTATGAAATTTCAATTGAAAACTTTCAACGTGTAAGGTATTTGTGCCCTGTACGTTACCAACTGAAGCGTTTAATTTAAAAAAATAAAATAAAATGAAACTTCCATTTTGTTTTCATCTAGAGCCTATTTTTTTCTTCCAAAATGTAATAAAACTTTTGTATAATACGTATGTATAAAACGTATGTATAATACGTTAATATTTCATTGTTTTAAAATTAGGATTTTTTACTACCTTACACAATCCTAACCTGCTTACGGCTATATACTATTTGCATATATCTATATATGTTTACATGCGTGAGTACAAATGTAAATATTTCTCCTCATTATCTGCATGCCATAAATTCTAACGTAATATAAATCCTGCATGAATACATATTGTATGCTTTAGATAAACCGAACTTCGTCGTGGTGGAATCATTATGCGAAGAGTCGACATAATTGTTACATGTAGACTACGTCTGAGGTGACCTGCATGTTACATATGTTATTAGCCTCGTAAATGTGTCCAGTTGTAAATCTTAGGTCGGAAACAGATTTCTTGGTGCCAGTCTTTCTTTACAACCTTCTTTATATAATTTAGTGATGTTTTGGAAATATCATGTAGCTACTAATATTAGGCTACAACGAGAACCAGTAGCGGCGTTACTCACTCTCTCTTGACACTTAGTGAAGGAGTTTTGACGCTCTTCTGAGTATCATCGATAAATAATGTTAAATTTTTTTCCGTGGTTTCAAGATCAGCCAGTATCAGGAGGAAGTAAACCCACTTTCTGTTGGGGTTTCAAACAAATGACTACCCTCTACACTCCCTTCTATGATAGATAAGGAAGAGCAGAGGAAACGGTTAGCTTTTCTGGAGAATACTTAGAGCAAACGGGCTGAGGTGGCTACCCGGATATACCCAGGCTGATTTGGCTAGCCTCTACCCAAATGTATCCAGACTGAAGTGGCTACCCCCTAAGCAGATGTATTCAGGCTGAGATGTCTACCCTGATGTACCAAGGATAAGGTTTCTACCCGCTTTCCCGGATGTACACGGGCTGTTGGTTATCCGCTACCCGGATCTACCCAGAGGTGACTAGCCTCGTGTTCATATGCTGAGGGGACTACCCACTAGCAAGATATAGGCCTACCCAGGCCGGATGTACCCAGGTTTAATTGGCTACCCGCTACCTGGATATACCCACGCAGAGGGGGCTACCTTATGAATTACATTCATAATTCTCTCATTAAAAGTAGTAATTACCTAAATACACAATTTTCATCGCTTCCCTTCTATTGTAGTTTCTTTGTCAGATAAACCTTTAAATTATAGTCTACTGCATTGAAAATTTTGTAAAATTTTGCCAACCTCTTCTTTTTCTTTACTAAGCTGTTACTATGAATAATTGGAATATTTTATAAATATTCAATTCCGTAATTCAAAAGTTAAATTAATAGACGCTTAGCCTTTTTACTGAAATATAACCCTCGTCCATGATTGTAGGCTATAAAGAATTGTAAAAAAACCTAGATAAAAAGGAGATAGACTTGGTTAAATTTGTAAATCCCTTAGGCCTCATTCGTAAAAGTAAAAATTTTCTCTTGTAAAATTAAAAAAAAAATAATATTCAATTTCATTCAGTCTAAAAAGTAATTTTATAGTAATGTTATAATTCTTCTACATTATAGTTACTTTTTACTTTTTCGCTATCCTTACTAACAAACATTTGGTAGAAAAATTCATTTAGATTTTTTATTTTCAGTGACAAAACAAACTGGAGACTGTTTTTTCCTCGTTCATTTTGGAGCCCAGGTTTTGTCACCCAACTTTTTTTATATGTCGTTTTAGCAGTGGATTGCTCGCATATTAACGTATATACTCTTATATTTACAGTATCAATAGCCTCTTTAACTAATTTTTTTCACTTTTTAAACGCGTACATACATTTCTTACAGCTCTTTTCATTCAACGAATTTTAATTCATTTACAAATAGAGATTTTAAATGCCTCCCATCAGGCTTATTACTTTCTTGTTTAGTCTTGGACAACACGATGCACTTCAATCATTGTATTCTATTATTTTCTTTATTGATTTACAAAGTACTTGGATAATATGGTCCTTGAACAAATATCTAGAGACTTGAAAGCAGGTATATAAAAATAAAGATGTAATAACTTTAACAAATATCTAGAGACTTGAACGCAGGTATATAAAAATAAAGATGTAATAACTTTAACAAATAAGTTAGCTAGTTACATTGGCGACTGTGTGGACAAGGATATTCTGACATATATTCTTTTTTTAATAAAATGAGTTTGTTTTAAGGATATTCAGGAGATTCTTACCTTTTAAGGACATAATCCTCTTAATTTCATTAAATTATTTTGTTCTAAAAATATTTACACTCCTTGTTAATATGGCATAACCAACTAAATTTTGTTAATGTAAGTTAATTTATAAGAAGAAAATATTTCAACTTGCTTTAAAGTTACATAGTGTACTCATTTCTTTCTTTTTGTCAGACATAGTTTTACGAGCGGTTGTAAAAAAGGGCAAAACTGCAAATATTCTCATAAAGGGGATACAGGCTTCAAAAATTTCTGGAAACTTTTGATTTATGCCTCTCTTTTGTTTGGCAAAAGGAAAGGCCTAAAATAGTTGCACACCTGGAAGTCAAAACGCCAGACTGTTTGTCGTCTTTCTACCTAGCTGTGCCCTGGCTGACCCCTAAGGGGCTACCTGCAAGGGTGAACCGGCGCTCCTTTCTATTGACCAACCTAAAAACACTAACCTTAGGAATGTACTACCAATTTGATTTATATTATTCATATGGTAATGTTATTTGAAATCTCGCCTACTTAATTTTCCCGTTAGGAGTTCTGTATATAGTGACTATTGTATAAGCAATGTTAGTAGTCGTAGTTGAGGAATATATAAACATGTTATTAGCAATCCAAGCGACAGATGTAAATCCTTAAACCGCAAATACGTTAGATAATACGACTATAATATATATACCGTAGTAATAGGGCCGTATTATAACCGAATAAATAGTCAGCTACGAATAATTATATAATACAGGTAGCAATTCGTTACTTAACTAAGTTGTAGTTTGTAATCGGTTAACTTTACAATTATAACTGTTACAAAATGTTTAGATAGTATTCATCGTATATATTTCTACATTTTATTATTTTCGATTTTTTTTTGTATTTGTTTTGTTTAGGGATTATAGTAAAACATTTAATTTTAAAAAAATAAAATTTAGAGAAATCAAATGTAATTTATGCATAAATTATCCTAATTTGAAATTATATTATCTGTACAGTTTAATACAGCTCGATAAACTATAGTATATATAATTTAAATAAATAAAACCTCTACACTACAAATAAACTGCATTTCAATTGCGAAGCGATCTTCAGAGGAAATGATTAAAAAGAATTTTTTCTCTGAAGATGATTGCTTTACAATTGATATGTACACAATGGTTTGAATAAAAAGTTTATTTAGGCTGTGAGGTGGTATTTATGTATATTTAAAATAATTAATATAAAACAAATTTTAAAGTCAATTCCTATTTAGATCAACAAAGACAAATTTTATTTTAAGTAGGCGTACTTCTTAATAAAAAAATAAAAGTTATATAAATGGCATACATATGACAAAATCACAAAATTATGTGCCAAAATAGAAAGCAAAATTAATTAGTTAATGAATTATTATTTGAAAAACTGTTTCAACATCAAATGTCATCTACTACAAAAGTATTTTATTAACGATTGAAAATTTGAACATATATACATATATATATATATATATATATATATATATATATATATATATATATATATATATATATATATATAAATAAATTTAAAACATTTCAAAAACAAGAATACTTTATTTTAGAATAAATATATTCATTAAAAGTATTCTTGTTTTTGAAATATTTTAAATTTAATAACTATATTACAAGAAAACATATCATCATATTTAATATATATATATATATATATATATATATATATATAGCCTTTATAAAATATTCGTAAGAATAAAAATTAATAAATTATTCTTGTATTTGAATATCCTCAGTTGTTTTGATTGCAATGCTACAAACTGTAAACAAATTGTAAAGTAACTTATGAAACAAAAGCTTTCTACTAACAAATTTAAAAAATATAATTTTACATTAAGTAAATACTTGAAAATACAACGTGTTTATTTTGTAGTGAAATGCAGTTAAACAATTATCATCACAGTATCTTACTAGATAGGCCTACTACTGAAATATTGCATTCTTAAAATAATGTCTGTAAATACATACCTTTGGAGTTCATTTACGTAGTATTGAAACAATAGAAAAATCTAATAATCAAATTTAATATAATCACATGCATATATTCTATATAACAGTTTTTGCTTATTAATACTGAGTTTAATGTTACTTTCCAGGTCGTTATTTCTATGGATTTATTGGCTACAAATTAGTTAAAGTTATGTTTCAAAAAATGTAATAAAAAATAAAGCACTAAGAATTTGAATATATTTGAATAAAATCATCGAAATAAAGCTAAGAAAAACGTCTTCTCTGGTATTCAAGAGAGTAACATTTCATTCTAATGAATTATAAAAATGCATCTCTATTAACAAAGATTGAAAACGTAATTTAGTATTTACAATGGACCTAAGAAACAACAGAACGTAAGATGATAAGAACTAAAATAAGAAATGGAGTGGACATAGAAAGAGCTAGGAATAACAGCTGGTGACATGACAAGACAGGACAGAGCAGACTTCATTTGTATGAGGATGACAGAGCGAACATAAGTAAAAAGACAAAGAAAAACCAACGAATATGAGAAGATGAGAGGAGTTAATAGTGAGCATTTAAGAAATATAAAAGCTCAAGATAATTGGAAGCTAGACTGGGAAACTGGAGTGCGAGAAAGTTATTAGTATTACAAAAATAAAATCAAATAATAACCTAATAAATAATATGTATAGGTCAAATTATAAGAGCGTCTTTTTGTCTATCCCAGCTCTTGTGAGAGTCCACTTCAGAATTCATTGCTTGCGGAATTGGGTTTTAATTTTCCCTCCTTAACTGAAAGTATTATTACTTGCGACAAACATAAACGCGTATTGAAAAGAGCCGAAGCCTAAATGTTCTCAGGAATATAGACGTCACGACGTGACATGTACAAGAATGACCTGTTGGTGCACGCTGTCGTTGCTTTAACGAAGTAATTGTAGAGAAGGTGTTACTCGCCCGGAGGCAGGTAGAAACCCCCGCAGAGAGACCAAGGGGTGAACACCCCTCCGCCGCTTCCGTTACCATGTTACCAAAGTAGTGGTCCGCACATTTCATTTCAATACTGAAATTATTCAAATAGTCTAGACGATATAGCATATTTAGGTATGCACAAATAAGAGTTTACTTTGGATTGTTTATGTTTACACATATGCAAGCTTGTGAGCGCAAACACACACACACACACACACACACACAATGTAAAACAATTAATGTATACACTCATGTAAAATTAAACTAATTCAAACTAACAAAAAAACAATTTCCAAGAAAACAATATTTAAAGAAATATCCAACAATAAAAAAACTACAAACATTAAGCGTAATGATTACATAACCACTCATAAATATGTTTCTACTAAATACGTATATTAGGAACTTAGTATACTAATGGCTTACATAGAACTAATAGCTTACTATGAAAATAATGTAAGGCAAGCTAAATTTTTAGCCAGATATTGAGGGCCCAATATTTCTATTAATTATCCTGTAGACCTTCTTTATCTCCTTACATTGTGCCTTGTATTGGTGTAGAAAAATACAGGATGTAAGTTTTTCTATAAAACAAACAAGCCTATTTTAGACAAGAAAATTTTTAAGTCAATTTCTACTTTGGTCAGTCAACTAAAAAAATTATATTTTAAGTCCTTTTTACTGAATAATTACAATAATTATAAATAAAGTGACATATCCGATGCGTTAAAGCAGCTGTTCTACCACATAACCTATAAACATAAAATCAGCTGTTTTATGAAGTCATATGTTATCACTTATTTTAAGCCAAATGGGATGAAATAACTAACTTGCATACCTTGCCCCTTTTGTGGAAAGTTTTTCTAACGAAATCAAAACTTAATTCATTACTCTTAATTTATGAATTATTATTTGAAAAAACTATAATGACATCCACTACAAGTAATTAAAAAATGTATTTGAACTTGAATGGATAAAAAGTATTTTATTAACGATTGAAAATTTCAACGAGATATAGGCTATAGGCCTATAAGGAAAGAGGAATAGAAGAATTAAAATGGGCTTTAGTTTCGAATATTTGTGATTTTTTTCGAAAAATCGTAATAAAAATGACTAAATTACTATTTTTGTCCATTTATTAAAACATATTTATGGATTTTGCTATCTGTGACGACCAATGAAACATAATAATTAAAGACGTTCTGACCTAACAATTTACCTAAGATGTTAAGTTCAAACGTAAATAATAATATTATATAATAATTTACATTTTTATAAATATATATTGTACTAAAAATACAAAGAAATGCCTTATGCGCGCGTGTGTGATGTCAGCTTTGCAAGCATAAGCAATATCCACATAAGGCAGTACTTAACCAGTAGAGGCAACCACAAGTAGCGCTGTTGGAGTAGCTGAATCTATCCTTTCGTATTGGTTTTATATTTAGATGGCTTATGCAAAACTACTAGAATTTTAAATACCGCTTACTGCCTATTTTAAGAAAACATTTAATAAAAAATCATATATAATAAAAAGGTAGGATAAACTTGAAAAATAGGAATATATGAACAACATAACAAATGGCTGACTGCCTTTGGGTTGATGCCAGCAACTGGCCTAATATATATATATTATTATTATATATACATATATATGATAAACATACGTGTGTGTGTGTGTGTGTTTGTGTGTGCGTGCGTGCGTGCGTGCGTGTGTGTGTGTGTGTGTGTGTGTGTGTGTGTGTGTGTGTGTGTGTGTGTGTGTGTGTGTGTGTGTGTACGTGTGTAAGCCTTTAGAGTAAACAGTAGTGATAAGTTGGCTACTCATTTGAAAGTTAAGTGATTTATTGTAAATTATTACTAAAAGACATAAATAGTATTATAATGTAGTTAAACAAGAATCTTACTTGATATAATTGCGAGTAGATTTTCCAATAATATAAAGAGTTCTCTTATTTTCAAGCATTAGAAGACTGCCTTCTAAAGCTCGTAAATGAGAGCACTGTAATTAATAACCCCTCGAAAGTTGACTCGGAACAATTACCAATAGAGATTCTTGTTCAAGAACATAAAATTGTTGGTCATATTGTTTATTGTACGAGTACATAAAATAAATGTAAATTAGGACAGAATACAAAAGCGTTTGAAATGAATTCAGTTCGAAAAACGTCTTTGCAGCTGTTAGTAAAAGGGCAAAAATTATAGATATTGGGATAATATTGTGACAGTTATCGTGATTTCGCCATTTGGAAGGGTTACTATGACGACCAGATTTTGTCGCTCAAAGTATGAATGTAAGATATAAACCTAGTGATATGGACACTGAAAACAAATATTTGTAATTTAGACTAGATTTTAACCGTGAATTTAAAGAAATGTCTTTTCAACTTGTGAAAAAGGACTAAACATGTTGGAGACAAAAGAAGCAAACTACGTGTTACAGGTAAGGGGTCACATCTGGTCCTTTGTAGCTCAAAAACGCTTCTATAATAAGAGTCGAGCTAGGTAAGTAATGGTAATGGAGAGTGAATGAAAATAGTTTTTAAGTGAGAGCCTAAGACTCGTGTCTATTTAAGTGACATCCTCGTGTCTAGCAGTATGAGTCAGGTATATAAACGTGCAAATAAGGGTGATTGCTAGCGTACTCTTGTGTGCTTGATTGAAGGATTAACTCTTGATCGAAATTATAGCTCTTGTTTCATAAAAGATTTTCCTAATATTAAAAAAGATATTCAAAAGGTGAAATCCTTTTTACAAGTAACTAAAATACGTAAAATTGTAACAACTTCGTTTACAAAACAACCTTTTAGAAAATCAAAGAAACTAAATAGCGCAAGTTAGCGTTGTAGAACATTTTTACACGACGCACACGGAAATGACGCCAAGGAGGAAATAATTGAGACTACGTCTAAATTCAAGTGCGGCCGCATTACACATGCAAATTGTCATTAGGCAGTCTAATGCTTGCTTTCACGTCTTCGGGGACTGTGGTTCCAGCGGCTGGAACTTCCGCGGGGTCAGGGGAGTTTACAATGAAAATTTGATTAAGCACTGGGACACCCCGGATGTGTGGCTTTGCAGCGGAAAACTTCTAAAGCGACAAATTAGCTGGGTACGCAACGGGTTGGGCGGCCAACCCTTAAATTATAAATGAAATTACCCAAAAACGAAATAAAGTTTTGTTTTTTAATTAAATAAAAAGTAGAAATCATTTGCCAAGGATTCTAATCAGAATTTTTATATTTATTTAAAACATAAATAATAAAATATTTTACTTTAAATTAAAAAGAAACAATAATTTCTCTCCAATAGTCAATATAATCTTATTAATTTGTAAATTCGCGAACATAATTGTTTAAAAACGTTTCAATATATCGAAAGAAACTATGTGAATTTTTAATATTTAAAGCAATATTTGTAATATTTAACTACACAATTTAAAAAAATGCATTATGCACATTTCAGTTGTAAAGTAACCATCTTCAAGGGTTGTCCCAGTCTTAGAGTTTCTGTTACGTCTATAGATAGTTTTACCATAATGTAGGTCTATATGAATGTTTAAAAAAATGTAATAATTAACATAATATTTATTTATTAGCGTCTAAGATTGCTGTAACAGAATAATGTTTCGTTACATTTTATCACAAGGCTAGATAGTTTATCAATTTCTATTTCGTTCTCAAACGTTTTAATTCCTTAGGCCACCGGTTTAGGCCTATTTTTCGAGTAGAATGTTGTTTATTTTTCAATTCCTTCATTATTTCACTCTCTCCTTAAATATATGTCTTGTTCAAATTTTCAATCGTTAATAACATACGTTTTATTCATCCACTCAAGTTCAAATACATTTTTTTAAACTTGTAATGGATAATACTTTATATTAATACAGTTTTTTTCGTAGATTAATTCGTTAATCAATTTAATGATTAATTTTAGTTTTATATGGGAGAAAAACCTTCCACAAAAGGGTCAAGGTTTACAATATAGTTATTTTGTCCCATCTATCTTAAAATAAGATATATCATATACGTAATTTCATAAATCTGCTGATTTTATGTTATAAGTTATGTGGTAGAGCATTTCTTTATTTATTTAATTGTAATTATTTATTTAAAAAGTAACTACAGTAAAATTTTTCTATGTTGACCTAAGTATTGACTTTATAAATTTTTCTATTCATATTACTTGTCAATGTCAAACTTTCCGACAGGCTATAACTTAATTATTAATCTATTAATATCTCATATTTAATAGAAGGACTACCCAGCTAAATAAACATACTTTTTAATTAGGATTCTACCCTGACCTGGTTTTATATGAATTATTCCTAATATTTAATAGAAGGACTACCCAGCTAAATAAACATACTTTTTAATTAGGATTCTACCCTTACCTGGTTTTATAATAATTATTCCTAATATTTAATAGAAGGACTATCCAGCTAAATAAACATACTTTTTAATTAGGATTCTATCCTGACCTGGTTTTATATTAATTATTCCTAATATTTAATAGAAGGACTACCCAGCTAAATAAACATACTTTTTAATTAGGATTCTACCCTGACCTGGTTTTATATTAATTATTCCTAATATTTAATAGAAGGACTACCCAGCTAAATAAACATACTTTTTAATTAGGATTCTACCCTGACCTGGTTTTATATGAATTATTCCTAATATTTAATAGAAGGACTACCCAGCTAAATAAACATACTTTTTAATTAGGATTCTACCCTGACCTGGTTTTATATTAATTATTCCTAATATTTAATAGAAGGACTACCCAGCTAAATAAACATACTTTTTAATTAGGATTCTATCCTGACCTGGTTTTATATGAATTATTCCTAATATTTAATAGAAGGACTACCCAGCTAAATAAACATACTTTTTAATTAGGATTCTACCCTGACCTGGTTTTATATGAATTATTCCTAATATTTAATAGAAGGACTACCCAGCTAAATAAACATACTTTTTAATTAGGATTCTACCCTGACCTGGTTTTATATTAATTATTCCTAATATTTAATAGAAGGACTACCCAGCTAAATAAACATACTTTTTAATTAGGATTCTATCCTGACCTGGTTTTATATTAATTATTCCTAATATTTAATAGAAGGACTACCCAGCTAAATAAACATACTTTTTAATTAGGATTCTACCCTGACCTGGTTTTATATGAATTATTCCTAATATTTAATAGAAGGACTACCCAGCTAAATAAACATACTTTTTAATTAGGATTCTACCCTGACCTGGTTTTATATGAATTATTCCTAATATTTAATAGAAGGACTACCCAGCTAAATAAACATACTTTTTAATTAGGATTCTACCCTGACCTGGTTTTATATTAATTATTCCTAATATTTAATAGAAGGACTACCCAGCTAAATAAACATACTTTTTAATTAGGATTATACCCTTACCTGGTTTTATATGAATTATTCCTAATATTTAATAGAAGGACTACCCAGCTAAATAAACATACTTTTTAATTAGGATTATACCCTGACCTGGTTTTATATTAATTATTCCTAATATTTAATAGAAGGACTACCCAGCTAAATAAACATACTTTTTAATTAGGATTATACCCTGACCTGGTTTTATATTAATTATTCCTAATATTTAATAGAAGGACTACCCAGCTAAATAAACATACTTTTTAATTAGGATTCTACCCTGACCTGGTTTTATATTAATTATTCCTAATATTTAATTGAAGGACTACCCAGCTAAATAAACATACTTTTTAATTAGGATTCTATCCTGACCTGGTTTTATATTAATTATTCCTAATATTTAATAGAAGGACTACCCAGCTAAATAAACATACTTTTTAATTAGGATTCTACCCTGACCTGGTTTTATATGAATTATTCCTAATATTTAATAGAAGGACTACCCAGCTAAATAAACATACTTTTTAATTAGGATTCTACCCTGACCTGGTTTTATATGAATTATTCCTAATATTTAATAGAAGGACTACCCAGCTAAATAAACATACTTTTTAATTAGGATTCTACCCTGACCTGGTTTTATATTAATTATTCCTAATATTTAATAGAAGGACTACCCAGCTAAATAAACATACTTTTTAATTAGGATTATACCCTTACCTGGTTTTATATGAATTATTCCTAATATTTAATAGAAGGACTACCCAGCTAAATAAACATACTTTTTAATTAGGATTATACCCTGACCTGGTTTTATATTAATTATTCCTAATATTTAATAGAAGGACTACCCAGCTAAATAAACATACTTTTTAATTAGGATTATACCCTGACCTGGTTTTATATTAATTATTCCTAATATTTAATAGAAGGACTACCCAGCTAAATAAACATACTTTTTAATTAGGATTCTACCCTGACCTGGTTTTATATTAATTATTCCTAATATTTAATAGAAGGACAACTGAATCAGGTACTGGAAAACAATGGCGACGTTACATGTTAACAATTACGTCTAATTTGAACCCATTTTATGTAGTGTTAGGACTGCTCCTTACCCGGTACAGAGTAGGTCTGCTCAAGTACTTGGCACTGAGTACGACAAGCTATACTACTTCCTATATCCTCTAACAAAGATTATGTTTTGCCTAATCCCACATTTATTGCCAATCCTTTGTAAGTAATATTAGGCTTCGAACAAACAAACACTATAGGCCACTCAGGGAATTATCCACTGCATAATAACTATTTATTAATCATTTAGGACTCACACGTTCCAATTTTAAACTTTCTTTAAATGAGCCTAGTTCTGAAATCGATAACTATACATACAATTCGGTTAATTGCTTAGTGAAAATTGTAATCTATATTGTTACACTATCTGATTTACTGAAAAGAATTTCACTATCGATAATTCTCTTTTTACTTTATTGCCATCATAAATAAAATATCATAGCGGTAACTTGAATGATCAGGCAAAGCGATCCTCGTGCACTTCATTTTTCATCAAAGAATTAAAATTTAAGAATAGGCCATATACAATAACTTTTTATCGTTACGACTCTTTTACTCAATGCTAAAATAAAGCTGCAATTTTAATTGAATATTCATTACTTTATCTAACTAGTTAAAGTTTGAAGAGTATTCTGTTCCATAATATTATTGTCTCCCGGCAGCGTTAGTTATTCATTTCGCCACCAGGTACCGACACTTGCCAGGCACGAATTCATTTGCCGTTGAATAAACAGATGATGTAGGAATTTGCTACGTAAAATTTACTCGATTTATTTATAATTTCGTCTTAATAATTTATGTTAATTATTTATTTTTATTTGTAATTATATTATTATATCATTATTTATATTATATTTGGGGGTTAGGGGGTGAAGGTAGTTATTCCGTGTTATCAAATACAGTATCTTTCACTAGTAAATTTATTTGTATTTATATTGGGAATAGGAGGGTAAGCACGGGCACCTTAAGACTCACTTTATTCCTGGATACGTTAGCAGCTACTGTTCAAAGCTTACTTCCAAAATTTCAGGTAAAACCAAGCAACAGATGTTTACCTCACCCCCCATTGTTGAGCACTGGGAAATCTTTTGTTTTTCTCACGTACCTAACCTTTTCTACAACACACCAGGACAAACCCAACATTCTGTTTACATTGATACCTACTTTCTAACTTTTGGTAGTCGTCAGTGACGTCACCCTTACCAGTGACTTAGTCACGTAACTACCACTTTACATTGGTATAATGACTAACTTAAAAACAAAATGAATAATGTTCAATTTTAGTTTCGACCACACCTTGCGATAAATTACTTATTATCTGTGTATTTAATTGACCAGAATGTAAAATTTAAATTTCTCTTCGAACTTTGACAAATTATATAAAAATCCCAATGCGTAAAATACGATTGATAAAAATTACATTGAACAAATGACCACAATCTTAACTATCTGTTTAAATTATTACTTCTTTTTTTCTAATTTTGGTGTTGCAGCCACAATATTTATTTATACAATATTTTTTTTGATAATTCATGCTACTAATTTATCTTAATGAAATAATGCAATCGATGTATGTTTAACTCGTTTAGAACAAGACGAGAGAACATACAACATCAGGTAAATAAAGTTCAAAGAGTTCGACATTGTTATAAATTAATCACTTAAACAATAGTTTATGGCTATCCGAACTTTGAATTTAGTAAATTTGTTAAAACTTACTGATACAGAACGTTTTCGATCGCTAAGTGCCGATCTTCATCAGTGTCTTCTGCTTGGAGATGTTGGGTCAAGCGATGACGGTTTTAACATTACCATTCATAAACAAAACAACAAACAAAATAGCCCACAAATTTCAAAAAATAGGATATAAAATAGCATACAAAACTAATAACAAGTTACAATACAAAATACAACACAACACCAACAACAAGGATAAACTACAAGCACCAGGCGTATACAAACTGAACTGCGACGAATGTAACAAATTCTAATATTGTGTTTTTTGTTTTGGGTCGCAGCTTTAAACAAAGAGTCGAGGAACCCAAACAGAACACCAACTCAACATTTTACAACCACATAAAAGATACAGGACACAAATACACAGACATTTACCATAACCTAGATATCCTACACATCAACAAAAAAGTACCACATCTCAACGCACTAGAACAGTATCAAATTTACAGACACACAAAAACACAAAGTACAACCATATTAAACGAACAAACACAATACAAATCACACATACTCTTTGATACTATCGAAAACCTACCTTTAAAACCGTCACCGCTTGACCCAACATCTCCAAGCAGAAGACCTGCCTCAGTAAGTTATAAGAAATTTACTAAATTCAAAGTTCGGATAGTCATAAACTATTGTTTAAGTGATTAATAAGATTCACCGAACGTAATGGACTATAAAATTTAAGAATTGTTATAAATGTTGTATAAATTTATATTGTTAGTTTATTCTTAATTTGTATTTTCGATGACGTCAGCTTATTTTAGCAAATAGTCGAGGTACCTATTGTAAAAACATAAAACAATTAGGCTAACTGAAATCAGACAATTTTCAAACAATGTTGACTTAAATAACAATAATTTCCGTCACATTTGTATGGAAACTACAGCTACAAAGCTATTAGTGATGAAATGGAGAGTCCAAATGTTTACTTTTAATGATTGAGAGTCCGGTCCTACTTAAAAAAGTAGGTCGTTTAAAAAAGTAAACTATCAGCTGTACAATTGTATGGGCAGTATTGTGACTTTACATTTTTCATATTTCTTGATTCCTAGAGCTACAATTTACACTTAAGCACTTGGACATATAGCATACGTGACACTTACATATAGTAATACTTACTTTCTTTCTTTAATGAGTAAATCCGGATGCGGAGTTATCATTACATTGTATTTTAATGGCATTTATTATTTTGAAATTAGCCTTCATAGATTAAAAAATTGGTGTCGCGACAGTTCCACCCAGACTCACTTGCGCCCAATGGCATTTGGATGGACCAACAAACCGAACAACACCCTTTGAAGGCCTAATCCTAGAACCAAAGAAGTGATTAGTTGTTTCAGTTAAAGCAGTAAATATACCCTGCGCATACAAGAAGATACAATTAAACATTGCAGAGAACAGGAGAAATAGCACATATATGAATTTGGCCGAGAGAATTATAAAAATGATCAAAAGGTACGAAGAAACTGATGAAATAAGGACGTGTCTATCCCCTTTGTACTTACAAAAATCAGACTAGGCTCAAACTGAAGACCGCTACAAATTATGACAATATTTGTAAATATTATTTAGTTAAAAAGCTAATAACAATAAATTACAAAAAAAAAAGTTAACATGATATACTGATTTAAAAAAGTAAAAAATATACAAATAGACGCATTTAGCTGATTTTAAACACGCCTAAATAATAGAGAAGACGGGTTCTCTACCACTTAGCCAGTCCAATAGAGGCTATAATCCTACTTAACACAGGAAATAATGTGTCTCCCAAAAGCAGGTATATTTGGGACAACATTTCACCAAGGGCGCAAGTGTCAATCTGTGCATCTGTCGCATATTCTAAAACAATGCTCTTGGATACCAATAAAAACTTTATTGCGCAAATATAAATACGTTGTGTTGTTAAGAAAAGCCGTTGGACAAAACAAAGACAAGCAGCTGGATTTCTTTGTTTATCCATGCATGCTTAAGCTTATATTTTGGAGTTATGTTTTCCTCAAAACATTAGTATTTTGTATTCTAATTGCTGTCGCTAGGAATTTTGATAAACGTTGACGATTATTTCGGTTTTTTTCGTTTTTACGTAGTAGGTCTATTTAGGCCAAAGTCAGTAATAAGTTTTAAACTAAATAAAATTGTAATACTTGTCTGAAACCATAAATAGTGCTTCATACTAGAAAAAAAACACGAATATAACTTCAACAATCCAACGGACATAAAAATGAATGTTTCTGTATAAAACACAACTATTGGCAATTGAATATTTCATACTACAATAAACTATTAGGCCCTATATACTGGCAACTGTTTCACAATCTAGAACAAAATGACCGACTAGGGTAGGTTTGGTTAGGCCTATAGAAAAATTCGGTTCTGCCACTCGTCCGACAAAAGTTCAAACTTTTATAGCCGCGTCTACAAATATTTTAGATAAAAAAAAACATTTACTACTGCGTATTGAGAAATTACCTAAACATTTATCATAATATAAGAAACAATAGTACAGAATTGTTACATTTAACACCTAAATTTGAACTACAAATAACAAATTATAGCTAATAGTTTTGTAAAATTTTCAATAAAAATCTGGATTTGTAATAATATTTGAAAAAAATTTATATATGAATTTATATTAATTTAATTTTTACATCTGTATTTGAGGAATGTATTTATAAAGACTAATATTTATTGTAGTTAATTACAAAGTAATGTAGGTAACAAAAAAAACATTTATTAGAGGTTTACTGAATACAATTTTGTTTAACAAATTCATTCGAAATCAGTTCTTATAAAGAGTCGACACTAAAAATGTTTTAATTTAAACAATTGGATTTATAATGAATAATGTATTAGCCTACTATAGTTATATTCAATTATTTGTTTAAGATTTATCAAAACTTAAATAAATTAATATATTTGTTAACTGATCTAAAATATTCAATAATAACCTTCCCCTTTGACAATGTTCAATAAATAGTGTAACCTAATTTATAACAGCTGTTCTGCAACATAACCTATAACATAAAATCAGCTGTTGCATGAAATCATATGTTATTTAATTCACTTTGAGGTGACTTATGGCGTAACCTGACGGAAATTATACTATCAAGAAATTGTATGTTTATGTCCTACCAATAAGTTTTTGTAGGCTTCGTAATAGAAGTTTTCACTTTAAAAATTAAATTGTTAGTCTTTACTTCGAATACAGCAAGCGGCCACGTAGGCTGTGTAATCTACTATCACTCTCCGATGGCAGTAATGTGCAAATGGGCTTCACCTGCTCGACTTCACCGTTTACTGAACACAATAATATCTTATACTCTTTTGTTTTATGACAAATTCGACGTAACTCCTGAACTATAGTTTGGTGACGGGCGTGTTTTAAAAATAAGGTTATATTTGCATAACGATGGTTGAAATAGGCGGTAACTGTGATAACTGTTTGCTACGTGTAAAATTACTTTGGTTTTGTTTAGAACGTAACTCATGTAAAAAGGAAATATCGAAGGTTGTGGAGTAAGATAAGGTTGATGACAATTTTTGACAAATTAAAAAAAAACTGTCAATTTGTGAGGCTGTCAGTAATAAATAAGGATTATTGTAAATCTTTGACCGTGAGGAGGGTATAAAGTTATGTAGGTCGTTGGCTTGGGGCAACTGGGGAATACAAGAGGGGGGTTACGGGGATATAGGCTGTCAATCTTTGGTAGGCCTAGTTAGTATTTGCGAAACAACAAATTTGAATTTGTTATAAAAGTTATACCCTTGAAATAGAACCGTATTTTACTGAGAAAATATAAAAATATAAACCCCCTCTATAAGCAATAATAATCCAAATTTCAAATTCTTAATATACTCATCTTCATTTATGTTAGGAATATTTTTATATATTTGAGTACATTTTCTCTTCAAAATTTCAAATTTTGAAAATGGAGTCATTCCGAAACGCGTCAACAGAGGAATATATTGTAAAGTTATAAAAGGCAGAAAAATGTAAGTTACTAAAATATAGATTCAAATTTCAGTTTGTGAGTTTTATTTGTTTTCCTGTATTTAACTTTGACACATTAGATGAAATAAAGTTTCACTCGGGTAGGTATTTGGGGTGTAGGTTTCCTCTTGTACTACTTCGTAACCTAAGTCCCTTTAAGCCTTCAGCATGTGCTGTGTGCATATTATGCTGACCAATTAGTCTCTGGCTTGAGAAATTAGGCCTACCTTGAAATGAGGCGTTAGGTGGTTTCTGAGCTCAACAATACATTCGAATATTTTTTCGAGATCAGATAGATTCTGCCGGAGCTCTTTATCAGGCCAAAAGCCCTATGATCAATTTTTAATTAATACACTTTTTTATAGGCCTACATCTTTATTTATTTTCGTTATACTAATGAAATTTTTTTTAAATTTTCTAATTGATTTTGTTTGCAGTTCTTGTGTTGTACATCTTGTGGTTTTAAACAATTATATTTATAGGTAGGGATGGGCCGATTCCGATTCTCGATTCCAGGAATCGTCGATTCTAGGTGGTATCGAGGAATCGTCGATACTCGATTCTTCATTCATAAAAGTTTCGATTCCGATTCCTATTTTGTTAACTATTAAAATATGCGTGTGGAGTAATTTATTACCAAACAAAATTTATTATATTTGTGTGGAAAAATAATTAATTACCAACTATGTCTTATTTATGTATTAGTTGATTTGAATGAATTAAATGATTAAAGTAAACGAAAATATTATTATTTATGAAGCAACAGCAATCAAGATCGTAACCATTTCTAGTCGTTTGACATCGCTCGTCTCTCTCTCTCACTACAGTGGGTTCGATACTCTCTTTTGCTCTCTCTCCCCCACGTGTCTTACTGCCACTGATTTATAGATGTCAGAACAAAACACAAAAAAGTACAGTAAAAACTCGATTAACCGTCACCGTCGGAACCGTGGCCATGACGGTTGAGCGAATAGACGGATAACAGAAACACTGTATTATTCCTCCGAAACTTAACCTTAATAAATTATATTATAGACAGATATCACTCTCACGGTTGAAGGTTTTGTGTAGCCTATTACATTAAAACGGAACTTTTAAAAGGTTTTGCCATATGACCAAGATGTTAACTAAATTAATTATTAGAGAACTAGCATGTAAGCTAATATAACTTGAAAGAATCGAGAATCGAGTAAAGAATCGAGAATTGAAAGGAAAATTTTAGAATCGGAATCGGAATCGGAATCGAAAATTTTAGGAATCGGCCCATCCCTATTTATAGGTATCACTTGGAAACAGTCTTGTCCGTGACTTACAGCATTGAGCAATGCACTGGTCTAGTGCGAAACGCTTCTGCTGAAAAATAACCGTAAGTAGTGTTTTCTATGGCAAGTGATATCAATAAATTTAATGATTTCGTTTAAATTTGTCAGATATAAATGCGTAGAGCTAGATAGTAATCTATACCATATAATTTTATAAAGTTGGATTTATTTCCCTAAAGAAAACAACTTACACAGTAGATCGAGGATTTGAAGTATCTAAACCAGGGGTTTAAAACTGAGGGGGCGTAGAACGTTTTCAGGGGAGAACGTGGATCAGTGCACTGAAACTGCCTACAGATGAGGCGTGTGCATCTTCAATTAGGTGTACCAGAGGGTAGACTGATGTGACCTGTGCGTACTGAACTACGTCATGGTTTTGTAGAATGTTTAGACTTGATATACCATTATTACCGACTTCTGCTCTCCGCGTTAAAGTATAACATCTCTGGAGCATGAGAAGGAGTTCTTATTTATCATAGGCTTATAATCCTTTTCTTCTTTTTATTGTAATCTATAAATTTATCATTATATTTTTATCTCCGTTATGCATTTTTAACAATTTTTCAAGTTATATGTAATCCAAGGCCCAAATCTAGTCTATCGCTGTAGGAATGCAGCATTACCAGTTGTAGGCTTAAATATATTTTGTATTAAATAAATACTTATATCAAAAGTTAAACAGAGCAGGCCTATCTACTTTTTAGCTGGCCTAACCAGTTTCATACACAGATTGTAATTCTTAACCAAATATAAATGGGAGGGGATGCGATTTCATATCTGTGATGTAAAACGGGAAGCTTAAAGAATGAGATCTTCAGCTCTAAACAATAACAGTTTCTTTATTATCCGCATTAGAATGCTATTTATAGAAAGTAATTTGTTAAAAATCTGTAATTATGGGCCAGCCGACATGGCGAGCATTTACGCAAGGCAATATAAGAAAATCTGTAATTATGGGCCAGCAGACATGGCGAGCGTTTACACAAGGTAATATAAGGAAAATCTGAAACATGAAATAAAAGACAAAAACTGAAAAATTTAAAAGTTGCTTAATGTAATCCTCTTGAATTCATTGATTAAACTATGAGTAATTATTGCGTAACTAAGTGAATACTTTAGGGCTTACTTAAATAAAAGGTCAGCTTCGTAAATGATACGATAGTTTCGAAGCGCGTCAGCAAGCAAGTTCTAAATTATTCACTTAGTTGTGCAATAATTATTTATGGTCAAAAATATATATGGCCTACTACATAACTAAGTAGCCTATATTAGGTTTTTCTATCTCATCGCCCACTTACACACACGCTCATACAAACATATTCAGTTTGCAAAAAAATTATGATAAACTTTAAATATTATGCTATTTTAAAACAGTTCTTATTTAAACAAGAATTAATATATACAAATCTATTTAAATAATTTCCCTTCCTTATAATCCTACAAGTGGAGCTAGAGAACAAAAATTCAAATTGACCGAGGCCATTTGAAAATGCTTTTGAACCATTTTTAGATCACAGTAGTTACAATCTCGCATGTTTGCATCGTGCCATAGACTAATAATAACACTGTCTGCCGAAACCTTCTCATGAGCCTGCGTGCATGCGCACAACACCTCGGGCGTAGAACTTACTGCGCACGCTACGTAACCCCCGTTCCCTAATTGATATCGTCCAGTCACAAATTACAAGTCATTTCTGGAATTCTTTCGCTGAGCTTCTATTCAAAGAATTTTCTAATTTATTAGACACGACACCGCCCGCGGACGTAGCTTCGATTTTGAAATTACCCCGCGACATAATCACCGCACAAAATGCAGCAGTTCCGAACGTGCGATTAAATGCGTTATTATTTTGATTAAAACAATTTCACGGCATTTCAATCAAGGTTTTAATAAATCTCGTAAAAATTAAATAGGAATTACTATGAATAATGTATTTGTAATAAAATTTAAGTTAAGGAAAACAATTAAAATTATCTTCTTCATTTAAAAATGAAGTTCTCCAAAAATGAAACTAAACATGCTAAATATTTTTATTAGATCAAAAATATTTTTTTGTAAATGAAAAAAGCAGTTGAGTCACGAATTAAACATGAAATAAAGAAATCTGTTAATAAAATATGTATTTTAATCTTTTTTTTAACGAATATTTCACTGGTGATAGCAACGTCCAGAACATTTGTTGCTATCCCAGATGAAAGTTGCTGTAGCTGTTGCCATTTGCTTGTCCCAGATGCCAGTTGCTGTAGCTGTTGCCATTTGCTTGTCCCAGATGCCAGTTGCTGCAGCTGTTGCCATTTGCTTGTCCCAGATGCCAGTTGCTGTAGCTGTTGCCATTTGCTTGTTCCAGATGCCAGTTGCTGTAGCTGGTACCATTTGCTTGTCCCAGATGCCAGTTGCTGTAGCTGTTGCCATTTGCTTGTCCAAGATGCCAGTTGCTGTAGCTGGTGCCATTTGCTAGTCCCAGATGCCAGTTGCTGTAGCTGTTGCCATTTGCTTGTCCCAGATGCCAGTTGATGTAGCTGGTGCCATTTGCTTGTCCCAGATGCCAGTTGCTGTAGCTGTTACCATTTGCTTGTCCCAGATCCAGTTGCTGTAGCTGTTTTCATTTGCTTGTCCCAGATGCCAGTTGCTGCAGCTGTTGCCTTTTACTTGTCCCAGATGCCATTTGCTGTAGCTGTTGCCATTTGCTTGTCCCAGATGCCAGTTGCTGTAGCTGTTGCCATTTGCTTGTCCCAAATGCCAGTTGCTGTAGCTGGTGTCATTTGCTTGTCCCAGATGCCAGTTGCTGTAGCTGTTCCCATTTGCTTGTCCCAGATGCCAGTTGCTGTAGCTGGTGTCATTTTCTTGTCCCAGATGCTAGTTGCTGTAGCTGGTGTCATTTGCTTGTCCCAGATGCCAGTTGCTGTAGCTGGTGTCATTCGCTTGTCCCAGATGCCAGTTGCTGTAGCTGGTGTCATTTGCTTGTCCCAGATGCCAGTTGCTGTAGCTGGTGTCATTTGCTTGTCTCAGATGCCAGTTGCTGTACCTGTTGCCATTTGCTTATCCCAGATGCCAGTTGCTGTAGCTGGTGTCATTTGCTTGTCCCAGATGCCATTTCCTGTAGCTGTTGCCATTTACTTGTCCCAGATGCCAGTTGCTGTAGCTGTTGCCATTTGCTCGTCGCAGAGGCCAGATGCTGTAACTGTTGCCAGTTGCTGTAACTGTTGCCATTTGCTTGTCCCAGATGCCATTTGCTGTAGCTGTTGCCATTTGCTTGTCCCAGATGCCAGTTGCTGTAGTTGTTGCCATTTGCTTGTCCCAGATGCCAGTTGCTGTAGCTGTTGCCATTTGCTTATCCCAGATGCCAGTTGCTGTAGCTGGTGTCATTTGCTTGTCCCAGATGCCAGTTCCTGTAGCTGTTGCCATTTGCTTGTCCCAGATGCCAGATGCTGTAGCTATTGCCAGTTGCTTGTCCCAGATGCCAGTTGCTGTAGCTGTGTTCATTTGCTTGTCCCAGATGCCAGTTGCTGTAGCTGTTGCCATTTGCTTGTCCCAGATGCCAGTTGCTGTAGCTGTTGCCATTTGCTTGTCGCAGAGGCCAGATGCTGTAACTGTTGCCAGTTGCTGTAACTGTTGCCATTTGCTTGTCGCAAATGCTAGTTGCTTGTCCCCGATGCCAGTTGCTGTGACTGTTGACAGTTGCTTGTCCCAGATGCCAGTTGCTGTAGCTCTTTCCAGTTGTTTGTCACAGATGTCAGTTGCTGTAACGGTTTCCAGTTGCTTGTCCCAGATGCCAGTTACTGTAACTGTTACCAGCTGCTTGTCCCAGATGCCAGTTGGTATAACTGTTGACAGTAGCTTGTCCCAGATGCCAGTTACTGTAACTGTTACCAGTTGCTTGTCCCAGATTCCAGTTGGTATAACTGTTGACAGTTGCTTGTCCCAGATGCCAGTTACTGTAACTGTTACCAGTTGCTTGTCCCAGATGCCAGTTGCTGTGACTGTTGACAGTTGCTTGTCACAGGTGCCAGTTGCTGTAGCTCTTTCCAGTTGTTCGTCACAGATGTCAGTTGCTGTAACGGTTTCCAGTTGCTTGTCCCAGATGCCAGTTACTGTAACTGTTACCAGTTGCTTGTCCCAGATGCCAGTTGGTATAACTGTTGACAGTTGCTTGTCCCAGGGGAAGCAAATGAATCCTTTGTTTTTCTTAAAAGTAATGATATAAATTATCAAATATTAAAATGTTGATTTCCAAGTTTTAATTACATATTGTTCTTGTATGTTTTGAACTGGCGATAACACAGGGTGCAATTTGTAACATCTATAATGTTAATATAAAAGTATCTCAATAAGATGAACTCGGGAGTCTTAACAGCTGCGGCTGAATATAACTTATGAATTAATAGTTTTCTATTTTTTAATTAAAAAAATCATCTTTACCTATAGAAAGTCAATTGGGTTCGTTTATTGTTTTTATTGATCCTATTACACTGGATAAATCATGTCCTCCTTTAAAATATGATTTATTTTTCCGTTAAAAAATTCTATTCTTACTTCACACAGTCAAAATGTACCATCATCTTTTTAAACGGGGGAAATAAATATAGGTCACCATTGACTGGTAAGTAGCGTTGTGGAATAAAGATAAGATTAGAGCGGTAAGAAACTCCCTAATGGCTGGGAGGTATGGAAGGTAATAGCTTACCTTAAGTAGCCTTGATTTCTAGTGGGATTACAAAGCCGAGCAGTAAGGAACCAGAGAAAGCAACAAGGACTGACGTAGATAGACAAGGGTTCAGTTTCGTTCACGAAGGATTCAGGATTACAAATTTATACAAGTTGTAAGTTTATAAAAGGCGTTGAGCATATCTTAATACATCGGGTTGGGATTTGGGTGTTAAAATTACAAAAAAAATATATTTTAATATGGGGTTAGATATGGCTATTATAATACAGATTACTGTATACATTCCTTTAAATGCTAGTATCTTACCAGCGAACTTGTACTTTACATATTAGTATCATACCAACAACCTAGTCCTCTACATACTAGTATCATACCAACAATTTAGTATTATACATGCTAGTATCATACCAACAACCTAGTTCTCTACGTATTAGTATTAAACCAACAATCTAGTCCTCTACGTACTAGTATTATACCAACAACCTAGTCCTCTACATACTAGTATGATACCAACAATTTAGTATTATACATGCTAGTATCATACCAACAACCTAGTTCTCTACGTATTAGTATTATACCAACAACCTACTCCTCTACATACGTGTATGATACCAATAACCTATTACTATACATGCTAGTATCATACCAAAAACCTAGTCCCCTACGTACTAGTATCATATTAACAACCAAGTCTTCTACATACTAGTATGACACCAAAAACCTAGTTCTCTACGTATTAGTATTATACCAACAACCTAGTCCTCTACATACGTGTATGATACCAATAACCTATTACTATACATGCTAGTATCATACCAACAACATAGTCCCCTATGTACTAGTATCATATTAACAACCAAGTCCTCTACGTATTAGTATCATACCAACAATCTAGTCCTCTACATACTTGTATGATACCAACAATGTATTACTATACATGCTAGTATCATACCAAAAACCTAGTCCCCTACGTACTAGTATCATATTAACAACCAAGTCTTCTACATACTAGTATGACACCAAAAACCTAGTTCTCTACGTATTAGTATTATACCAACAACCTAGTCCTCTACATACGTGTATGATACCAATAACCTATTACTATACATGCTAGTATCATACCAACAACCTAGTCCCCTACGTACTAGTATCATATTAACAACCAAGTCCTCTACGTATTAGTATCATACCAACAACCTATTACTATACATGCTAGTATCATACCAACAACCTAGTTCTCTACGTATTAGTATCATACCAAAAACCTAGTCCTCTACGTATTAGTATCATACCAACAACCTAGTCCTCTACATACTAGTATGTTACCAACAATTTAGTATTTTATATGCTAGTATCATACCAACAACCTAGTTCTCTACGTATTAGTATCGTACCAACAACCTAGTCCTCTACGTATTAGTATTATACCAACAACCTAGTCCTCTCCATACTTGTATGATACCAACAATTTAGTATTATACATGCTAGTATCATACCAACAACCTAGTCCTCTACGTATTAGTATTATACCAACAACCTAGTAATCTACATACTTGTATGATACCAACAACCTATTACTATACATGCTAGTATCATACCAACAACCTAGTCCTCCAGGTATTAGTATCATACCAACAATCTAGTCCTCTACGTACTAGTATTATACCAACAATCTAGTCCTCTACGTATTAGTATCATACCACCAAGCTAGTCCCCTACGTACTAGTATCATATTAACAACCAAGTTTTCTACATACTAGTATGACACCAAAAACCTAGTTCTCTACGTATTAGTATTATACCAACAATCTAGTCCTCTACGTACTAGTAATATACCAACAACCTAGTCCTCTACATACTAGTATGATACCAACAATTTAGTATTATACATGCTAGTATCATACCAACAACCTAGTCCTCTACGTATTAGTATTATACCAACAACCTAGTAATCTACATACTTGTATGATACCAACAACCTATTACTATACATGCTAGTATCATACCAACAACCTAGTCCTCTACGTATTAGTATTATACCAACAACCTAGTCCTCTACATACTTGTATGATACCAACAACCTATTACTATAATTGCTAGTATCATACCAACAACCTAGTTCTCTACGTATTAGTATCATACCAACAACCTAGTCCTCTACGTATTAGTATTATACCAACAACCTAGTCCTCTACATACTAGTATGATACCAACAATTTAGTATTATACATGCTAGTATCATACCAACAACCTAGTTCTCTATGTATTAGTATCATACCAACAACCTAGTCCTCTACGTATTAATATTATACCAACAAACTAGTCCTCTACATACTTGTATGATACCAACAACCTATTACTATACATGCTAGTATCATACCAACAACCTAGTATTCTACGTATTAGTATCATACCAACAACCTAGTCCTCTACGTATTAGTATTATAACAACAACCTAGTCCTCTACATACTTGTATGATACCAACAATCTATTACTATACATGCTAGTATCATACCAACAACCTAGTTCTCTACGTATTAGTATCATACCAAAAACCTAGTCCTCTACGTATTAGTATCATACCAACAACCTAGTCCTCTACATACTAGTATGTTACCAACAATTTAGTATTTTATATGCTAGTATCATACCAACAACCTAGTTCTCTACGTATTAGTATCATACCAAAAACCTAGTCCTCTACGTATTAGTATCATACCAACAACCTAGTCCTCTACATACTAGTATGTTACCAACAATTTAGTATTTTATATGCTAGTATCATACCAACAACCTAGTTCTCTACGTATTAGTATCGTACCAACAACCTAGTCCTCTACGTATTAGTATTATACCAACAACCTAGTCCTCTCCATACTTGTATGATACCAAAAACCTATTACTATACATGCTAGTATCATACCAACAACCTAGTTCTCTACGTATTAGTATCATACCAAAAAAATAGTCCTCTACGTATTAGTATCATACCAACAATCTAGTCCTCTACGTACTAGTATTATACCAACAACCTAGTCCTCTACATACTAGTATGATACCACCAATTTAGTATTATACATGCTAGTACCATACCAACAACCTAGTCCTCTACGTATTAGTATTATACCAACAACCTAGTCCTCTACATACTTGTATGATACCAACAACCTATTACTAAACATGCTAGTATCATACCAACAACCTAGTCCCCTACGTACTAGTATCATATTAACAACCAAGTCTTCTACATACTAGTATGTTACCAATAACCTAGTACTTTAAATATTAGTATCATACCCATAGCATAGTCCTCTACATGCTAGTATCATACCAACAACCTAGTCCTCTAAGTATTAGTATCATACCAAAAACTTAGTGTTCTTCATATTAGTATTATACCAACAGCCTCTACCTGCTAGTATCATACCAACAACCTAGTCCCCTACGTACTAGTATCATATTAACAACCAAGTCTTCTACATACTAGTATGATAACAATAACCTAGTACTTTAAATATTAGTATCATACCCATTGCATAGTCCTCTACGTGCTAGTATCATACCAACAACCTAGTCCCCTACGTACTAGTATCATATTAACAACCAAGTCTTCTACATACTTGTATGATACCAACAACCTTTTACTATACATACTTGTATTGTACCAACAACCTAGTCCTCTACATGCTTGTATGATAACAACAACCTAGTACTATACATGCTAGGATCATACCAACAACCTAGTCCCCTACGTACTAGTATCATGTTAACAACCAAGTCTTCTACATTCTAGTATGATACCAATAACCTAGTACTTTAAATATTAGTATCATACCCATAGCATAGTCCTCTACATGCTAGTATCATACCAACAACCTAGTCCCCTACGTACTAGTATCATATTAACAACCAAGTCTTCTACATACTTGTATGATACCAACAACCTATTTCTATACATACTTGTATTGTACCAACAACCTAGTCCTCTACATACTTGTATGATACCAAAAACCTATTACTATACATGCTAGTATCATACCAACAACCTAGTCCCCTACGTACTAGTATCATATTAACAACCTAGTCCTCTACATGCTAGTATCATACAAACAACCTAGTCCTCTAAGTATTAGTATCATACCAAAAACTTAGTTTTCTTCATATTAGTATTATACCAACAGCCTCTACTTGCTAGTATCATACCAACAACCTAGTCCTCTACACGTTAGTCTGATACCAAAAATCTAGTCATCTACTTGCTAGTATCATACCAATAACCTAGTTCTGTACATACTAGTAATTTACGTATGTATGTAAGTCCTCTACATACTACAACTACGTACTCATGTTCAGGCAAAAATAGCTTTAAAGGGACCGAATTTCATGAGGGTATAATTTGGAAGGGGCACATATAGTAATGTATGGTAAAAATTTGATAGCCTATTGTTTCTGAAAATATTTTATTGTAATTTATCCTAATAATAAAGTGTTCGTGTATTATTCAGAGCGAAATATGTTTTTGCAACGTGTTGGGAGTTAAAGGCAGTGGGTTCCTAAGCGTAATGTAGGGAAGCACACCAACAGTTGTAATTGGGAACTCACGTCTGGTCCTTTGTTAACTCACAAACGTTTTAGTAAGTGTCCGCCTACAGGAGTGAAAGGAGTTGCGTACAGATTATAAGCAGTTAAGTGATAGAAATGTCCGTGTTTAGCCTTAAAGAGTTTGGTATAGGCTATAAATATAAATAAAGATAATGTAATACAACAAACTCGTGTGTGTTTAATTCAAGAAATAACAAATGTAGAAAAAAAGCAAAACACAATATACGAAATCTCTGACATATAAAAACAATATATCAAAATATTACGAAAAGTATGAAACGTCATGTATTCGTTCATTATTAATCGTAATTGATTGACTGTGATATTAAATTACATATTTAAAATTGTAAAATATCAATTTATGAATCCCATCTTTATAATGTTATTCTATAATAAACAAAGTTTCAGATTAAAATTTTAAAAATGTGTGTAAAATATTTTTTGTCAAACACTAAAATGTTCGGTATGCAGGCCTATGTTGATATTAAAAACAGGCTTACAGGTAGCCCTGTAAGATAAAATTTACATGTATAAAAATACATTTTTTCTGATTTTTATGTTGAACGTCTTTACTTAATATTCTCCATCTATTTAAATTGAATAATAGGCTTGGTATTTATTATAGAGATTACTAGCAAACACGATAAAATGTGGTTAAGTTACCTTGTTTTAAAGTGGCGTAAGACTACCTATGCAACTAACTTGATTCATTTTTAATATTATTTTAAAATAAAAAAGTTGTAGGCCAATCTGTGGTATGGCGTTTTACGCAGACACACATAAACAAACGCTCGAGCACGCTTACACACGCACTCTTGCACACGCGCACTCACAAGCGCGCGTGCACTTTATAAAAGACAAAACCACAAACTAACAATTCACATTGTTTCACCGAGACTAAAACACTTCACCCACCCTATAAAGCAACCCTTCGCCAACATGCTATCAACCAACACACGCCAATTCACCCCCAATTTGGAAGCAATTCTGTCTAGACAGTCATCGCTTCCAGGTAATTTAGAATTTTAGGATACGCGAAAATAGTCTTCGATACCCGATGGGCTGTAATAGTTCGGACCCTTAAATGACACAGTCGAGAGGGTAATTGACTCTCAATCGGGGCCAAATTATGGGGTGCGAAATTTACTTTCTATCAATAAAACAAGGGGTTGTTTTAAGAAATTATATAACATTAAAGTAAGTAATAGTGTTGAGCTGATGTTAAAAAAAAACTTGTAATTTTATCGGAGAACTAAGGTGCGTGCTCAGGGCAAATTATTTAGACACTTCTTCAAAAAAACAATATTTTGTAATCTTATTTAAGCTTACGGATTTGAAAAACATTAAGCAAACACTCACGTTGGTAGTTTTGCCGGTGCTTAAAAAATGTCAGTAAAACATTGATAATCTCAGTAAATAGTGATTTTAAATTTGAAAATGATTCTAATTTTACCATTCAGTAAAATAATAGAATTTAATTTTTAAAGTTGAATTTAGTGCAATCTGGTGACAGAATTATAATCAACCTTTCAGTTATTAAACCTAAAAGCAAATCGAGATATTCACTCTAGGGAAAAAATCCACTTTATATTGGCTTCTTACCATGAACAAGTAAGGTTTTGGGTGTCGAACCCTAAATAATTTAAGTTTAAACCCTAAATGTTTACGTTAAACATATAAAGACAAAATTATTTAAATCATGGCTGAACTTCAGATTCAGCAGGCTAATGGTGTAAAGCTACAGCTTTTATAAAGCGATATTAAATGCAATTTAACCAGGAATGAGTTTGTTTAAGCTTCAAATTCTGGGTTCGATTCTGAGTAGCGCCAAAAAATGTTTGTGTTTTTCGTCTACCTTCAGATCTCCTAAGCCTCTATAAGAGTTGGTAGGGCCTAAAGTAAAAAATGGCCTGTTGAAGCATAACGCTGTGCAAAATACCTTCTTTGAATAGCTTAAGCCGCTGTTACACGAAGCTAATAGCAAACAGCTACAACAGGTAGAAAACCTCCATCGTGCGACTGTTCTTCCTGTGGATAGAAACACTGGCATGGGCTGGTATCCGCTGGAGGGTTTAAACGGTTTAATATAGCTAACGCTTGAAGGGTCACTACCAAGGTCACGTGACCGCTAGATGTCTCTAGCGCTATTCCAGCCCCGTCTGCCTTTTGACATCTTCATTAAAAGTGATTCGGACAGGAAGGTTGATATTGTGTTTTGAGACGCTCGAAATAGGTAATGGAGTGTCTTTAAACTGCCACCAGTTGACAAGGATATTATAGTATTTTTCTAGTTTAGTTTTACTAGGTTTTGCTTAAAACAAATAAAAGACACACACAAGACTCGCAAATTAATCATTTACTTACTCAAACGCGTTTCAATGATAAATTTATCATTATCAGGGAGTGTTGCTACTACAAACTCTAACTTACAACTCACTTAACTTGTAAGTTAGAGTTTATAGTAGCAACACTCACTGATGATGATGACTTTATCATTGAAACGCGTTTGAGTAAATAAATGATTAATTTGTGAGTCATGTGTATGTCTTTTATTTTTTTAAATATAACCACACAAGCAAAGCTCAAAGAATAGCTGTTAAACGTATTGCTTGCCTGATGTTGGTCCTTTGTCTGTATTAGCGATGTTACCATTTCATGGCGGTCGTTAAATTTTAATTCTGACAACCTCAGCATATTCAGATATGAATTTGTTTCTTATGTTACAAGCTTGCAAATAAGACGTGATGATGCTTTCAACGTATCGCTTCGTTCGATCCATCCCCTCACTCATTTCCTTCTGCTCAACAATTCTAAACATGCTTCTTGCTCTCCCATTCTGGTTATACGTAACCAGATATTACGTCTAATGGTAACATACGACATTATTAAGTATAGCCAAAGTACCAATCACAATTGCAGACTGGAGCTATACTTTGATTTAAAGTAGAATATGAATGGGTATGTGGCAGGGTAGGGATGCGATGATGTCAGTTCGAACGCTGTGACAGTCAACTCGACACTGCCAGCGACTAAAATTGCAGGACGAAGCAAGCTACACCACTAATATATCACTCCACCACAGTTACTATGTCACTGAGTGACGAACG
The DNA here is from genome assembly GCA_036971475.1 of Prosapia bicincta. Lineage (NCBI taxonomy): Eukaryota > Metazoa > Arthropoda > Insecta > Hemiptera > Cercopidae > Prosapia > Prosapia bicincta. Next base: position 29,214,519 of record JBAIZL010000003.1, read on the forward strand.
GAAATTTAACGTCGAATTGGCAACAACATTCACCCATGGAGCAAGATGTGAATTTCCTATTAGCTCAGATGGCTGTAATTCCCATTCCTTCAGGTCGATTTCACCTACGCAGAATCCTATTCTATTTTAAATCAAACTATAGTTGACCAGCTATCGTTGCTGCATCTCTAGAGCTAGCTGCTAGAACAACCGTCACATGACAGGGGCTTTAGAGCCCAAGGAAGGTAGCTCTACCCCACCTAAGAAAACTGAATGGTTTAAAAGTCATCGTTATTGTTATACAATTTTAAAGAAAAAGTGACAGTCTGTGAACAGTTTCAGTTGTATATCGAGATAGCCTCTTAGCCATTGCATTAGTATTATATTGTATAATGTTGTGAAAAAAATAGACAGATTCCTATGTTTTATTGTTAGAAAAGAAGATGAATCATTGAAACAAATGTAATGAGGATCGGAAATAAAATGGCGTATGCTGAATTATCAGGGACTATCCGTAGGGGACGTTCAAATGAGGAATGAAAATCGAACAATGCAAAAAGTAATAAAGTTGAGGAAAATAACTAATTTACGGAATGTAAATAGCATTTCTGCAAAAGAAAGTATCTAATATTATATGGAATTAAATTAAATACATCACAAGCTGAGAAAAAGTGAGAGAAAACGGAAAACCGAAAGAAGGTAGAAGGGAGGTAGGCAGAAGTTAGATATGAATAGACGGACGGTATAAGGGAGTTACATGTGAGCAGGCGCGAGATAGATGTGAATAGACAGGAAGTAGGAGGAAGCTAGATGTGAACAGACAGGAGTTAGATGAAAGACAGTCGAAAGGTAGATGGAAGGAAGGTCTGAGACAAGTTTGAGAAAGTTGAGATTACGTATGAGGCTATGCTTGGGTAAATAACAGAACAAATTAAAAAAGAGAACCACATTTAGGTAATCATGGTCCAAAGATAAGGACAGAAGAAATTAGATTATGATCTTCTCTACTTCCCTATAAAATTAACAGTGCCTGGAAGAAATAAAAAGCTACTAAGTAAACCAGACAAATTTGGTATCAGATTCCAGAAGAAAAGTTTCGTCCAGTTGGTTTGACATGATGTGTTCCATAAAATGTTACTATAAAGAGCCCTGGAAGTGGTTAAAGGGGAAAGGCGTAACTCAGGCTCACTGGCGTGAGAAATGAATAATTGTGAAATTCGTAGTCTACGTTCTGTACAAATTATTTTATGCCTAGAAATAAAATCATTCTGAGAGTAAAAATCATTTCAAAGGAAAACGTTTTACATTTTTGTTAAACTATTTCACTAAAACTCAAAATTTTCAAAGCCTATTTTATAAATTAAGATGACGTTTTTAGATATGTAGCACAAGTTATAGTTATAAAGACCTCATCCTAAGGATTAATGAAATAATTTAAGCGTGACAAGATACGTTTTGGATCAGAGATTCTCTGAAGACGAGATAAATATATTTCTACGAAAGGCTGTAATTTCCTTCGAGCGTTTGTTATACTCATTGATAAATTTCCTGGCACAAATCCTCTCCCGCCCTTTACAGGTTCGGCTGTCTTCGCCGGAAGATCGCCCAAGACAACGTTTGTAAAGAATTCCCTATTGGAATACCTTATCAATATAAATAATAGGAAATCAGTGTAGATAAGGGCGTAAAAGTTCGGTAGCTTCGACCTTATCAGATATGACGTATAATTACATTATTAACCGGCCCCGGCCGTCTCAGATATTTAGTGAAGCATTGTCAGATAAAAAAGGGAAAAACAAAAAGCAGAAGGACAATTAAGTGCCGAAGACGAGAGAAGATCGAAGGCAGTTAAACAAAAAATGATTTGGCCACGAGCAACGGCCGCAGATAAGATCAGTGTACGGGGAATTATAAGGCCTATTTTTTACATCGTATTTTCCACTGAATCAAACCGAAGTACGAAGAGGGGGGGACGAGGCCTCTAATGCAATGATTACACGGTGTTTTGTTCGACTTTCCAGAGTCCGGGTTACACTATACTTCTAGACGACAAGTGATGGGAATTATTATAATTATATTTAATGTTATGCTATTATACAGTCTACACATGGTTATCTCAATGATGATGGTTATGTTCTGAAACTAGTCACTGGGTAGCGTGTTTTTTTAATGCTCCATAATTACGATTATTTACTTAGGCGTAGATTGAGATGTGCTAAAAGCAAGAATGTGTTGATTGGTTTAAAAAAACAGATTTTTAATCTATGGAAACTCTCCGTTTTCTATAACGTGGAAAATGTGCAACTTTATAACATATAAATAATAAATTTAGCTATTGGAGGGAGTTCTAAGCTGTAAGAGAATTTTCCCAGAACCTTTTCCAAGTAAATTTCCCATAAAAAAAACAATAGAGTTTATTTTATATTTTAATTATATATTTCTTTAAATACGTTTAATTTAATATGTTTCCAACACTTATAAACATTAAATTAACTATTTTTCAGCTATATTATTTGTTAAATATTTCTATCAAGAAAAGTGAATTTAATTCTTATTTAGGACTCGTGAAAAATAATTAATCTGGATTTAATTTGTAAAATTTAACAAAATCAAGAATTTAACACTATAAATAATTGTTTAAGCAGTTCATTAAACTCGAACAATTAGTAAAAATTAAATTAGATATTTAAAAAATTTTATTGTGTATTGTTTTGTAATTAAATTTACTTAAAACGTGAAGGTTTTAATTAAGTCGGCGCTAATGTCTAACTCTAACTTTTCAAGAATACTCAGTAATTTTAAGCGACAGTTTTTTTTTTGAGACCATTATTAAAATATAGCCTATGGTAATCTATTCATCTTATAAGGAAATATTTGAATAAAATCAATGTTACAAAATATTGAAAGAGTCCGTGATAGTGTAAAATATAAGTTAGTAGTTATTTAAAATTTATTATAAATGATTGTTTTGCAAATGTTAATATTTTTTGCAGTAGATGAGGCAATAAACCAAATAGTTTTAAAAAAAATATACTTTTTAAACAGTTTTCAATATATGTTAAAGAAGTTTTTTAAGGAATGTTCAACTTATTCCCTGAGAACACTCGAGATAATGTACAGAGACAACTAAGTTCACGTGATATAAAAATTAAAATTTTACAAATTATTTTGTTGCTAACTATAGGAATATTATTTATTTATATCCTTTATTTATCAACGAGAACTATTGTATACTCCATGTATCCCTATTAGAGAAGTGTTGTAGGAATATTTTATGTGTCGATATTGAAGACTCATTGAATGCTCTATTTGCTCTATTTATCAACATCAGAGAATAATTCTAAAAAACTATGTAGATATTACAGAATTATTGTATACACTATGTATCGAAATTAAAGAAGTTTTATTATACTCTATATACGACATTACTATGTATCTATATTAGAGTATTACCGTATGCTCTATGTACCTATATTAGAGTATTACCGTATGCTCTATGTACCTATATTAGAGTATTACCGTATGCTCTATGTTTCAATATCAGAGTATTATCGTATGCTCTATGTATCAATATTAGAGTATTACCGTATGCTCTATGTAACTATATTAGAGTATTACCGTATGCTCTATGTACCTATATTAGAGTATTACCGTATACTCTATGTTTCAATATTGGAGTATTATCGTATGCTCTATGTATCAATATCACAGTATTATCGTATGCTCTTTGTACCTATATTAGAGTATTACCGTATGCTCCATGTACTTATATTAGAGTATTACCGTATGCTCTATGTACCTATATTACAGTATTATCGTATGCTCTATGTATCTATATTAGAGTATTACCGTATGCTCTATGTTTCAATATCAGAGTATTATCGTATGCTCTATTTATCAATATTAGAGTATTGCCGTATGCTCTATGTACCTATATTAGAGTATTACCGTATGCTGTATGTACCTATATTAGAGTATTACCGTATGCTCTATGTATCTATATTAGAGTATTATCGTATGCTCTATGTATCTATATTAGAGTATTACCGTATGCTCTATGTATCTATATTAGAGTATTATCGTATGCTCTATTTATCAATATTAGAGTATTACCGTATGCTCTATGTTTCAATATCAGAGTATTATCGTATGCTCTATGTATCTATATTAGAGTATTACCGTATGCTCTATGTTTCAATATCAGAGTATTATCGTATGCTCTATGTATCAATATTAGAGTATTACCGTATGCTATATGTACCTATATTAAAGTATTACCGTATGCTCTATGTACCTATATTAGAGTATTACCGTATGCTCTATGTACCTATATTAGAGTATTACCGTATGCTCTATGTACCTATATTAGAGTATTACCGTATGCTCTATGTACCTATACTATAGTATTACCGTATGCTCTATGTTTCAATATCAGAGTATTATCGTATGTTCTATGTATCTATATTAGAGTATTATCGTATGCTCTATGTATCTATATTAGAGTATTACCGTATGCTCTATGTATCTATATTAGAGTATTATCGTATGCTCTATTTATCAATATTAGAGTATTACCGTATGCTCTATGTACCTATATTAGAGTATTACCGTATGCTCTATGTACCTATATTAGAGTATTACCGTATGCTCTATGTATCTATATTAGAGTATTATCGTATGCTCTATGTATCTATATTAGAGTATTACCGTATGCTCTATGTATCTATATTAGAGTATTACCGTATGCTCTATGTTTCAATATCAGAGTATTATCGTATGCTCTATGTATCAATATTAGAGTATTACCGTATGCTCTATGTACCTATATTAGAGTATTACCGTATGCTCTATGTACCTATATTAGAGTATTACCGTATGCTCTATGTATCTATATTAGAGTATTATCGTATGCTCTATGTATCTATATTAGAGTATTACCGTATGTTCTATGTACCTATATTAGAGTATTACCGTATGCTCTATGTACCTATATTAGAGTATTACCGTATGCTATGTATCTATATTAGAGTATTATCGTATGCTCTATGTATCTATATTAGAGTATTACCGTATGCTCTATGTATCTATATTAGAGTATTACCGTATGCTCTATGTATCAATATTAGAGTATTACCGTATGCTCTATGTACCTATATTAGAGTATTACCGTATGCTCTATGTACCTATATTAGAGTATTACCGTATGCTCTATGTATCTATATTAGAGTATTATCGTATGCTCTATGTATCTATATTAGAGTATTATCGTATGCTCTATGTATCAATATTAGAGTATTACCGTATGCTCTATGTATCTATATTAGAGTATTATCGTATGCTCTATGTATCTATATTAGAGTATTACCGTATGCTCTATGTACCTATATTAGAGTATTATCGTATGCTCTATGTATCAATATTAGAGTATTACCGTATGCTCTATGTACCTATATTAGAGTATTACCGTATGCTCTATGTACCTATATTAGAGTATTACCGTATGCTCTATGTATCTATATTAGAGTATTATCGTATGCTCTAGGTATCTATATTAGAGTATTACCGTATGCTCTATGTATCTATATTAGAGTATTACCGTATGCTCTATGTTTCAATATCAGAGTATTATCGTATGCTCTATGTATCAATATTAGAGTATTACCGTATGCTCTATGTACCCATATTAGAGTATTACCGTATGCTCTATGTACCTATATTAGAGTATTACCGTATGCTCTATGTACCTATATTAGAGTATTACCGTATGCTCTATGTACCTATATTAGAGTATTACCGTATGCTCTATGTACCTATACTATAGTATTACCGTATGCTCTATGTTTCAATATCAGAGTATTATCGTATGTTCTATGTATCTATATTAGAGTATTATCGTATGCTCTATGTATCTATATTAGAGTATTACCGTATGCTCTATGTATCTATATTAGAGTATTATCGTATGCTCTATTTATCAATATTAGAGTATTACCGTATGCTCTATGTACCTATATTAGAGTATTACCGTATGCTCTATGTACCTATATTAGAGTATTACCGTATGCTCTATGTATCTATATTAGAGTATTATCGTATGCTCTATGTATCTATATTAGAGTATTACCGTATGCTCTATGTATCTATATTAGAGTATTACCGTATGCTCTATGTTTCAATATCAGAGTATTATCGTATGCTCTATGTATCAATATTAGAGTATTACCGTATGCTCTATGTACCTATATTAGAGTATTACCGTATGCTCTATGTACCTATATTAGAGTATTACCGTATGCTCTATGTATCTATATTAGAGTATTATCGTATGCTCTATGTATCTATATTAGAGTATTACCGTATGTTCTATGTACCTATATTAGAGTATTACCGTATGCTCTATGTACCTATATTAGAGTATTACCGTATGCTATGTATCTATATTAGAGTATTATCGTATGCTCTATGTATCTATATTAGAGTATTACCGTATGCTCTATGTATCTATATTAGAGTATTACCGTATGCTCTATGTATCAATATTAGAGTATTACCGTATGCTCTATGTACCTATATTAGAGTATTACCGTATGCTCTATGTACCTATATTAGAGTATTACCGTATGCTCTATGTATCTATATTAGAGTATTATCGTATGCTCTATGTATCTATATTAGAGTATTATCGTATGCTCTATGTATCAATATTAGAGTATTACCGTATGCTCTATGTATCTATATTAGAGTATTATCGTATGCTCTATGTATCTATATTAGAGTATTACCGTATGCTCTATGTACCTATATTAGAGTATTATCGTATGCTCTATGTATCAATATTAGAGTATTACCGTATGCTCTATGTACCTATATTAGAGTATTACCGTATGCTCTATGTACCTATATTAGAGTATTACCGTATGCTCTATGTATCTATATTAGAGTATTATCGTATGCTCTAGGTATCTATATTAGAGTATTACCGTATGCTCTATGTATCTATATTAGAGTATTACCGTATGCTCTATGTTTCAATATCAGAGTATTATCGTATGCTCTATGTATCAATATTAGAGTATTACCGTATGCTCTATGTACCCATATTAGAGTATTACCGTATGCTCTATGTACCTATATTAGAGTATTACCGTATGCTCTATGTACCTATATTAGAGTATTACCGTATGCTCTATGTACCTATATTAGAGCATTACCGTATGCTCTATGTATCTATATTAGAGTATTACCGTATGCTCTATGTTTCAATATCAGAGTATTATCGTATGCTCTGTGTATCAATATTAGAGTAATACCGTATGCTCTATGTACCTAAATTAGAATATTACCGTATGCTCTATGTACCTATATTAGAGTATTATCGTATGCTCTATGTACCTATATTAGAGTATTATCGTATGCTCTATGTACCTATATTAGAGTATTACCGTATGCTCTATGTACCTATATTAGAGTATTACCGTATGCTCTATGTACCTATATTAGAGTATTACCGTATGCTCTATGTACCTATATTAGAGTATTATAGTATGTTCTATGTATCAATATAAGAGTATTACCCTATGCTCTATGTACCTATATTAGAGTATTACCGTATGCTCTATGTACCTATATTAGAGTATTACCGTATACTCTATGTACCTATATTAGAGTATTACCGTATACTCTATGTACCTATATTAGAGTATTACCGTATGCTCTATGTACCTATATTAGAGTATTACCGTATGCTCTATGTACCTATATTAGAGTATTATCGTATGTTCTATGTATCAATATAAGAGTATTACTCTATGCTCTATGTACCTATATTAGAGTATTACCGTATGCTCTATGTACCTATATTAGAGTATTACCGTATACTCTATGTACCTATATTAGAGTATTACCGTATACTCTATGTACCTATATTAGAGTATTATCGTATGTTCTATGTATCAATATTAGAGTATTTTCGTTTGCTCTATGTATCAATATTAGAGAAGTGATATATTCTATGTATGGACATTAGATTCTCTGATTATGTACACAAGCTACTTTTTTACATCTGGGTAAGTTACAGATCAAATAATTGTTTTTGAGATAGAGCTGAGTGATCTAGTAGGTAGACCATCTATTACTGAGTTCTACCTCCAACAGCGCCAAAAAACTTTAATGGAAATTTAGCCCTTAGTTTCATTTAAGCTATCCAACGAGCACCAAGAATACTTTTTAAACTGAAACAAAATTCAGGAAAAACCTGGAACTTAAACCACTTTAGCCGTTAAAAGTTACGATAAAATTATTCAAAAATTACATTTCGATGTATTAAAAAGTTTTTCTTCAGAAAATATTATATAATAACAGTGCATATTTTTTGAATGTATAAAACTGGTCGTATCAACTTCTATGCAACACAAGTTCTTCGACAACATGCTGCAGCACCTAGAGTTGTATTAGATGCTTAAATTATTCCTGCCAAAGGTTAAAACTTACCCATCAAGAATAATTGTAAGTTATAGGTTTTTCTAATCAGAATCTCTAAAGTAGCACACACTAAACCTCTCTGTGCATGTCCAGCTGTAAGCTAGCTGCTAGGTGTCGAGTTTTTAAATTTAAATGTTTTCTTAATGATATAGATAAATTAATAAATTCCACCCGATATCTGTTTTGTTTCTGGTGAATCGATACAAAGCTGAGCAGAATAATATTTGCCACAAATTATTTTCCATTAACTCGTTCTACATAGAATTTATTTCTGAACTAATATTTCGAACACTTTAGCGGACTGAAGTAGCCTTAATTTAATTAAGAACGCATGGAACAAAGTACAGTAGAGTCTCGATAATTCGAGGAGATGGAACCGAAACCCCTCGGATTACCGAAAACTCTGATTACACGGAAATACGTTCCTGTGCATTACATAAAATAGGGTTTTAAATGAACCCTAATACTATAATTAAGAAGGCACAAAATACGTTTTTAGATCTCTCTTGATCACAATACTTTCATAAGCTAATGTTGCTTTAGAATACATTGTTCATCACGGTTCCTAGATATATTGGAAAAACTTATAAAGTGTCTTCTGCGTCTGCTTATCAGATGGTTTTCAAGCTGCGGTGCCGCCTAGACGTTTTAGCTCAAGCACTGTTGGCTTGGTGTCTGTTTCAGCTCATCGTATTTTCCGATGAAGGCGGCCATTCCTTCACAGTGACGTGTTCCCTTCTTGTACTATCTCGGTCGGACCTTCATCTTTATTCTCGTCATCACTGCCTTCAGTAGTTTCTTGTAGCATTTCAATAGTCGTAACATGTGTTATTGTTACTTACTTACGTTCGTCCTTACTCATCCATTGACGTACGTCCGTATCATCGACGTTTTCACAACCTGGATATTTCTTGATAAGAAATATCAAATGTCTTACTTCTTGTGGATCAATGACACACTCAACAGTTTTATTATGACTCAGGACCTTTTTCCTCGACTTACCTAATATTTCTTCTTTTATTTCGTTCCATGATTCGGCTATGCAGTAGGTGCACAACTTCCTTAAGCATAAATTTTTTTAGAAAGCCTACAATGCTTTCTTCCCCTTCAGTCGCATCCAAAAGAGATAGAAAAGTTAACGTCTTTATTTTTCTCATACGTTACAAGTAGGAATGAGCATAGAATAGCGCGCCCACCCCTAAACTCGGCCGCTACGTAACCTAGGACTATAGGGGTAGTTTTGGATGATGCTCAAGGTCATCCCGGCCCTGACCCTAGACCAAGGGGTGGTTTCGACCACGTTCAGGGGGGTAGGGGGTAGTTTTTCGAAAAAAAAAAAAAAATCGGCCGCTACGTAACCTAGGACTATAGGGGTAGTTTCGGATGATGCGGGCGGACGTCGCGACCCCGATCCAAGCCATAGGGGTGGTTTTGACCACGTCCAGAGGGGTGGGGGTAGTTTTTCGAAAAAAAAATAAATTCCAGCCAACTAACATAAGCTAGCCAAAATGGATCAAACCTAACCCAACCTACGTGTTGGGGGTGACCTCGGCCACGTTCACGACCATACCCGGGGGATGCTCCGGGGGTGGAGTGGGGGTGGGGGGTAGTTTTCGAAAAAAATTTGGAAATTCGTGTCTTGACTGATAGGGTGAGTCTAGAGTGCAATATCGCAACGGTAGGGGTAGTTTTACCTAGGGGTAGTTTTTACAAAAAATACGAAATTGCCGAAAATCGATCGGTTGGATCAACAGACAGTACGGGATACGTGTAAAGGCCCTTTGGGACCGTTGCGGGAGCTGTTTCACCAGGGGTAGTATTTACAAAAAATATGAAATTGCCGAAAATCGACTGGTTGGATCAAACGACCGTATATGGTATGGTTAAAGTCTATTATGGACCGTTGTGGGGGTGGGGTCACCTGTTTTTAGAATGCCAAAAATAATCGGGGTCCTAGGTAAAATCCACCCGGGCTTTAGTTAAAGCCGCCAAGGTAGAGCCAATATGGAGCACGCACTCGGTTAAAGCCAACCCGAGCCTAGCCACCCAGCAGCTAGGCGTTAGGTAAAGCTAACACGGAGCTAGCCCTCGGGTACGGACACCCCTCAAGGCCGACCCCTAGGTAAAGTAACCCTGGAATAGCTCCGGTGGTGGGGGTAACTTTTGGAAAGATTTAACGGTTATCTGATGACGTATCAGCGCTTGAGCGAGTCTAGGCAAGTAGTAGGCATACCCTAACTAGAGTGGTCTACCCTAAATAAATTGGCTGATACAGGGCAAGGGGCAAACCCGCAGAGTTAACACACTATCTTGGAGGTAGACCCACCCAAACCTCAGGCATAGCATCCCTGCAGCGGGGATTTAGCCAACCCAAGGCAGGCCCTTGAGTAAAGCCCCCTGAAGAAAAGGCTTAAGGTAAAGCTACCTTGGAGCCTGGTCTTAAGTAAAGCCTCTTTGGAGGTAGACTTTAAGTAAAGCTACCCAAGAGTCTGGCCAGGATGGTTGCTATATCAATTACAACCTATCGACCAAGACAAACACCTCCACCAAGTCCTAGGTAAGGCCATCCAGGTGTCAGACCATAGGTAAAGTAACCGAGGAGTCGGGCCTGAGGGAAAGCCAGCCAGGCCCTAGGTAAAGCTACCATTGAGGCAGACCATCGGTAAAGTAACCGCGGGGTCGTGCTCGAGGTAAAGCCACCCAGGACATAGGAATAGTCTATACGGAGCATGGCCTCAGGTAAAAGCCATCCCGAAGACTGCCCATAGGTAAAGTAACCCTGGAATCTTACATTAAGTGAGGGTGGTTATCAAATGAAATTACCAAAAATGATCGGCTAGATCAAACGACCAACGTTCCAATTAAACACTAATTTTAACCGACCAACCGAGTGCAAATAGTCAACAAGTTGAATCGACCAATCACATTGCAGGGGCCCGGTGGGCTTACGCAAACGGTCGCAGTAAGACGTGAAAGCCCATATACCATGTTAAACCAATATATATGATAGTCCACATAATGTGTTAAACAAATATGCAGGCCTAGATACATACTATGCTAGGCCGACATACAAGGGCCTACCATGTCTGTAAACCACAGGCCAAACCCCGTATGACCTGAGCTATTTTCACCTCTTCTATCAGGTGGATCCTGGCAACCGTATAATATGGGAGGTACTATAGGGTACATCTACCAATGCATAACCTATCAAGCCCACGTAAAGATTTATGACGTATCGACGCTCGAGCGACTCAGGTATTAGACCCACCCTAACTAGAGGGGCAAAGGGTTATGATTGTTAAACTCAAAATTTGTCTATGCTACAAAATAATAAACAAAGCAACAAAGCCCCGTCGTTTCAGGAAATACGCTTGACCGTGTGCTAGACATGTACAGACTTGCAGAGATAACGCATTATCTAAAAACCGCAACGGCAGCCGGTGACCGCTATAGCAGGCATAAAAACCCGCACGGCTGTGTCGTTGTGAATCTAGGCTCGTGTCTATGTTTTGATTAATGTATCAATTTACTGTGTACTGTCGTCATACCAAGGCCTACATATATATAATCAGAAATCAGTGTAAATAATCAAATAGCCTCAATGGACATCTCCTATAGCTGTAAATGTATCTAGATATAAAGGTATATATGGAGAAACACTAATAATGAGGCCTATCACAAAACGAGAATAAATATATGTTATAAAACGATGCTAAGCCATCATGCATGCTATCATACATAGGCTTGTTAAGCCTACATACATGACAGTCCACATAATGTGTTAAACAAACATGCGTGTAAACCTGCATACTATGCCAAGCCGACTTACATGGGCCTACTATGTCGGTAAACCGCTGGCCAAGGCCTATATGATCTGAGCTAGTTTCACCTCGTCTATCAGGTAGAACCTGGCAACCGTATAATATGGGAAGTACTATAAGGTATAGCTAACAATGCATAACCTAATACGCCCATGACGGTCAACAAATATTACAATATAATTTAAAAAAGTTACTCAACCTCTATACACACAATGCTAACCAATATAGGCATATATACTATGTCAAACCAGCATGCAATATACTCTAAATAGCCATATATATACGCTGTTAAACCAATATGCAGGTTAACCTATATACATCCTGTATTAGGCAAATATCCCCGGTACCCACATAGACCTATGTTAAGCCAGGATGAATGATAGCTTATGTAGTGTGTTAAACAAATATGCATGTAAACCTACATAAATAATATGCTAAGCCTGTGCTAAACAGATATGCGTGTAAACCCACATAAATACTATGCTAACCAACATGGATGCTATCCTACATAGGCTTATATACTATGTTAGGCCTGCATACGTAATTACCCCATATAGTGTGTTAAATAAATATGCGTGTAAACCAAATAAATACTATGCTAAGCCAACATGCGTGCTATCATACACAGGCGTATATACTATGTTAGGCCTGCATACGTAATCACCCTATATAGCGTGTTAAATAAATATGCGTGTAAACCAAATAAATACTATGCTAAGCCAACATGCGTGCTATCATACTATGTTAGGCCTACATAATGTGTTAAACATATATGTGTGTAAGCTTGCATAGATATTATGCTAAGAAGACACGGGCCTACAAAGTATAACACATTATATCCGGTGCATAGTTTAGCTAAACGGCTATCACACACTATCCTACAAGCTGCCCACAAAGTACCTGATACATAGCCTGGCTAATCATTAACACATAGTAGGCCCCAACACATAATATCTGGTGCATAGCCTCGCTAAATAAGCATAAACTCCCCAAAATTGGCTTATCAATTATGTATGGTCTAGATATAGTCACACATGTCATTTCAAAAGTCAGCTGGAAAGAAACACTAGCCTGGCTAATCATTATCACATAGTAGGCCCCAACACATAATCTCCAATGCATAGCCAGGCTAATGTTCATCATGTAGTACCCAATGCATAGCTTGAGTATGGTTTAACAAACAGTATCCAAAGCATAGCCTGACCAAGGGATATCACAAAGTATCCGTTGAGTAGGCTGATTACAAACCAAATAGTACCTGTTGCATAGCCAGGCTAATGCGTATCACATAGTACCCGATGCATAGTCTGACTAGGGCTAGCACATAGTATCCGAGGTATAGATTGACTAATGGTTAACACATGGTATCCAAAGCATAGCTAGGCTAGTGAATAACTAGTGGTTAGTTTGACTATGGTTAACACACACACAGTATCCGATGCGTAGCTTAGCTAATGGATAACACATAGTAACCTATGCTTAGCCTGACTAGGGCTAACACATAGTATCCGACGAGTGGCGTGATATAAGCTAACACACAGTATCCGGATCGAATATGACGTCATCCAGGGCGAAGACGGCGGCTATGCTGATACCGTGATGGCCAGCGCAGGCTAGATCAAATAGCCAACGTTTCAACTAAACTACTGTCTTACGCTAAGTTTAACCGACCAACATACGCGAAGTTCAAACGAATAACATTTACACCAAGCTCAAATAGGCTACGGCCAGATCAACGTTTCATCTAATCAACGTTGAAAAACTTACGCTAATCAACCAGCAAACTGACACCTGGTTCAAATGGGTTATGGTTAGTGAAGGCACCGGCAAAAGCCTTAGGCCTTAGACATAGCTATCAACGCATACCAAAATAGCTATGCAGAAACCGTCAAGGCCATTACACATATTGTCCAGGTATGTTCTCCATCAAACCGAGACTTTAGACACCATCTCTGTAAAACAGCTAACAAATTATACTCTACCACAATAGGTATGTCAAAACTGTTACCGGCTCATAATCTAAGACAGTGGTTACGTAACGCCCTTTATCAATTTAAGACCTTAAGAGATATCTTCGTAAAGACAGCTACCAATCCATACTATATCACAATAATTACGTTAGAGCCACCGCTGCTCACCCTACCATAATAGCCACGTACAGACGGTTAATATTGTATAACCTATCACAAGACTTATGTAAAAACAGCTATGCATAACCTGTCACACAATAACTGCGTAAAGGCAGCCAACAAGGCCTACCCCATTAAAATAGCTACGAAAAGATAACATCCAACACATACCCTATCATATTAGCTATGTAAAGACAATAAATGCGTAAAGGCAGCTAACAATGCCTACCCCATTAAAATAGCTACGAAAAGATAACAACCAATACATAACTTATCATAATAGCTATGTAAAGACAGCTAAAGATGCATAACCTAACTCAGTAATGATTGCTATTAAATAATGAACCATTACACTAGCCACGTAAAGACAGCTACCAACACCACAATAGCTACGTAAAAACAGTTATCGATCCGTGACCAAGATAATACTTACGTAAGACCTATATCAGTGCTAAGACAATAGCTCCGTAAGGAAAACCTACCACTTCATGAACTACGACAACAGCAAGGTGTGGACGGCTACCAATACATTACTTATTACAGCTACCAACACATAACTCGTCACACTAGCTAAGTAAATAGCGCTACGATTGAATAGCCTATCACACAGACTAATTGAGGGTCACTAACTAAACCATCACAATATCTCTGTACATGGCAGATGGCGTGATGATCCTCATCTTTATCGCACACCTAACAGTAGGTTAGGTTAGAAGCACTCTGGCTAGCTTAGGTTAGTGGGTTGAAAATAATTTTTTCTAAAAACTACCCCTCTAGACGTGGTTGAACACCCAACAGTAGGTTAGGTTAGAGGCACTCTGGCTAGCTTAGGTTAGTGGGTTGAAAATGAATTTTTCTAGAAACTACCCCTCTAGACGTGGTTGAACCCTCCCCCAAGGCTACGATCAAGGTCACATCGACCGCCTGCATCATCCAAAACCACCCCTAACTTTCAATGGTTGGTCGTATCTCCATCACGGGCATGACTGACCTGTGGTTGTAGAAGTTAGGGGTGGTTTTGGATGATGCAGGCGGTCGATGTGACCTTGATCGTAGCCTTGGGGGAGGGTTCAACCACGTCTAGAGGGGTAGTTTCTAGAAAAATTCATTTTCAACCCACTAACCTAAGCTAGCCAGAGTGCCTCTAACCTAACCTACTGTTGGGTGTTCAACCACGTCTAGAGGGGTAGTTTTTAGAAAAAATTATTTTCAACCCACTAACCTAAGCTAGCCAGAGTGCTTCTAACCTAACCTACTGTTAGGTGTGCGATAAAGATGAGGATCATCACGCCATCTGCCATGTACAGAGATATTGTGATGGTTTAGTTAGTGACCCTCAATTAGTCTGTGTGATAGGCTATTCAATCGTAGCGCTATTTACTTAGCTAGTGTGACGAGTTATGTGTTGGTAGCTGTAATAAGTAATGTATTGGTAGCCGTCCACACCTTCCTGTTGTCGTAGTTCATGAAGTGGTAGGTTTTCCTTACGGAGCTATTGTCTTAGCACTGATATAGGTCTTACGTAAGTATTATCTTGGTCACGGATCGATAACTGTTTTTACGTAGCTATTGTGGTGTTGGTAGCTGTCTTTACGTGGCTAGTGTAATGGTTCATTATTTAATAGCAATCATTACTGAGTTAGGTTATGCATCTTTAGCTGTCTTTACATAGCTATTATGATAAGTTATGTATTGGTTGTTATCTTTTCGTAGCTATTTTAATGGGGTAGGCATTGTTAGCTGCCTTTACGCATTTATTGTCTTTACATAGCTAATATGATAGGGTATGTGTTGGATGTTATCTTTTCGTAGCTATTTTAATGGGGTAGGCCTTGTTGGCTGCCTTTACGCAGTTATTGTGTGACAGGTTATGCATAGCTGTTTTTACATAAGTCTTGTGATAGGTTATACAATATTAACCGTCTGTACGTGGCTATTATGGTAGGGTGAGCAGCGGTGGCTCTAACGTAATTATTGTGATATAGTATGGATTGGTAGCTGTCTTTACGAAGATATCTCTTAAGGTCTTAAATTGATAAAGGGCGTTACGTAACCACTGTCTTAGATTATGAGCCGGTAACAGTTTTGACATACCTATTGTGGTAGAGTATAATTTGTTAGCTGTTTTACAGAGATGGTGTCTAAAGTCTCGGTTTGATGGAGAACATACCTGGACAATATGTGTAATGGCCTTGACGGTTTCTGCATAGCTATTTTGGTATGCGTTGATAGCTATGTCTAAGGCCTAAGGCTTTTGCCGGTGCCTTCACTAACCATAACCCATTTGAACCAGGTGTCAGTTTGCTGGTTGATTAGCGTAAGTTTTTCAACGTTGATTAGATGAAACGTTGATCTGGCCGTAGCCTATTTGAGCTTGGTGTAAATGTTATTCGTTTGAACTTCGCGTATGTTGGTCGGTTAAACTTAGCGTAAGACAGTAGTTTAGTTGAAACGTTGGCTATTTGATCTAGCCTGCGCTGGCCATCACGGTATCAGCATAGCCGCCGTCTTCGCCCTGGATGACGTCATATTCGATCCGGATACTGTGTGTTAGCTTATATCACGCCACTCGTCGGATACTATGTGTTAGCCCTAGTCAGGCTAAGCATAGGTTACTATGTGTTATCCATTAGCTAAGCTACGCATCGGATACTGTGTGTGTGTTAACCATAGTCAAACTAACCACTAGTTATTCACTAGCCTAGCTATGCTTTGGATACCATGTGTTAACCATTAGTCAATCTATACCTCGGATACTATGTGCTAGCCCTAGTCAGACTATGCATCGGGTACTATGTGATACGCATTAGCCTGGCTATGCAACAGGTACTATTTGGTTTGTAATCAGCCTACTCAACGGATACTTTGTGATATCCCTTGGTCAGGCTATGCTTTGGATACTGTTTGTTAAACCATACTCAAGCTATGCATTGGGTACTACATGATGAACATTAGCCTGGCTATGCATTGGAGATTATGTGTTGGGGCCTACTATGTGATAATGATTAGCCAGGCTAGTGTTTCTTTCCAGCTGACTTTTGAAATGACATGTGTGACTATATCTAGACCATACATAATTGATAAGCCAATTTTGGGGAGTTTATGCTTATTTAGCGAGGCTATGCACCAGATATTATGTGTTGGGGCCTACTATGTGTTAATGATTAGCCAGGCTATGTATCAGGTACTTTGTGGGCAGCTTGTAGGATAGTGTGTGATAGCCGTTTAGCTAAACTATGCACCGGATATAATGTGTTATACTTTGTAGGCCCGTGTCTTCTTAGCATAATATCTATGCAAGCTTACACACATATATGTTTAACACATTATGTAGGCCTAACATAGTATGATAGCACGCATGTTGGCTTAGCATAGTATTTATTTGGTTTACACGCATATTTATTTAACACGCTATATAGGGTGATTACGTATGCAGGCCTAACATAGTATATACGCCTGTGTATGATAGCACGCATGTTGGCTTAGCATAGTATTTATTTGGTTTACACGCATATTTATTTAACACACTATATGGGGTAATTACGTATGCAGGCCTAACATAGTATATAAGCCTATGTAGGATAGCATCCATGTTGGTTAGCATAGTATTTATGTGGGTTTACACGCATATCTGTTTAGCACAGGCTTAGCATATTATTTATGTAGGTTTACATGCATATTTGTTTAACACACTACATAAGCTATCATTCATCCTGGCTTAACATAGGTCTATGTGGGTACCGGGGATATTTGCCTAATACAGGATGTATATAGGTTAACCTGCATATTGGTTTAACAGCGTATATATATGGCTATTTAG
This sequence comes from Prosapia bicincta, assembly GCA_036971475.1. Taxonomy (NCBI): domain Eukaryota; kingdom Metazoa; phylum Arthropoda; class Insecta; order Hemiptera; family Cercopidae; genus Prosapia; species Prosapia bicincta. The sequence continues at coordinate 29,232,749 of JBAIZL010000003.1, forward strand.
AGTATATTGCATGCTGGTTTGACATAGTATATATGCCTATATTGGTTAGCATTGTGTGTATAGAGGTTGAGTAACTTTTTTAAATTATATTGTAATATTTGTTGACCGTCATGGGCGTATTAGGTTATGCATTGTTAGCTATACCTTATAGTACTTCCCATATTATACGGTTGCCAGGTTCTACCTGATAGACGAGGTGAAACTAGCTCAGATCATATAGGCCTTGGCCAGCGGTTTACCGACATAGTAGGCCCATGTAAGTCGGCTTGGCATAGTATGCAGGTTTACACGCATGTTTGTTTAACACATTATGTGGACTGTCATGTATGTAGGCTTAACAAGCCTATGTATGATAGCATGCATGATGGCTTAGCATCGTTTTATAACATATATTTATTCTCGTTTTGTGATAGGCCTCATTATTAGTGTTTCTCCATATATACCTTTATATCTAGATACATTTACAGCTATAGGAGATGTCCATTGAGGCTATTTGATTATTTACACTGATTTCTGATTATATATATGTAGGCCTTGGTATGACGACAGTACACAGTAAATTGATACATTAATCAAAACATAGACACGAGCCTAGATTCACAACGACACAGCCGTGCGGGTTTTTATGCCTGCTATAGCGGTCACCGGCTGCCGTTGCGGTTTTTAGATAATGCGTTATCTCTGCAAGTCTGTACATGTCTAGCACACGGTCAAGCGTATTCCCTGAAACGACGGGGCTTTGTTGCTTTGTTTATTATTTTGTAGCATAGACAAATTTTGAGTTTAACAATCATAACCCTTTGCCCCTCTAGTTAGGGTGGGTCTAATACCTGAGTCGCTCGAGCGTCGATACGTCATAAATCTTTACGTGGGCTTGATAGGTTATGCATTGGTAGATGTACCCTATAGTACCTCCCATATTATACGGTTGCCAGGATCAACCTGATAGAAGAGGTGAAAATAGCTCAGGTCATACGGGGTTTGGCCTGTGGTTTACAGACATGGTAGGCCCTTGTATGTCGGCCTAGCATAGTATGTATCTAGGCCTGCATATTTGTTTAACACATTATGTGGACTATCATATATATTGGTTTAACATGGTATATGGGCTTTCACGTCTTACTGCGACCGTTTGCGTAAGCCCACCGGGCCCCTGCAATGTGATTGGTCGATTCAACTTGTTGACTATTTGCACTCGGTTGGTCGGTTAAAATTAGTGTTTAATTGGAACGTTGGTCGTTTGATCTAGCCGATCATTTTTGGTAATTTCATTTGATAACCACCCTCACTTAATGTAAGATTCCAGGGTTACTTTACCTATGGGCAGTCTTCGGGATGGCTTTTACCTGAGGCCATGCTCCGTATAGACTATTCCTATGTCCTGGGTGGCTTTACCTCGAGCACGACCCCGCGGTTACTTTACCGATGGTCTGCCTCAATGGTAGCTTTACCTAGGGCCTGGCTGGCTTTCCCTCAGGCCCGACTCCTCGGTTACTTTACCTATGGTCTGACACCTGGATGGCCTTACCTAGGACTTGGTGGAGGTGTTTGTCTTGGTCGATAGGTTGTAATTGATATAGCAACCATCCTGGCCAGACTCTTGGGTAGCTTTACTTAAAGTCTACCTCCAAAGAGGCTTTACCTAAGACCAGGCTCCAAGGTAGCTTTACCTTAAGCCTTTTCTTCAGGGGGCTTTACTCAAGGGCCTGCCTTGGGTTGGCTAAATCCCCGCTGCAGGGATGCTATGCCTGAGGTTTGGGTGGGTCTACCTCCAAGATAGTGTGTTAACTCTGCGGGTTTGCCCCTTGCCCTGTATCAGCCAATTTATTTAGGGTAGACCACTCTAGTTAGGGTATGCCTACTACTTGCCTAGACTCGCTCAAGCGCTGATACGTCATCAGATAACCGTTAAATCTTTCCAAAAGTTACCCCCACCACCGGAGCTATTCCAGGGTTACTTTACCTAGGGGTCGGCCTTGAGGGGTGTCCGTACCCGAGGGCTAGCTCCGTGTTAGCTTTACCTAACGCCTAGCTGCTGGGTGGCTAGGCTCGGGTTGGCTTTAACCGAGTGCGTGCTCCATATTGGCTCTACCTTGGCGGCTTTAACTAAAGCCCGGGTGGATTTTACCTAGGACCCCGATTATTTTTGGCATTCTAAAAACAGGTGACCCCACCCCCACAACGGTCCATAATAGACTTTAACCATACCATATACGGTCGTTTGATCCAACCAGTCGATTTTCGGCAATTTCATATTTTTTGTAAATACTACCCCTGGTGAAACAGCCCCCGCAACGGTCCCAAAGGGCCTTTACACGTATCCCGTACTGTCTGTTGATCCAACCGATCGATTTTCGGCAATTTCGTATTTTTTGTAAAAACTACCCCTAGGTAAAACTACCCCTACCGTTGCGATATTGCACTCTAGACTCACCCTATCAGTCAAGACACGAATTTCCAAATTTTTTTCGAAAACTACCCCCCACCCCCACTCCACCCCCGGAGCATCCCCCGGGTATGGTCGTGAACGTGGCCGAGGTCACCCCCAACACGTAGGTTGGGTTAGGTTTGATCCATTTTGGCTAGCTTAGGTTAGTTGGCTGGAATTTATTTTTTTTTCGAAAAACTACCCCCACCCCTCTGGACGTGGTCAAAACCACCCCTATGGCTTGGATCGGGGTCGCGACGTCCGCCCGCATCATCCGAAACTACCCCTATAGTCCTAGGTTACGTAGCGGCCGATTTTTTTTTTTTTTCGAAAAACTACCCCCTACCCCCCTGAACGTGGTCGAAACCACCCCTTGGTCTAGGGTCAGGGCCGGGATGACCTTGAGCATCATCCAAAACTACCCCTATAGTCCTAGGTTACGTAGCGGCCGAGTTTAGGGGTGGGCGCGCTATTCTATGCTCATTCCTACTGTTACAGAACACACTGATGCATCGGTTACATTACCCTCGTAACAGTTGCGGGTAGAAATAAAGAACGGATATCATCGAACCACAAGATCTTAGTGTATTGTTATTAATTTTAATTTTTTAAAAATAGATAAGATAGACTGAAACAGGAATAAACTCGAATTTAACGTAAAATCGGGTCGCGGATATTCGAGACTCTACTGTAGGCTACTGCTAAATAACTTGCTGGAACCCTGTATGATGCAAGTAAAGCGCCTCTACCCTCCTTTTTCTAAGCCTTTTAATTTGTATACAAGACGGCACTAGTGTTATAGGTAGCCTACAATAATGCTATGCTACGGTAACAGACATTCATCTTAGTTAGGCTATGGACACTGTAATAAAGTTCACTTGTTTATATTTACCAGCGTTTATTATTTTCTATAGGAACCTTTCCTTGTCTTATTTATAATAGACTATACATTTTACCTTTATAAAGGTATTATAATTTCTGTACCTTTTTATGAAACTTTACACATTTGTTTTTTTTTGTTTGTTGTGTGTTGTGTTTTGTGTATTACGTTTTATATCCGGGTGTGTTTGTATCCATTTCAAATAGACAATGCATTTTATCGTGTTAAACTCGTTTATTCTGACTTTATTGTCCTAGAGTATGTGGATTAGTATTTGTATCATGGAGTGGGAATTGGATAGTTTGTGTTGTATAGGGCGGTTGGAAGTGTTGTGTATAACTCTATCAGCGATTGTGGACTTTCTGTGTATTTTAAATGTGTGTTTGTTGTTTTGTCTTGTAATTGTGAGGTATAGGAAGTTGATTGTGTTCGGTTGTTTTGTTACTAGTGTTAATATTTTGTTTATGTAACTGAGAAACGCGTTGATTTGTCTTTTGTTACCTGTGAATAAGATTAGGATCTATCTACACCAGTATATTATTTTGTGGGTGCATTTGTTTTTATTTACTTATGTTCAATGTTGCGTATGAATACAAGGTTATCACAAAAAAAAGTTAAGCGGTTTCAGTAATTCGTCGGAAGAGAGTTGGGAAATTTCTGTTATATAGGTTTCTCTGAAAACAATTATCAACTTCATTTCCAACAAGATGGTGCTTTCCAACATTCACAAAACATTCTCGACCTGAACCACTTAAAAAACAGGATTGTTAACGACCTAAATTGTTAACGAATGTTTGGAGAGATGTTTATTATCGTTTGGACATTTGTCGAGCGACTAAGGGCGCACTTATTTAAGTTTATTAAATATGTAAAAACAACTGTTTCAGACGACAAATTAGATGAATAAACAACATTAACTGTAAGTAATTCGGGTTTTCCTTAAACCATGTTCGAAACCTTTTCTTCAAAACAAATTATTCTATGCCAACCCTTTGGGACAGGATGTTTGAGACCCCATTGGTATGAGTTTACCATAGGCAACGAATAGTAATAATTAATTGATTAATTGGTAAACTAATCAATCAATATTAAATAAGAACAAACACACGATATAATACAATCGTCAAAAGTAAAATCACCTAGAGCAGTGAAGTGTGAAGGAAAAACAATAGAAAGCAACAGAAATGGTTGCCAGGAGGCGAGGGACAGGCAAATGAGGATTATAGAGAGTTATTAGGTGAAGAATAGGAAACCATGTGAAGTCAAACCTGCAGTATTAGAGGAGATTGGTACTGGAAAACCTAGACGGTATGGGAATTTTCAAAGAACGCCTGAAGATCGGCTTCCTACACACATTCTAATGTGGAACCCACACTGTAGAAGAAAAACAGGAAGATCTCCCCTTATTTATAAAGATAAAGACAGAGAAACTGGATGAAAACCTGGATGGGTGACGAGAGTGGAGACTATGTATCGGAAGCCGCAGAACGGTTTCAACCGATCAAGTAATAATCTCAATCCTGGAATATCCCAAACGTAACAGGGTTCTTTGTATAAATTTATATTCATTGCTTGTTCAGTAACAATAATTTCTTACTTTTTATAAAAATAAACCTAAATATAACTAAAAGTAATAGACCCAAATCTAGAGTAATAGAGCCCAAATCTTTCTAAAATTAAAATGAAAAATATACAATTTTATACTTCAAATAAAATAAATACACCTTGTCTACTTCTAGGCTGGCGATATGAAGTGCCCTTGTAAAAGCGAAACAGTTAATGTTACCCAGGTGTGCCAAAATCTACTAATAAAAAATAAATATCTGTCTAATAATTATACCGTCATGTGCTTACTAAAAAAGTAATAAATAATACACGTAATATTTGAGGTAAATAAATATATATAGCTTGAATTTATTATTATTAGAGATTTATAAAAATTCTAAACCCAGGTTCGAAAGGTGAAAGGTAAAAGGTGACGAGTGATGAAAAGGTTAAAATCATGCCTGCACGAACACTCAACAAATACCAGATGCTTTAGAAAAAACTTGCAGCTTATAATCATATAAGCGGTGAAGTACAGTACTTCTCGAATTAGGTGCTGAAAACAATCTAATTAATGCGTATCTAATAATACATTTTGTATATATTACGGTTAGATGATTGGGCATTACGTTATTTCTGCTGAGGTCGAGCAAAAATCCAGAGAACAAGAAAGAAGCTAGAGAAAAACAGAATAAAATTGGTGGTAAAATAGCGCCCGAAACCTGCACCCTACAGTTTAAACTATCTTTTCTTTAGTTGGTAATCCTGTATATGTACATGACTTACTTCTGTGTTTCAGTCTATATTACCGCTGCAGTCTGCTTTAAATTCTACGTATAAGGCGGAATATTTAGTATACAATATTTTTATTATAAAAATATTAAACTAATCAACTGGTTTTGTTTATCACCATCTTGAAAGTCCCGAGCTAGGACTAGTGTAACCTGGCCTCTCCACCCGCGGCTCCTGTGCATCAATCTATTCCGGGGCTCCGCCTCCTTTGTCGATACCTCGCCCCTCATTTCTTTATAACAATTACCCACTTTAATCAAGAAATTCTCTTACTACCCAACTCATTACAATATTATGAATAATGTGGTATTTTAATTCACTATATCTGCAGAGATTATACCAACTTTAACGCAAGCTTTGATGCTGTTAGTTATTAGTTATTTTAGGACACTTTGACATAAAAAATATAACTTTATTAATAAATTTAATCGTGTAATATTAAGAAAGCCATCATTATTCGGGCACGTGTAACACAATTTATTCCTAATTCTAAAATAAACCAAAACATTATTAGAAAAACTTTGTAAAACTTTAGTTTAGAGGTGTAAGCTAATTTATAAAAAAAATTATATTAAAAATGACTCCCTTTTATGTTTTGTTATTCTAAATATATTATACAAAAATAGACGTGATATTAGAAACATTTTTAAGATATAATAAATTATTAGGCTGATTAACATAATTTTTTTTCAAAAGGAATATAAATAATTTTTAAGTCACATTGGTCAATCACCAATGAGGTTGGAATTAAGGTGGCCTTGTTGGTGTTTTTACAGCAGATATTACCATATTACACACTAATAAGTATTACACAGTGGCACAATATATTACAATGAAAATATTGAAAAGAACCCCAATACCACAAAAATAACAAATAAAACAAGTTACTCAAGATTACCCCTTATGTACATTTCGATGACCGTGTGATCATCATCAGAGGGTATTTTTACAAAAATACAATCTAGCACACAAGAAGTTACAAACTAGAGTGATCACTAACTAATAAACACGAACAAAGATCACTCAGTTTGTAATTTCTTGTTTGCTGGATTGTAATTTTGTAAAAAGACCCTCTGATGATGATGACACGGTCATCGAAATGTACATAAGGGGTAATCTTAAGTAACTTCTTTTATTTGTTATTTTTGATAATTTTGGTGGTATTTGGGTTTCTCCAATATTTTCATTGTAACTAAATAGTTACAGTGTATTTACTTCCGAAAATATGTCCACATATCTCTAAACTCTGAATATGTATATAGTCTATATGTAATTCACTGGTATCTCTCTAGGTAGTCCGCATTTTAAAGAATCTACTTGTTTAAACCATTAAATAATTTATATAAATAAGTTAAATTTTTTATAAAATACATAGTACCTACGTAAAAGCCTGTTGAATTTAGTTTTTGCATTTGTTGAGCATTTGTTTCTTCTTTGTAATGTTTACGTAGTTTTTATATCTTCTATGCTGTGTTTGGAGCGTCGTTATACGTTTGGACCTTCTATTTAATTTTGTATCTTATACCTATATCTTTTCCGTTTTTGCATCATCTAGGGCATTGCCCTTTTACATTTACAATTATTATTAACTTTTTCAACAGCAATCGTTATGGGGCGTACATTACAAATTATTAATATGACAACTCTAAAATATATTAGATATTTATGGAATTATTCATATATTTCTGAGTGTGTATGTACGTACGCGCGCGAGTGTGTATGTGCGTATGGGTGTGCGTGTCAGTGCGCAGGTGCTTGTGAGTGTGGTAGTGTGTATGTGTGTGTGTGTGTGTGTGTGTGTGTGTGTGTGTGTGTGTGTGTGTGTGTGTGTATGTGTGTGTGTTGTGTGTGTGTGTGTGTGTGTGTGTTGCCGCGGCCAAACCACTAAGTTTGCACCCTCTCGTGGAGAGAAATCTGTCCCCGATTTCGTGTTCCAAACCCTACCAACAAAGTGCCCACATTTACGCGTTTTTCACATAAGTCATTCCTGGTGATGATGGACTCTGTAGGGCCGAAACGCGCTGTTCAACCGCAGTCAAAATGTGATTCCACCCGACTTACCATATCCAGGTATCTGTGGTGTGTCGATCGTGATCTGCCAGTGGATAAATCCCTGGACTTTGTTTAAAAACCAACCAAAATCTTCAAACTCATTTAGGTGACGATTTGTATCTTATAAAATTGTGTTTGACTATAAATTTATCTGCTATATTCTTATTACAATATTGTTTGTTAAGAATCTTTTTGGTAGTTTAATTTAATTATTTAATTTTATACATAGTTACTGTTTGGAAAAATTTCATAAACAACTAGCTAACAACAGGTTAATTTTAATAATTAGAAACATTTCTTGTTTGCTTTATTTTGTTTAACCACTTGAAAAATTCAAATATAAATTAAAATTTGCTTTTCAAAAATATCATATACTTCTTAATTACATTTCATTAAATTTGTTATTTATTTACTATTAATTAAACGTAGTTCTTTAGACATGAAATATATTTGAATGTTTTATGAAGTTTTTAAATGTTCTTATAATCTTTGCATAACGTTCAACAGTTTTTTGGAAAACACTATTATTTAACAGCTTCCAATGTTTGAAGTCCTTATGAGAATATTTTGGTTTTTTAGAGTTCAAAATTTCACACATAAAATCACATACATATTTAAATTTATATAATTTTTTTAAATTTAATGTCCATATAAATTTTTGTAGAAGTACCATGCAAATGCACTTCCTAGTGTTTTTAGATTTAATTTATATTTGTGCTCCCAAACATATATCTTAAGGATTTTATAACCAAATTTACTGGAGTCACATTTTTACAGTTGTTTGATGCTAGATGTTAGGCTTAGTATATATGTACATAAAATAATTTCTATTCACTCAATTATTACATCATCTTTTAATGATTTTCTTTACAAATTTGTTATTCATTTTCTGATATTGACTCTAAATAAATTTTGTGAATATTCATTTTGAACATAAATAGAGTTTGACTTTATAAAATCGTAAACTTTCTATTTCTTGATCTTATAATTCTAGAACTTCTAATTTAATATTTGGACTAAAATTATTATTATTTCATGACTACCAATGATATTGCTGTTTAAAAAATAGCCATTTGCTTAAATATTTCTTAATTATTCATTTTCAACAAGTGATTCAATTTATGTATTAAGAAATTTAATTACATTAATTTAAGAAATTTTTACTAGTTTTAATAAATGGTTAATTACAATTAAAATTTAGACTTGCCCCAAAAACCTTCACTGGGATGGCTGTGGTTTCCTGGACTCTTCGATCTTGTAGTTATATGCACTGATCGGTTTTAGGGCCGGTTTTAATAGTGTTTTACATTGTTAAAAAGTTCAAGTTCTATTTCGCGGATGTTCGCAAAATAGATGTCAATTAACCAACCTAACCAAGCAATAGTACGATAAAAAGTAAACGTTTCATGGAGTAATGCTGCAGTCGCTTTTTTAACGCTGTAACGTTTGTTGAGAGGTCAGAAATGGAGGAAGGTCGGCCCAGGAAGTTTTGCAGTTCTCTATGTTTCATTCAAAAATTAGTTGAAAAACGGTCAGGCAGTTTTCAATTCAATAGTATTTTGAGTTAATATTGTACAGTAGGCCTAAAAAAAGTAATATAACTTATGTTCTAAAACAGGTGCTATGCAAACTTACCTGAATACATAAACATTTATCTATGAAATCTTACTTTCACTTAATTCAAGTATCAACTGTACGTCATAATGTAATTACCGCCATCTATTGATTATATTAGTTGCACCTATATTAATAATTCTTAAATTCAATATAAGTGCAATGAATGCTCGGTCAGAAAGGTAGGCGGTTGCATTTTTAATGTTTTTTTTTATTTTGAAAAATATCAACTTAGGCACTTATAATCTACAAATAATTCTTCCTAGGAATGTATCTAATAACTTCTAAAAATTTTATATCAATCTGAGTAACGGTTTAAGAAGGCATAAGATATATACAAACAAATTTTAATTTTTATTTATATAAATTAGGCTTATATATTATTTGTCAACAACTGAAATGTTTTGTATGTAATTCACCTGGCGTAGCTCTGCTAAACTGTGTACATGAACGCTGCGTCAGACGCAGAGTTTAATGTTACGGACCCACCCCCGATCAAGTGCAAAGAAACACCTCTACATTCTCTGGGAGGCTTTTTGTTACAACAATGTACAATTACAGTGCTCCGATTGTAGCGGGAGTAATGAAAGCTCAGCGAACGAACCGTTTACAACCAATGATTATAAAGCTCGGGAGATACTGTTTAAACCCCATAACACTTAGGTGTAATATTAGTATAACTTCTCGACATTATTACACTAAGCCCAGAGGGTGCGCTATAGGACGCACTACCGTACGTAAGAGCACTCTCCGAAACTTTGACGTAATGGCAGGTTTGGCTTCCTAGATGTGTCTTACGCTCAATCTCAATTACTTTTATCGGAAAGTTGTCCGTGTAATAAGAGTTTTGTTTCAATAACAAACATTGAGTAATTTTGTTAAAATAATAATGAGATAGTATAAAAGACTGCTCGGTGTCTTAAAAAAATGAATGAATACTCGTTCGTATCCTAAGAAAATACCTTGAATATTAAAAACATCCCCTAAGGATAAGAAAACACTGTGGTCCTGTTTTTGTATATATATATATATATATATATATATATATATATATATATATATTTATTTATTTATATATTTATATATATATATATACTCGCTCTTTAACTGTTGTTGGGTTCGCCTAGTCAATCCTAGATGAGGTTCTAGCGAAACGTCGGAACTGCAGAATACTCCAGATAATAACTATACACACACACACACACACACACACACACATATATATATATATATATATATATATTTATTTATTTATTTATTTATTTATGCTTAATGGTATCTTAAATATCCCAATTAAAACGAAATCTTCAAAATCTAAAATAAGTCTACTATGTGTATACCTTAAAAACTTTACTAAATTATTATTCAAAATCTAAAACAATTACTGTAATTTGTAACTCAGAGTAACTTCCCTTTGACCAATTTTTATATTCAAAAAGTATTTGACGATATATCAATAACTACATATTTATTAACGTTTTTACTTTTGTCAACCTTACCTTTATATTTTCCAATAGTACGGTTTATATTTTGAAACATTCGTCATTGTATGGGGGTTCCTGTTTACACCATGTGGCGCTAGTAACTTTTGTAACGTGCATTAATACAAACTAACTTACAGTATAGCTACTTAGATACACACGTTACTACCGATATTTGTAGCTGTTACTCAAGTCTACCTTTCATATTACCTTAGCCTACCTTTTATATTATCTTAGAATGCCTTTCATATTTCTTTGGGCAACTTTTTATATTACCTTGGCATACCTATGATACCTTTTTTAGCCAAATTTCATATTACCTTAGCTTACCTTTCATATTACCCTAGCCTACCTTCCATATTAACTTAGTTAATTATCATACTACCATGGCCTATCTTTCATGCCCACCGTAATTTAACTCTCATAATACCTTAACCCAACTGTCATAGGCCTATTACCCTAGCCTATTTTATTTTCATTTAGGTGACTATCATACTACTTTGGTCTACTTTTCGTATTAAATCAGCATACCTTTCATAATACCTTAGCCTACCTTCCATAACCCATTAGCTTATTTTTCATAATGCCTTAGCCTACCTTTCATAATCCTCAGTCTACCTTTCAAAATACCTTAGCCTTCCTTTCATAATACCTTATCCTACCTTTCATAATAAATTAGCATACCTTTCATAATACCTCAGCCTACCTTTCATAATGCCTTAGCCTACCGTCCATAACCCATTAGCCTACCTTTCATAATACCTCGGCCTACCTTCATAATACCTCGGCCTATCTTTCATAACTCATTACCCTACCTTTTATAATACCTTAGCCTACCTTTCATAATACCTTAGCCTACCTTTCATAATACCTCAGCCTACCTTTCACTTAGTTTCGAAAATATAAATAGGTCTATTCCAAATGATAGAATTAAGTCATAGATTGCTTTAAAAGTCAAGTTAACCCTTGTTAAGTAACAATAACTATAATTATTTCTAAGTAAAAGAATTGAATATTATTTTAGGGTTAGTATGGACCTATATATGAATAGTAGAGGGAGGGTTCGGTATAGTGATCCCCAAGTAAAGGTTTTCCCAAAGTGTTGAGCGAAGGTTGTTGAGCGGAGGTAAGTAGGCGATCGTCTGGCTCCACAAAGCAGACCATATGGGAGTGTTTACGCACTAGTAATGGCCGTCTACAATAATCGACGCCGTTTAAGGCTTATTGAGAAGAAACTCTAAATTATCGGTTACAGTATGACTGGAGGGCGGAATCCGCTGTACACCGAGCCGCACACCTCAGGGCCATTGTGACCAAATAAATTCAAAGCAATTTAATTTCGTGACCAAACTTTTAAGCATAATCGAGTTCATTAAACTTTGCGGTGAATCCAAAGTTAAAATTAGAACTTCTTGATTTATTAAGTTTCGGTCTGTTATATCTGATGCAAGTGCAAAAAACAAGAAATTTATAAAAAAAAACGAAAAACATCATTTAGAAAAAGGGGAAACGAGTATGGCCTGAAGATTTATTACCAATGTGCATAGAAATATGAAATTAAGAAAAAAAATTCTTATTTCTTTTTAAATAAAAAAAGAAACAGTTAACAAAATAAATAGTATTTTATTTTGTTTAAAAAAATTAAACCATTCTTCATATTCAGTAAAAATGTAAATTTTGTTTGAGTTGAAACTTTTAAACTGGCAGACCTCTCTACACCTCCCAAAACAGGCTTTAAATCTTTCGACTCATAACTGCTACTGTGCTAGAGTGTCCTGGAGAAAATCAGACAGTTCTCTGCTTCTAGTCCTTTTTAGATCTCCACACATTCCTCTGCTATTAAATCTTCATTGACATCCCCATACGTGCTTATCTATTGGTAGACAGGCCAATAGGGTCTCCGCATTTAGAATCTCCTAGATATTCCCATGAGTTATACTGTTGTTAAGGGGATGACTATAACCTTTTTTTATTGTTAGAGCTCTCTAGACTCTCTTTGACACATCCAGAAACTTAGGCTCTAGAGCATAGGAGCTCATGAGCTTTATGCATACATATATACACATTACTTTGTGAGCAAGTGTGTGTGTGTGTGTGTGTGTGTGTGTGTGTGTGTGTGTGTGTGTGTGTGTGTGTGTGTGTGTGTGATTGTGTGTGTGCGCGTGTATGTGTGTGTGTCCGAATAAAACATAAAAACATGTACATACATGCGTTGTACATATAAAATAAAGTCTTCAGTACAACAACATTTCTCTATACAGAACACGAACACAAATAAAGGTCTGACTTTCATTATTAGACCGTAAATAAAGTTTACACCCAGTGTTGGAACTCGCACTGGGAGAAGAGATAACAATTCCACGCACACTCGCACATTCGATCGTAAAATACAATCCAAACTCGTTCATCCGTTGGCGCAAAATTAAAATGCATTGTGAGTTACTGCCCAACACGTGTTCATTCCGAGAAAAGAGAGAGCGCTGCCAAAAATGTGGCTGCGGGGACATTGCAAGAGTTCCTTGCCATTGTTCTAGGAATGGCGCGACGGTTAGCTACAACTCCGCCAGATTCAGCTCGTGTTTGACAAACTCTGAATACAAGAGTAGGGCCCGCTATAACAAATTTCGTGACTACATCAACCACGAAACTGTACTGGACGGGTATAACCCGATGAACTAAAGAAATTGTATTTTTTAAATATTTTGACTAAGCACTGGACATATTGACGCTGGAACGTAAAGGTAGTTCTGGCTATCGGAGTTATAAAGTCGTATGTATCTGATACACCCCCTACCGGGAGATAATAAAGAGAAGAGTCAGTTGGGACTAAAGAAATGTGATGATGATCCGCTGGTACAGGGAATAGGGGAAGATTATTACTTTTGTCCGGGTTTGCTCACTTACCTAAAAGAGACCTCACAAAATGTTCTGAGCAAATCTATAAACTTTTCCACTGTGTAGGCCTACTATTTCTGCAGGAAAAAAGAGGCCATTAGAAACAGTGAAATCAGAAATTATTTACTAAAATTAAATAAATGTTGCCCTCGCAGTAATGAAAGAGATTGATAAAAGCTACTTACAGAATTATTTTCTTCATCTGTGATAAACTGGTTTCTTACTTGAGATTTCTTTTACCTTGCTACTGGAGACGTTTTGTTCTACTTATAGAGGTCTTTACGGCTCTAGAACTGTTCTTCATATCGATCTAGTCTTACGTAGCTTATGAACGAGCGGCTTCGATAAATGAGCTGCTTCAATAAACGAGCTACTTCAATAAATGAGCTACACCAATGAATGAGCTCTTTAACTCTGATGCTTTTAGACATTTATTTAAATTACCTCGGCGAGGTAAGTTGGGGAACGGAAGAAGACTCATCTAGTAATCAGTTTCGTCGTCATAGTAATGTACAGCATGAGTTATTATTATGTATTACAGTATCCCTGCCATTGGTAACCTTAATATTGAAGCTAGGATATTGGTAAAGTGTGTTTACTCTCGTACTGAAGGCCTTCAACAGCTCGGAACATGTTTGATGTAGTTATTACAGTTTGTTACTAAAATATTATCACCAGCTTTTCAATTTTCTAAATTCCTTAAAATATTAAGAATATACAGTTACAAGATATAAATGACTTTAATTGAATAAATGATAAGCCAGTTGAATATTGAGTTAAAATTTTTTGTCTTTTTTAACTCGATATTCAACCGCCTTGATTCAAAAGTTATCTCGAGTGCTCGAATAAGCAGGAAATGACTTCATGTTCCTAATATTTTTATATTATATTATTATCAGTTACGAATTTATAAAGTAATGTACCTATTTGAGAATATCTACGCTTTCAGATAATAAAATCATATCAATATTTCTATTTCTTCATATTTTTATTATTCAACACAGTTCCAAGTTCACCTTTACAACTTTGTCTATTCATCATATGTTTTGTTATGCACTTCTAGCAGTCACTGTTGGGCCCATCCTAAACTCCTAAGTATATCTATGCGACTATTTTTCTTCTTCACTTTCCTACGTCATTCATTAAGTTTGCACCGTCGATTTTCTTGAGTTCTTCGTTTAATTTAACAGTCGGAACTTAATATACTTTCCAGGATAGATTAGCGTAGGCCTAGACTAGTAACAATGTAAACATAGATTAAGCATTTATTTCTAATTTTTGTTTAAAAGACCAATGAAAGAGAGCCATAGGCTAGAATTTACAAATCAATATTGGTGACAATGTCAGAGATTTCAATGCTCGAATCGGGTGTACTAGCGTATCAAATTATCTGGAGTCTGTAAATCTATTTTATTTAGAAAATAAAAATTCCAAAGACTCGAGTAAAAGGAAATTTTAATAGAAGAGCTAAATTAATATGTCTGTATCAGTATTAAATTATAATATCATGTAACCATTGTCAGTTGCGTAACGATGTGAAACTACGTAACGAACTGCCAATCCTCGTGTTTTATCCTCTGCATTGCTACTTTAACGTGGGATTCTAAGGCCGTTTATCGAGACCAGTTAGGTTCTTAACATAACAATGCGTTCCGCCACTTGTTCTCAATAAAATATTTACTTTACAGTCTACCGACACACATAATAACCAAATATTATGTAAATAAATCACTTGCTAACAGCACTCTGACGTAATAGAAGTGCGATTATTACGTAAATGCGATTTTGTTTCGATTTAAGTGAAAGACAATTAAAATATCAAATGCTTTTAGTTTAATACTATTCGAATCTTTTAGTTATCGAATTTAGTTTAGATTAGTATTAGAATTTTTTAGTCTATGTCTAATGTGGGATGTCAATTGTTTATTGTTGTTTAGTGTGTGATATTTATTGCTCAAAAAGGGGCGTAAATGAGTAGAAAATAAAGAAACAAACTCCATCTTCTTATTTGCGATCTAAATAATTTCAAATGTTAATTATGTCATGAATGATCATTACATGAGTTTGTATAGGCACCTCTTACGTCACAAATAGGACGTTTACTTTAAATACACACAATGTAAGCTTGAAGTCCTCTTTGTTTTTTTTACAGTAAGCTATATTTTAACCCCCCTATACCTCATAATACTATTGACAACCCTTTCCTGCCCTTAACTGGTAACAATAGCCATCTTCCCATAAACTGCAAAATAATCTTATACCTAATGCGTTTTTTTTTAAATATGGTATTGGTTTCAACTCCTAACGTATTTTTTTAGTAATTTTGTCACTTATTGTTCAAAAGCGATGAAAATGTTGGAAGTATTAGGAAATAAGTTCTACCCTTGCCCACAATGTCATAATTTGAATCTCCATACTTCCAAATATTTCACTTTTGAAAATAAATATGATTTCGTAAAGTAACGGAATGATAGTCGGTTTCATATATATTGGTACAAAATTACTACAACTAACACTACACCACAACGCTTACTTGATTATAGTCAAACAAAATACTCAAGTCAGTGCGTTGTCGTCTCTATATTCCGGTTTAGATCAGGTCAACTTCAGGTAGGCGACATCTCCCATAACTTTTCCTTCTTCCCAGTATAGTCATTTTCTTAGTCGGAATTAATTCCATCTACCCAAAATAATTTTTATAAGGGTAAAACGAGCTGGTAGATCTATACGGCCTCGCTGGAGCTTAAGTCTACTATTCTCTCGTGACCTTGCATACATGAGTCCGTGTCCCTCCCTATACATTTACCAGGGTTTTCTACATTTGTTATAACGAGTTGGTAGTTCTATACGGCCTCGCTGGAGAGTAAGTCTACAATTCTCTCGTGACCTTGCATACATGAGTCCGTGACCCTCCCTATATATTTACCAGGGATTTCTACATTTATTATAACGAGTTGGTAGTTCTATACGGCCTCGCTGGAGAGTAAGTCTACTATTCTCTCGTGACCTAGCATACATGAGTCCGTGACCCTCCCTATACATTTACCAGGGATTTCTACATTTGTTATAACGAGTTGGTAGTTCTATACGGCCTCGCTGGAGAGTAAGTCTACTATTCTCTCGTGGCCTTGCATACATGAGTCCGTGACCCTCCCTATACATTTACCAGGGATTTCTACATATGTTATACCGAGTTGGTAGTTCTATACGGCCTCGATGGAGAGTAAGTCTACTATTCTCTCGTGACCTAGCATACATGAGTCCGTGACCCTCCCTATACATTTACCAGGGATTTCTACATTTGTTATAACGAGTTGGTAGTTCTATACGGCCTCGCTGGAGAGTAAGTCTACAATTCTCTCGTGACCTTGCATACATGAGTCCGTGACCCTCCCTATATATTTACCAGGGATTTCTACATTTATTATAACGAGTTGGTAGTTCTATACGGCCTCGCTGGAGAGTAAGTCTACTATTCTCTCGTGACCTAGCATACATGAGTCCGTGACCCTCCCTATACATTTACCAGGGATTTCTACATTTGTTATAACGAGTTGGTAGTTCTATATGGCCTCGCTGGAGAGTAAGTCTACTATTCTCTCGTGGCCTTGCATACATGAGTCCGTGACCCTCCCTATACATTTACCAGGGATTTCTACATATGTTGTACCGAGTTGGTAGTTCTATACGGCCTCGCTGGAGAGTAAGTCTACTATTCTCTCGTGACCATGCATACATGAGTCCGTGCCCTCCCTATACATTTACCAGGGATCTCTACATTTGTTATAACGAGTTGGTAGTTCTATACGGCCTCGCTGGAGGGTAAGTCTACTATTCTCTCATGACCTTGCATACATGAGTCCTTGACCCTCCCTATACATATACCAGGGATTTCTAAATTGTTATAACGAGTTGGTAGTTCTATACGGCCTCGCTGGCGAGTAAGTCTACTATTCTCTCGTGACCTAGCATACATGAGTCCGTGACCCTCCCTATACATTTACCAGGGATTTCTACATTTGTTATAACGAGTTGGTAGTTCTATACGGCCTCGCTGGAGAGTAAGTCTACTATTCTCTCGTGACCTTGCATACATGAGCACGGACCCTCGCTATACATTTACCAAGGATTTCTACATTTGTTATACCGAGTTGGTAGTTCTATACGGCCTCGCTGGAGAGTAAGTCTACTATTCTCTCATGACCTTGCATACATGAGTCCGCGACCCTCCCTATACATTTACCAGGAATTTCTACATTTGTTATAACGAGTTGGTAGTTCTATACGGCCTCGCTGGAGAGTAAGTCTACTATTCTCTCGTGACCTTGCATACATGAGTCCGTGTCCTTCCCTATACATTTACCAGGGATTTCTACATTTGTTATAACGAGTTGGTAGTTCTATACGGCCTCGCTGGAGAGTAAGTCTACTATTCTCTCGTGGCCTTGCATACATGAGTCCGCGACCCTCCCTATACATTCACCAGGGATTTCTACATTTGTTATAACGAGTTGGTAGTTCTATACGGCCTCGCTGGAGAGTAAGTCTACTATTCTCTCGTGACCTTGCATACATGAGTCCGCGACCCTCCCTATACATTTACCAGGGATTTCTACATTTGTTATAACGAGTTGGTAGTTCTATACGGCCTCGCTGGAGAGTAAGTCTACTATTCTCTCGTGACCTTGCATACATGAGTCCGTGTCCCTCCCTATACATTTACCAGGGATTTCTACATTTGGTATAACGAGTTGGTAGTTCTATACGGCCTCGCTGGAGAGTAAGTCTACTATCTCGTGACCTTGCATACATGAGTCCGCGACCCTCCCTATACATTTACCAGGGGTTTCTACATTTGTTATAACGAGTTGGTAGTTCTATACGGCCTCGCTGGAGAGTAAGTCTACTATTCTCTCATGACCTTGCATACATGAGTCCGCGACCCTCCCTATACATTTACTAGGGATTTCTACATTTGGTATAACGAGTTGGTAGTTCTATACGGCCTCGCTGGAGAGTAAGTCTACTATCTCGTGACCTTGCATACATGAGTCCGCGACCCTCCCTATACATTTACCAGGGGTTTCTACATTTGTTATAACGAGTTGGTAGTTCTATACGGCCTGGCTGGAGAGTAAGTCTACTATTCTCTCGTGGCCTTGCATACATGAGTCCGTGACCCTCCCTATACATTTACCAGGGATTTCTACATATGTTATACCGAGTTGGTAGTTCTATACGGCCTCGCTGGAGAGTAAGTCTACTATTCTCTCGTGACCATGCATACATGAGTCCGTGCCCTCCCTATACATTTACCAGGGATCTCTACATTTGTTATAACGAGTTGGTAGTTCTATACGGCCTCGCTGGAGGGTAAGTCTACTATTCTCTCATGACCTTGCATACATGAGTCCTTGACCCTCCCTATACATCTACCAGGGATTTCTACATTTGTTATAACGAGTTGGTAGTTCTATACGGCCTCGCTGGAGAGTAAGTCTACTATTCTCTCGTGACCTTGCATACATGAGTCCGTGTCCCTCCCTATACATTTACCAGGGATTTCTACATTTGTTATAACGAGTTGGTAGTTCTATACGGCCTCGCTGGAGAGTAAGTCTACTATTCTCTCGTGGCCTTGCATACATGAGTCCGCGACCCTCCCTATACATTTACCAGGGATTTCTACATATGTTATACCGAGTTGGTAGTTCTATACGGCCTCGCTGGAGAGTAAGTCTACTATTCTCTCGTGGCCTTGCATACATGAGTCCGTGTCCCTCCCTATACATTTACCAGGGATTTCTACATTTGTTATAACGAGTTGGTAGTTCTATACGGCCTCGCTGGAGAGTAAGTCTACTATTCTCTCGTGGCCTTGCATACATGAGTCCGCGACCCTCCCTATACATTCACCAGGGGTTTCTACATTTGTTATAACGAGTTGGTAGTTCTATACGGCCTCGCTGGAGAGTAAGTCTACTATTCTCTCGTGACCTTGCATACATGAGTCCGTGTCCCTCCCTATACATTTACCAGGGATTTCTACATATGTTATAATGAGTTGGTAGTTCTATACGGCCTCGCTGGAGAGTAAGTCTACTATTCTCTCGTGGCCTTGCATACATGAGTCCGTGTCCCTCCCTATACATTTACCAGGGATTTCTACATTTGTTATAACGAGTTGGTAGTTCTATACGGCCTCGCTGGAGAGTAAGTCTACTATTCTCTCGTGGCCTTGCATACATGAGTCCGCGACCCTCCCTATACATTTACCAGGGATTTCTACATATGTTATACCGAGTTGGTAGTTCTATACGGCCTCGCTGGAGAGTAAGTCTACTATTCTCTCGTGGCCTTGCATACATGAGTCCGTGTCCCTCCCTATACATTTACCAGGGATTTCTACATTTGTTATAACGAGTTGGTAGTTCTATACGGCCTCGCTGGAGAGTAAGTCTACTATTCTCTCGTGGCCTTGCATACATGAGTCCGCGACCCTCCCTATACATTCACCAGGGGTTTCTACATTTGTTATAACGAGTTGGTAGTTCTATACGGCCTCGCTGGAGAGTAAGTCTACTATTCTCTCGTGACCTTGCATACATGAGTCCGTGTCCCTCCCTATACATTTACCAGGGATTTCTACATACGTTATAATGAGTTGGTAGTTCTATACGGCCTCGCTGGAGAGTAAGTCTACTATTCTCTCGTGGCCTTGCATACATGAGTCCGTGTCCCTCCCTATACATTTACCAGGGATTTCTACATTTGTTATAACGAGTTGGTAGTTCTATACGGCCTCGCTGGAGAGTAAGTCTACTATTCTCTCGTGGCCTTGCATACATGAGTCCGCGACCCTCCCTATACATTTACCAGGGATTTCTACATATGTTATAATGAGTTGGTAGTTCTATACGGCCTCGCTGGAGAGTAAGTCTACTATTCTCTCGTGGCCTTGCATACATGAGTCCGTGTCCCTCCCTATACATTTACCAGGGATTTCTACATTTGTTATAACGAGTTGGTAGTTCTATACGGCCTCGCTGGAGAGTAAGTCTACTATTCTCTCGTGGCCTTGCATACATGAGTCCGCGACCCTCCCTATACATTCACCAGGGGTTTCTACATTTGTTATAACGAGTTGGTAGTTCTATACGGCCTCGCTGGAGAGTAAGTCTACTATTCTCTCGTGGCCTTGCATACATGAGTCCGTGTCCCTCCCTATACATTTACCAGGGATTTCTACATTTGTTATAACGAGTTGGTAGTTCTATACGGCCTCGCTGGAGAGTAAGTCTACTATTCTCTCGTGGCCTTGCATACATGAGTCCGCGACCCTCCCTATACATTTACCAGGAATTTCTACATTTGTTATAACGAGTTGGTAGTTCTATACGGCCTCGCTGGAGAGTAAGTCTACTATTCTCTCGTGGCCTTGCATACATGAGTCCGTGTCCCTCCCTATACATTTACCAGGGATTTCTACATTTGTTATAACGAGTTGGTAGTTCTATACGGCCTCGCTGGTGAGTAAGTCTACTATTCTCTCGTGGCCTTGCATACATGAGTCCGCGACACTCCCTATACATTTACCAGGGATTTCTACATATGTTATAATGAGTTGGTAGTTCTATACGGCCTCGCTGGAGAGTAAGTCTACTATTCTCTCGTGGCCTTGCATACATGAGTCCGTGTCCCTCCCTATACATTTACCAGGGATTTCTACATTTGTTATAACGAGTTGGTAGTTCTATACGGCCTCGCTGGAGAGTAAGTCTACTATTCTCTCGTGGCCTTGCATACATGAGTCCGCGACCCTCCCTATACATTCACCAGGGGTTTCTACATTTGTTATAACGAGTTGGTAGTTCTATACGGCCTCGCTGGAGAGTAAGTCTACTATTCTCTCGTGACCTTGCATACATGAGTCCGTGTCCCTCCCTATACATTTACCAGGGATTTCTACATTTGTTATAACGAGTTGGTAGTTCTATACGGCCTCGCTGGAGAGTAAGTCTACTATTCTCTCGTGGCCTTGCATACATGAGTCCGTGACCCTCCCTATACATTTACCAGGGATTTCTACATATGTTATACCGAGTTGGTAGTTCTATACGGCCTCGCTGGAGAGTAAGTCTACTATTCTCTCGTGACCATGCATACATGAGTCCGTGCCCTCCCTATACATTTACCAGGGATCTCTACATTTGTTATAACAAGTTGGTAGTTCTATACGGCCTCGCTGGAGAGTAAGTCTACTATTCTCTCGTGGCCTTGCATACATGAGTCCGCGACCCTCCCTATACATTCACCAGGGATTTCTACATTTGTTATAACGAGTTGGTAGTTCTATACGGCCTCGCTGGAGAGTAAGTCTACAATTCTCTCGTGACCTTGCATACATGAGTCCGCGACCCTCCCTATATATTTACCAGGGATTTCTACATTTATTATAACGAGTTGGTAGTTCTATACGGCCTCGCTGGAGAGTAAGTCTACTATTCTCTCGTGACCTAGCATACATGAGTCCGTGACCCTCCCTATACATTTACCAGGGATTTCTACATTTGTTATAACGAGTTGGTAGTTCTATACGGCCTCGCTGGAGAGTAAGTCTACTATTCTCTCGTGGCCTTGCATACATGAGTCCTTGACCCTCCCTATACATCTACCAGGGATTTCTACATTTGTTATAACGAGTTGGTAGTTCTATACGGCCTCGCTGGAGAGTAAGTCTACTATTCTCTCGTGACCTTGCATACATGAGTCCGTGTCCCTCCCTATACATTTACCAGGGATTTCTACATTTGTTATAACGAGTTGGTAGTTCTATACGGCCTCGCTGGAGAGTAAGTCTACTATTCTCTCGTGGCCTTGCATACATGAGTCCGCGACCCTCCCTATACATTTACCAGGGATTTCTACATATGTTATACCGAGTTGGTAGTTCTATACGGCCTCGCTGGAGAGTAAGTCTACTATTCTCTCGTGGCCTTGCATACATGAGTCCGTGTCCCTCCCTATACATTTACCAGGGATTTCTACATTTGTTATAACGAGTTGGTAGTTCTATACGGCCTCGCTGGAGAGTAAGTCTACTATTCTCTCGTGGCCTTGCATACATGAGTCCGCGACCCTCCCTATACATTCACCAGGGGTTTCTACATTTGTTATAACGAGTTGGTAGTTCTATACGGCCTCGCTGGAGAGTAAGTCTACTATTCTCTCGTGACCTTGCATACATGAGTCCGTGTCCCTCCCTATACATTTACCAGGGATTTCTACATATGTTATAATGAGTTGGTAGTTCTATACGGCCTCGCTGGAGAGTAAGTCTACTATTCTCTCGTGGCCTTGCATACATGAGTCCGTGTCCCTCCCTATACATTTACCAGGGATTTCTACATTTGTTATAACGAGTTGGTAGTTCTATACGGCCTCGCTGGAGAGTAAGTCTACTATTCTCTCGTGGCCTTGCATACATGAGTCCGCGACCCTCCCTATACATTTACCAGGGATTTCTACATATGTTATACCGAGTTGGTAGTTCTATACGGCCTCGCTGGAGAGTAAGTCTACTATTCTCTCGTGGCCTTGCATACATGAGTCCGTGTCCCTCCCTATACATTTACCAGGGATTTCTACATTTGTTATAACGAGTTGGTAGTTCTATACGGCCTCGCTGGAGAGTAAGTCTACTATTCTCTCGTGGCCTTGCATACATGAGTCCGCGACCCTCCCTATACATTCACCAGGGGTTTCTACATTTGTTATAACGAGTTGGTAGTTCTATACGGCCTCGCTGGAGAGTAAGTCTACTATTCTCTCGTGACCTTGCATACATGAGTCCGTGTCCCTCCCTATACATTTACCAGGGATTTCTACATACGTTATAATGAGTTGGTAGTTCTATACGGCCTCGCTGGAGAGTAAGTCTACTATTCTCTCGTGGCCTTGCATACATGAGTCCGTGTCCCTCCCTATACATTTACCAGGGATTTCTACATTTGTTATAACGAGTTGGTAGTTCTATACGGCCTCGCTGGAGAGTAAGTCTACTATTCTCTCGTGGCCTTGCATACATGAGTCCGCGACCCTCCCTATACATTTACCAGGGATTTCTACATATGTTATAATGAGTTGGTAGTTCTATACGGCCTCGCTGGAGAGTAAGTCTACTATTCTCTCGTGGCCTTGCATACATGAGTCCGTGTCCCTCCCTATACATTTACCAGGGATTTCTACATTTGTTATAACGAGTTGGTAGTTCTATACGGCCTCGCTGGAGAGTAAGTCTACTATTCTCTCGTGGCCTTGCATACATGAGTCCGTGTCCCTCCCTATACATTTACCAGGGATTTCTACATTTGTTATAACGAGTTGGTAGTTCTATACGGCCTCGCTGGAGAGTAAGTCTACTATTCTCTCGTGGCCTTGCATACATGAGTCCGCGACCCTCCCTATACATTTACCAGGAATTTCTACATTTGTTATAACGAGTTGGTAGTTCTATACGGCCTCGCTGGAGAGTAAGTCTACTATTCTCTCGTGGCCTTGCATACATGAGTCCGTGTCCCTCCCTATACATTTACCAGGGATTTCTACATTTGTTATAACGAGTTGGTAGTTCTATACGGCCTCGCTGGTGAGTAAGTCTACTATTCTCTCGTGGCCTTGCATACATGAGTCCGCGACCCTCCCTATACATTTACCAGGGATTTCTACATATGTTATAATGAGTTGGTAGTTCTATACGGCCTCGCTGGAGAGTAAGTCTACTATTCTCTCGTGGCCTTGCATACATGAGTCCGTGTCCCTCCCTATACATTTACCAGGGATTTCTACATTTGTTATAACGAGTTGGTAGTTCTATACGGCCTCGCTGGAGAGTAAGTCTACTATTCTCTCGTGGCCTTGCATACATGAGTCCGCGACCCTCCCTATACATTCACCAGGGGTTTCTACATTTGTTATAACGAGTTGGTAGTTCTATACGGCCTCGCTGGAGAGTAAGTCTACTATTCTCTCGTGACCTTGCATACATGAGTCCGTGTCCCTCCCTATACATTTACCAGGGATTTCTACATTTGTTATAACGAGTTGGTAGTTCTATACGGCCTCGCTGGAGAGTAAGTCTACTATTCTCTCGTGGCCTTGCATACATGAGTCCGTGACCCTCCCTATACATTTACCAGGGATTTCTACATATGTTATACCGAGTTGGTAGTTCTATACGGCCTCGCTGGAGAGTAAGTCTACTATTCTCTCGTGACCATGCATACATGAGTCCGTGCCCTCCCTATACATTTACCAGGGATCTCTACATTTGTTATAACAAGTTGGTAGTTCTATACGGCCTCGCTGGAGAGTAAGTCTACTATTCTCTCGTGGCCTTGCATACATGAGTCCGCGACCCTCCCTATACATTCACCAGGGATTTCTACATTTGTTATAACGAGTTGGTAGTTCTATACGGCCTCGCTGGAGAGTAAGTCTACAATTCTCTCGTGACCTTGCATACATGAGTCCGCGACCCTCCCTATATATTTACCAGGGATTTCTACATTTATTATAACGAGTTGGTAGTTCTATACGGCCTCGCTGGAGAGTAAGTCTACTATTCTCTCGTGACCTAGCATACATGAGTCCGTGACCCTCCCTATACATTTACCAGGGATTTCTACATTTGTTATAACGAGTTGGTAGTTCTATACGGCCTCGCTGGAGAGTAAGTCTACTATTCTCTCGTGGCCTTGCATACATGAGTCCGTGACCCTCCCTATACATTTACCAGGGATTTCTACATATGTTATACCGAGTTGGTAGTTCTATACGGCCTCGATGGAGAGTAAGTCTACTATTCTCTCGTGACCTAGCATACATGAGTCCGTGACCCTCCCTATACATTTACCAGGGATTTCTACATTTGTTATAACGAGTTGGTAGTTCTATACGGCCTCGCTGGAGAGTAAGTCTACTATTCTCTCGTGGCCTTGCATACATGAGTCCGTGACCCTCCCTATACATTTACCAGGGATTTCTACATATGTTATACCGAGTTGGTAGTTCTATACGGCCTCGATGGAGAGTAAGTCTACTATTCTCTCGTGACCTAGCATACATGAGTCCGTGACCCTCCCTATACATTTACCAGGGATTTCTACATTTGTTATAACGAGTTGGTAGTTCTATACGGCCTCGCTGGAGAGTAAGTCTACAATTCTCTCGTGACCTTGCATACATGAGTCCGTGACCCTCCCTATATATTTACCAGGGATTTCTACATTTATTATAACGAGTTGGTAGTTCTATACGGCCTCGCTGGAGAGTAAGTCTACTATTCTCTCGTGACCTAGCATACATGAGTCCGTGACCCTCCCTATACATTTACCAGGGATTTCTACATTTGTTATAACGAGTTGGTAGTTCTATATGGCCTCGCTGGAGAGTAAGTCTACTATTCTCTCGTGGCCTTGCATACATGAGTCCGTGACCCTCCCTATACATTTACCAGGGATTTCTACATATGTTGTACCGAGTTGGTAGTTCTATACGGCCTCGCTGGAGAGTAAGTCTACTATTCTCTCGTGACCATGCATACATGAGTCCGTGCCCTCCCTATACATTTACCAGGGATCTCTACATTTGTTATAACGAGTTGGTAGTTCTATACGGCCTCGCTGGAGGGTAAGTCTACTATTCTCTCATGACCTTGCATACATGAGTCCTTGACCCTCCCTATACATATACCAGGGATTTCTAAATTGTTATAACGAGTTGGTAGTTCTATACGGCCTCGCTGGCGAGTAAGTCTACTATTCTCTCGTGACCTAGCATACATGAGTCCGTGACCCTCCCTATACATTTACCAGGGATTTCTACATTTGTTATAACGAGTTGGTAGTTCTATACGGCCTCGCTGGAGAGTAAGTCTACTATTCTCTCGTGACCTTGCATACATGAGCACGGACCCTCGCTATACATTTACCAAGGATTTCTACATTTGTTATACCGAGTTGGTAGTTCTATACGGCCTCGCTGGAGAGTAAGTCTACTATTCTCTCATGACCTTGCATACATGAGTCCGCGACCCTCCCTATACATTTACCAGGAATTTCTACATTTGTTATAACGAGTTGGTAGTTCTATACGGCCTCGCTGGAGAGTAAGTCTACTATTCTCTCGTGACCTTGCATACATGAGTCCGTGTCCTTCCCTATACATTTACCAGGGATTTCTACATTTGTTATAACGAGTTGGTAGTTCTATACGGCCTCGCTGGAGAGTAAGTCTACTATTCTCTCGTGGCCTTGCATACATGAGTCCGCGACCCTCCCTATACATTCACCAGGGATTTCTACATTTGTTATAACGAGTTGGTAGTTCTATACGGCCTCGCTGGAGAGTAAGTCTACTATTCTCTCGTGACCTTGCATACATGAGTCCGCGACCCTCCCTATACATTTACCAGGGATTTCTACATTTGTTATAACGAGTTGGTAGTTCTATACGGCCTCGCTGGAGAGTAAGTCTACTATTCTCTCGTGACCTTGCATACATGAGTCCGTGTCCCTCCCTATACATTTACCAGGGATTTCTACATTTGGTATAACGAGTTGGTAGTTCTATACGGCCTCGCTGGAGAGTAAGTCTACTATCTCGTGACCTTGCATACATGAGTCCGCGACCCTCCCTATACATTTACCAGGGGTTTCTACATTTGTTATAACGAGTTGGTAGTTCTATACGGCCTCGCTGGAGAGTAAGTCTAC
This sequence comes from Prosapia bicincta, assembly GCA_036971475.1. Taxonomy (NCBI): domain Eukaryota; kingdom Metazoa; phylum Arthropoda; class Insecta; order Hemiptera; family Cercopidae; genus Prosapia; species Prosapia bicincta. Next base: position 29,260,211 of record JBAIZL010000003.1, read on the forward strand.
TATTCTCTCATGACCTTGCATACATGAGTCCGCGACCCTCCCTATACATTTACTAGGGATTTCTACATTTGGTATAACGAGTTGGTAGTTCTATACGGCCTCGCTGGAGAGTAAGTCTACTATCTCGTGACCTTGCATACATGAGTCCGCGACCCTCCCTATACATTTACCAGGGGTTTCTACATTTGTTATAACGAGTTGGTAGTTCTATACGGCCTGGCTGGAGAGTAAGTCTACTATTCTCTCGTGACCTTGCATACATGAGTCTGTGACCCTCCCTATTCATTTACCAGGCATTTCTACATTTGTTATAATGAGTTGGTAGTTCTATACGGCCTCGCTGGAGAGTAAGTCTACTATTCTCTCGTGACCTTGCATACATGAGTCCGCGACCCTCCCTATACATTTACCAGGCATTTCTACATTTGTTATAATGAGTTGGTAATTCTATACGGCCTCGCTGGAGAGTAAGTCTACTATTCTCTCGTGGCCTTGCATACATGAGTCCGTGACCCTCCCTATACATTTACCAGGGATTTCTACATATGTTATACCGAGTTGGTAGTTCTATACGGCCTCGCTGGAGAGTAAGTCTACTATTCTCTCGTGACCATGCATACATGAGTCCGTGCCCTCCCTATACATTTACCAGGGATCTCTACATTTGTTATAACGAGTTGGTAGTTCTATACGGCCTCGCTGGAGGGTAAGTCTACTATTCTCTCATGACCTTGCATACATGAGTCCTTGACCCTCCCTATACATCTACCAGGGATTTCTACATTTGTTATAACGAGTTGGTAGTTCTATACGGCCTCGCTGGAGAGTAAGTCTACTATTCTCTCGTGACCTTGCATACATGAGTCCGTGTCCCTCCCTATACATTTACCAGGGATTTCTACATTTGTTATAACGAGTTGGTAGTTCTATACGGCCTCGCTGGAGAGTAAGTCTACTATTCTCTCGTGGCCTTGCATACATGAGTCCGCGACCCTCCCTATACATTTACCAGGGATTTCTACATATGTTATACCGAGTTGGTAGTTCTATACGGCCTCGCTGGAGAGTAAGTCTACTATTCTCTCGTGGCCTTGCATACATGAGTCCGTGTCCCTCCCTATACATTTACCAGGGATTTCTACATTTGTTATAACGAGTTGGTAGTTCTATACGGCCTCGCTGGAGAGTAAGTCTACTATTCTCTCGTGGCCTTGCATACATGAGTCCGCGACCCTCCCTATACATTCACCAGGGGTTTCTACATTTGTTATAACGAGTTGGTAGTTCTATACGGCCTCGCTGGAGAGTAAGTCTACTATTCTCTCGTGACCTTGCATACATGAGTCCGTGTCCCTCCCTATACATTTACCAGGGATTTCTACATATGTTATAATGAGTTGGTAGTTCTATACGGCCTCGCTGGAGAGTAAGTCTACTATTCTCTCGTGGCCTTGCATACATGAGTCCGTGTCCCTCCCTATACATTTACCAGGGATTTCTACATTTGTTATAACGAGTTGGTAGTTCTATACGGCCTCGCTGGAGAGTAAGTCTACTATTCTCTCGTGGCCTTGCATACATGAGTCCGCGACCCTCCCTATACATTTACCAGGGATTTCTACATATGTTATACCGAGTTGGTAGTTCTATACGGCCTCGCTGGAGAGTAAGTCTACTATTCTCTCGTGGCCTTGCATACATGAGTCCGTGTCCCTCCCTATACATTTACCAGGGATTTCTACATTTGTTATAACGAGTTGGTAGTTCTATACGGCCTCGCTGGAGAGTAAGTCTACTATTCTCTCGTGGCCTTGCATACATGAGTCCGCGACCCTCCCTATACATTCACCAGGGGTTTCTACATTTGTTATAACGAGTTGGTAGTTCTATACGGCCTCGCTGGAGAGTAAGTCTACTATTCTCTCGTGACCTTGCATACATGAGTCCGTGTCCCTCCCTATACATTTACCAGGGATTTCTACATACGTTATAATGAGTTGGTAGTTCTATACGGCCTCGCTGGAGAGTAAGTCTACTATTCTCTCGTGGCCTTGCATACATGAGTCCGTGTCCCTCCCTATACATTTACCAGGGATTTCTACATTTGTTATAACGAGTTGGTAGTTCTATACGGCCTCGCTGGAGAGTAAGTCTACTATTCTCTCGTGGCCTTGCATACATGAGTCCGCGACCCTCCCTATACATTTACCAGGGATTTCTACATATGTTATAATGAGTTGGTAGTTCTATACGGCCTCGCTGGAGAGTAAGTCTACTATTCTCTCGTGGCCTTGCATACATGAGTCCGTGTCCCTCCCTATACATTTACCAGGGATTTCTACATTTGTTATAACGAGTTGGTAGTTCTATACGGCCTCGCTGGAGAGTAAGTCTACTATTCTCTCGTGGCCTTGCATACATGAGTCCGCGACCCTCCCTATACATTCACCAGGGGTTTCTACATTTGTTATAACGAGTTGGTAGTTCTATACGGCCTCGCTGGAGAGTAAGTCTACTATTCTCTCGTGGCCTTGCATACATGAGTCCGTGTCCCTCCCTATACATTTACCAGGGATTTCTACATTTGTTATAACGAGTTGGTAGTTCTATACGGCCTCGCTGGAGAGTAAGTCTACTATTCTCTCGTGGCCTTGCATACATGAGTCCGCGACCCTCCCTATACATTTACCAGGAATTTCTACATTTGTTATAACGAGTTGGTAGTTCTATACGGCCTCGCTGGAGAGTAAGTCTACTATTCTCTCGTGGCCTTGCATACATGAGTCCGTGTCCCTCCCTATACATTTACCAGGGATTTCTACATTTGTTATAACGAGTTGGTAGTTCTATACGGCCTCGCTGGTGAGTAAGTCTACTATTCTCTCGTGGCCTTGCATACATGAGTCCGCGACCCTCCCTATACATTTACCAGGGATTTCTACATATGTTATAATGAGTTGGTAGTTCTATACGGCCTCGCTGGAGAGTAAGTCTACTATTCTCTCGTGGCCTTGCATACATGAGTCCGTGTCCCTCCCTATACATTTACCAGGGATTTCTACATTTGTTATAACGAGTTGGTAGTTCTATACGGCCTCGCTGGAGAGTAAGTCTACTATTCTCTCGTGGCCTTGCATACATGAGTCCGCGACCCTCCCTATACATTCACCAGGGGTTTCTACATTTGTTATAACGAGTTGGTAGTTCTATACGGCCTCGCTGGAGAGTAAGTCTACTATTCTCTCGTGACCTTGCATACATGAGTCCGTGTCCCTCCCTATACATTTACCAGGGATTTCTACATTTGTTATAACGAGTTGGTAGTTCTATACGGCCTCGCTGGAGAGTAAGTCTACTATTCTCTCGTGGCCTTGCATACATGAGTCCGTGACCCTCCCTATACATTTACCAGGGATTTCTACATATGTTATACCGAGTTGGTAGTTCTATACGGCCTCGCTGGAGAGTAAGTCTACTATTCTCTCGTGACCATGCATACATGAGTCCGTGCCCTCCCTATACATTTACCAGGGATCTCTACATTTGTTATAACAAGTTGGTAGTTCTATACGGCCTCGCTGGAGAGTAAGTCTACTATTCTCTCGTGGCCTTGCATACATGAGTCCGCGACCCTCCCTATACATTCACCAGGGATTTCTACATTTGTTATAACGAGTTGGTAGTTCTATACGGCCTCGCTGGAGAGTAAGTCTACTATTCTCTCGTGACCTTGCATACATGAGTCCGCGACCCTCCCTATACATTTACCAGGGATTTCTACATTTGTTATAACGAGTTGGTAGTTCTATACGGCCTCGCTGGAGAGTAAGTCTACTATTCTCTCGTGACCTTGCATACATGAGTCCGTGTCCCTCCCTATACATTTACCAGGGATTTCTACATTTGGTATAACGAGTTGTTAGTTCTACACGGCCTCGCTGGAGAGTAAGTCTACTATCTCGTGACCTTGCATACATGAGTCCGCGACCCTCCCTATACATTTACCAGGGGTTTCTACATTTGTTATAACGAGTTGGTAGTTCTATACGGCCTCGCTGGAGAGTAAGTCTACTATTCTCTCATGACCTTGCATACATGAGTCCGCGACCCTCCCTATACATTTACTAGGGATTTCTACATTTGGTATAACGAGTTGGTAGTTCTATACGGCCTCGCTGGAGAGTAAGTCTACTATCTCGTGACCTTGCATACATGAGTCCGCGACCCTCCCTATACATTTACCAGGGGTTTCTACATTTGTTATAACGAGTTGGTAGTTCTATACGGCCTCGCTGGAGAGTAAGTCTACTATTCTCTCGTGACCTTGCATACATGAGTCTGTGACCCTCCCTATTCATTTACCAGGCATTTCTACATTTGTTATAATGAGTTGGTAGTTCTATACGGCCTCGCTGGAGAGTAAGTCCACTATTCTCTCGTGACCTTGCATACATGAGTCCGCGACCCTCCCTATACATTTACCAGGCATTTCTACATTTGTTATAATGAGTTGGTAGTTCTATACGGCCTCGCTGGAGAGTAAGTCTACTATTCTCTCGTGGCCTTGCATACATGAGTCCGTGACCCTCCCTATACATTTACCAGGGATTTATACATATGTTATACCGAGTTGGTAGTTCTATACGGCCTCGCTGGAGAGTAAGTCTACTATTCTCTCGTGACCATGCATACATGAGTCCGTGCCCTCCCTATACATTTACCAGGGATCTCTACATTTGTTATAACGAGTTGGTAGTTCTATACGGCCTCGCTGGAGGGTAAGTCTACTATTCTCTCATGACCTTGCATACATGAGTCCTTGACCCTCCCTATACATCTACCAGGGATTTCTACATTTGTTATAACGAGTTGGTAGTTCTATACTGCCTCGCTGGCGAGTAAGTCTACTATTCTCTCGTGACCTTGCATACATGAGCCCGGACCCTCGCTATACATTTTCCAAGGATTTCTACATTTGTTATACCGAGTTGGTAGTTCTATACGGCCTCGCTGGAGAGTAAGTCTACTATTCTCTAATGACCTTGCATACATGAGTCCGCGACCCTCCCTATACATTTACCAGGGATTTCTACATTTGTTATAACGAGTTGGTAGTTCTATACGGCCTCGCTGGAGAGTAAGTCTACTATTCTCTCGTGACCTTGCATACATGAGTCCGTGTCCCTCCCTATACATTTACCAGGGATTTCTACATTTGTTATAACGAGTTGGTAGTTCTATACGGCCTCGCTGGAGAGTAAGTCTACTATTCTCTCGTGGCCTTGCATACATGAGTCCGCGACCCTCCCTATACATTCACCAGGGATTTCTACATTTGTTATAACGAGTTGGTAGTTCTATACGGCCTCGCTGGAGAGTAAGTCTACTATTCTCTCGTGACCTTGCATACATGAATCCGCAACCCTCCCTATACATTCACCAGGGATTTCTACATTTGTTATACCGAGTTGGTAGTTCTATACGGCCTCGCTGGCGAGTAAGTCTACTATTCTCTCGTGACCTTGCATACATGAGTCCGCGACCCTCCCTATACATTCACCAGGGATTTCTACATTTGTTATAACGAGTTGGTAGTTCTATACGGCCTCGCTGGAGAGTAAGTCTACTATTCTCTCGTGACCTTGCATACATGAGTCCGTGTCCCTCCCTATACATTTACCAGGGATTTCTACATTTGGTATAACGAGTTGGTAGTTCTATACGGCCTCGCTGGAGAGTAAGTCTACTATCTCGTGACCTTGCATACGTGAGTCCGCGACCCTCCCTATACATTTACCAGGGGTTTCTACATTTGTTATAACGAGTTGGTAGTTCTATACGGCCTCGCTGGAGAGTAAGTCTACTATTCTCTCGTGACCTTGCATACATGAGTCTGTGACCCTCCCTATACATTTACCAGGCATTTCTACATTTGTTATAATGAGTTGGTAGTTCTATACGGCCTCGCTGGAGAGTAAGTCTACTATTCTCTCGTGACCTTGCATACATGAGTCCGTGACCCTCCCTATACATTTACCAGGGATTTCAACATTTGTTATAACGAGTTGGTAGTTCTATACGGCCTCGCTGGAGAGTAAGAATACTATTCTCTCGTGACCTTGCATACATGAGTCCGTGATCCTCCCTATACATTTACCAGGGATTTCTACATTTGTTATAACGAGTTGGTAGTTCTATACGGCCTCGCTGGAGAGTAAGTCTACTATCTCGTGACCTTGCATACGTGAGTCCGCGACCCTCCCTATACATTTACCAGGGGTTTCTACATTTGTTATAACGAGTTGGTAGTTCTATACGGCCTCGCTGGAGAGTAAGTCTACTATTCTCTCGTGACCTTGCATACATGAGTCCGTGACCCTCCCTATACATTTACCAGGGATTTCAACATTTGTTATAACGAGTTGGTAGTTCTATACGGCCTCGCTGGAGAGTAAGTCTACTATTCTCTCGTGACCTTGCATACATGAGTCCGTGACCCTCCCTATACATTTACCAGGGATTTCTACATATGTTATAATGAGTTGGTAGTTCTATACGGCCTCGCTGGAGAGTAAGTCTACTATTCTCTCGTGACCTTGCATACATAAGTCCGTGACCCTCCCTATACATTTACCAGGGATTTCTACATTTGTTATAACGAGTTGGTAGTTCTATACGGCCTCGCTGGAGTGTAAGTCTACTATTCTCTCGTGACCTTGCATACATGAGTCCGTGACCCTCCCTATACATTTACCAGGGATTTCTACATTTGTTATAACGAGTTCGTAGTTCTATACGGCCTCGCTGGAGAGTAAGTCTACAATTCTCTCGTAACCTTGCATACATGAGTCCGTGACCCTCCCTATACATTTACCAGGGATTTCTACATTTATTATAACGAGTTGGTAGTTCTATACGGCCTCGCTGGAGAGTAAGTCTACTATTCTCTCGTGACCTTGCATACATGAGTCCGTGACCCTCCCTATACATTTACCAGGGATTTCTACATTTATTATAACGAGTTGGTAGTTCTATACGGCCTCGCTGGAGAGTAAGTCTACTATTCTCTCGTGACCTTGCCTACATGAGTCCGTGACCCTCCCTATACATTTACCAGGGATTTCTACATATGTTATAACGAGTTGGTAGTTCTATACGGCCTCGCTGGAGAGTAAGTCTACTATTCTCTCGTGACCTTGCATACATGAGTCCGTGACCTTCCCTATACATTTACCAGGGATTTCTACATTAGTTATAAGGAGTTGGTAGTTCTATACGGCCTCGCTGGAGAGTAAGTCTACTATTCTCTCGTGACCTTGCATACATGAGTCCGTGACCCTCCCTATACATTTACCAGGGATTTCTACATTTGTCATAAATACCTTAAACTCACGCCCCTTTTAGACCGTTCGTAGACGATAACAGTTATACAGGATAAAATGGGTTAGAAGAAGGTAAATAGAAAGATAAATAAAACATTAAAAATTAGGGAAAGTTTCTATTTATTTAAATAATTTCCAACATTAAGTTCCTGAAAATAATCCTCAAAAGTCATCTTAGTTTCTGAGTAAAATACTAAATAATTCTCAGGATATTCTTTAAAGTCATTAACAGTTTTCAACAGTAGAAACATTCTTTAAAAGCTCGTCTAAATATCACAAAACCTAAATTACTTCACTTTCGAAGTGCGTCGTGGTAACAATGGCAAGCCTGGTTAGCGACTTCAAAAACACCTGTTTCAGTGACAACGTACTTCGAATGTGAAAAAATGCCAAACAAACCGGTGAAAGCGTTGCCGAGGATGATCATTACGTCGGGGTTTAATGTATATGTTTAGTGGTCGCACCAATAAAACCTCAAGTCTGCTCTATTATATGAAGACAATAGTTGGAAGGAATTTCTCGACTAGCGGCTACTGTTAGGCTGGCCAGCGTTCCTTGACGCCAAAGCTTTACGAGAATTCTGCAGGTGCGACTCCAATTGTTCCAAGCCACGATAAATCATACAGTACATTCTAAGTTACAGATCACTCGGGTCGTTTCCCTTTCTCCGCACAATGGAGCACCTTACCTTAACCTTGGGGATACGGTGACGTGGGGACTCTGAAACGTAAGGTGAGGAAGGAACCGTTGAAGGGCGAAGAAATCGGGACTCGCTTCGTTCGCAATATAGCAATAACTTATGTTTAGCGTTAGCAGCTGTTTGGAAATATCCTATATTTGAGAATTTCATACAACAGAAATTAATATTACTCGTAGATTATGTTAAGCTTAGCATTCTATATTATCCGTTGAAATGTATAGCCTGTATATAGTAAAAAATATATTGGAATATAAAATTACGATAGAGTAACATTTAAATTTGTAAACGTTAATTTACAACAAAAAGTAGCGTTTTCTTACGTTCTGCGTTGTAAGTTGGATATATTTCCGTAATGACATTAGAATGCACAATAAATAGGCACTACCTAAGGTAAATTTAAATACGGAAAACAGTTTTTTAAAATTTACGTTTCTGTCGACTACTTTATGAGTTATATGGTTTCCTTTTATACTCATAAATACGCGCAACGGGTCCAACAAACATAGAACCGTTATATTAATGTTTTAATTCGTATTTTTCAAAATTTGATCCTGCAATAAATCAGCCTACTAGATCATTACTTATGCAACGGGAATGTAAAACAAGTCTAGTGACCGGTTATTTACAGTTCGCCAGACATAGGCGCGCGATATCTTTCAATACGCCAAAGCTACCGGGCAAGTTCATTACGCCTTTTGTGTGTCAATGTAAGAACATATCTGGCAAATTTAGTAGAATTTATTGCAACCTGACAGGTGCTGGACTACGTTTCTATAGCGGCATTTGATTCTCCGCGTCTATAGATCAGACAAAGTAAGAGTTCAACAGGTTCTGTAAAAGAATAATTAGAACGTAATACAGAGCATAAAACAAGATACTTAAAGAAAGTATAAGTGTATATCTTTCCATTCCGAAGAGCCTAAGCCTAACAAAGAAATAGATAAAACTATAATGTTAACTGCTTTTATTTCGGAATAATGGATACGATGCATACAAATAAAACTCATTTTACTTTCATTATTGTTCACTCTTTTATAGTCATCTGAAAATATTGTCTGACTCACACGGGTTATGACCTAAAAATATATATTCTTTTAAATAAAATAATATACCCCAATACTTAGACTAAAATATAATACGAAATTTATATTAGGAATAAAATGATTTAATGAAGATGTCATTATTTAGGTTTATTTGCAAACAAGGTTTGTTGCAATTAAATGGAATTCGACTTTAATAGAAACTTGGGATCTAAGGTCACGTAGCCTATGTCACTAATTAATAACCTATTATTAATATTATTATACATTTTGTATATTATATTATTACGTATAGTATATATAATAAATTAAAAATATTTTAAAAACAAGAATAGTTTTAATACACATATTATTCAAATCTTTTCGCCGATAAAACAGTACCAGCATCTAGGTAGTGTATATGATTTAATTTTTGTAAATATATTTTGTTACATTATTATTTTTTCTGAAGATGCTGTAATGTTTTATTGGCGAAAAGCTTTGAATATTATATGTATTAAAAGTATTCTTGTTTTTGAAATATTTTTAATTTAATAACTATATTACAAGAAAGCATATCACCATATTTAATATATATATATATATATATATATATATATATATATATATATATATATATATATATATATATATATATGTTGCAGCCCCCAAGGCTTCGTGACTAAATGTAAATCTCACTGCCCGCATTTAATTTTCAGTGCCCCGAAACCAATGAGATAGAAATCAATGGTAAAATACTAACATTATTCTAAATATGATTACATTCCCCTTAAAAATTCACATCTAAATTTACGGGAATAACAAACTAAAGAGAACTTGGATGGTCCGGTAGCATACTTTCGTCGATTGGGTTGTCCTCTATTTCTTCGATATTCATTTCTTTCTGTTAATCTTTCTTTCTTACGTAATGCAGTTTTGGAAGAGCGCTGTGCCCTCTTTCGTCAACCGACCCGTATAATCCCGTCAAAACTTTTGGATCGGCAATTAGTTGCCTATTGTGTACTTTAAAATTGAAAATTATTTTATTCAAGTTTCAAGTAACAAAATATGAATAAAGTTGTACCTTCGTTGTAGGTAAAAATAAAGAAAGTTACACCAAACATCAAAGAAATCAGCTGTAGAGAGTTTAAGCAACATAAAGCTATAGCAATATCTACGTAAATGATATCAAATTACAATGATATAATAATATTTATGTTTCGTGTTTGTCTTAATCTTCTTCATTTTTCTTTATCTTTCATTCTCCTTTCAATACAATTTAATTGGTAATCTTGTAAATAAATAAAATAGGTTTTCATTTTAAAGTATACAATGGGTTACCAATTGCCAGACCAGGCAAAGCGAGGACAACTGTAACTACAGGCTGCTATTTCGAGAACTGTAGGTTTTATTTTATATTATGTTTTTTTTCTTATATCCGTTGGTAATCTTAAGAAACAATAGTATTATTAGAAAACAAAGCATCAAAAACACTTTTAGGCACACTTAGTATAATAGAGTATTATAAATAGTATAACTCACGAGACATATCAAAAGTCGTTACATGTGGAGAAGGGGAGTTCAGCGACTAGTGGGGGTGGAGGTTCAAGCAGATATACACCCCTTCGGTATTGAACAAGACAGTTTTGCTGGCGGACCGATACGTATAGCAGCGACGTCAGTGGCTGCTCCTGCGGGTAGTCTCGGGCTTACCCTTTATGTTTTTTAATTATTTATTAAAATCCTTCATAACTGTCAATAGTTTAAAATAATAAAAATATATCTAAATATATCAAAAAAGATGCTCATAATACTACAGTGAAATTTAGATTGCATTAAGCAACAGTACAATAGCAAATAATGACTCTTTTTATTAGCTTATTATATCTATTTGTCCTGAGAGTAAAAATTGCCTAAAAACGCTATTTAAATTTTAAACAATTTCCGGGGAGTGTGCTCGACCTCTGCATAGGTAGTCACGACTTCTCTTAGCTGTGACTAACTAAAAAATAAATCCTGAAGCCGCCCCTAAGCGAGGCTCTATAAACATTGTGTTTCGAGCTCCCCACTATTTCTAATGCTAAGTAGGCCACTGCGCATCGGGTGGACAAGTCTCTCGTTATAACTCGCTTCTTATATTTGTTCTATTAAACTATAATAAGATTCAGAAAAGTTGAAATACACATAGGACATTTACGATTTGTAAACTCATAAGTAACGAAACCTTTGTAAAACTATTCTTTGAGCTTAGCTTGTGAGGTTATGTTAATACAAATAAAAGGCGTACATAAAACTCACAAACTAATCAATTAATAACTGAAACGCGTTTCAATGACAAAGTCATCATCATCAGTGAGTGTTGCTACTGAAGTAAAGTTATACTTCTATATTTATACCAGTGGCTTTCTTTACTTTCTTACTTTATATTCTGCTTTCTACTAGTTTGTAAAAGCAGCACTCACTGATGATGATGATTTTGTCATTGAAAGTCGTCTGAGTTAATAAATGATTAATTTTTGAATTTCGTGTAAGTTACGTCTTTTATTTGTAATAATTAAACCTTATTTATAAAAATACTACCTAAACAAAAACTATTGAAAATTTCACTCATTTCCATTAAGTAATATAAAAGGAAAAACATTCATTTTTGCAATGTTTAATTATCGTAAAAATTAAAAACTAGACAATGTAGTGATATTACACATACCTAGAGTAGACTAGGCTCTAGTGATATTGTTGCAGTATACTACCAAATTGTTGCGTAATGATCTTAGCAATTTTGCCTTTACTGCCTTGATTAATCATACTTTTAAAACTTTGTTGCCAGGTTTATTAACGCTTTCTACTTTGCAAACACACACGGATGGTCTAAGGTTAAACTTCGCAAAAAACAATGGCGCAATAGAGTTTCACACATCTCCAACTACCGAATACCTTAGTAAACCTGATCTTGTCAGGTTAGGACATTAGCTGTACAAAATATTTTCATAACGGTGTCGATACGAGTTGTGTAAGAGCCAATCAGATTGGGCTGGAAGTTCGGAAGTCGGACTGGGTGTAAAGAGTCCCTCGGGTGGAGGCGCGGGACCTTTGTTGGGCATGAGCGCCAGATCTACAGATATCAACTTAGCGGGATCCACCAAATTTGTTAAATTGGCTCTCTTACCTTCCATGATTATACTTAGAAGGTGATGAAACTTACCACAAATAATTTTGTTTAAAATATAATAAAGTAATTTTGTTATCTGGCTGGTGCTTCTACCCCCTTATTGGAATATAAAAGGCTGTTTGATCTATTCAAAAAAAGTTTTCCTCTTCGAAGTAAGATTCTTGATCTCTTAATATTTCAACAAAATAAAGGATTTTGATATAAATTTTGTTATAAAAGAGGATTTTGATATAAATTTTGTTATAAAAGAGGATTTTGGTATAGATTTTATTATAAAAGAGGATTTTGGTATAGATTTTGTTATAAAAGAGGATTTTGTTATAAATTTTGTTATAAAAGAGGATTTTGGTATAGATTTTATTATAAAAGAGGATTTTGGTATAGATTTTATTATAAATGAGGATTTTGGTATAGATTTTGTTATAAAAGAGGATTTTGGTATAGATTTTATTATAAAAGAGGATTTTGGTATAGATTTTATTATAAATGAGGATTTTGGTATAGATTTTATTATAAAAGAGGATTTTGGTATAGATTTTATTATAAAAGAGGATTTTGATATAAATTTTGTTATAAAAGAGGATTTTGGTATAGATTTTATTATAAAAGAGGATTTTGGTATAGATTTTGTTATAAAAGAGGATTTTGTTATAAATTTTGTTATAAAAGAGGATTTTGGTATAGATTTTATTATAAAAGAGGATTTTGGTATAGATTTTATTATAAATGAGGATTTTGGTATAGATTTTGTTATAAAAGAGGATTTTGGTATAGATTTTATTATAAAAGAGGATTTTGGTATAGATTTTATTATAAATGAGGATTTTGGTATAGATTTTATTATAAAAGAGGATTTTGGTATAGATTTTATTATAAAAGAGGATTTTGATATAAATTTTGTTATAAAAGAGGATTTTGGTATAGATTTTATTATAAAAGAGGATTTTGGTATAGATTTTATTATAAAAGAGGATTTTGATATAAATTTTGTTATAAAAGAGGATTTTGGTATAGATTTTATTATAAAAGAGGATTTTGATATAAATTTTGTTATAAAAGAGGATTTTGGTATAGATTTTATTATAAAAGAGGATTTTGATATAAATTTTGTTATAAAAGAGGATTTTGGTATAGATTTTATTATAAAAGAGGATTTTGATATAAATTTTGTTATAAAAGAGGATTTTGGTATAGATTTTATTATAAAAGAGGATTTTGGTATAGATTGTATTATAAAAGAGGATTTTGGTATAGATTTTATTATAAAAGAGGATTTTGATATAAATTTTGTTATAAAAGAGGATTTTGGTATAGATTTTATTATAAAAGAGGATTTTGGTATAGATTTTATTATAAATGAGGATTTTGGTATAGATTTTATTATAAATGAAACAAAGTTCTTCATAATTTTATTTCAAGTATAAACTATTTAAATTACAATATTTAAATTGAAACTGTCATGGAAGATATAAATTATGACCGTTAAAGATGTAGTTCGGAATTTATTTATTTATCACTGATGGCTTTATATCTGAAACGAGTATAATGTATGAGAAAATGATTATTCATTGTGAGTTACTCTACGTTTATATTTATTAATAACCTTTCTTTACAATATGGCCTTGAGTTTTTGCCAAATAATATTTTTAGTAAGTAATGAAACCAAATTGAGATACAAAGGATTTTTCTCTCAGTCAAAGCACTTATTCGTTTTCTATTTGTCAACAGTTTATTCATGTGATGACTACATGGAAACCCGCTGCAACAGTTTATTGATGTAATGACTACATGGAAACCCGCTGCAACAGTTTATTCATGTGATGACTACATGGAAACCCGCTGCAACAGTTTATTCATGTAATGACTACATGGAAACCCGCTGCAACAGTTTATTCATGTAACGACTACATGGAAACCCGCTGTAACAGGTTATTTATGTAATGACTACATGGAAAACCGCTGCAAATGTTTATTCATGTAATGACTACATGGAAACCCGCTGCAATAGTATTTTCATGTAATGACTACATGGAAACCCGCTGCAACAGTATTTTCATGTAATGACTACATGGAAACCCGCTGCAACAGTTTTTTCATGTAACGACTACATGGAAACCCGCTGCAACAGTTTATTTATGTAATGACTACATGGAAACCCGCTGCAACACTTTTTTCGTGTAATGACTACATGGAAACCCGCTGCAACAGTTTTTTCATGTAATGACTACATGGAAACCCGCTGCAACAGGTTATTTATGTAATGACTACATGGAAACCCGCTGCAACAGTTTTTTCATATAATGACTACATGGTAACCCGATGAAACAGTTTTTTCATGTAATGACTACATGGAAACCCGCTGCAACAGGTTATTCATGTAACGACTACATGGAAACCCGCTGTAACAGGTTATTTATGTAATGACTACATGGAAAACCGCTGCAAATGTTTATTCATGTAATGACTACATGGAAACCCGCTGCAATAGTATTTTCATGTAATGACTACATGGAAACCCGCTGCAACAGTATTTTCATGTAATGACTACATGGAAACCCGCTGCAACAGTTTATTCATGTAATGACTACATGGAAACCCGCTGCAACAGTTTTTTCATGTAATGACTACATGGAAACCCGCTGCAACAGGTTATTTATGTAATGACTACATGGTAACCCGCTGCAACAGTTTTTTCATATAATGACTACATGGTAACCCGATGAAACAGTTTATTCATGTAATGACTACATGGAAACCCGCTGCAACACTTTTTTCGTGTAATGACTACATGGAAACCCGCTGCAACAGTTTTTTCATGTAATGACTACATGGAAACCCGCTGCAACAGGTTATTTATGTAATGACTACATGGAAACCCGCTGCAACAGTTTTTTCATATAATGACTACATGGTAACCCGATGAAACAGTTTATTCATGTAATGACTACATGGAAACCCGCTGCAACACTTTTTTCGTGTAATGACTACATGGAAACCCGCTGCAACAGTTTATTCATGTAATGACTACATGAAAACCCGCTGCAACAGTTTATTCATGTGATGACTACATGGAAACCCGCTGCAACAGTTTATTCATGTAATGACTACATGGAAACCCGCTGCAACAGTTTATTCATGTAATGACTACATGGAAACTGCAACAGTTTATTCATGTAATGACTACATGGAAACTCACTGCAACATTTTAATAAATTTATGTTTGCATACTAATACAATAAAATTCTAAAACTATCAAGCACTAAGGCAAAAGGATTAGTAGGTATGTGTGGAAGTCGCAATGTCTGCATCAGGATCAGCCAAGGTTACGATTTGTGGAACCAATTTGGGGGTCGCAGCCTAACCAGTCAGCGTCACGTAGAGCCATTGTAAACTCTTAAGAAGGGAAGACTAGATGGAGGCTTTGTGGTAGGACTGTGTAGAAGTCGCAATGTCTCCATCAGGAGCAGCCAAGGTTACGATTTGTGGAACTTATTTGGGGGTCGCAGCCTTACCAGTCATCGTCACTCACGTAGAGCCATTGTAAACTCTCAAGAAGGGAAGACTAGATGGAGGCTTTGTGGTAGGACTGTGTAGAAGTCGCAATGTCTCCATCAGGAGCAGCCAAGGTTACGATTTGTGGAACCTATTTGGGGGTCGCAGCCTTACCAGTTAGCGTCATGTAGAGCCATTGTAAACTCTCAAGAAGGGAAGACTAGATAGAGGCATTGGGGTAGGCACGTGTGTGGAACTCTCCATGTCTACATAAAGAGCTGTTAAGGCCGCTGTTTGTGGACCATTATAAGTGGAGGTTGCAGTATGTCTAGTCAGCGTCAAGAAAAGACATTTTAAACTCTCAAGAAGGGAAGACTAGATGGAGGCTTTGTGGTAGGAATGTGTGGAAGTTTCAATGTCTGCATCAGGAGCTGCCAAATTTGGGGTTTATAGAACATCATTATTGGAGGTTGCAGTATGTCTAGTCAGCGTCAGTAGCACCAATATAAACTCTTAAGACGTGATGATTAGATGAAGGCATTGGGGTAGGTCTGCGTGAAAGTTTCAATGTCTGCATCAGGAGCTGCCAAATTTGGGGTTTATAGAACATCATTATTGGGGGTTGCAGTATGTCTAGTCAGCGTCAGTAGCACCAATATAAACTCTTAAGACGTGATGATTAGATGAAGGCATTGGGGTAGGTCTGCGTGAAAGTTTCAATGTCTGCATCAGGAGCTGCCAAATTTGGGGTTTATAGAACATCATTATTGGGGGTTGCAGTATGTCTAGTCAGCGTCAGTAGCACCAATATAAACTCTTAAGACGTGATGATTAGATGAAGGCATTGGGGTAGGTCTGCGTGAAAGTTTCAATGTCTGCATCAGGAGCTGCCAAATTTGGGGTTTATAGAACATCATTATTGGGGGTTGCAGTATGTCTAGTCAGCGTCAGTAGCACCAATATAAACTCTTAAGACGTGATGATTAGATGAAGGCATTGGGGTAGGTCTGCGTGAAAGTTTCAATGTCTGCATCAGGAGCTGCCAAATTTGGGGTTTATAGAACATCATTATTGGAGGTTGCAGTATGTCTAGTCAGCGTCAGTAGCACCAATATAAACTCTTAAGACGTGATGATTAGATGAAGGCATTGGGGTAGGTCTGCGTGAAAGTTTCAATGTCTGCATCAGGAGCTGCCAAATTTGGGGTTTATAGAACATCATTATTGGAGGTTGCAGTATGTCTAGTCAGCGTCAGTAGCACCAATATAAACTCTTAAGACGTGATGATTAGATAAAGGCATTGGGGTAGGTCTGCGTGAAAGTTTCAATGTCTGCATCAGGAGCTGCCAAATTTGGGGTTTATAGAACATCATTATTGGAGGTTGCAGTATGTCTAGTCAGCGTCAGTAGCACCAATATAAACTCTTAAGACGTGATGATTAGATGAAGGCATTGGGGTAGGTCTGCGTGAAAGTTTCAATGTCTGCATCAGGAGCTGCCAAATTTGGGGTTTATAGAACATCATTATTGGAGGTTGCAGTATGTCTAGTCAGCGTCAGTAGCACCAATATAAACTCTTAAGACGTGATGATTAGATGAAGGCATTGGGGTAGGTCTGCGTGAAAGTTTCAATGTCTGCATCAGGAGCTGCCAAATTTGGGGTTTATAGAACATCATTATTGGGGGTTGCAGTATGTCTAGTCAGCGTCAGTAGCACCAATGTAAACTCTTAAGACGTGATGATTAGATGAAGGCATTGGGGTAGGTCTGCGTGAAAGTTTCAATGTCTGCATCAGGAGCTGCCAAATTTGGGGTTTATAGAACATCATTATTGGAGGTTGCAGTATGTCTAGTCAGCGTCAGTAGCACCAATATAAACTCTTAAGACGTGATGATTAGATGAAGGCATTGGGGTAGGTCTGCGTGAAAGTTTCAATGTCTGCATCAGGAGCTGCCAAATTTGGGGTTTATAGAACATCATTATTGGAGGTTGCAGTATGTCTAGTCAGCGTCAGTAGCACCAATATAAACTCTTAAGCCGTGATGATTAGATGAAGGCATTGGGGTAGGTCTGCGTGAAAGTTTCAATGTCTGCATCAGGAGCTGCCAAATTTGGGGTTTATAGAACATCATTATTGGAGGTTGCAGTATGTCTAGTCAGCGTCAGTAGCACCAATATAAACTCTTAAGCCGTGATGATTAGATGAAGGCATTGGGGTAGGTCTGCGTGAAAGTTTCAATGTCTGCATCAGGAGCTGCCAAGGTTTGTGGAGAATCTTATTTGGGGGTTGCAGTATGTCTAGTCAGCGTCAGTAGCACCAATATAAACTCTTAAGACGTGATGATTAGATGAAGGCATTGGGGTAGGTCTGCGTGAAAGTTTCAATGTCTGCATCAGGAACTGCCAAGGTTTGTGGAGAATCGTATTTGGGGGTTGCAGTATGTCTAGTCAGCGTCAAGTAAATACCATTGTCGATTTATGTAAAGCACCTGATGTCGAGGACATTGTCTGTGGAGCAGCGGATAATAACAACTCTGTTATTTACCTACGAATAAAATATGCATTTAAATATATATATGTTTAAGTGGACTATGCTATAATGTGTTCTGTGCGTTTTGAGTCATGTTCAATCAGGTTGATGTTTAATAATGGTTGGATACGTCAGATATAAGACTCACTTAACTTATTATTTAGTCATTTATATGACTCCTCATCTGCATACCATATCCATCCTTATGTCAGAGAGGTCTTGCCAAACCGTTAACCAATGCTTGCGGTGTGTATGCGACATGAGAATTAAAAAACTGCACATCGTTAAATTTCATTTTCATTGCATATTTTGTAACAACTAAATATGTGGGAACCATCCTGGGCTATTAACACAGGAACTAAATGTCATTGCAAACCACAATTTCTAACTATCTTATTTAATCTGAAAGAAAATCTAAATTTAGTTTAAAATATAACTAAAGTAATTCGAATTTAGAATATTGTTTCTTCTAAATTAAAAAAAAAAACTGTTTTACGAAATTCTAGCCATAAACCATTTCAAAAGATAACCTACTGTACTAACGTCAGATATTGTAAAATTGCTACATTAAATAGCTGATCCTACTGGAAAGGTAATTGTAGTGTTTATAACATTCTTGTGGTTTCGTCTAACACGTTGCGTGTGTCTTTTTAAGGCACATCTGCGGTTCACCGCAACAGAAGGGTGTTAAGTCTTTACAAGTTGAAGCAAGTCTTTCATTGCATTTGCTAGATTAACGGTTAACCCAGGCTGTGCAATTATAGGCAATGCTCCAGTCTCGAGTTGTCAGTGACACAAACTTTGTACGGTACTTAAAGATAATATTTTATAAAAATGTTTAAATATTGAAATGTAATTCCTTATAATCAATAAAGAACTCAAAATAATAACAGTAACCAACAACAGTATTCCTTGTTTTGCATTCGATATATTTGTAATAAACACTAACACACACACACACACACACACACACTTATATATATATATATATATATATATATATATATATATATATATATATATATATATATATATATATATATATACGTACACATATATACACACACATTACGTACGTACAATCTTGTAAAACATTTTGGTATATCATTGTTTTATATATAGCCTATATATATATATATATATATATATATATATATATATATATATATATATATATATATATACGTACACATATATACACACACATTACGTACGTAGAATCTTGTAATAAAACATTTTGGTATATCATTGTTATATATATATATATATATATATATATATATATATATACGTACACATATATACACACACATTACGTACGTACAATCTTGTAAAACATTTTGGTATATCATTGTTTTATATATATATATATATATATATATATATATATATATATATATATATATACGTACACATATATACACACACATTACGTACGTAGAATCTTGTAAAACATTTTAGTATATCATTGTTATTTTGAAAATACTAAACTATTTATTTACTGGCGAAAAGCTTTTACAAATATATAAATTAAACAAATTTTTTTATCTGATATATTTTCATTCAATAATTATATATTATTAAATTTGAATAACTAATACAAAAAACAAACTTGTCAATGGAATAATTGTATTATTCTATGAAATGAGCAAATTAATTTTATATTGCACCATTTTGGTATTATTAAACAGAAGTATGTTTCGTATCCAGGTTTAGTAATTAATTTGTAACAAAGGGCAGTCTGTTGAAAATCTTTCGCTCAAAAACGGTATCTGCACTCACCTGTATAACATAAATAATAATATACTTCTAAAAGTTTCATTGTAGGTAAACTGAGACGTGACTCCATCACTGGAGTGGCGGTTTACCTGAACATCTAGGGACCATGCAAAATTATGGTTAAAAATCTCTAAACCTACAGAAGAAGCACCTCCGACAAACACCTGTTGGAAAAAAACTCGAAAAGTTCCCACCCAAGCCAAAGGGAAGGCTATAAACAATTACGTTCTGATAGGATAGAACAATTTTGAGCACCATAAGGAAGCCAACCAAATTTGAAGAGGGAATGAAACCCGTACGAAACGATCCTGGATCCTAAAGGAAACACGAAAGAGTTAGTCAATTTTCAAGACTCGAAAGGAGTCAAGTTCCAGGACTCGATGAGTCAAGTTCCAGGACGTTAATTTTAGTAAGAAATGGCTAATTAAAATAAAACGAAGTAAAGTCGAGATGTAAAGTATTAAGTGATATCAAGTAAGGGAGATAATTAAATAGAAACTAAAAATTTAGGAAGTGAGATAAAAGTAGTAAGTGATATTAGTAAGGGAGATAATTAAATAGAAACTAAAAATTTAGTAAGTGAGATAAAAGTAGTAAGGTATATTAGTAAGGGAGATAATTAAATAGAAACTAAAAATTTAGGAAGTTAGATAAAAGTAGTTGTTGTTGTCGTGTGAGACAAGTGCAATAAAAACATTAAAAACAATAAAAAAAAAGAAAAAAAAGTGTTCAGAGAAAGGCAGAGAGAGCACAGTTACACGGGTTCAAAGGCGTGAAGCACTGCACTGGCCACATCTGCAGCTTTGTCCGTATAAAGGGTCTCCCTAGAACAGTTTAAGTCAATTTTAAATAGTGCTGCAATGATGGACGGGCAGTTGAAGAGATGATCGGGATCAAGCTGTATCCCTGAGCAGTGTCTACATTCAGGGTATGTTCTTGATCCATCAGGCAAGATTTTCATGTCTTTGAGGTGCATTTTCCTCAGTCTGGCAATGGTTTTTGTTATTTCCCTGACGAAGTTAAGCTCGGGAATTGATGATTTTCTTTGGTTGTTATGGCAGAGCTTCTGTTTTGCAACGGCATTTACGTCGGAAGATGTTGTAATCACGGGGGCTGGTTCGATGGTTCTCGCTTCCTTGGCCAGAGAATCGGCCTCTTCGTTCCCTTTGATGTCGACGTGTGCCGGGGGAGCCTGTAACCCCTAGAGAGCGCGTCCCCAGGTGGCGGATAGGGGAATGCTTTCAATGGTTTACCATTGGGTGGTAGGAGTGAAATAAAATAGCTCCCGCGGACCAACAGGTAGAAGTCCAACCTCTCGAGGCAATGGCACTCACCATGACTAGTGCAATGATAAAAGTAGTAAGTGATATTAGTAAGGGAGATAATTAAGTAATGAGTTATATTGAGTGAGAGAGAGAAAAAGTAATGTGAGGTTAAGTAAGGGAGATAATTTAATATTAAGTGGAATTAATAAGGGAGATATTACAGAAATAAAGCCAGTTACGGCATAGAAGCGTTTCGAGTGAATAGTGCATTTTGAAGCATTAGAAGCATTTTGAAGAGATATCGAATAAGTGAATGGGTGTCAAGTGAAGTAAACAAGGAACCACGCAAGCAATAAGTATTATTTATCTAAAATTTAAGCCCAACTCTTTAAAGTCAAAAAATATTAAGAACTTTTTAAACCTTTTATTAATTTTTTAAACAGTAAAAAGTCATTCAAATATAAAATTTATCAAACCAGGTGCAGTAACCCATTTACGCCTTAACATAATTTAGGATATTTGATTAAAATTGTTAATTTAATATTAAATATAAGAGTTTTGATACCTACCGGCAAACTTAGAGTTAGTTTAAACTAATTATGTGTAACTACCTATAAATCCTACCGTTTTGAACTCAGGATTAAAATCAGTTATTGTAAAAACAAGCAGCTGCGTATGAATTGTTTAATATTCCTGATGATGGTACTGTTAGCCAACGAAAAGCTTTGAATTGTAAATTCAATTATAATTCTTGTATTTGTATTTTGACTTATGTTCTTTATTAATACACAAGAATACATTGCGATATATATATTGTATTTTAAAAAATTCAAAAACAAGAATACTTTTAATGAATATATTTATTCAAAGCTTGTCGCCGATAAAATAGTACCAGCATCTTCAGGAAAATAATTATCTAATAAAAAAAAGATAATTAGATTATCTAATAAGATTTTTTATTAGATAATTATTTTCCTGAAAATGCTGGTACTATTTTATCGGTGAAAGGCTTTGAATAAATATATTCATTAAAATTATTCTTGTTTTTGAAATATTTTTAATTTATTAACTATATTACAAGAAAACATATCACCATATTTAATATATATATATATATATATATATATATATATATATTTATATATATATATATATATATATATATATATATATATATATATTTTAAAACAACATAGGTTATTCAAATACAAGAATATTTATTAATTAAATTAATTAATAAATATTCTTGTATTTGAATAAACTATGTTTTTTAAAATTATTAAACAAGAAAACGTATTTTATATATATATATATATATATATATATATATATATATATATATATATATATATATATAATATTTAAACTTAATCATTTTAAATTTAGATAGTATTTACCCTACGTTAAAATTAGAACAATCTATATTTAACTACAAATAAAATTGAAAACCATAATTTAGGCAATTAAAACCAAACATAGGTTAGTAAGAAGTATCGACTCGGAGAATTTGACTTTCGGAGAGTATTTGACAATAAGTATTATACAAAAATACCCTTATACAATAAAATTTTCCCGACAGTTTAATTCTCTGCCACTAATGGCTGTGGCAGTTTTCGATTAATTATTTTTTTTACCAATGGGTTGCTCTGGTTTATTATATTAGTGTTAATAATAATACTGCATTATACGCATTCTTTTATTAACTTATCCGTGTGATTTAGTATATTAGTAAAATGTACGCATAATTCCTTCCGCCCAATGTAGTGGCAACTTTTGATAGTCAACTGTTTTCGATGACAATTGTGAACTAACCTCTATACGTGCATAATTATTGGACCGACTCGGACTCTCATTATTCAAGTAATTTCGTTTACGGTACAGTATTTCAAAACTTTTAGTAAATTTGTCGGTATCTTTCCGACGCCCAGTTAAAGTAACATTAAGCAGTCACTTATTAGAATAAAACTAAGAATAAAAACTTATAAAAATACTATTGAAAAAACCTTTTTACTCCAAATGAAGACAGAATTTTTTTATTATTTTGGAACATTAATATGACTAAAAACAAGAGTTGATACTTTTTTTTAATTGTTAATTTGTGTAAATATTAAAATTCAGCTATTTGATAAAGCCACAGTTTTAGTCGTAACAATTTACACATTTTTCCCGAAGAGCAGTTTATCTATACAGTAAACTCCAGATTATCCGCGGAATAGGGTGGCCCGACAACGCCGGATAACGAATTCCCCGGATAATCCGCTATGAACAAAGAATACGCAAAACGATCGATAATCGATTATTATACCATAAGTTACACAAATAATGACCCCGGTTAATGCAATTCACAAATAGTCTTCAAAGGACAAAATAAATACAGAAAATAATTTAAAATGTCGGTGTATTTGACGGATTATAACATGTACATTTATATGTCTAACTATTTACAATACGTACATAAATATATGTCAAAAGTACGTAAGTATGTAATTTCCTTTACACATAATACTTTCACTTTTTAACAAAAAAATCTGTCCCTTTCGTCTCTTTTTTTGTGAACATTGATTTAGCATTAATGTGCGATCCAAGTTCCTTAAGAACCATTTCGTCGCACAGTGAAGAGTCGTCTTGCTCTAATTATTGTGTCCGTTGTTTTCATCTCAAAAATTTTATTTCTACCATATACAGGTTTATTTCAGTGTATTAGACATTAAAATGTTGTTTTATTTATCGGTTTACAACAAGAAAAAGGAAATTTACATAAAATATCAACTAATACAAATGATAAAATACTGCATGACAAAAAACAAAATTCAATATAAAAGACAGAGAAATAAAAATAACGCATAAAAATTCAAACTACCTACTACATACTTATATTAGTATAATAACCACTCGTTCAACTAACGTTCAACTCGGAATGTTTGTTTCTACTTGTGTCACAAAGCCATAAAGATCGATAATGTATATGACAGACATGGATAATGCGTATGTCACGTCCTAGACTATTTATAGCCGAGATTAGCTGACATTTTTTACAATCTTATGATACACATTAGGTTTTCGGGCGTCCAAGCATTTTGTCATTGTCTCTTATATACAGTAGTCTGTTCCCAACTCGTGTTGGTTCATTCAGTCTAACAGGACAGTTATCGTTTATCCTTGCGTTATTTGAGATAGCTTAGTTTATTTTTATGATCGTTGTTTTTACAGGATATTGTACCGCGCTGAGTGGTTAAAAAAACAATAATGAATCTGATTGGAATAAAAATAGGATAATTTTAAAACAATGGCAGACCCCGTATAATCCGCAAACCGGTTAATACGCCCACGGATAATCGGTAGTTTACTGTATTTTGTTTTTTATATGTCATTTTGAAACAAAAGCATGTGTTTTTAAAAGAAAATTTGTATCCACGCTCAAGGTAATATTTAATGCTGTTTGTTTAGTCGTAATCTCTATTTATGTTCTTCAAACAATGATTTAACAAGAAAAGATTACTCTAGAAACACCACAGAATAATATTCGATATACATCGTTCTGTAGTCATTGCTAATTACTTCGATGCACACTATACACTATTGTACAGTACGTACCAATATATAGAGTACTGATATAAATTTTATTTCATTCCATTTTATTTTATTTACATAGTTTTACAAACACAAACAAGTAAAACGAATTTATAGTGGTTATACTCTAGTTTAAGAACATGTTCTGTATGACCTCCGTGCAATATGGTACGTTTGCATCAGTTGTGTAAAAAGGTTTTGCATAATTTTGGTAAAGAGGGGTTGTTTCATGCTCGTTATACACGTGTTTTTTTCCTGTAGATGGACAATGGTGGTTGATGGGTCACCATGGAAATTCTTTTCCTTCATCATTCTCTAGTCCCCAGACGTAAAAGTCAGTTGGTGTAAAATTGGAGGAGTGGGTTGGGTAAGGAAAGGTTGTTATATGGCTGGCTAAGGCAGTGTGGCTAGTTGCGTCGACTAGATGGAATAGTTATGAAGGAAGAGGCAGGTTTCAGGCACAACAAAATTTTCTGAGGTCACATTTAAAACGACAAAGAAGAAGTTATATCGGTCCCGATTTACAGTTGGAGGATTTCCATTATTACCTTTAACATCATGTGGGCCAATTATGCTTCTCCCTGATACAACACGCTATCAAAACACTACCTAATCTTCGAAACTTTCAACAAAACTAATAACCACAGCGTTTCTATCCGGGATTTTGAGAAATTGTTCGTGGAATTGTATTTCAGTGTGTCATAAACTTGGCCCACCTGCACGTCTAATTCCAATAAAAGTGAAAATATAGCTCTAAGATAAAAGATTTCTCTGCACTAGTTATGTCAGCAAAGAACTAACCTCAAATGAAATACTTCAACACGAGTACGCGGCGAAAATCAAAAGTTAATACAGCTGATTGAGAAGGCAACTACAATTGATTCAGATTCAGTACTGTTTATTTTGGCGCATTCAGTATTTATGTTTTACTGTTACAGTCATAAAGGGAGTAACATAGCTTATTGTTAATCTATTGTAATAAATATAAATTCCTTTTGGAAGAATGCATTGCTCAATTACGAGAAATAAAGTTGACACAAATTAAATGAATTGAAGTGTCTAATTAGAATATCATTATTGATATGAATCTGATATTAAAAAAATTTGTTCTAAAATGAACGATATGATATTCTGTGAGATTTATAGATGAAAGTCATAATTATAGTAGGTACATAAAACAATCCCCGTCTGGGATATAGAAGTCATCCTTTCTTAGTGCAAAATCGCATTTATAAAGTAGATCCATTCTCTTTAGCGGCCATAAGCGGTGTCTACCTGCTACAAGAGAGAGTAAACAGGCTAGGTTAGTTTAAAACCTAGGGTAAACGAATGGGCATGCCGGAACTTTAGAGGAATCATAGAACACGTGGAAAGAGGTGTTAACTTAGAATCTTTATTTATCGGTATAATTAAGAAGCATTAACCCACTAGCTTGTATGGATTAGGAGTATTCATTGGGCATAGATTAATACTTGGATTTTTAAAGTGTACAAATAAGCTGTTTATTAAATTGTTACGGTACACAACCCTGTCTTTTACAACTACATTGTTTCCTCCATTTCAAAATTCACAGAGAGCGTCCTTATTCATAATTAACACCTCTTTACTTGAATTAAGAATAACATAAATTATTACCTCCAAATCTTATATTTCTATACGTATAAATGAAAAATTAATTACATAAAAGTACAATGTAATGGAGATTTTAACAACGAAAGGTAATAATAGCCCTATAAATATGGAAACAGTGTGAGCAACAGGACAGGTACAAGTTTCCAATATTCGTACCGTAAAATATAAAGAAGATTTTAACACAGAATAGTAACAGTAACCATCTAAATATGGAAGCAGTGCAAACAGAATCATAATTACAAGTTTCCTAAATTCGAACCGTAAAATATAATATAGATTTTAACACCGAATTATAACAGTAGCCCTCTAAATATCGAGGCAGTGCCAACAGCAGCACAGGTACAAGTTTCCCAAATTCGAAACGTACAATATATTATAAAGAAGGCGTTGACTAATTAATAGGAATTCGTTAGAGCGTAAGGTTTGGCGAGGTGAAGTAATTTTGTTTACTCAGCGGGACACGGAATGTTATTTATTGCCAATAACTCAAAACCCATGGCTTATTTTAATAACAATCATGAGCATAGGCAGAGAAGAGATGATTCTTAGGAAACTCTTGAGACCAATGATATTACAGAATTTTTATATTTATTATTAGCCGTATAAGTTTGGAAACATGTTTTTAGAAATGTTATAATACCAAAGACATTTTATTAATAATCAAAATATTTTAATTTTTAAAACATAGACTACCTTTAGAGTATAGATAGTTAAATATTATACAGTGATACATTTAACCCAAAATTCACTGAATTCAACATCTTAAATTTACCTAATGTTTTTCAATTAAACACGTACCCTACTAACGAATATTACAAAAGAGTTAGTTCATAAAACAACAATAGCTTGTGTGTGTGTTTGTGTGTGTATGTGTGTGTGTGTGTGTTTGTGTGTGTGTGTGTGTGTTGTGTGCGTGTGTGTGTGTGTTTGTGTGTGTGTACTTAAATGCTATAAGAACAGATAAATTACAACAATAAGAACAAATTATTAAAAAATTATACATAATTTCCACTACCTCAAAGTTAAAGAATTCTCATTTTTCATATTGCATTAAGAAAAAAACAAAGGCATCACATGGGCTGTTATAACAAAAGTCCAAACATAAACGCTTGACAAAATAGGAAACACAAAATCGTCGATAAATAAAACACTATGGGCCTAATTAGTAGGATATTTGATCAGTGGGTTAGATGTGAAAAAAAAAAGATTTTAAAAAATGAAGACATCATCATACGAGTTTTAAAATAAAAGGTCATACATAAGCTTTGTGATATAATGAGAAAAAAAGAGAAAATGATAACTAAAACACCAATTAAAAAATTTGGCCAGTAACTTTGATGAAGTGAAATAGCCAAAGAAAGAATAATTAGAACCCCATCATGAGAGTAGTTAAAATGAATGGCGAAATCGTAAACGTTATAACAAAAAAGACATATAAGAAGCAGATAACTGATATAGCCTACTTCGAGTAGAAGATTTTAGCAGTGGGTTATATGATGAAGAGGAAGCAAAGAAAAAATACCACCCGGTCTATAAAATGAAAATTGCGTAAATTTTTCCAAAATGAATAAATTCGGTTTAAAAGTTTTTTATTAGGTAAAGGAGGTTGGAATCAATACATACCGCACGGTAAACAGGAAAAAAAGAAGGAGAAAAAACAATTATTATTGTAAATTACACATATTTTTAAATTAATTACTGTTTGTACCATAAAGACTGTATGGACAATGTGAATAAAATTCTAACACAAATACGATTACAAAGATTCTTTAAGACAACTTGTGTTTTGCGTGTAGTATCCACTCTCTAATTTTATTCTTAAACTTCAAGCTCACCTTTGAACAATCGATTCTACTTCCAAGAAACAGACTCGTCCATCCTCATCGCATTTGTAATCTTCGAATTTATCGGAAATCTGTAGGGAGCTACCAGCCTGCCTATTGTTCCTCCTAGCTGCATTAGCGGCTGCAACAAATAACTCTACAACTAGATATGTGATGCTTTTAGTAGTGTAGGACGTACTCTTAATAACACAGCTAGACAAGTTATTAGTTTGTCCTGGTGTTAATCTTGCTACATTTCAATTTATCACATCACGTTTTGCAACACAATAAATTATACCTGAGGAACGTTTTATTTTAATGTTTAATTATTTGACATTATAAAAGTCTACAGACGAGGTCACAGATGTGTACTTACAAATAGGCAGAAAACTGTATGTCGACACAGCCCACACGACCTATGAGCATGCCTAATTTACCGCATAAGAAACCTGGATACAAGATTGGACAACCGCAAATCTGTAGATGATGATTTATCTAAATATAACTCGAAAAATATATAATTTCGCTTACAATAACGTTATGTAATATTAATTGTCGTAATTGGTTAAATGTTTTTAATTTGCTTGTTTGTTTGAGTTTTATTTATATTTATTTTAAAACATATAAGTTGTAGACATTTGATCCCCATATAAAATAAGTACACCTGAGAAGTAAAAATCTGACCCTACTCAACCCCCCCCCCCTTGATAGGCAGATCACTATTCTAACAATAATCAAACTACAAGACGATACTACCACATCCATGGATTCTCTCTTTAAACATAAAAAAATATAGTTTAACATTTTGAACCAGTAATATAAAAATAGTCTTTAAAGTCAATTAGGTTAACAAAAATAATTTAATTTTAGTTACTTTTATTAAATTGTAATATATATTATAAATATATATTATATAATATATAGTTATATATTTATTTATTTATACGTATATATCAGCATCAAAATATTAAGTGGCAAAATAGAAACCGAAATTAATTATTTTAGTAAATTATTTAAATTTAATTATTAAATGGTTATTTGAGCAAGATATACAAAAATTTGTTTAAAGTAAATTCCTACTGAGGTTAAGAAGGAAAAAGAATATTATAGTTTGCTTATTTCCAGTTTGTTTGTTTATTTTATTCCTTTCATTCATTTTTAACCCTTCAGCACTATTTATGATATTTTATGGTAACCATGGTAACAGTTTAAGGTTGTACAATGGAGGTTTCGACGACAACCAGATGGAGGAAAAAAATTCATATACGTCTTTGAGAAATTAATTTCTTGGTATTTCTAGGCAGTGTCAAAGCGCGCTACACTTTGAACATGAAGATTCACAGTTTGAATCCGGATAGAACCCCAAATTTGTATAATTTAATAATTGAATATTTATTCAAAAATATTTGAATTCAAAAAATATTGAATATTTATTTGAAAAAACTTTATTAACAACCATTGTCATCCCCTACCCTAAAGGTTAAACAAATTTATTTGAACTTGATTAGATGAATAAATTATCGTATTTTATTAACGATTGAAAGTTTGTACAAGATATAGACCTATATCAGAATAGTGTGAGCTAATAGAAAGAATTTAAAAAAAAAACTATATGAACATCAAGTGTCATCCATTATAAGGTTTAAAAAAATGTATTGAACTTGAGTGTTTGAATAAAACGTATTTTATTAACGTTTGAAAATTAGATCAAGACATATAAATATATATATATAAGGAGAGTGTGAACTAATAGTAGGAATAGATAAGGACATAATAGTAGAACTATTTAAAATAAATTACTAAACACAAAGTTATTATTATAATGGCATAGTTATTAAATATTAACTAACACCAACCATTAACGAATAAATCTTCCTCGTACGTGTTTCAATGAGAAAAATGTCATCATCAGAGATTAATTATTGATCTAGTAAGCCTACAGAAATGGTGACCATTCTCTACGTTGTATAATAGGCAAAAGTACTTGTAACTAACCTTACTTTCGCTACGAGACCTTTGTTTGGTTTTAGGCTCACCCCCTGTACAAAGGTTAGGTTTGACCTGGTTTAATGACGCAACTGATAGAAGGAATCAAGTTGGAGGTCCACCTCAAAAGTGGGTATTAAAGTCGGAAGAAGTTCATAAGAGCAAATACGTGTTATAAGTTTCTAATAACTTTAGAAACAGTTTATAAATCTTATCGAATTTTGTATTAGGTATACTTTTTATCAAAATTATCCATCTGAGTGCAAGTATAAATTGCGCCAATATTTCCAATTAAATATGCAGTAAGGTTCTAATACATTCTACCTTTATTTAAGAAAATGTTTTCGTACACGAGAAAGGCGTGGTATAAAAAATACCTGAACTAACCAGCAATTAGAAAAGAAGATTGATCAGAATATTTGACACTAATTAAAAAAAAAAAAATCAGTATCAAAAAAGGTTGTAAGGGATTTATAATAGAGAGTGTAGGTTCTCGGAAGTATTTCACAAAAACAAACCGGCAAATTCCTTCACCGTGTTTACTTTAAGCGCTATAGCAATCTGTTACGTTGCAAAAGGTAAAATATTTCTATGTTCTTGAACGAAATAAGCCTTGCTTTCAACGTATTTCAGGAATATTAGAGTTAATGATAGGTTATGCTTTCACTGCACATTCGCCGTACGACGAGACAATACCTGTAGGACCTAATAGCCTCATTAAGTTGTTTAGGACCTCTTTAATCACCATCATAACGGGCAAACGTTCGTCCTTACCGGGTCTTCGGCTTAATTATTTCAATTTCGGGTCGTTTTCACATTTTTCAGTAAAACAAAATAATGGGAAACCCATCGTAAATACTACTCGAGCCTAAATGAAGTGTCGGCTTGGATCGTTTTGTAGAAGCTACAAACATGAACAGCATGGGTGTTTTAATAGATAACATATTTGTCCATTTGTTTTTTAAATATATTTTTTTAACACAAAAGTTTTAATTCTCATAAAAGAAATGACGAGTCTCAACAAAACTACATATTTAAAAAGATGTCTAAATATAAAACTAAAAATGCATCATTTTGTAATACTTTTAAACCGTTGCATATTTTACTACTTTACCTCTGTTGGTAAGAAGGGAACCTTACCACAACCGTTCTTATCTGCTGCTGCGGTGACGTACACGAAAAAAGCAATGATTCAATGCAGTTCTTATTTACTACTGCGGTGACGTACACGAGAAAAAGCAATGATTCAATGCAGTTCTTATCTACTGCTGCGGTGACGTACACGAGAAAAAGCAATGATTCAATGCAGTTCTTATCTACTGCTGCGGTGACGTACACGAGAAAAAGCAATGATTCAATGCAGTTCTTATCTACTGCTGCGGTGACGTAAACGAGAAAAAGCAATGATTCAATGCAGTTCTTATCTACTGCTGCGGTGACGTACACGAGAAAAAGCAATGATTCAATGCAGTTCTTATCTACTGCTGCGGTGACGTACACGAGAAAAAGCAATGATTCAATGCAGTTCTTATCTACTGCTGCGGTGACGTACACGAGAAAAAGCAATGATTCAATGCAGTTCTTAACTACTGCTGCGGTGACGTACACGAGAAAAAGCAATGATTCAATGCAGTTCTTATCTACTGCTGCGGTGACGTACACGAGAAAAAGCAATGATTCAATGCAGTTCTTATCTACTGCTGCGGTGACGTACACGAGAAAAAGCAATGATTCAATGCAGTTCTTATCTACTGCTGCGGTGACGTACACGAGAAAAAGCAATGATTCAATGCAGTTCTTATCAACTGCTGCGGTGACGTACACGAGAAAAGCAATGATTCAATGCAGTTCTTATCTACTGCTGCGGTGACGTACACGAGAAAAAGCAATGATTCAATGCAGTTCTTATCTACTGCTGCGGTGACGTACACGAGAAAAAGCAATGATTCAATGCAGTTCTTATCTACTGCTGCGGTGACGTACACGAGAAAAAGCAATGATTCAATGCAGTTCTTATCTACTGCTGCGGTGACGTACACGAGAAAAAGCAATGATTCAATGCAGTTCTTATCTACTGCTGCGGTGACGTACACGAGAAAAAGCAATGACTCAATGCAGTTCTTATCAACTGCTGCGGTGACGTACACGAGAAAAAGCAATGATTCAATGCAGTTCTTATCTACTGCTGCGGTGACGTACACGAGAAAAAGCAATGATTCAATGCAGTTCTTATCTACTGCTGCGGTGACGTACACGAGAAAAAGCAATGATTCAATGCAGTTCTTATCTACTGCTGCGGTGACGTACACGAGAAAAAGCAATGATTCAATGCAGTTCTTATCTACTGCTGCGGTGACGTACACGAGAAAAAGCAATGATTCAATGCAGTTCTTATCTACTGCTGCGGTGACGTAAACGAGAAAAAGCAATGATTCAATGCAGTTCTTATCTTGACATTTTAACTCACTTATATAGCAAATATTATTCTACCTATAAACCTTTTATTGTAATTTCTCTAACTTTATTTTTTTACTTTAAATTTTTTCTGTTTTTTAAAGAACGATTAAATATAGCACGTTAATATTATACTGTAAACGAAAACTATCTTGTATATAACACGATATTACACCAGAAAGTAACCGCGATTTACAGATACCTGAGTAACACCACTCTGCAGGTGATACCACTCACACACACACACACACACACACACACACACACACACACACACACACACACACACACACACACACACACACACACACAAAGCAGACTTAACGCTCAATTATACTTCACTTTGCACACGTTAATACCTTACCGACTTCCGCTGATATGCTTTATTTTACGAAAGCTCAAGAATTCAACACGAGTATACGATACAAACACTTTTTGGACTCAAACAATTCTCTTTTCAGTTCATTTAATCCTTTCAAGAAACTTTATTGTTAATAATTCTACTCAACAATCTATTCAATTTTATCAAATAGATATCGGAAAAATAATTTGATATATTTTAGTAGTTAAACCACCTACGGCTGTTATTCTTCTAGACGCACATGCCTTGGAACCCAGCAGCTTTACCCACATGAACCTCTATTCCGTGTACCAACTCACATCTCTTGGGCGATGTTGATTAAACAACCTACAGCTTTATTCACCTATTATTCTTTTAGCAACGCCCTGCCTTGGGTTCCGGCTGCTTCATCTATCTGCACCTCTAATTCTTCTAGCCACGCATATCCTGGGTCCCCGCTCCTTGATCCGCCTACGCCTCTAATTCTGTTGGAACCGCAAGTCTCTTGGGTAGAGGCTGTTTCGTCCACCTGTGCCTCTTATTCTTCTAGCAACGCCCATCGCTTGGGCCCGCTGCTCCACCCACTAGCGTCTCTTACTTCTGTAGCATCAGACATCACTTGAGTCCTGTTACTTCTCCCACCTACGCATCATGTTTAAGCTACGTACGATTCTTATTCTTCTAGCAACGCACCTCCCTTAGGTCCTTCTCTATCAACCACTTATGCTTCCTATTTTTGTAGCTCTGAACATCCCTTGTGTACCAGCTAATTCCACTATCTACGCCTCTTAATTTTGTATCACTGCACGTCCCTTAGTTAGCTGCTGTTTCAGTCAAATACGACTCTTATTCTTCTAGCAACACACACCCCTTAGGTCCCCGCTCCTTCAAACTCCTACGTCTCTTCTTCTTCTAACAATGCACATCCCTTGGGTACCCGCGGCTTCACTGACCTACACCACTTGTTCGTAACACCACCATTCACTTGGGTAGACGCTGTTTAAGCCGACTACGATTCTTATTCTTTTAGCAAAGTACATCCTTTGGGTACCCGCAACTTCAGCCACCTACGCATCATATTCTTCTAGAAACGCACATCCTTCGGAACCCTACTCTTTCATCAACCCGCGCCTCTTATTCCCTTACCAAAGCACATCCATTTACTCCCCAGTCCTTCAACTCCTACGTCTTTTATTCTTGTAGAAACACACATCCCTTCGATATCCACAACTTCATCCCCTTAAGACTCTTTTTTTCTAGCACCTTTAGAGTAGCCGCTGTTTCAGCCACCTGCTCTTTTTGTTTTTCTAGCACCGCAAAACACTTCTGTAGTTGATATTTAGGCCACCTGCTCTTCTTATTCTTGTAGCAACCGAAATCCATTGGGTTGCGATCGTTAAACTACCTGCGTCTCTAATTCTTCTAGCAAATCGCACATAGCTTGTGTCTACGCTGTTCACCCACCTGCGCCTCTTTCTCTTGTAGCACCACAACCACCTAAGTCTCTTATTGTTATAGCACTCCGCATCCCTTATGTAGCTATGGTTTCAGCCATCAACTTCTTAGGTTCTTCTAGCAAAGCACATCCCTTGGGGACCCCCAGCTTCAGCCCCTAGCTCCTTATATTCTTCTAGCAAAGCATATTCCTTGGGACTCCACTGCTTCAGTAGCCTGTGCCTCTTATTAATGTAACTCCACACGAACCTTGGGGTGACGCTATTTCAGCACGCAAATAACTTTGGTAGGCGCTGTTTCAGACACTTACACCTCTTGTTCCTCTAATAACGGACATTTCTTAGGTCCCTGATGCTTCAACCACCTGTAACTCTTGTTCTTTTAGCAACGCACATCCCTTGGGTGTCCGTTAATTCACCCATCTGCACCTCCTGTTCTTTAGCATTACACTTGTCTTGAGTCCCCGCTACTTTATCCACCTGTCCCTCTAGTTCTCCTAGCAACGCACATCTAAAGGTCTTCTTTGCTTCAGCCACCTGCGCCTCCTATTCTTTTAGCAAAGCATATATAAGGAATCCTCGCTTCTTCAGCCATATGCGACTCTTGTTCTTCTAACAACCGTTGGGTCCCTTCTACTTCAGCCACCTGCACTACTGTTTTTCTAGCAACGCTCATCCCATGGATTCCCGCTGCTTCACTCATCTGAGACTCTGGTTCTTCAAGCAGCGCACATCCTTTGTGTCCCCCTAGTTTAGCCACCTCAGCCTCCTATTCTTTTAGCAACGCACATCTATTGGGTCCGAAATACTTCAGCCACCTGCGCTTCTTGTTTTTTCAGCACCACACAACTCTTGGGTTTCCGCTACTTTAGCCACTTGACCCTTTAGTTCTTCTAGCATTTCATACCCTTTGGGTCATACTTGCTTCAGCCACCTACTCCTCCTATAGTTCTAGTAAAGCACAACTTATGGATCCCCGTTGCTTCAGGCATATGCGATCTTGTTCTTCTTGCAAAGCACATCTTTTGGGTACCCGATACTTCAACCACCAGCGCCTCCTGTTCTTTTGGAACTCAACATCATTTGGCTCCCCATCTTTTGTGCAGTTTGTTTTAGCTCCATCAAGTGCTTAGAAACACAGCTCACTAGATCCTTGCCTTTTGGTATACGTTGGACAATAAAAACCCATCAAGTTGCAGATATCACTATACGTCATCAGGGTTTCCTTTTTCCTAATTATGAGGTTTCTCCTTCAACTCAGCAATTCTAAATGTATTCTTCTCAAGTGTCTTTAGATATAAGACTCACATTAATTACATGAGCATTCTTTGTTCCCCAACTAATTATTCTTTGTAGGAGAACTATTATTCTTCCTATAGCTGCAGCTGCTAGACTATCTCTTACTTACCAGAAAGTGTTAGGGTTAGTGCATGAAGTGGAGTTATTTGATAGCAAAATCTCTCGATTTACTTGGCAGAAAATTCTCGGCAATAGTATTCTCCCACTGTTAGATAGTGATGGGTTCCAAACGGAGGCATCCATCCTAACGCCGAGACAAATAACCGACAGGTCTGCAGCTCTTGGTGACGTCCGAAGATTCTTTATGTTTGGACAGTCACGGAACGAAGACGTAGAATAGAGAAGACGAAGCTTTGTCTCGAGGCAGGAAGAGTGAGCAACCAGATAGAGCCGCATGTTTAGGAAATTCCTAGGCTTAGCAAAACACATTTTACAAGTCTAGAAGTCAAAGAAACTTTAAAAAGTAAATGTAACATTACCTGGATGAAAATGATTCAGGTAAAAACCGATTTGAATCTATATTGCAATTAGTATAATACAGAAACTACAATAATTGATAAACTATTTACAATGTAAAGCCTATAATTTATTACATATTAAGGAAGTTGTTAGTAAGGTGGAACGTTGTTGGCTTTTAACAGAGAAGACCTGTTCACAGGCGATATTTGTTAAACGGCTTTTAAAAATATGTTGTAAGTTTTTTTTATATTTGTATTTCTTAGGACTTTGTATCATCTGAATTTCAACGTTTTTATAACATCCTCCTGCTTTGATATATTCCAAGTACTGCTATATATCATAGCATCTAAACATTTTTTTTAAATAAAAATTAGAATACCTAATTGAAATGTATGATCTAGTTATTTAAAAAGGTATTTTTCTGTTACGCAGCAGTAGCCTACAGTAGGTGAGATATTTTAAACCGTATTAGTATTTGATATTATCTGATTATATTAACCAACTCCTTCTATTAGTCCACCACTATGTCCCCATATCCAATTTTTCAATCGTTAATAAAATACGTTTTATTCATCCACTCAACTTCAAATACATTTTTTAAAACCTGTAATGGATGACACTTGATGGTAATAGAGTTTTTTAAAATATTAATTCATTAAATAGATTTAATTAAATATTATATTTTTTATGACAGAAAAACTTTTTACAAAAGGGGCAAGGTATGCAATATAGTCATGCTTAAAAATATGTGTTAAGATATGAAACAGCTGATTTAATGGTATAAGATATGTTGTAGAAAAGTTGTTTTAACGCATAGGGTATGTTACTTTATTTATATTAATTATAATTATTTATTATAAAGTAACTAAAATACAATTTTTCTTTATTGACCTAAGTAGGAATTTACTTTAAAATTACTTACTTTGTTTATATTACTTTTTTTGTGTTATTAGACACTAAATGTTAAATTTATAAACTTTTAGGGGCAAAAATTTGCAAAGATACCTTGAACCAAAAAATCTTCCAAACACTGTTACGAAGCAGTTCTTGGCAAGTTCTCCTTAGAAATATGTTAAATGCTATAATTCTTCCTAAAGCTGTGCACAGAAAATTATTTCTAGGGACAATGACAAAATAAACATTCCAGTTTATTTAGAACTGGAAGTGATTCTGGCGCTATAAATGTCCTTGGGAAATACTGGCTTTAGTTGTTGTGCTCATTTACTTTATTTTTTCTTGTCTGTCCTCTTGAACTTTGCCTACAATAGGAAGGATCAGCCGTGTTTCACAAAAGGAAGGCCGGCCCCTTCACAAAAAGTGGCTTCAATTTATTAGTGTTAATAACAGTGATCACCTCCATAAAACTGGGCAGCAACCGACCGAAATAACTCTACCTGCTCCATCATGTTGCCTTAAACGTGTCTTTTTTTTTACAAAAGCAGATGTTTAGATATATACAGTGCCGTTACCTTAGTCGGGGCCTTATTATAATAATGTCCTTTGCAAAATACATTACTTTCCTTCATGAATATATCTAATGGCCAATTGATTACAATTAATTTAATTATAGAGCTACCACAAATATCTTTCTCAATACACTACATAGGTGTTGTGGTTATTTAGTATGTGTAATGCCTACAAAATTATTAGATTTACTAGTTATAATTAATAGGTGTAGCTTACTTAACGTATTCATTATTATATATCTCGAGATAACTTCTACAATTTCCTGTTGTAATCTGGTTTTTTCAATTCCTTCTATTAGCTCACACTCTCCTGATATATATCTTGTGCAAATTTTCAATCGTTAATAAAATACGTTTTTATTCATCCAAACAAGTTCAAATACAATTTTTTAAACCTGTTATCATTGTTGAACTTGTAACATATATAACATCCAACTCAAGGTCTGTACTCCTTTCTATACTTAGTTATGGCGTTGAAATCTCCATAATAAATCATATGAATTCATTCGGTTTCCAATCGCACCGTTCTAGGACTGGACGTATACAAATGCATACAATAACCTACGTCGGCGCATTGCGTTATCTCGATCGACCAACAATAAATCGCCTCTATTAAATATTGTTCCACTAATGCGAGACAATATGTTCGCGGCAGAAGGAAACTTTGAGCATTCTGGTAGCGCGGAATCAGATGTGAGACAGTAGAGATCTGTTATCAGATGGTAGAGACAAAAGAATAGCGACGACAGACAGACAGACAAATGACGGACGTCTTCCGTTGTCACATCACGTGTCTTAGTACAGTCAGGAAAAGAAATAACTGGAGTTTTAAGTAGTTCGTAAATTCTAAAGCCAATAGTTTTTATTTAAAAACTTTTTATATCATTGCAATTTTTTTAAATGTACGAAGAACAAAAAATATAACTTAAAATTTAAAAAATATTGTTATACCTTAACATAAAACTTGTAAAACTAAATTATGAAACAAACTTATTTTACATTAGTCAATTTTCAATATTGTCCTTTACAGTTATAAGTTTTTAATATGAACTCCTACTGCAATTTTTTAAAGTTAAAAAAAAAATAAACATAACATAAATTAATACATATGAGTTAATGGTCTCGTTTTTCAACTCATTTGAAAACTTATAGTTCTGTTTAGGTGACAATACTGTGCAATTATGTAGCGTTTATTAAAAACAACTAAACAAAGAAACAATTTTGTTTTAATTTGGATTTTATTCACAATTTCTATTTATATTGTATATTTAATACCGTCAATATTTAAACGTTTTACAACTTTTTCTCTTGATCTCGACAGACTCCTGTTTTATTTTATTCGGAAAAATTTCTTTAAATGAACATTATGTTGAGATTTCTCTTCATATTTAAAAAATATTTATTGTACAAAAATAACGATTTTATCCTCTTTGCTCACAGTATTATTTTTTTTCTATTTCAATGACATTGGGTAATCATAGACAATTTTCTTATTCCAGACGAAGACCATTATCGTCATGCAATCATCATACTCACACGGCGTTGTTTTCCTTTTTCAGAACCTGGGAATTATTACGTACCTTTCTTTACACCTACATAATAGAATCTACCCGTCATTCACCATGTTACAATACGCGCAGAGAACAAAGCATGAGATTAAATCATTACTGTCACGTCAAGCTATTTCTATAACGCTTACATATATACGCATATATATATATATATATATATATATATATATATATAATTTAAAACATTTCAAAAACAAGAATACTTTTAATGCATATATTCAAAGCTTTTCGCCGATAAAACAGTACCAGCATCTTCAGAAAAATAATTATCTAACAAAATATTTTTACAAAAATTAATCATATGTACTACAAAGGACCATATGTTTATAAGTATTGCACTTATGTAATTTTTTCTATAACATCAATAACCTTTATAAATAGTTTGGTGCCTTGATCTCACTTGAATTTGTTCATCAATTAATTTGTCTTTAACTTTATGCTTATAAATTTCCAATGTTTCACATATATTTATCTTTAATCCTTTATTTAATTCTTTTTTTAATCTCATATTTTCTATTTTAGGAAATTCGTGTTCATTATTAATACAATGAGTCGCTTAATTTGATTTATATATGTTTGGTTTGATATAGGTGTTTAAATGTTCTTTGTATCTTTCTTTTAATATCTTTTTTGTTTGTCATACATATAATTTAATACAAGCTTGACATTTTATATTATATACTCCATTTCTTTCGTTCACATTATTTTGATTATTGTTATTGTTTATTAAATTTTAATTTTATTATCAGTTTTGTATGTAATTTGTAAATTTGTTTCTTTAAATAATCTTATAATTTTGTTTATTTCGTTACCAGTGAATGTAAAAGTTGTCCAAATTTTTTCTCTCTTATTATGAACAAAGTTATTTTCGATGTTCTTCGATTTTTTTTTATTATGTTATTGTTTAATTTATTTATAGTTTTTCTTTTATATCCATTTTCTAAACCAATTTGATATATTATATTTTCTCTTTTATTTGATCATTTAAGTTTGTATATATATATATATATATATATATATATATATATATATATATATATATATATATTTCCATCAGGTGATTCTTATGATTTTTTGTAACAGCTGATTTTTGTGTTATAGGTTATGTAGTAGAAAAGCCGTTTTACACGTAGATTATTAATAAATAGTTTTTATCATTTAATAAATATATTAGTTTTTACTTACATTTTTATAAATCTAAATACAAATAATTTATTATAAGGTATAATAATAAGTCATGTATTTTTAATCCAATGTTTCAAAGGAAAACATTTTTAGGCCCGCCCTATACTTTTTAAGAAACTGATTTGAATTAATGTAAAAAAATGTTTTTGTTATTTTATGGTAACATATTTTATACAAAAACATTAGTTTTTATTAACTACAATAAATATAACAATTAATAACAATTTGTGACTCCCAACAGATTTCATTATCCCTGATATCAATGGTTTCGCCCTACATTTTACTTTCGTTTATAACATTTGTATCTGTTTAGAAATGATTACGTTAAGGGCGTGTTGGTGGATTAGTTGTTAGTGGTGCAAGGGCACCACTGCTCGTATGTAATAGAAAAGTACAAAAAGGCCTCAAAATGAAAAATTGAAAATAACTAAAAGTTTATAAACTCTAAAATAATATTAAAAAAACGAACAAATACAGATAAAAGAAAAAATCGATAAATTATTTAATTTAATATACAAAATTAAAACCAAGACAAACTAAAACTTTTCCACAGTGCAGTGAATCCGAAAATAGAACAATACTGGTATACGACGTGACAACGGAAGCCCCACACACCTGGCAATATACAAAGGCACTTTGTCTCAGTTGATGCTCGAAAATGGGGACACGTAATTAAAGTCCTTGACTTTAAAGTCAACTCGCACATATACAAAGTAAGATTCTTGTTTAAGTACGAGTACATAATAGTGTAATTGATAAGTGAATACAAGAAACAAGTGTTGCAAAGTTTTAAATATATATATAAAATAAATTTAAAATATTTCAAAAACAAGAATAATATTAATACATATATTATTCAAAGCTTTTCACCGATAAAACAGTACCAGCAACTTCAGGAAAAATAATTATGTCCCATAATTATTCAAACATAATTATTTTTCCTGAAGATGCTGGTACTGTTTTATCGGCGACAAGCTTTGAATAATATATAGATTAAAAGTATTCTTGTTTTTTAAATATTTTTTAATTTATTAACTATATTACAAGAAAACATATCACCTTATTTAATATATATACGCACACATATGTTTAAGTGTAAACAAAATATTATTTCCTTCTAAATATCAACACATGTGAAAGTAACATTCATATTATGTATTTTATTAAAATTTAATAAACAATAAAAATAATCAAAAGAATATGCACGAATGTAATGGTGTATATAATAAAAAATGTAAATATTGTAATAAATTATATTTAGGACAAACAACAAAAAATTAAAAGGAAAATACAAAGAACATTTAAACGCTTATATTAAACCAAACCTATACAAATAAAATTTAGCGACTCATTGTATTAATAATGGACACACATTTCCTGAAATAGAAAATATGAAATTATTAAAAGAATTAAACAAAGAATATATATGAAACATTGGAAATTTATAAACATAAAGTTAAAGACAGATTAATTGTTGAACAAATTCAAGTGAGATCAAGGCACCAAACTATTTATAAGGTCATTGATGTTATAGAAAAAATTACATAAAGTGCAATACTTATAAACATATGGTTTTTTGTAATACATATCTTTTAATTTTTGTGAAAATATTTTGTTACATAATTATTTCCTGAAGATACTGGTACTGTTTTATCGGCGAAAAGCTTTGAATAATATATGTATATATATATGTTTTAATTTTTGTGAAAATATTTTGTTACATAATTATTTCCTAAAGATACTGGTACTGTTTTATCGGCGAAAAGCTTTGAATAATATATGTGTATATATATATATATATATATATATATATATATATATATAGTGATCGATGTACCGGTGATAATATGACAAAAGTATTGCAAAATATTTTTTTAATGTTAACATAAAGTCTTTAAAGTAATTATACAATGTGTACACTTTTATAGTAGTTTTTTATTTGTGGATAGCAAAGAGAAGCTAAAGAATATCTTGAAGGCTAGAAGTAAGGCATCGTGCAGTACATTACGCATATTGTCTGAGAGCATTTTATTTGTTAATTACGTAAGCTTTCTAAAGGAT
Organism: Prosapia bicincta; assembly: GCA_036971475.1. Classification (NCBI taxonomy): domain Eukaryota; kingdom Metazoa; phylum Arthropoda; class Insecta; order Hemiptera; family Cercopidae; genus Prosapia; species Prosapia bicincta. Next base: position 29,302,848 of record JBAIZL010000003.1, read on the forward strand.
TGTTCCAGTTAAAGTTGAACATATATTAGAGTAGATAGTTGTAAGTTATTTAAAAACTATATTTATATTACAATATGATTGTTTAATAAGGACGCCGGGAAGTAACTATTAACGAAGATATTTTGCGGACAAGAGAAGATATCAAATGATACACCTTACGCTATAATAAAGAAGATGAAGATAGAGATAAGTTAAGTTATGAGGGAATTATTTTTCATAATAAATGTTTTGGCCTTGGAAAAAAATGAATAAATAGAAAATTACTTTAAAATGATACACTAAAACTGACAACTTTCAAAATTACAAATTTCCCATTTGTTATTTTGCTTAAATTGTAAAATACATTAATAATACCACTAAGTGTTTTTTATTAAAAAATAATAAGTTTGACAGCTGAAGAAAAACAAAGTTTACCTACAATAATAGAAAATAAATATATATAAAATAGGCTATATCAAATAAATAAAACAACTATTTTTAGGGAAAACAATTGTGTAAAGATGAAAACAAGTCCTAGTTAGAAGAAAACGTTTTCTTTTGACGTATAGCGTTTTCTATTTCTACTAACAATGTATTTCTTTACGACCAGTAAGATAAACGTATCGAAATGTAGACACTATATAATTTTGGTGCTAGTTGTATAATCCAGAACATGATACAATCGATAGCTCGAATGTCATTTTACCAAGCTGAACAATTCAGATTGAAAAGTGCGCTCTCTTACATCACAAGGGTGAACCATCGATTTCCTTCGCACGAACCCAAGACAAATAACAAACTCTTATCGTGTTCCCTATGCATCAGTATACGCGTATAAACTAATTTTAAATTTAAAGCAGGCAAGTTGCCGAGACAATGTAAATACATCTGTTTTGAGCGATTCGAATGACGACACACAATGACACTTTCACGTGGCTAAGGTACGGATCTGTGTTGTTGAACCCGTGCTTTTATCCGATTTCTCTGCTCGCTGCGATTTGCAATTTTGATTTCACACTTATAATCCGAGGAGAGCCTAATATATCATTTCGCAGTAAAGTATTGAAATTATCTCATTAAATTTAATAGAACAACGCTTTGGACATTGTGGGCCAACCGACTGACAGACGTTTGAGGTTAGAATTCACATATTAAAATAAAACTGTTTATGGTAATTTTAAATGACGTAAGGGAAATTCTAAGAAACCTTTGGGTCATTGAAAGTTAAACAGAGAAAAGTTGACCGTCTAATCTAGACAAAAGGTTACGCTACTTCGACCTATTTATTACCGTTTGTCTAATATGCCTCGTTTAGTTTCCTCCAACATTACAAATAATGAGCGTATTGTTACAAATAATACTTAAAATAATATATCATTACAAATCGAAACACCAGAATTCTTTACTGACTGGTCATTATTTGACTTTACAAGAATTTGGAATATTTCTAGGCAATTTAAATAGGAATTCTTCCTTCATTAGAGGTAGTTCACAAAAGTTTTATTATAAAACTTATAATTACGTAAGATATTTAAAATGTAAAATTATATAATTTAAAGGAAATAATGTTCTATTGTTACAAACAAAACGTAACGGATGCAAAATTCTTAGAGATTATAACTTCTGCTGTGCAATTTTCATCTTAATATTACAAGCAGGCCTAACGTGTTGAAAATATAAATTCACATTATTTTGCCTATATTTTAATACTGTACATAATTTATTGTGGTATATATGAGGTGACAAGTTTATACTCAGTGATTATAGTCACGCTATTCTTGTTTAGATTCTTGCAATTTTAAAATTGTAAATATATTGCTTGAAAATTGGTAACTTATTAAAAATAACACACCACTGAAAACAAATTGTCTAAACCATTTAAATCTTAAAGATGTTTCATTTACAATTAATTTTTTTAATTTTAAAAAGAAAAAATGCTTACGAATCGTTAAAAATAAACAAATTTTAACTTTTAATATAAATATCTATATAATATACTAGATGCACCCTGCCACGCACTGATGTGGCACACTGTGATTGCATGGCAAAGTATACTTTTCAAAGCCATGATATTTTCTGATCAACCCGTTCCCAGAATCAATCTTATAAATGTTTCCCCAGTTTCTCCTGGCGCATCCAAGAAGAAGTTCTCTCCCACTCCGTAATTTATCAATTGGATTATGGCATCGTTAATGTCCTTATGTTCATGTGTTAATTTGGGAATGCTTTATTGGACATATGACTGGATATCAACGGCTTTAATTCTGTCACGGGGAAAATCCACATCAAATTAGGCAGCCGCTACTCGGGTGTGTGGTGGCATTCCCAAATAACCTATAGTTCTACTTACATTTGACGAACGGCGCAGCTTAATCACGACATGATCACACAAAAATACCTCGATTAAGGTGAATATTTAATTCAAATTGTACAATGAGCTGAATATGATGCAAGTGAATACGTTTGTTTTCGTTAATAAATAATGTATATAGGGAAAGAGGCAATTTTTCTCATGTAAGATTGTGGTTGCTGTTACCTAGTGTAGCGAGTGGTTTCCTAGCTAACCGCAGATGCCTAGGTTACTGGTACACATCTGCCCGTTAAAAAGGCTGTTATCTCGCTGGTTGCGGCTATGTTAATGAATCATATAGATTCATTAGATAGATAGATAGATCTAATAGATCAAATAGATAAAAGCAATCTATGAAGCGAATTGTATGTCATGTCAAATGTTGAGCGTAAACGCTGCAGACAGTTTTGAGTTTTTTAAGCGTACACAAACTAATTTGCCATTTTTTTAATAGAGATAAATTTACTCCACCCCACAATATACAATGCTGCTATTCTACAGTAATGGACTTAATTCAGGCCTTGCAACACATACATCCTAAATTGTTTGTTAAAAATTTATAACATAGGTAAAAACATGATGTTTTATATATATATATATATATATATATATATATATATATATATATATATATATATATATACAATAAAAGACAACTCCATGAAGGTTTTCACCCGGTTTTAGAACCCCCTAATGTAAGCTGTATAAGCAATTACCCATAATGAAGTATTTTCTGCAGATTCTTAATCATGGGAATAAATTAAAACATAATTCAAACTATAGAATCATTTTACTATTTAGCCACCTTTTAGACATCTAGGCATGATTTTGTCCTTCAGGAAAAAGTCCTAGTAACAAATTCTCGTCACATCTTTATGAAGTTGTTAATGGGTATCTTATATAAAAACTAAAAGCTGTAGTCCAGTCTAGTAGTCGTTTCTTCGGCAAGATATAGGACCGAAGCACTCACAAACGTGTCTCGTAGTTAGGTAATAATGATTGCACTTCCCTGACACCAAATTTCATTAAATATTTTCAAAACTAATCTGCCGAGGTCGTTCATTACCACGACGAGGCTTGCATAACAAATAAGGAACCTTTGATCCTGAGTAAGGCGGAGTCGGGCTTCCGGTGGCTACCGGTGGGCGCACGTGAATCTTTCCCATCCAGAAATTAATATTTATTTAGAAGTTAATAGAGTTGTTCGCTTATCGAGATTTTTAATTATCTTTTTGGCTACTGGAATCAGTACCTGCGAAGCACTACGTGCCTGGAAATGTGTTCATATCAAGCGCCCGTATCTATACCTCCAATCAAATCTCCGAGTGTGCAGGAAATCTCTCTTCAGTTTAAGCGATGAGCACTTTATATTATATACTTTTCTTCAATTAATTAAATTACAACTTTTTTTCTAACATTCCAAAAAAAAAGAATTCAAAGCAGAAGAATCTTTACATAGATTTTTGTTACTCAATGTCCAATGGAGACCGCTAATATTAAATTTGTCTTTTGTAAAATTTTAATAACCACTTATAAAACTGTATATGTTTGCCCCAATTCTCATTAAGCAAAATACTTATAACTGTATGTTAGGTTAGGTCAGGTTAGGGTAGGTTACTTCAAAAAAAATTGTAATAGATTTTTCCAGAAACAGTTGTATCGGTGAAAAATATCAGCTCGTAGCTACTGACGTCACCGCATGCAAAAAACGTCCCTGTTCGAGTCCCAACAGTTCTGAACTGTGACGATTTCTTTATGGCTATTGGCAATTTGTTTGAAGAAAGAGATAATCTCTCAAACGTGGAGAGTGGTGAGTGAGTTGGGAATCTGTGAGTAGAAAACGCTCATCCATTGAGTCAAGCAAGTTAGTGTTTGGTGTTGAATGCAAGAACATATAGAAATATAATATTTTGGAGAGTTAAGTTTGTACTAATGTCTCCAAGACTGCTCTAAACACTTTGGAAAATGTTCGAAAGAGAGAATAAATATAACTACAGGAGAGAGTTTACAACAAATAATAGTTGCACAACACTGTAGCCTGTTATGAAAAAATCATAGTACCATAAAATGAAACTCAAACAAAATGTTGTTAATTCAGTACAAAAGCAGAAAAGAAAACATCTAAGTGAAATAAACAGGCTAAAGAGGAATATATTGGGAAGTTGTATTAGAAGTTAGAACTATTCAATAACCTGAGTAGAGGTTTTATTCTAATCTTCTATTGAACACAAAAAAGGCAAAATTCTTTTGTACTCCAACATTTAAAATGTTGTCTGTCATTATTAAGGAATTACTCTAAAAAAACACCATACAATTGATTTTGTATAAGTTTACAAAGGTGTTTATTATCACGTAAAAATATTAGTTTAAATACAAAATGTTAATTTTTAGAGCAACGCAGTAAACGAAAAATATAATTAAGGAATATTGCATTAAATTACATCACAAAAACTTTAACATTCTGAGAACATTAAGTACATAGTAGGCCTACTTATTTGCGCCCACGATTTCGCTTTGATTTCAAAAGCAACGTCTAACATGTACGAGTAACTTTGCTCGTCTCAACCAATTTTAGGAACCAGACAAAATACCCGAAGACTAGATAAAACAAACCCTACTGTTCCATTGTACCAGCACGAGTTGAATCGAAAATTTTGCAGTTAAATTCATCAAATAGGCAAACATTGCAAGACAGAAATTGGAAAAATATTAAATTTGTCCATGAAAAGCTATTGATAACACCAAATTGCACACAGACACCAATAACGATCAACTACCTCAATCAACCAAATACATTTAACCAATCATATTCCCAGGCTGAGGAGCCGATCAACGCAAAGAAATTTAAATTTTTAAAAAAATGTGGTAAATTTACAGAAACTTTAGACAATCGTTGCTATGCTGAATTAATGTCAGTTCAAGTCAAGTACTGTTTTTTCTAACCTTACTTAAAAAAACGTCACTTTATGGATAAGCTTTACTCCGAAAATTAGATCATCAAGCAGAGATATCTCCGACCATGGAAACATTTGAACGATAAAATATTTGGACGAATTACCATTAAGTACCTAAGTACTGTGGATGTTCGAAAAGAAAAGAGAATTTATTTCTAAACAGATTATTATTCAATGTTAGGGGATAAAATTTGTTATACAACCACTTTGATACCTAAACAACCTCTTCACCAACTTTTCTATGCCAAACTTTTCTATGGGTAGTCTGTAGCCCATGATGTGTTACGTCACTGCCTTAATGGCGGCGAAGTGGCTCACAGTAGCTCGCTGTATTTATCGTCTCCCCTCATGTAGCCGATGAGCAAGAGACCCTTTCCGTCAAAAAAGACTGTTATCTCAAACTTCCTGGTGCTCAGAGTTTGTTTTGCTTTTTTCGGTTTCGTTGGGGATCGCGAATGATCCGTGGGCTGCCGTTTTGTAGTGTTGCGTGAGTTCCAAGTGTCACAAGTAACGATGTGACTAAACAGTTCATCACACTCCGTGTCACAGCGAGCGAGGAATGTCAAAGCAGTTCTCATTGGTTTGGTTACCTTTTCATCTGACGAAATTCGAGGAACCCATCTGCGGCACAATTGTATATAGCTTTGCTCGTCACTAGCAGTTTTGTACAGCACAGTTTTTGAAATTTCAGGAAAGATTGAGTACATGTCCTTAATTGTAAAACGTCCATCTTCTTCAATTTTCATTTCACGTAGTATATATTAAGTGAGAGAATAAAATGGTGTCTTAGAGTTACTGATAGACGACACGCAACACAACGAAAAGCAAAAGATCATATTAGCGAAGACAAACAAGCTATAACTCCAGTGAAGCATCCTAATAATAAAAATGTGTTTAATTTGATTGTATTGACTTTTTGGACTGTCAAAATTAAGAGAAATACAATGAGGAACCCTCAGAGCACTTTCTCGTAAAGAATAAATGATTATATTGAGAATTATGATAATGGGTGAAAATATCAACAATTATAACTATAACTAAAATAGTTATAGTAGTTATAACTATTACTTAGCTAAGTGAATACATAGGGTTCACTTGCTGACGCGTTTCAAAACAATCGTTCCTTTTACGAAGCAATGCCTCTATTTAAGAGTAGAGTAAATGTTTTGCTTCGTAAATGGAACGATTGTTTCGAAACGCGCCAGCAAGTAAGCCCTTATATATTCACTTAGTTAAGCAATTTTTAATTATAGTTTAATCAGTGAACTTAAGATGATTACATTAAGAAAGTTTAATTTATAATTGCTATTATAGCGAACAAAAAAAAAGCTAAGTTAATGATTCTAATTTAAGGATGAAGTAACATACGTCATTGGTTATGAAAGGTAATTTAAAGTCTATTGTTCGATTCTTATTTAAAAATTATTGTGTATTGTGTTTCCGATACCGTACATTTTAACTTGTACATTTCCCTTGTATTTCACGTCACTGTAGGTGAACAATGGGAAAGTATACAAAAAATACGACTGAATTGTGTATCTCTTAAAATTAAACATTTCAATGGAATTTGCTACAGTCTTTATAATAAATTTATTAGTTCACATAAAAATAATATTAATGTCCCATAATTATTACGGGAAACATTATTAAAATAATGTTCATTAATAATATGCAAAGCTTTCATGAGGAAAATCTAGACAAACAGTTTTTAAATTTGAAAAAAACACAGACTAATAGCACATGAAGTCCTAATATCATCGAGTCAGCTGGCGAGTAGTGTCTTGAAAAGAGAGCGGTTGTCAATGGTTTAGTTAGGAAAAAATAGCCCCAAACAAAAACGTTTGTAAAATCACGTTTACTGAATAAAACAGAGTATCTAATGTAATGTTAGATTGCAACAAAGTATCTGGTTAGGATAGATTTGGTGCTAAAGCAATGAAATAAATAGTGTCAACATACTTTAAAGTGTAGAGACCCCCAATTTGGGATATTCTATTTCACAACCAGGAGACCATGTTTTTGCACGCTTGAACTATGCTTACCTTTTATATGAGTGAACGTAAATTAAGAAACCAAATCAATCCTAACTAACTATGGGATATTAGGTATATTTTAATGTAGTAGACTATAACTTATGCTTTTTTATAAGGAAATCTTCATAGCTTTTCAAGAAACTGGCTTTCAAAAATTTTAATTATACTCTTTCCAATACTTCTATTGGACGTTTGAGATCTACAATTCTATAATTATTTACAAACATTCAATACTTTCAAGTCCTGCTCTTAATTTGTGAAAAGGAAAGATTTGTAGCATAAAACACTTTTGTTACTATTCGGTCGAAAATTCCTTTCTAAGTTGTTCTAAGACTAGAAATTTGATACTAATAGGTTAAAACGAATATTCTTTACTGTCGTTAAACATTACCTTTAAGTTAAAGGCATGGTTGTTAAATAAAATAAAACATTTTTTTAAGGGTAATAGTGTAACTGGCATAGTCCCATCCTTGATGTACGGCACACGGCATGACAATACAAGTCCTTTCACGCTTGAGCGTGACACAACAGTACGTGGTTTCGTAAATGCTAGAACCTTCTAGAAGTAAGTGAATTGAAATTACTGTAATCGACAAAGTAATGTTTGAATGGACACAACAGTACACCGTCTCATAAATGCTAGAACCTTCTAGAAGTAAGCGGGTAGAAATTACTGTTAGTGGCGAGTCGATATATAGGCCTAAATATTTTGTTGAGGAGGGATCAGTGGTTGCAATGTAATGGTGAGAGTAAACTTTAGTGACAGCGTGGCAAACATTGGCAGTGCGACGTAAGTGTAAGCAAAATATTACCAAGTATATAATTATTTGTATAGAACTCAATAGTTATGTTTAGGTGCCGTTAAAACAAAGTTTTGACGCTTTTATAAAAGTCAAGTGTGTAAATAATAGTTGCCATAAAAGTGCACGAATCGATAAATAGGTGTTTAGTCTAAATTTTAATTTATTAAAGCTTCGTAGGTACGTAACAATATAAGGTTCATTTCCCCAAGTCATATGCATACGTTGCTAGAAAATTGTGTTAAGAAGAAATCATTATAAAAAACCTCTTTTACTAATATTTTAAATTATTTTCCCTTTTGTTCTCAAAAAGCACAAACAAATGGTAGAAATGACATTTTTCTGAGACAAAATTGTATAATAAATAAACACGTTTCTTCTAACAGCAAATAAATCATTAATCTGACTAAAAATTAGTTTGGTTATAGTTTTGGGAATATAGTTTTTTTACCTTATTTTTAGTCACACTATTGAAAATAACGTGAAATTATAAAGCAAATTCGAATACAAATATCACGTAACAAGAAAAATAGAACCTCATAAAATAATAGAAATAACTATTCAAGAAATGCTCACTGCAAACTGTTAACATATACATATAATTTTTAAATAAATAAAACCTCTAAACTACAAATAACTTTTATTTTAATCCTTATGTACATTTCAATTGTCCAGCAATCATCTTCAGAGGTATTTAAAAAATACAACTCTGAGTTGTACAACAAGAGTTGTATTTTTTAAATACCTCCGAAGATGATTGCTGGGCAATTGAAATGTACATAAGGATTAAAATAAAAGTTATTTGTGGTTTAGAGGTTTTATTTATTTAAAAATAAACATTACGCCACAGTTGCTTCATACAGTTATACGTATTTCATAATCAACTTATTGTATAGGAAAATAAGTAAGAGTTTCAGTTTGCCAAATTTTGTCTTTCTGAAACTGACTGTTATTTTCTTTAATAAAAAGTATCAAAATCTCTATACACATATACACTTATGTTTTAAATGCGCATAAAATATTAGATCGAATAATAATATCTAATTTACATTATTTGATCCCAACTTCAGGTGAGCTACTAGTATTTTTAACTAAAAATACTAGTATATTCGCTAGTATGTTACAGTTGCCCATAGTAGTACTTACTTTCTTGATTATTGATGACGGCCGTTTCGGACGAATCTCATCGTCAAACACAAACCAGAACAGTTATAGGGTAAGTTAACAATGGGACATATCTCCCAAAACGGCCGTCCTCAATAATCAAAAAATTATGTGCGGTTATGGGTAAATGTAACATATGTACAAGCGTTTATATTTATTATTTAATTTTTTATAATAATATGACTGTAGAAAAATAAATTCAGTGTCGAAAAATAATTTGGGCAAGTAGTTAACCCAACAACGCAATAACTGTATGAAGCAACTGTGGCGTAATGTTTATTTTTAAATAAATAAAACCTCTAAACCACAAATAACATTTATTTAAACCTTATGTACATTTCGATTGCCCAGCAATCATCTTCAGAGGTATTTAAAAAATACAACTGTGTAAATAAAATAAAAATACAACGCAATGTAAATGTTTTTTTTTGTACTGTCGCACAATAGCGTCACCTTAGGGACGGAAGGAGTAAGATAAAAGTTACAAAGTGGAAACATCCAGTAGCTTGAATCATGGATAGGGCTCTGAACCAGAAATTCTTGATAATTCAAATAAAGTATTATATAAAATAATAAGTAAATACAGATCGGGCTCTGGGTCGACTTTGGTAAATTATGAACGCTTTGTAGACACGATACTAAAAATGTTAAATCAATAAATAGTATTCATCTTTCAACATACAGTAAACTCCAGATTATCCGCGGAATAGGGTGGCCCGGCAACGCCGGATAACGAATTCCCCGGATAATCCGCTATGAACAAAGAATACGCAAAACGATCGATAATCGATTATTATACCATAAGTTACATAAATAATGACCCCGGTTAATGCAATTCACAAATAATCTTCAGAGGACAAAATAAATATAGAAAATATTTTAAAATGTCAATGTATTTGACGGATTATGACATGTACATTTATATGTTTAACTATTTACAATACGTACATAAGTATATGTCAAAAGTAAGTATGTATGTACATATGTAATTTCCTTTACACAAAATACTTTCACCTTTTAACAAAACAATCTGTCACTTTCGTCTGTTTTTTTGTGAGTATTGATTTAGCTTTAATGTGCGATCTAAGTTTCTTGAGAAGCATTTTGTCGCACAGTGTCTACTTGTGTCACAAAACCATAAAGATCGATAATGTATATGACAGACATGGATAATGCATATGTCACGTCCTAGACTATTTATAACCGACATTAGCTGACATTTGTTTACAATGTTATACAGTTATAATCTTGATACACATTAGGGTTTCGGTCGTCCAAGCATTTTGTCATTGTCTCTTATATCCAGTAGTCTGCTCGCCCCTTTTATTTCGATGACCCGCGTCGGGATGCTTCCCTTTCAATGTAAAAATTAGTACTTACATATCTATTCCTTTCATCTTAACTTCTATTAAGCCTTGTATGTATTTACGTCGTAATTCACCGTTTGGAAATTTAAACACATGAATCTGGTTGGAATAAAAATTGGATATTTGTAAAACAATGGCAGGCCCCGGATAATCCGCAAACCGGTTAATCCGCCCACGGATAATCGGGAGTTTACTGTAATTAGTTTTATAAAGAAATCGTTTGGTCGATCTAAAGAATAATATGGCCGACTAATACTGCCAGAACTTGTGGAGTTGTTCATACGCTGATCATTACACTAGAAGGGCGTGAATAAATCGGCAGGACAGTGTAAGAGTAGATTGTCACATGATCTTCCAACTCGATTGCTTGCTTGTAACTCCAGGCGGATATAAATACATAATTCCTGTGAAGTCTGCAGTGTTACAAGAACTTACTTAGTAACGCGTAACTATCCGGCAAAGCTTTGAAACCAACCTACCTATTGTGATCAGTCTTTATACTTTATTCAGGATTTAGTCTTTATAATTTATTATGGATGGGGGTGGCGATCACAGGGGCTGCACGGAGGGGAGAGAACAATGCGCCAGGCTGCAAATGGTTCTTTAAGGACTCTTTGCGTCATCGAACTTCAAAAACTGTAATATAAAGCTCTTTAGGTAAATTTCAGATGTTTGAAAAAACAATTAATGAATGTCTAAAACACTTTACTAAAGATATGTTTATAGTGTAAGCCTATGTGATGCGATTTTTTTATAAAAACGTTTGTTTGATATTAACAAATTTCCAAACAGAACTCTAGTTAGGCCTACGATGTTATTTTAAAAAAAAATAATGTCCGTTCTGGCAGCAAACATTATTATTAACAATATTGAGGAAAACCTAATTTTAATGCGTATGTATGTATATAATGCCTTCTAATGTAAATGGACTAATTTCATATTATTTTCTAAAATTATTTGAATTTTTTTTATCTGTAAGTTTTTTTACTTTTAACCCTTACGCATAAAAAAGATATATAAGATGGAACCACTCCATATGTTGGTCATAAATACTTTTTGGGTCAAAACACGAAAAACAAGATTTTCGTTAGTTATCTAGGCCTAATAGGTTACATAACAATAGTTACATAGCCACCGGAGACTTTATGTCCTGCTTCAGAATTAGACTTTTCTCTCACCAAGGCACCTCGTTTCCTTTCCTCAGTTCACCTTTAATTCACCAATGGTGTAAGTTTTTCCACATCTCGACGTTTATCCGACAGAGAGCTACATTTTCCTTCCTCAGTTCTACCTTTATTCCACCAGGAAGACGTCCTGTAAAGACACAATCTTTACTGCCTTGGGCGTCCATGTATTTGGATGTAGAACTCTATCTTACTTTGTTCCTCCACATACTTTACTTGCTCCTCCCTCAGTTCCACATTTTTCTATCAGTAACGTCTTGTTCCTTCCTCAGTTTATAATTTATTCCACCAAGAGGATATCCTCTACTACCTCAGTCCGACCTCTATTCCTCTGAAAAGCATTCTTGGTCCTCCCTCAATTCATCGGCAACTTTTAGTTCCTTGAGTACTAGGGCTCCTTTTAGTTCAACCCTAGGCCCATCGAAAGGCATCTTGTATCTTCCTCAGCATGACCTTTATTCCTTCGAAAGTCCATCTTGCTCCTCACTCAATTCGATCTTTATTCCATCAGGAACTTCATGTTCCTTAATCATTTCGACCTTTATCTCACCAGGAGGACGTCCTGTATCTTCATCATTCCGCCATTTATTCCTAGAAAAAAACTTTTAGTTTTTCCCTCAGTTTCACCTTAATTCTACCAGGAATCTCTTGTTACTTCCTCAGTTGGACTCGTACGTCATCATTAGGACTTCTTATTCTTTCATCAGTTTGACCTTTATTTTGCCAGACGGCTCAGTATGAACTTTATACTTCGAGGATCTTCTAACAGTTCAAGATTTATTTCACTTTGGGAACGTCCTGTCCTTTCCTCACTTCGACATTTATTCTACCATTATCCTTCGTCATTTCAACAGTTTTTCTACAAAGAAGAATTTTTGCTTCTTTCTCCGTAACGCCTTTATACTACCCGGATAATTTCATTCTCCTTCTTCAGTTCGACCTTTATCCCACCAACAGAGGTTCATGCCTCTGGTTCCACCTTCATTCAACACATATACAGTCCTGGATACATTCCACACATACATAGCAGGACATCTTCCACCTTTCTCAGTAACAGTTATTTTATTGGATTCAAAGAACAAATAGAATATAAAATGTGACACTGGGTCATCTTTTGAAATCAACATTTATACAAATATCATAAAAATATACGTAAAAACTCTTCTCAACAAAACACAAAATAAAAACATATTAAATGAACAAACCCTAAAACTGCTGCTTCCTAGTGGCCAATCTGACTGATGAAGACGCCTAGTGCCAGCGAAACGTTATTACTCATAATATTTTACATAAGTTTATTTAAATTTAAAGTTTATTGTGAAAATTTATTAAAAGCAAACAATTAAAAAAAAAAGTAAATTTGTTCTATGGAATATATAAAAACGGGTTTAAACCATGGTTTATTAAAATCTCCAGCAATCCAGATGCTACATATTTTATTTGTTTTCATTTCCTCCTATTAGTTTCTACCCTCTTCTTATGTATATTTATACATCTTCTTCAAGTTTTCAATCATTAATAAAATCACTTTTTATTCGTTCACTCAAGTTCAAATACATTATTTTAACCTTTTAGTGGATGATACTTGATGGTATTACAGGTATTACAGGTATTTTTTCAAATAATAATAAATTAATTAAATATAATTAATTATTTTAAAAATTAATTTCGCTTTCTATTTTGCTAATATTGTGATTATGTCATATGTATAGATATATTTATATTACTTGTAAATATTTAGTAAAAATTAACTAAAAAAATATTTTTCTTTGTTGACACAAGAAAGAATTCATTTAAAATTTATTTTCTATTACTTGTTTTAAATAAGGATTTGTTGCAATGTAATTGAAATAAAAATTAGTTCCAAATAATATTAGTATTGCATTAGTATTCTACACAACCATGGTATTGCAAGAAATTTTATACATCACAAATGTGTTATGAAATAAAGTTTCCTACTTGAACCGGGGACGTTATGAAGTTATGAACCACCTACGACGACCTTACCCACACAACCTTCTTAGGACACAATTTATATCCACAGTATAAATTTGATAGAAGCAGTATATGTAAGATAGTGCGGTGAGTTACTTGCAGGTTTAATGGCTACACAGAGCTGTATGAAGCCATCGAGTGGGGTCTGTTCCAGCATCAACGGGCTCGAGAAAGATATCGTTTTACGACATTTTGAATATCCGCATTGACTCCTTTATATGTCACGGTGTTTATTTCCTTCAACTGTCAAATGTCTTGCTGTGAGTTTTTGCAACAATAACTTAAAACACTTTTCAAGTCTTTGTTAATCCCAATTTAACAGAAAAATAAAACAAAGTTAACAAAAAGATGGGAAATTAATACATTGACAAAACCATGAGTTAAAAAAAAACCTTAAATTAACCTTATAGAACAATATCAATGAAACTGTATACAATACAATCATTATACAATTTATTACTACAGAACAAGGATAAAGTCACTGATAAATTGTTACTGTTCACCGTAGTAATGTTTTTCTTTTATATATGTCATATTATTTAAAAATACATTCTACAAAAAAAAAAAAAGTTACAAGAAAAATCCTAACCGGACCCTTTTTGTACTATAGTTAGTAACAACTCGGAAAACAGAAAAATAAAATCTCGATAATTTAGTACTGCCGAATTAAACTGATAAGCAAATTTAAGCATACTCATTTACTTCAGCAATCGTTTAGTTTGCGTTAGAAAACGTAGTATTTTTATAATCAAAATTTCTAGAACTTCATGGCAATATTTCAAATAACTATTTAGTATACCAGAGTTTGGTAATTTGTGAATAATTACTTGACAAATGAGTGTTTTCACTTCAACAATCATTTATTTTATCTTAGAAAACTTAATGTTTTTACAATAGAATCTCTCTAAACCAGAACTTTGTGGTGATATATTAAAAAAACTATACAGTTTAACATATTTCGGTAATTTGTAAAGATTTACATAGCAGATGAGTGTTTCACTTCAGCAATCGTTTAGTTTACCTTAGAAAACTTAGTATTTTTATAACCAAATCTCTCTAAACCAGATCTTTCTGGTGATAAATTAAAATAACCATATAATGTAGCATAGTTTGGTAATTCGTGAAGAATTACTTAGCAGATGAGTGATTCCACTTCAGCAATCGTTTAGTTTACGTTAAAATCTTAGTATTTGTATAATCAAATCTCTCTAAACCAGAACTTTATGGTGATATTTTAAAATAACTATATAACATAGTTTGGTAATTTGTGAACAATTACTTGGCAAATGAATAATTCCACTTCAGCAATCGTTTAGTTTACGTTAGAAAATTTAGTATTTTTATATTCAAAATTTCTAGAACTTCCTGGCAATATTTAAAATAACTATATAGTATAGGCCTACCAGAATTTTGTAATTTGTGAATAATTACTTGGCAAATTAGTGTTTTCACTTCAATAATCGGTTATTATACTAAAAATTATTTTCTTAAAAACACTAACGAAGTTAGCCTGATGCGAATGAACATCTTTTGTCATTGTAAATTTTTCATAAATTAGTTAAAAATTTTAAGCTCGGCAAATCTTTAATAAGCTGAATAAAATGTTAACGTTTTACCGATCCTAATGGGGAATAAAGTCCAAGAATAAATATATATATAGTCTATATATATATATATATATATATATATATATATATATATATATATATATACATACTCTTAGACCGAAATCTATTCAACAGAATATTTTGCATGTATATATTAATTCAGTTGTACAGCATGTAGTTATATGATAACGCTCAAAGAGTTCTTATTAAGGGGCTGCATCAAGTGGTGTGTTTGTAAAGTGAGTTTGTGTTATTATGATTATATAAAGTACCATTCAGAACCACTGGTTTGGCACTTTTAGAATCACTTCTTTTTCTACTTTAGAATGTCTTATATCCAGGTAATATTTGTAAAAACGAGAAGAACTACGTTGATGCAGCTCTTGTTAAGAGACTGAAAGTAAATTATTAACATACATCATTAAAACCAGTGTATTGTACAAAGACGACAAAAGTCATTTCTAATCCAACATCGTTAAACTTGGAGTGGAGTATTTTATTTGTAAAAACGAAAATAGCACCTAAAGCACAGGTTTTAATGCTGTTAGATCATTAGTGGCTTAACAAAAGGCAGTGCAAACAGAAAGAATGATTTTATTAGGCAGCGGGTTATTGAATAGAATCAAAACAAACTTGACAAATGGTAATCAAATTATGCAGCGACACGCGTGCTGCCTAGCGGAGTGTGGCTGATTCAATCTGATTGACAATTGTCCGCCTTTGTTTTCATTGACTCGCACGTCAATAACACATTTGTTCTTGTGAAATCGGAGTCTAATTGGCGAGAAAGATTGAGTGCATGGGCCAAATTGTTTTAAAATAATAAGTATAATTAATATTTCAGCAAATTTTGAATTAATTTTTATTTAATATAGGCTATGCATTTAAAAAAAAATTGTTTAACTTTGATACTTCTTATTTTCTTCACCCATTCATCACTAAATGCATATATATATATATGTGTGTGTGTGTGTGTGTGTGTGTGTGTGTGTGTGTGTGTGTGTGTGTGTGTGTGTGTGTGTGTGTGTGTGTGTGTGTGTGTGTGTGTGTGTGTGTGTGTGTGTGTATGTGTGTGTGTGTTTGTGTGTGTGTGTGTGTGTGTGTGTGTGTGTGTGTGTGTGTGTGTGTGTGTGTGTGCGTGCATGCGTGTTTGTGGGTATTGAATATAATGCAGGAAAATTAGTAAAATTCCCTGAATCAAAGAAGAAAATAGCACCACTCAATCAATAGTCGACTCAATTATTTTATTTATTTAATGAATTCATGTAAGTCATTAAGACGCCGACAAGAACCTAACATAAACTTATACGAAACCTTTTCTGATAAATATTTTTTATATATTTTTTATTTATTCTATTGTATAAACAATAGATTTTTTTGTAGAAAAGCCTTAATTATATTTTTACCTATGATATGCGTTACAATTGAGCAAGGCTCGAAGCAAATCTATGACTGTACGATTGCAGCATTATCCGTTATAGGGTTAAACTTATTTATATGTTTTATAACTAAAGTCAAGTAAAATTATTTTACGTTTAATTCTATCTAGTCAGTGTTAGTTTCATACCCAGATTGTAACGCCTTACCAATATAAATAATAAGTGATATAGGAGGTGCCCTGAGAGTGGAGAAACTCAGTTCTAAAAGACATAACGTCAAAGAGAAAAGAAAACAAAAGTGTTTCCTCCTATTTAATGACATGTTCTTCAAACACCAACAACTTACGAGTATTTCGGTGTTAAACAAATTTGAATTATGCACTTGGCAGAAAATATTCAATTATAAATTACAGTTTTCTAGATATACTATCATTTTAAGAAACATTCTATTTTGTGTTCTGTGGGAGGAAAATAAAATACAAACAATTTGTTGATTTGTCTGGCAACGGCGCATTGACGCCAGCAAATACCGCAGTCGGTGATTGATGTATGAGGGGAAATGAGGCGAACTAACCCCCTCCAAACCCATCCAGACCCATCCATCATTCTCTCGATATCATAACAATTGTCCCAGCTTACTTTTCAATACTGTTAACAATAACAAAGAGTGCACTTTTTAAAAAAAAAACCTTTTTTTTCAATTCTTACTGTTACTTTACTCACCCTCTTTCTCTCTCTCTGTCTCTCTAACAGTACCAACATCACCAGGAATATTAAACAATTAAATATATATATATTTCTCGTATACATCATCAGGAATGAATAATACAATAATGCAATATATAAAACCTGTGTTAAATTAGAAATAACACCGTTGCCAAATATATAAAAATTGCTAAAGTTATCTTGTTTCCTTAACATTATAGACATTGAATATAGTATCAAGTTTAGAATGTATTTGTACATGCTTATTTATTAATTTTTTATTATTACTGTATTTATATATTTCGAATGCTTCACATATGTTCTTTTTTAATCCTTTATTAATTTCTTTTATAAGTTTCATATATTCTATATTTGGAAATGGGTGATTATTAACTTAGTGGTTTGAAAAGCTTGATTTGTATATTTCTTGTTTTTATAACCTTGTAAATGTTCTTTACATCTTTCTTTTATTTTATTCTTGGTTTGTCATATGTAAATTATATTACAGCTTTCATATTCTAATTTATAAACGCTAGGAGTTAAAAAAGCTGGGTTCAGGCATATGAACTATCATTTCTGTAACTTAATTATTGAGGATAATCGGATAAACGTCAATTCGTTCTAAATAAGTTACTCAAAAATACATTCCAAACAAGAATATTTAATTGTTAAACGATGGCATCAAGTGTAGCAAAAGAGAAATAGCGGGTTGAAATATTATAATTGAAAAAAAAGTTGTTCTAATCTTATACACTGGTTTTAAAACATAGAATTATCTTATACTATTTTCAAATAATATAAGATATAGCCTATCTATATTATAATCTTTTACCAAAGTTTCCGAAAAGCATTGCTTGGTTATAACAATGATAATCCTTTGTAAATCTTTACATCAAAAGCACCAACCGGTTAGCTAACGCCGCGGTAAATACTTATAGTTACAACCAATCTATTCTAACCGTTAGGTAAATGTCTCATAGCTGGAAAACCCTCACAGCAAACAAAAATACACAAAATAAAAATGTTCATAACCAAGGTATAATTTACGATAACCCGGAGTCAATTGTCAGCGAGTATATATTCTGATTCAATTCTAGCAAAGGAAACCTTTTCTTGTAGCTATATTTCAATATAGCTGTAGGAGGCCTATTCTAATATATTATAGGCTAATATATAGCTAGAGTTCCTGAAGAATTACTTAAAGGATTAGGCTTTCAAAATAAAGTAAAACTGTATTGCTACATTTTTACTGTACTTATAGTTTAAGACTTTTAGAATCACTGTCTTCTCGTTTAAGTTGTATTTTTCAGCAACAAATGTGAAAACGGAAAAAATCGAAATTAGTTCGATTTATTATTATTATTTTATTTCTGAATTATATATTTTTAAAAATATTCTTAAGCACTTATTGTTTTAAAAATTTTGTTAAAAAGTCTTTCCAGGTGATAGAAAACTTGTCGGGGAAAACTAGTAACAAGTTAAGCCGACGTTAAAAAAACATTAAGTCGGCCTGTACACCTACATCTAGTTGACTTTAACAAAATTAAAAGACTTAAATTCAAACCGTACTCTTATGTACCTCTTTAGTCTTTTTTAAATTGCTCCGCTAAAATATATTGTAAACATTCCATACGCTTGTTTCTCTTCGCCCCACCCCATCTTCCACAAAGTCGTTGACACCATACCGAAATAAAATACCTTCGGGCTTTTGACCTCCGTCCTAGTAAATGGAATTTAATTACATGACTAATTTACCTGGGCGGAGAAAATTATTTCCCATTCTTTAAGCAATAGTAAGGAACTAAGTTACTTGTAGAGACCAATTAGTCAGCGTAACTCAGAAGCCATACATCACGCTGAGATACGACGGTATTGTCTCAGACCCCACCTCCTCCTGTCGGGTCAAGAAGGCCCGCTTTGTCCTATTGATAGTGCACTAATTTACTGTGATTAATATCGCCTATTGTGTTAATTAATCGATATCTTGTTTAGTGTTGAGGCTACGGAATCCTGAGGCAAGTGAAACGCCTTATGCTGGGACAAGCTGATCAACTCGTAAGTTATATACTATAAATTCTTATTGCACAAATACCTCTAAAATTAGTTATAACTCTAACTTCAGGTTTCGGAGAGATACCTTCTTCAACCCTAGTTGAAGCAAGTGGTACAAACTGTGCGAACAACAATTACCACCTACTCGAATACCAGGAGAGCGTTATCTCTTCCTACTAACTCCCATTTTGTGCAATAATACTGCAAAGTATTCAAGCCTTGGCTTAATACGGAAGGTTACAACAATCGACACAATGATCTCCCTTTTTTTGGCAGTCGATAGTAACAATACGTTAATTATGTAAATTTGAAAAACTGTCAGAAAATTTTAATTTAACCTTAATAAAACTTAAATAAGAATAAAACATCGGAAGGAGTTTATTGTAGCCGATATAATGAAAACTCCGTGTATTTCCGTGTAATATAAAACCATACTAGCTACCTGACTTCAGTGGGAGCTGGTGCCTAAAGCTCACGGGGGTTGCAGATCGTAAAGTTTTAGATTTATTTAAGGCAAAGAAATCCTAATCATAAAAACTTAAAAGGCAGTTATAGGGAAAATAGATAGATACTACTTAATAATTAGTGATTTATTCTATTAAAGAAAATATATTGGCATTTTTGATTGTATTTTTTTTTATTTAACACACCAAATCTCAAAACATGGGTTTATTTATTAACAAACCAATCTCAATTCATTCTTAACTGTGAATCCCAATAAACTCGGAGGGGAGCAGAGATGCTTCTCTTCGTACGGAGCAGATCTTAACCGAAGACTCCCGAGGTTGCGGACCGTCTGCAACCTAAGTAGCTTTACGGTGCACCCTAGCTGTTTCAGTTTGTCTGACCTTTCAATATTTTTTTTCTTTGGGAGAGCTGTCACTGGGGTTTGCTAATTTCTCTGCAACCAGGCCGAAAGAGACTATGTGTGACTGAACGGTCATACGGCCGCTGCGGTCTGACGCTATTATTATTATTATTATTTATAATGATGGATCATGGTATACGATCAATAATCACTCGTAACAATATATATAATTCTTATATTATATATTGATTTTTTTTTGCTATTGATCTCTGGTTTGGGTGTTGCGCAAACGCGCAGCCTTCACACGAGCCACAACTGCCTGGCTTGTAACGTGTTATTTATTTTCAAAATATTGGCTTGAATATAGGCAATAATTAGAGTTGGTAAGCAGTTTACCAACTCTCATTAGAGCCTATTGCAGTATTGATGATTATTAATGCAGCATTGATCCTCATTGTAGTTTGTAAAGTAATTTTAGGGATGTAAATCCACTGAAGCTGCGATTAATAGCGAAATGTAAATGAAGAAAAAAATTAGGTTGTTGCACTCGGAGGAGTGTCGACAAAAGTGAAACCTTTTCTAGTGACGTCTACAGTGATTTTGATTGATAAAAACGTTTAATTTTGTGTAATGAGAAATTTTCTTAAATATTTGGTTTCAGACGCGCCTAAGAATGTTTTCATTCCCAAAATTGGAATAAAAATACATAGCTTTTTTATCGTAATTATGAATTATTTGAATTGAGATTTAACAAAATTTTATTAAATTAACATATTTATTAACTTATCAAAATAATGCAATATTGACCATTTACCTTAAAAATGTTCAATAGTTAATGTAACAGAACCTATGCGTTGAAACATATTTTACACATAACGTTTAACATAAAATCAGGTATAGTAAATCATATGTTATTATTTAATTCACTTTTAAATAACTTATAGCGTAACCTGATGGTTTATACTGACGCAAAATTGTATGTTTATGTCCATCCAATAAGTGTTTGTAGGCGCTGCTATAGAATTGTTAACATTAACAAAATAATGTTCCCCTTAAATCGTGTTGTATTTGAATTAGTGCATTTAGTATACAGTTATAAAATCATTCATATTTCGTATACGTAAGAAACATTCAAAATTATTTAAAATATAAATTACTGCTATGAGTTATCTGAGGTTAAAAGCTAAAAGCATGTTAATAATCTATTCTACCCCTCATATGGAAACTGAATATTTACTCTTTAAAATATCGTGAGCATTTTGCTTTTTATTTTGTCAGTTTTTACTTTAACTAAAATGTAAAAATTTGCCGAATTAATTATCTCATAGATGTGTAATAAACTGATTAGCCTTTAATCAACAATCAACTCACAAAAGATAGTCTGTAGATCTCAAACCTACCGCGGCTCGACAGATCTTTATTTTAGCTTGATTTTGAAATACAGTAAGTGAAATTAGCCTATAAAGTATAAAGAAGCAAATGGTAAGTCTTAGTTAATTCAGTCAAATGATATAAAATAAATTACACAATACATCTATCTTCTAATATACCAGGCCAAATTTGATCTAAGATAACGAAGAAAGAATTAATTTGAATTTCTTCATTTAATATCTACAGCAAAACATTAATAATGAAATTAACTTATTAAAGATTACAAGCAGACCACCTTTCCTCACAAATCGTCACTTACAGTAAGTATTCTGATATCTGTGTCAGTGCACAGATGTAAAGATTTATCTATATATTTCCAGTAACCTAGCACTTGTTTGGAAAAGCATATTTTAGTCAGTTACAAAATTATTACACACCATTATCTAGCAATGATTTTGAACTACAATAATTTAATTATTAGCTGAAATACTTAACTTTCTAAAATAACTTTCTATAAATAACTTTCTAGTTAAATAAGAAGGTAAACTAGACTCTAGTAAATAAAAACATAAATACTCTCCAAAGATAAATTATGTGACACTCACGAGCAAATGAATGCGTTACAGATCTGGTGATGTATGTATAGCCTAAAATCTACTGCACGAAATCGGGCGGGTGGCCAACATGGGCGACAGAAGAGACACGGACAGCCCAATGCTTGAAATAGGGAACACTGATAGCTCAGGGTTGCCAATGAGTGCTCTGGGGTGACCGACTTCAAACCATACCCCTAAAGGCTAGTTCCATACTTGGCAACAGTGCTAAACAAGCCACCAGTCCGATTTCGTCCAGAGGACTATAGTAAAGGTAAAGGAGGATTACCTGTGGGGGTTGCCCCACAGTGATCCTGTGTTGTGTTAACTTTAGATTTTATAATGTGGAATAGTCATTGTATAAAAAGTAAACTTTGATAGTAAAAAAAAACAAAACCAAATAAAATAGTTGTATAGTATAGTAAAAAAAAGTTATTTTAAACGTTGTTTTTTCTAATACAAAAGAATTAAGTTTCAGTTAAAAAGATATTGCAAGACCTAATGTTATTTTATTAAAGCCTATCAGAACAAAACAGCATATATATTTATAAATATTGTTAACTTTGCAACACTGTTTTCTTGTATTCACTTATCACTTTCACTGTATGTACTTAAACAAGAATCTTACTTGGTATTTATGCGAGTTAACTTTCAAAGATTGATGACATCTCCATTATCGAGCATCACAGACCGGGGGTTGTAGTAGGTGGCTATATTTATAAATATAATGCACTGCTTTTTACAAATACAACCAACTGGTTTTCATAAAAATGTTTACATAAGTTATAAATTGTGCAATAAAACTATTTATATCTATAAACATTTAATGAATAAATTAAACTTATAAACTTTAATTTTAAATGCATTAAGACAGTTGAAGTTGAATTTCAGCACGTTAAGTAAGTTAGATGAGCATTAGTTTTTTGTAGATCTATAAACCTTTTATTAGAAACGAGCTAAATTATATATTTTACACCGTAAAACAAATTCCAAATTCAACAAAATTTCTCGTATTTTTTTTTGTCATTATAAAATAAAATAATTAATTTCAATAGATATAGCCTACGTTTTATAAGTTATCACTTGCAATGATAGGCCTTCTTATAAACACTAGTCTATACCAGGAATAATTCGAATTTTATTTATACGAGATATTATAATCTCAATTACCTAATAATAGCTTTTTAAAATATAATAAAATAACATTTTTATACTTTGAATACGATGAATTAATTAAGTTTTTCTTTATAAAATATCACAACATAAATTTTCAAGATAAATCCTTTATTATGATTCCTATTAAGATAAAACTTCATTATGTCGAGAAAATGTCCTGGGTATAAAATTATTAGATATTTATTATAGATTGTTTATTTAAATTAAAATTTCTATAAAATTGGCATTTCTATAAGTGGTAACTTAACAGATGTTTTGAAAAAAAATCAATTTGTATTTAATTGATTACTAATTAATTAATGTCTACCTTTATTTTTAATTTAACGTATAAAAACAACAAAGTTTATTTTGATTCCAATTACGAATAGTAGAGTTCGTTTGAAACATTATAAAATGTTACAGATTAAGTTGATCATTGAAAAAGATTTAAAGCTAAAAAATGTGTGAACAATTTCAGAAGTTGGTGTTCTATTACCAATATTTTTTAAAAAACCATTCAATAATTTCAAAGGGTGGGAAATGCGGAATGACTGCTCCTACGTAAGTTTTCAAATTCTAAAAAAATATTGAATCACTACAAAAAATGTAGTATACTCGTACATACAATGAGTTACACTTTAACAAAAAAGAGGGTCATCCCCCCATGTACGAGGAGACTTCAGTATAGCAACTTACTTGTCATAGAATTTGTCACACATTCTAACCTCCCCAACGAAAATATCATTAAATGTATGCACAGATCATTAGCCAGCAAAACGCGGGGACTACAAAAAGCTATTTCGACAAAGAGGAAATAGCAAACAGCGAATGAGAGGGGGAGGATGCAATAACGCATCTCACTTCCTCTACAAGTACTTCCGGTGGGCACGTGGCCTTCACTTCCGGCGGCATCGCATTCTACTCCGCGATGACTCTATCAAGCATTGTTAAAAGAATATTAACGGAGATTAGAGAATAAAAGTAAACGATACTTGGGGAGGGTAATCAGAGAATATTAATCCATAACTTAATCTCGCAATGTACCCCTGATGATATGTCTTACATTGGACAGACAGAAACATGTCACAAATTAAAATTAAGAAATTAAATAAAATTCTGGGTTATACTATTGACAATACGAAAGCCCGATACTAGCAAATATTTTTATATGATGCTAATAAATGTATTATATATATATATATATATATATATATATATGTGTGTGTGTGTGTGTGTGTGTGTGTGTGTGTGTGTGTGTGTGTGTGTGTGTGTGTGTTTGTGTGTGTGTGTGTGTGTGTGTGTGTGTGTGTGTGTGTGTGTGTGTGTGTGTGTGTGTGTGTGTATGTGTGTGTGTGTGTGTGTGTGTGTGTGTGTGTGTGTGTGTGTGTGTGTGTGTGTGTGTGTGTGTGTATGTGTGTGTGTGTGTTTATATATATGTTTTATAGTGTTTGCATTCGTTGTCCGTTTTCTAAACTTTGCCTCCATGCTTTCCTACTGTAACAGTGTTCCACCGATAAGTTCCTTTCACTTATGGATTTATTGATGGTTTCTCCTCAAGTTGGTCTGGGTCTTCTCTTTCTTGTTCCCTCCTGTGGTGTTTATTCCGTCTCCTTTCATTCCGTGTCTCTAATCCTTTCATTGGTCCTATATTCTCATCCAGAAATTCGACATTATTTCCTAAGAGCGTCCATTTCTACTGCGTTGATCTTGCTCTTGTCTGATTGAGACATTACATACCTTTCTGCCCCGTATGTCAAGATACCTTTTACTATGGTTTTATGTGCCTATAAAGTATATGGTTATAGGCCAATTTTTCCGTCCACCATATTCGTTACATAGTTATTTCCTCGCTCTACCATATCCCGTTCAGTCCTTTTACTACTCTTCATTCCTGCCCTACCATATGTTTTATTACTTCTTTTCCTTTATCATTTTTGTTATTTCCACTCTTATATCTTTGTATCTGTCACAGATTTTGATTTCTTTGCTCCCTTCCAACATGAGGTTGGTCTCCATGGGTTTTCCAACTCACGTATTTTGACTGATCTGTATTGATTCGCCGGTCTTCTTTTTCGTATTCTTCTTTTATTTTTCGTGTCATGTGTTTAAACCATTTTTTTTCTTGAGTTAAAACGACTTGGTCAACCGCGAATTTTAAAGTAAAGACAACTGTATTATTTATTTGGAACCCCATCCCCGTGCATTTCTTATTCAAGTTACGGAGTACTTTGTCCACATATACCACTCTGATCAAAAAATAGAGTGATTAATTTTGTATTTATAAAAGTAATAAACGTAGGCTACATCGAATTCGATTTAATCTCCTTCAAAGTACTGTCCTTGGCTGCAATGCACTTATCCCAATGTTGAATCCATGACGGGAAACATTTCTGGAAGGCTTCTTACGGAAGGCTTTTAGCTGCTCGGTCGTGGTCCTCTCAATGTCGGGAATGGTGTCAAAACATTTTCCTTTAAGGACAATTTTAAGTTTTGGAAGAGCCAACAGTCCCATGGTGCTAAATCGGGGGATTATGGCGGATGTGGACAGACAGCAACACTTTTTTCGGCAAAAATCCCCGCGAATGAGGAGCGAGGTGTGACACGGTGCATTATCGTGATGAAGAAGAAAGGCATTCACCCATATTTCTGGCCTCTTTCTTCGTTTGTCGTTTCGCAAACGTTGCAGTATGTCCTTATAAATTCAGAGCTCACAGTTGTTCCCCTTGGAACGAACTCTGATCGCACTACGTCCTCACTATCGAAAAAAACAATGAGCATGAACTTGATCTTAAATTTTGGCTGACGTACCTTTTTATGACGAGGGAATGCACTGGTGTTTCACTGAGAACTCTGTATTTCGGTCTTAGGGCATATCCACTTTCATCTTCAGTTACAATTTTGAGCATGAAGTCTGGATCTGCTTGAAGACGATCTTTCAACTCTGTGCAAAATAACGCACGATTTTCCTTCTGTTCATCACTCAAAAGTCTAGGAACAAATTTTGGACTTACTCGCCTCATTTGCAAATTATCGGTTAAAATGCTTTGATTTCCCGATAGCTCTCGAATAGTCATTCACCTGTTTGTACGAACCAGTTTAATCTGAACCGCCTTGTTCATAGCCGAGATTGCAACGCACAGGAAGAACTTGATGGTAACTGCATAACAACAGGTAAACACAAAGTTACCCTTAAGCATTTATTACCTGTACAGCAATTTACCTAAGTGGGCTGACTCCATGCAATCATCAAATATACAATCACTAAGGTGAAGACGTTCCTAGAGGAAGAAGGGAATAGAGCTGGAGAGCTTTAAGTTTTAGTTATTCTTCTTAAGTTATGTTAAAAAAATATATTAAAAATAATAATAATATTGTTTTTGTGTTGTACCTCGAGCTTTTTCTTATAAATTACACTTTTAGTATCACTTGGCAAAATAACCAATACTAACTGATATTTTTCAGCAGAAGCGTTTCACACTAGGCCAATGCAATGTTTAATGTTGTGAGTCACGGAAAAGACTCGATATCAGTAAGTAGTGGGTTTTTACCAACTGATAATGAGTAATATGGTGATTAGGTGGTAATATGGTGATTAGGTTTTCAAATTCTTTGTCAGAACATAAAGAGAAAACCAACATTTACAAAATATGTGTTCAAATAACTAAAGTTCCGCCATTAACATAAGATGTTTCTTAGTAATTGTATTGTTATTACTATTATGAATTACTATTATTATCAATCGTCAACCCCTTTTGCCTGTAGCAATTCTTTTCTAACCCCAGTTGTGCTCAAGCTTTCAAGTCTGAAATTATTCTCACCATTCGACCCCTTTTATCTAGTCATTCGTGTCTGTTATTTGTTTTATCAACATATTTACAAAGTTACCACTTTTGTCATGTAATCTAGTCTCTTGTCTTATCAACACGTAGTAGTATTGTGTATTTTCAATACTTTCTTTGAATTCTTTGTAAGAAACATCTATTAAAGGTAGTCTTATTTTCAGTGAAAGTTTTTGTATTAAACTATTATTGCTATTACAATAATTAATTAATTGTTCACCATTATTAGTTTTCTTTGTTGTGACTTTAATAATTATTAGCACATAAAGTTATTATTTTGGTAAAGGAAAGTAGAAACATGTGCTTAAGGTAAGGGATGTATTCACTTGTTTAGATCAGTAGCTCTAGTTTAGCTGAAGCAAACTTACTCTCTACCAAAGTAAAACAGAGGTAGAAGGGAGTTGTTTATAATTCCAGCTCGGAGGGAGAAAAAAAATAAGCAATTATAGCCAGAGCACAAGTATGGACAGGTTGGTAAACTCTCATCCAAGGTGGAAACGAATTGGAAAGGAGTTGATATCGTCCCACCTGAGGAAGTGGAAAGATTGGTAAATATAGAGAAGGCACAAGTAGGAGAGATTGACAAAGTTAACCACAGTGGAAGGGAAATGATATCGCTCCAGCTGGAGGAATGTGAAAGGACTTTCAACTATAACCAGGGCACAAGCAGAGACATATTTAAAATCTCACTATAAAAGATCAACAGAAGTTGGAGCTAGTTGATATGGTTCCAGCTGGGGAAAAGTTAAAGCATTGACAATTATACTCAAAGCAAAGATAAGGACAGGTTGACAATATCTCTACCAAGGTGGATTAGAAATGGAAGGGAGTTGATATCGTTCCAGCTGAGAGAATGTGAAAGTATTAGTAATTATAGCAAGGATACAAGTAGGGACATATTTTGAATCTCACTATCAAAGAGACGTTGAATAAAACTGATATCGTTTCAACTGAGGAGAAGTTAAAAGATTGACAATTACAATATGAGCAATAGTAAGCACAGGTTCACAATCTATCTACCAAGGTGAAGGGAGATTCCATCATTAAACCTGGGAGGACGTGAAAGGATTGGCAATTATATAGAAGCCACATGTAGGAACAGGTTGACAATCTCTCTACCAAAGTGAAACAAAAGTGGAAGGGAGATGATATCGTTAAACCTGGGAGGACGTTTAAGAATTGGCAATTATATCGAAGGCACAAGTAGGAAAAGGTTGACAATCTTTCTACCAATGTAAAACAAATGTTGATGGCAGTTGATATCGTTCCCTTTGGGAGGTTGTGAAAAGGTAGTCAATTATAGCCAGGACGAAAAAAGGGACAGGTTTTATATCTATCTACCAAGAATTAACAGCCGTGGAACGAGTTGATACCGTTGCAGCTTTCAAAGAGTTACTAGATTGAAATTTACAGACAAAGCAAATGTAGGGACGGGTTGGCAATGTCTCTACCAAAGTGAAACAAAAATTGAAGTGAGATGAAGTGAACATCGTTAAACCTGGGAGGACGTGGAAGAATTGGCAATTATATCGAAGCCACAAGTAGGAACAGGTTGACAATGTCTCTACCAAAGTGAAACAAAAATTGAAGTGAACATCGTTAAACCTGGGAGGACGTGGAAGAATTGGCAATTATATCGAAGCCACAAGTAGGAACAGGTTGACAATGTCTCTACCAAAGTGAAACAAAAATTGAAGTGAGATGAAGTGAACATCGGTAAACCTGGGAGGACGTTGAAGGATTGGGAATTATATCGAAACCACACGTATGATTATGTTGACGATCTCTCTACCTGGGTAAAACAAAAGTAACGGAAGTTGATATAGTTCCCCTAGGGAGGGAGTGAAAAGGTTGTCAATTATAGCTAGAACGAAAAAAAGGACACGTTTTTCTTCCACTACCATGGATTAACAGACGTGGAAGCGAGTTGTTATTGTTGCAGCTTTCAGAAAGTTAGAAGATTGATATTTAAGTGAAAGCAAATGTAGGGACAGGTTGACAATCTCTTCTAAGGTGTAACAGACAAGGAATGTAGTTTTATTGAAACCTTAGGAAGCTTATTGAAGAGGAATGAATTTTAGGTGGAAGCTATAGTATTGACCATTATAGCAAAGGAACATGTAGGGTCATATTGCTTCCTGTTATTGTTTGATGGAGACGCATTGCTATGAAGGACTGATTGATAATCTTTCTACCTTGGTACAGAAGCGAAATTAGGTTCATAACGTTTCAGCTGGGAAGAAGTGAACGGATTGCCACATATATCCAGGGCACAGCTAAGGAGAGGTAAACAATATTTCTACCAAGGTGGAGCAGAAGTGGAATGGAGTTGGTATCGTTCCAACAAGGAGGAAGATTAAGGATTGGCTATTATAGCCAAGTCACAGTTAGGGAGAGGTTAACAATCTCTCTACTAAGGTGATACAAAGGTGGAACCTAGTACATAAAGTCCACCTGGGAAGAAGTGAAACGATTGGCCATTATGGTCAAGGCACAGTTAGGGGCATAATGCTTAATGTAATTGTATGAGGAAGACAAATGATCACGAGGAACAATTTGACAGTCTTTGTACCAAAGTGGAATTCAGTTCATAACGTTCCAACTGGAAAGAAGTGAAAGGATTGGCAAGGAAAGGTAGTCAATCTTTCTACCGAGGTGAAACAGAAGTGGAATGGAGTTGGTATCGTTCGAGCTGTAATGAAGCTAAAGGATTGACAATTATATCCCGGGCACATGAAATGTTGTCAATCTTTCTACCGAGGTGAAACAGAAGTAGAATGGAGTTGGTATCGTTCCAGATGTAATGAAGCTAAAGGATTGACAATTATATCCAGGGCACATGAAAGGTTGTCAATCTTTCTACCAAGGTGAAACAGAAGTAGAATGGAGTTGGTATCGTTCCAGATGTAATGAAGCTAAAGGATTGACAATTATATCCAGGGCACATTAAAGGTTGTCAATCTTCCTACCGAGGTGAAACAGAAGTGGAATGGAGCTGGTATCGTTTCAGCTGTAATGAAGCTAAAGGATTGACAATTATATCCAGGGCACATGAAAGGTTGTCAATCTTTCTACCGAGGTGAAACAGAAGTGGAATGGAGTTGGTATCGTTCGAGCTGTAATGAAGCTAAAGGATTGGCAATTATATCCAGGGCACATGAGAGGTTGTCAATCTTTCTACCGAGGTGAAACAGAAGTGGAATGGAGTTGGTATCGTTCCAGCTGTAATGAAGCTAAAGGATTGGCAATTATATCCAGGGCACATGAGAGGTTGTCAATCTTTCTACCGAGGTGAAATAGAAGAGGAATGGAGTTGGTATCGTTCCAGCTGTAATGAAGCTAAAGGATTGGCAATTATATCCAGGGCACATGAAAGGTTGTCAAACTTTCTACCGAGGTGAAACAGAAGTGGAATGGAGTTGGTATCGTTCCAGCTGTAATGATGCTAAAGGATTGCCAATTATATCTAGGGCACATGAAAGGTTGTCAATCTCTCTACCGAGGTGAAACATAAGTGGAATGGAGTTGGTATCGTTCCAGCTGTAATGAAGCTAAAGGATTGACAATTATATCCAGGACACATGAAAGGTTGTCAATCTTTCTACCGAGGTGAAACAGAAGTGGAATGGAGTTGGTATCGTTCCAGCTGTAATGAAGCTAAAGGATTGGTGTTTATATCCAGGGCACGTGGAAGGTTGTCAATCTTTTTCCCGAGGCGAAACAGAATTGGAATGGAGTTGGTATCGTTCCAGCTGTAATGAAGCTAAAGGATTGGCAATTATATCCAGGACACATGAGAGGTTGTCAATCTTTCTACCGAGGTGAAGCAGAAGAGGAATGGAGTTGGTATCGTTCCAGCTGATATGACGCTAAAGGATTGGCAATTACAACTAAGACACACAAATGGGGAAACAGTGCTTATTATTGTATGAGGAAGATGAATTTTTATAAGTGACAGGTTGACAGTCTGTTTACAGATCTCATTAAGATCGCCTATTCCAAATGATATTGTTAACGACATGTTTAAAATAAAAGTATTATTTTTCATTAGTAGAATAGTTTCTAGATATTAGCTACATATTTCATAGAGGGATTTTTACCTTCTATTCCCAATGATAATAATAATTTTTTTAAATAAATTTAATTATTTCTTATTAGTAGATACTATACAATTTATTATTATTCTTTAAAATAATTTTGTTTACTTAGAGGTATACTTACATGCAAAAAATGTGTTAAATATAGAAGTTTTTAATGGATAAGATAGATGTTCCTATTATATCAATGCGACCTGATAAACTTGTAAAATGACCTCCTACAAAACTCAGGTAAGTGGGATTTTTTTTATTTATCAAAATCCTTTTACAACCGCCCTTCAGCCTTCTCATCATAATGATGGAAATCTGTGTTTTCTGTCCTGAGTTTTAAACAAACATACTGGAATGTAACATAGTTACAATTTCGACATCGAAATCTTTGTTTGTTCTCAGGAACGATCTTTAACGAGAAGGTCAAGACACGTTTAAAGCCAAAGACAAATCATAACTTACAAACTAGCGCTTGTTAGTATATTACAAAGAGAAAGAGAAGGAAAAAGGAGAGAAGAGAATGGGGGGAGGGACATAAAAAGGTGTTGGTTTATCGTTGTTAGTTTTTTTTTATAAATCTAATTCCTGGAGTGCGGGGGATGGTCGAACACCATAGGGGCTCTTTTCGTTCAGCAGACCTGTCGTTCGAGCCGTAACCAATACGTTATCCAGGACCACCCGTGGAGAACGATTATCTGCTTTACGGTAAATACTCGCTGCTAAGACAACACTCGGATGTCTGCCGCAGTTTATCATTGTGCAATTGTGGATACCTCCAAGGTATTACCCTGGAGAGTAGATTCGATTCACATTGTGGTAAGTTGAATTTCGTTGAATTTGTTTCCGGTGTCAAACGTGGTAATTTAAGGCGCCTAAATTTACGATATGTTTGAAACTTTAGAACTAGACTATACAAATCTGATTTGAAGCCTTAATTAGGTCTTAATTTTAAAATCCATGAAACATTGTTTTCTGGTGATAATTTTTAATTAAAAATTAATGAATGGACTCTAGTGAAATATATAGTAATATTTCGTTCGAAATATTTTCTACCTGCTTGATTATATATGTCAATGAAAAAGAGAAAATAGGTACATTTTTTTTTTTGTTTTATTGTAACATTGATATCTCCCAGGTAAATATTCGAATACTACTTGAGTTATAATTAAAAAGTACTGAACTAAGTGAATACGTAATTGCTTACTTGCTGACGCGTTTCAAAACATTCGTTCCTTTTACGAAGCTAACCTACTACTCTAGACCAAAGTACTACTTAAGTACTTGGTGGCAAAGTATTAGCTGATATTTCAGAACTCATCGTCAAGTGGTATTTATTTCTTTGTAATAATAAAAGGTAGTAACAAAAAAAGTGTTTTGTTTTAAATTAAATAATAATTCTCTGCAATGTCTTAAAGAAACAGTATATGCACGTATCCATGCTTATTCAATTACTCGTTGAGGTATGGCTCAAAGCTCAAATATCTTTTTTATTGAAGTGTAGGAGGTGTGATATTTTGCCATCTCACTTTGTATATGTAATTGTGAAATTTAAGGATTTTATTTTTCATAACACAACAAGCTTGATCTAGACATCGAACTAGTTGCTGATTTAAAATCAATATCTTTGACTCTGTTATCAACCGCATTTTCATTTTTATCGATCTGTGAGAAATGATTTTACGAGCTATGATTTTTAAAGAAAGTACCGTTAATCCTTGACAAGTTTTATGAGTAATTTGGTTACGTATCGTCGTAATGTCACAAAATAGAATTATCTGTAAGAGAAATTGTAAAGAATTTTCTCGATTAAGGCTAACCAAACGTCCCGGTTTCAATTCGGTAAATGGTTCTTTCTGGTCTTTATACCACCATCAAGCACAGAGTATGTCTTGTACAGAAATATAGATCCCTGATAGATTGAAACTATTTGGTTCTTCAGTCAGGCATTCTTAGCCTATACAAGAGTAAAGCCTGGGGTAACAATAGGCCCTTATAGCGTTGTGCTGGGCACTTTACTTTCCTTGAGTGTAATGCAAACCACGTAACCTTGCATTTGGCCTTGCGAGATTTCTCATGTACTACTACTTCTTAAAACTTGTTACATATTCAGAATCTGCTATACTTCAACTCCTTTCGCATCCGATATGTCTACGCACATTTCAATATTGTTATTTCATACCGAAGCAAATTTATCATTTAATTATTTTATATTGACCGTCTCGTGCATGTCGGTGTTTTGACAGTCCTTATCATGTTTGTAGAACAGTATTTATACTGACCCTCTACCTCCCGTCTCACTTACTGCGATCTCTCAAGGCCAAGTGCACGGTTACGTGGTCAGCACTATACTTTACACTCCAAGGAAGGTTCCTCTCCTTTGGCTCACTTAATCCAAGCTGATAGTGTAAGAGTTTTCGTCACAGGTCTTTATTACTGTTACGAGAATATACAGCACATCTTGTAGTAAATGAAGAATGGCCATGACTGAAACGAAATTTGTTTTTTGAATGATTGCTTTCAAGGTTACTTTGCCGGTGTGCACAATTTCCAATTAACCTAACAAATTAGGCTAATTTCTAATTGGTCCGTTTTATAAGTACAGTATAACAAAATATTCACTGACCGATAGACGTGCGTTCCAGACTATGATCGACCGAATATCGCATTAAGCACTGCAGCTTCATTATCTCTAAAATCACTTAACTCCTGGTTAATTATCTCGTATCCTATATTTAATAAGAAGTGCGAAAAGTGAGCGAGTAGAAAAAAATGAGTGGAGAGGTCCCGGGGTTGGACCGGTAATTGAAGATTGTTCTCAAGAATTGATTAATGCTCGCACTCGGACGTTGCTAGAGATTTATGTTCCGGCCAGCGAGAAATTCTCAACTTAAATACGTTTGTTCT
Organism: Prosapia bicincta; assembly: GCA_036971475.1. Taxonomy (NCBI): domain Eukaryota; kingdom Metazoa; phylum Arthropoda; class Insecta; order Hemiptera; family Cercopidae; genus Prosapia; species Prosapia bicincta. Next base: position 29,337,175 of record JBAIZL010000003.1, read on the forward strand.
TCATAGGCTTTTTCTATATATAAACACGGCCACGGAGAAAACAAAAATTAACAGTCCGAAGGCAATAAATCAGTACGGATAGGTGTAGGTTTTCTTTAGGGATTTATGAGTGGTTTTGTTTGTTTATTTCGTGTTTTGTTCTCGCTTTTTATGGGAAGATTTCCTTGTTCGCTTAATACCTCATTAGGTAAGGTCGACGACGATGTGCTGCCAAATATAGTTTGACCATCTTGTTAGTGTTATGACGTCACTATTTGGCTAAGTGGATTTGTAGTGTTTAATTTAAAAGACACTTTGGAATGATCGTCCCGGTCAATTCTACTTTATAAATGTGATATTTGAAAATGTGTTCTGTTTGTCATCGCTTCACAGTATAACAGTTTTATTTTAACGAAGGCTTAGTAGCATAACAGCACACTAATTTTGGAAGTACAATACAAGATCAGTGTGGTCAGCCTTCTACGAGTGTCTCAATATGAGCTATATCATTACATATTAAATACAGGGTCCAGATTAGCTTTAGTAAAGATGAGGTCGATGTTTACAATTCACGAAATAAATACACGCAATAAAAATACGAAGTATAAGGTATTACACTTTCACAGTATTGCTATGAAGAATAGAACCTTGGAAGCTTACGGAAGCCTCAATAAGGGTTTGGAAGTTATCGAGATGTGGTTGTGTGGGATTGTAGGACTGTAAGCCAGCCGCCCGCTTGGTTTGACCAGGGTAGCCAGCTTGTTTCAGCGATCTGTGGACTGAGTGGTAGTCAGCCCCCTCTCTCCCTCGCTCTCGTAGAGAGGGGGGATTAGATAAAGAGATGGAAAATTCTTTTTAATCGTTTCAAACTCTAGGTCTGGATCGCGTATACCTAGAGTTAAAGAGGTTATTGGAAAACCAACTCACGCTTCTAACCCATTCGCCGGCTCAGCTTTTGATACTACTTAGCCACATCTACTACGCAATGTCACAGTGGCTCAAACAGTAGTGAAACCTTCTTGAAGCTATGCCATAAAGTAATGTTGATACGACCCAAGGCTATCATAACTGCGATTAAAAGACTCAACAACTATCCTGATTGGATAAAAAATCAAATACACTCTTTTTAACCTAACATAACTCGCAACCCCCTCCCACACATTCACCCCTACATCAGCAAGGTGGCCGAGGCTGGCGTATGGTCCATTGGCTTGCTGACCTTTTCCCGTAAATTGAAGATGTACAAGATACCATGGACCGATCACGTGACCCAACAGCACTGACCTTGAATGTCAGATAAGAACACAGAGATTATGGATATTGTTTTTTTTAAAAAATAGGCTTGTAATTTGTACATGTTATGACGAACATCACTTTAGATTATTCCAGCTGATACTACACGAAAAGAGTGAAGGTAAAAGAGGACCAGAGAAAAAAGTGGTTGAAAAGTCTGTATTGCTTAGGTTACTAGTGGCTAAGATCATAATAGTCAAAACAAACGGGAATAAATTGGGTAAGTTTTGAATTGTCATGTGATGAAAAAATTAAACTGCCTGTTAACGTTTATCATTACTGTAAACCAGTGTATTTTACGTGTTTTAAGACGTAGTTCACTGGTGATGATGACTAAGGTCAAAGAAACATGTTTAACTTAAAATACGTACTTATTTTGAGTACGTACTTAATATATGTACTTATTTTATTGCTATTAAAAAATTATCTTGGCTTACAGGAAACGTCAATCATGTCCTAAGTAAAATTGTCAATTAAAAATTTTAAAAATTTTCAAAATTTGAAAATAAATAAAAATATTATGGCTGTAAACATAATCAAAATTGTATGGTACTATAGTTTCTTTATAAAACCAACACTAAGTTTTACTATTATAAAAAAAATTTATATAATATATCTAATTATAGAAGAGTTTTATACATTTTCCCAATGTAAGCTAATTGGTTGATGTGACGAATGATTTTTGTATTGTATTGAATGTAACCAGAAACAATACATCACGTGATGTGTTCCGTTCAAACGTTATGAGATAAACTCACTTCAAACCCCAATTTGGTATTTCACATTAGGAAGCATTTTATCTAAAACTTACTATTAGTTCACACCATCCCTATATATTTATATATTGTTTCAATTTTCAATCGTTTATAAAATACTTTTTTATCATTCGCTCAAGTACAAATACTTTTTTTTAAAGCTTGTACTGGATGACAATTGATGGTAATATAGTTTTTTTTCAAATATTAATTCACTTTTTTTTATTTAAGGAAGTTGATGTCGTTACGTTGGATTCAAACTGTGTAACTAGATTGTTTGAAATCCAGCAGTCTGGCACTGGGCCAACTTGCCGATAGCTGGAAATGCTTTTCTTAAAGATATAGCCTATATGAAATGTTTTTCCCCACCTGGTTGTTGTTAAAACCACTGTCGTTTAACCCTCCTTCTTAGTCTATCGGTATTGTGAAAAGTTGTTACCATGGTTGCCACACAATATTCTTATAAACGCTTTAGACAAAATTACACCCTTTAGGATAGGTTAGTTTTAATAATTATTTTCGCTCTCTATTTTGCCTCTTAATATTGTGATTCTGTCATATGCTATATATTAATATTAAGTGTAATTAATTATTAAAAAGTAACTAAAATAAAATGTTTCTTTGTTGACATAAGTAGGAATTAACTTGAAAAAAAATATTTTTATTGCTTGTTTATAACCAAATCATATATTTTTATCCAATATTTTATAGCTATATTCATGTGGTGGAACACAGAATTCTGTTTTCTTGAGATTATTTCAGTATTTCTTTTAATTTTGGTGTATCGGCGACAAGATTTATGATTTTCCATCTGTTCCTAAGAACATTCTTCTCGCCTGGTTATTTGTTTATTGTAATAATACTTGCGGGTGTAATCTACAAATACCACAAAAATAGCAACGATTTCAACGACCGGGTATAAACGTACGTTTCGTAAGTGTACGGGGTATTCGTACAATCGGTTAACGCCAACTCACCGAATAATTGTTGCTTTGGGAAGTAATAAAGTAAAGACAGCAGCCAAGACGAAACCGTCGCCTCAATTTACGGAGAAAACAGTCAATTAAATGAAAGCGCAGAACTCAGCGATCTACAAAGAGGTAATAAAGCTAGCGGAAATAAAGAAACAATTGTAAATAACTAGTGTGCAATTGCCGTTCCTTATTGTGTGATAAATCTCAGATACAATGGCTCCGGTGCTGGCTGTTTAACATACTAATCGCACTCCCTATGCAGTAATTGGCACACAATCGATTTGCCGAATGTGTTTCGGTATACTCAGCGTTGATGTGCTATTCTTGTTTAGTAATTGGGTTTATGTTTGAATTTTGAATTTTACTGTTTTAATATTTAGAGAACCTTTGTTCATGTTGTCAATGACAACACCGCCTGAAAACAAAGGCTTTTTATTAAGATTTGTATGTAATTCTTGCGGAATTTCTGTCCGTGGACAATGGATTTAGCTAACAATTTGGAAACTCTATTTTGAACTACTGCCCTTAAGATTGAAGTTATACCATTTGGTATATTGCGGTGAGGTATTCGAATACGGCTTAGGTAAGTAGCTAATTTTCTTATAAATAAAGCACGCGGACGACAAGAAATCATTCATAATAAGATGGCCTAAGGGAGAGAGGTTAAAATACCCTTAAATAGGTAAATTTAAAACTATTTTAATATTAAAAGAACCTTTGTTCAAGTCGTTAAAGATTTTATATAATTTTTTCTGAATGTTTGTCTGTGGACAGCGGACTTCACTCAAATTTGGAAACTCTATTTTGAGCTACTGCCCTTAAGATTGAAGTTATCCAATTTGGTATTTGCAGTAATTCGAATAGCATGCGTCCTAAGTAAGTAGCTGATTCTCTTAAGACGCTTGGTCGATAAGAAATCATTTACAATGAGATGGACTAGAGGGAGAGGTTAAAATACCCTTAAATGGGTCAATTTAAAACTGTTCTAATATTTAGAGAGCCTTTTTTCACGTTGTTAAAGATTTTATTTAATTCTTGCTGAACGTTTGTCTGTAGACAGCGGACTTCGCTCACATTTGGAAACTCTATTTTGAGCTACTGCCCTTAAGATTGAAGTTATCCGATTTGGTATTTGCAGTAATTCGAATAGCATGCGTCCTAAGTAAGTAGCTGATTCTCTTAAGACGCTTGGTCGATAAGAAATCATTTACAATGAGATGGACTAGAGGGAGAGGTTAAAATACCCTTAAATGGGTCAATTTAAAACTGTTCTAATATTTAGAGAGCCTTTTTTCACGTTGTTAAAGATTTTATTTAATTCTTGCTGAACGTTTGTCTGTGGGCAGCGGACTTCGCTCAAATTTGGAAACTCTATTTTGAGCTACTGCCCTTAAGATTGAAGTTATCCAATTTGGTATTTGCAGTAGTTCGCATGATAGCATGAGGTATCTGATTCTCTTAAGACGCTTGGTCGCTTGGACGATAAGAAATCATTTATAACGAGATGTCCTAGAGGAGAGAGGTTAGAATACCCTCACATGGGTCAATTTAAAACTGTTCTTACATTTAGAGAACCTTTCTTCAAGTCGTTAAAGCTTTTATTCAATTCTGGAATAATGTTTTTGCGTGAACAGTGGATTTTTCTCAAATTTAGAAACTCTATTTACAGCTAGAGCCCGGTAAGCTTAAAGATACACAATTTGGTACATATGCTATATGCTATAATATCATTGATGCCAATACAACAATGCAAAAACATTATAATTTTATCTCAATATAAATATATGAAAAAGTGTAAATTAAATGGAAAAATTGTTTACAGTTAATAAAACTGAAACCTTGTAGGCTTACTGTAACAATTTTTTCCCACTCGAGTGTTATTGACCTGCTAATGCAGTGTTCATTTAAATTACACAAATCAACAATAAAAATAAGACAGTAGTACGATTTATTTTACAATTACTGTAGGTTGAAATAATAATAAGATTGAAATACAAGTAAATTTTAAATGTTTCAAAAACACTTTTTCATTTCTAAGATATTTCAATAGAGTAAAATAATGTTTTCTGATATACGAGAACATTACAATATTGTACAATTTAAATTAAAACTCTAGGATGCTCATATTATAGTTCAAATCTACAATATTTAAAATTCTTAATATAATCATCAACACCCCTGTTTAGATTATTCATATACATTTGAGTAAATTTTTATATTTTCTTATATTACAATTTTTGGTGTTGTAGCGTTTCGGAATAACTCCATTCTCAAAACTTGAATAGTAGTTCTAATTTGAGAATTTAAAAGTTTTTAGTAATATTTAAAGTTTTGAGAATGGAGTCTAAAAAATATTTTGATGTTAGGAAAGGCAGAAAAAATGTATCAATGTCTACAATATTTCTTCGTACTTTTAAGGGTGATTTTATAGGAATAGTAGAAATATTTGCCAATGACTTACGAATCTACTTTTCGCCATTAAAGAATTTCCAGGAAGCAGAAAACGTCGTAATGCTTTTATTTAGAAACGATGCTAAATATACTGTATAATCATATATTTAACATAGTTTCTAAATAAAAGCGTGTTTTAAGATATTTACGGTTAATCGTTTTAGTTGTTGTTTGGTACAATCTTACTTTGCCAATATCTAACCAGTGACCTACTTGCGGATATAAACCTTATTTTGTTTATTAATTTTCCTTCATTTTCAAAACGCAGATTATACAATGAAGTTAATTACTCTAAACCAAAAAAGGACCAAAAAGTACAAAAAAGATACAAGCACATAACGACACTGAAAAAAAAACACTCTAAATTTTAAAAATATTAAATTTTTTCAGCTTAAATTTTTCTATAATCCTATACTGTTAATTAAAAATGGATTCCTTTTTCCAAGTTAACATATGCTTCATAGAAATTTGTCATAATAACTGTGTATATAATAGACACAGAAAATATATTGATCTTAAAGTATGTTTGGCGTTGGTATTTATTATTTTCTTGAAATCAATTTGCAAATGAGAATATTCTAAAAACATTCGTACTATGCAACATTTTTTTGTTTCTTTACTGTGATTTCTATTTTATGTGTTGTCAAATTCTATAGTTTTTTCGTTTGAAGATCATTCATTGTAGTGTTCTATATTGTTTAGATCGCATAGGTATGTTTACTTAATTTTACGTGGCATCGCTTATTCAAAAATTAAAATTTAAGATTACGTTCAATATTATCTAAAAACATTTCATTGCTATTAGCATTCATTAATTTTTATTTCGTTTTAGCCCCTAAACTACATCTAGCTTGTCATATCTGTTTTAAGATAATGTTTTAGGAGTGACTTTGTAAATAGCAGGTTCTAATCTTGAAAAGAAGCTGCAGTAAATAGATTTATGGAAAAAGCTACTTCAGATTCATTACTCTTGATTATTTTGAAAATTGGTGATCCAAGCAATAAAATGTAAAAATTATATTTTATATATATTTAATTTATAAATTTAATTTGTATGTCTAAATTATTTATTTTATACATACACAAACACGCACACGCTTGCGAGCGCGCGCACTCGCTTACAATCTTTTTTATAAATACTACAAATTTATATGTTTATAGTATTTTATAATTATATTTATATGAATAGTTTTTGTAAAAATAAAATGTAGGAAAACTTGTGTTTATGTTACTTCAGATGTAAATAATTATTTAAAAATATTAAACTCCTAAACAGTTAAAAAGCTATATATTTTTCAAAAATGAAACAAGTAATATGAACAAAAATTTTAAAATTCTATTCCTACTTAGATCAACAAAGAAAAATTCTATTTTCTAAACTTTTTATTAAATAATTACAAGTAATATAAAGTAACAAAACCTATGCGTTAAAAAGCTGTTCTACCACATAGCCTATAAAATAAAAGGGGCGACATAACTATATTACATTCTTGCTATTTTTGTGAAAAAAAATATTTGCCTTTTTTGTTATCTCACATATATAACAAAAATTAATTCAATAAATTTAATTAACGAAATAATATTTTTTAAATTGTTTTAACATTAATTGATATCCAGTACAAGTTTAAAAAAATGAATTTTAACTTGAGTGGATGAATAAAAAGTATTTCATAACAATTGAAAATTTGTACAAGATATACTATACATACGAAGAGTGTGAACTAGTAGACTACTATTATAAACATAATTAGAAAATTAAATAATAATATTGCATCGAGTAACTTCTAAAGGCTGTTTCTATACATTTGTGTAATAGAAATATTAGTTTAAAATAAATAATAGTTTAATATCGATATTATGTCAAATAAGGTAACTTCACTCACTAAATTACAAAAAAAAAAAAATTAATGTTAAAAATGTGAAATGTTTTGAAAAACTAAAGCAATCTAAATTAGTGTTCCATCTTACTTCAGATGTAAATAATTATTTAAAAATAGTAAACTTATAAATTGTTAAAAAGAGCTATATATTTTACAAAAAAAAAAATAATATAAACAAAAATATTTTCCTGCTTAGGTCAACAAAGAAAAATTATATCTAGTTAGTCCTACTTTTAATTGAATAGTTACAATTAATGTAAATAAAGCAACATAACCTATGCTTAAAAACAGCTGTTCTACCACATAACATACCATAAAATCATTTGTCTTATGAAAACCAATGTTATCACTTATTTTAAGCAAAATGGAAAGAAATAACTATATTGCTTATCTTGCCCATTTTGAGAAAAGGTTTTCATTCATGTAAAACTAAAAGTAATTAAATAAAATTAATCAATGTGTATTAAATTTGAAAAAAACTGTATCGATATCAAGTAACATCCATAAGCCCTAAAAAAATGTTTGTGAACTTAAGTGGATTAATAAAAAGTATTTTACTTTTTTATATAGGCTAATGACAGATCACAGACAATTTTGCTTTTTTAAAACACTCAACGTTTCGAATATCTTTCCGAAAATCCTTTTCAAGAGTTCAAATTTTAATTAAACAATTACAATACATAACCTACTATTTATAAAATGCATAACATATATAAAACATATTAAAATAAAAAATTATAAAACTCCTAATATATATCCATTTACAAGTCAACTTTTTTCTTATCACAATAAAATAAAATGTCTGTGATCTGTCATTAGCCTATATAAAAAAATAATAATCGTTAACAAACATTAAATAAAAATATTAGTAAAGTATTTTACTAACGATGGAAAATTTGAATAAGATGTATATATATATATATATATATATATATATATAAAAGGAGAGTGTGAATTAATAGAAGGAATCGAATAAAACATTAAAAGCATCGTTAATAGTTAAAACCTCTTTTGAACTGCAAAGTAAAATTTAAAACAAAAAAGTTCTTTCTTGTCAGTTTCCGAAAGGAAAACACCGCTCATCACGTATCGACCTTCAGGGTTCGATTTATATTTGATTCACGCACATTATGATATAGAAATGACTTGTTCACGAACGCGGGCCACTTCACAGATATTGGGCAGATTCTATTGTCTTCGGTACACGAAGCACTTCTGTCGTGCGGATCGGTTACCACAACGATTCCTTTCGGAAGCCGAAGATTTGTAGAGCAAAGTGTGCATATACATACTGAAGCATGCTACCGTAATCGTGCCTGTCACATTGGCGGAGCGTTATATTCACGAATCAGACAAAATAAATGTAGTGCGAAAAATCATTTGGAAAATGATGGAGAAGTCAATAACGTTTTTAAAAATCACAATAAAAGATTTTAAATTCAAAACAATTATCAACTAAAACCAATCAATCAAAATAAGACAATAAAAATACATTTGCAAATAAAGTTGTTAATTTTAATGTTATGCACATATTAAGACTGTTTCGTAATGTAATTACTTAAGATCGCTCATTCATTTCATCAACGGCTCACATTTGCAAAGAGAAGGTTCCATCTGGAAACGTTATAATTAATCGACCCGACAAGGTAGCCCAGGTCCAATTGGCAGGCCTGTTTATTCGGAAAGGCACCCCATAGGGTGATACTCACAAGCTATCAATCCTCAATGTACACAGATTTGTCTCGAGATCTTCTGAAATATTTGATTAATGGATGTTCCCGGTCCAATGATGGACACTTGCTAATCCCGTCTCACGTGAGGTCTCGAAAACTTGTTTAGACGTTTAGAGGATTTCTGCCTCTTTTAGAGCCTTTATAATTAGTGGGCTCATCATTTACCTTTGCCCAGCCTTGGTCTCGTTTCTACGTGACAGGTGACTGGCGGCAATGGATATCGCGTTGAGCTAGACACGTGCTGAGGCAATGAAAATAAGATAATTTCGTTATCATTTACAGTAAGAGCTTTAACTAACTAATTATTGCTGAATGTATTGTTGATGCTTTGATACTTATGTCCTGTTAAGTATCTGTAATTTCCGTACCATTAAAAATAGCTATTTATAGAACATAAATAAAATTTTGTGTGTGTGTGTGTGTGTGTGTGTGTGTGTCTGTGTGTATGTGTGTTTGTGTGTGTGTGTGTGTGTGTTCCTGAAAAAAATTAGGCCTATATCTGTAAATGACTTTCAAACGTTATACAAATTTAATTACAATTGTTTTTTTTAAATTCACACGCACACAAACCTAGGATATATATATATATATATATATATATATATATATATATATATATATACATACACACACACACATACACATGTGTTATACGTTTTTCTCTTTATATTCTTCTCCAACATATCTTTCTTTTCTCTCTTTTTCATTCTGTTTTAAAGCATACTAAAAATAATTGGAAACTTTACACTAACCTTATGTGTACATAAAGTGTAAAGTATAAGTAGGCTTATAGTGTAAAGTATAAAGTGTAAAAGCCTACAATTAAAAAAATGAAATTACTTCAGATAAATTATAAATAAATTAACACAATTATATATATATATATATATATATATATATATATATATATAACGAAAAACGAAAAACGCAAGGCTAGAGGAGGAGGAAGTGAGAAGGTAGAGGAGGAGGCAGCGGTGCATATATACTAGGTCTAGAGTGTAATTCGGGGAGAAACGAGAAATAAACTTTCAACAGTTGCCGGACATTGTAATGATTGTGGGTAAAAGTACGGTCCGAACCGAAAATGGTGGTCTACAAAATCTTTTCTGATATAACGTATAACGTAACTTTTAAGTAGAAAACTGACACTCGTTACTTCAAGTAAAACTAAAATAATGCAAGTATTTAATTAACGACTTACAATACATTCCCCTGTCCAATGACTTAAAGAAGCCAGAAATAAAAAGTCCAATCTGTGATATCACATTACCAATGAGATTTGTAGTCTATGAAAAATAGAGGAGGAAGACAGTGGGAAGTCAATTTTTAGGCCAGATTTAATAATTAAAGTTTAATAAATTCGTCTAGCATAACGTAAATTTAACAATCATAAACCATCACATCACTCAATCCAAATTAATTAATAAAATCTGAAAAAGTAAACATGTAAAATATATAATTTCATTGTTCAAAATACTTTTAATGTCCCGCAATAAGTAGGTTTTGAAAAGCTAAATTAAGGCACGTTTTTCGATATAAATTAGGTAAATTCTATTTGAAAACATATAAATATGTTTAGTTACAAAGAAAGTATGTAATCGAAAAATTAATGATAATCCGTCAAATGGATTCGCCCAATAGCCAAGTCATCTTCAATGACAATAACTAGTGACAGCTTAAATGATACAGTATAATAAATTTAAATGAGCCTTTATATGAGATAATGTCAATAATGCCTAATTTAACAAGCATAATCATAAATGTTAATATAAATAAATATAGATTTTCTGAGTTGAATATTTTAAAAAGAAATAGTTTAATACACAAATATTTAAATATTGTTTAGAAATATAAATTAGTAACTGTTAATAAATAAAGGCCTAATGTAACACCATAAGTTACTCTTGAGAATCAATAAATTGTTAAATATTGAGGTAGCTGAAGAGCTAGTTGGTTCTTTTTAAATAAAGTCCATGAACTAGCTCAACTGGCAGATCCTGCTTAAAAATAACACAGGAGTATGGAAATGGTAAGTTAAGCAAGATCATAGTTTGTACGACCTAACTGGAATCACCTCAGGAAAGCAGCGACTGGTAAGATAGTCTATATGTTTCAATGTTGCATTTAATATGTATGCTTCTACAGTGACAATATACTTACATATATAGAGAGCTAGCAATAACTTGTTAACCAAATTCGCTTTGAAGTTAACCTTTGGGGGTTTTGGTTAAGTAAAACACGTCATCATCTAGTATAAACCGAGCCAAGTGGTTGAGGGTTCGTTGCAACACACACGCACGCGCGCGCGCGCGCGCACACACACACACACACCTTACTTATTTGGGTTAGTCAAACCGCTTCCCATGCATATTATTTACCTGAATATATAGAAACCATCACATCCCGGTAAGTCGATAATCTTGCTTAAACACTCATATAAAATTGTTACTTATTCATTACTTACATACCTAATGTACCTATTAGTACTATTTTATACCCATCAGTTTTCGTGTTTTGTATCTCGCTAATTCTGTAGATTAGTTCATTCATACCAAATTTCTTAGGGATAAATTTTCTACCAGTTTTATATAAAATGTTTAGATTATGTATTTATTAACCTTTTAACAAAGTTATACTTAAACAACATAGAGAATCGCCACTTAGTTATTTTCGTTGAGCCTAGATTTGTCAAAAGCTTAAGATTTGGTTTTGGGACCTTTTTTACTTACTTTCGCAGATTAAAACTTCGGATGATAACTTCGGATGAATTTCCGTAGGGGTTAATCCATCCAAAACGAAAAATTTTATCACAGCACGATATTCAAGTTAATCCTTCTTAACGAAAAATACGCAAGACGTTTACTAAAAGAAATTCCTGTACAGAAACTACTTGAGTGAACAAGTTAAAGCTTATACGAACTAATGACATGTGCGCGCAGAAAGGAAAGATAAATTTTCAGTGATTGGAATCACCAGGTCGTCTCTGTGTCAGGCCGAGAACTTTTCACCCTACCCTCCTACATTACAACCTTATTTTCTGGTATAGGCCTAAATGTAAGTTTTTGCATTCTTTCGCTGGTAGTACGCCGCTGAAGCATTTCCGGACCGACGTCGTTATAAAGCGTTCTTATCCTGAATTATTTCCGTTCCCCGTGAATCCCCATGTACAGGTCTATACAATGTAGAGTGTTCCAGAATAATATTACTTTAATAATTGTGTGAACAGGATTAGGTAGCTAACTAAATACATTACATTTACACTTGTAACGGGAATAATATTGACCAATCCTTATGTTTGTTCATGCCTTTGAGATGTCCTCCCTTCTCTAGCAGCAATGGTTACAAAGTCGCGTTGTGTAACTTGTGCTAACCTAGTATCTGAGGTTACCTAGTAATGCTGAACATTACAAAGTAAAACGACCAGGTTATCGTTAATATTCAACTTACCTACATTTCAATAAAAAAACCTTTGCCTACTGACCTTTCTGTTTACGTAAGACAAACACACGACACAAAATGCCCAATAAATAATAAATAGTGGCTAGAAAACTGGGTTTCTTCCGTACATTTTGGTTGCATGAAATTCATAAAATCAGCCCTACCTCTGACATAGTGACCTAAAATTACGGAATGATTAATAACCCCCAAATATTTTATCGTGAAAGAAACATTGTTTTAGAAAAGTTAATACTCAAGAGTAATAAACTGATTGTTAGATTGACAGTGTATGGGTATTATAAATAAGGCATTGCTAAATCCCAGTTACTTAGGGCGAGACTAAAATAGTCAAATGCCTAACGATTTGATAGCTACAAACCCGCTAAAGCGTTCAACTTAATAAGTATGTGTTGCTCTTTGAATTACTTGTTGTTATTCCTGACTCAAAGAAAAACATTGCTATTCGTTTTTTATGTACATGCTCTCTCTCTCTCTCCCTCTCTCTTTAAAAATATATGAAAATCAATATATTCAATCTTACCGGTCTGTAGCTCAAAAAAACAGATTCCAGATTTGAGTGAAATCCACTGTTATTGTTAAATCCATGTTGTTAAACTTGGCTTCGAACCCTGGTAACGCCAAAGATTTTTTGTGTGCTTTTCAGCCCTTAGGTTGAATTAGTATTTGAAAATTAGTACCTAGGGACAAAACTAGAGAAATAAAGAACAGATGAGCCTTAATGCTGGCCCCTTCACTCTGCTGGAATACAGTAACTGTACAACAAATCGTAATATTATTCTTATTGGGTTTTGTGATAAATTAAATAATAAATTGATGTAATTTGTATAACGTGGCAAAGTGGCAGAAAGTCGATTACTAGGTTTCAACTACATTAAAGAATCAGATTAGTCTACATTTTATTTTACACGTTTTTACATCTTAAAGTTAAAATTGTAATTTTATAGCATCATTTTATTGCCCTGGTCGATATTCTAGTATATATATATATATATATATATATATATATATATATATATATATATATATATATATATATATCAAATTGCATATCTTTTATCTTGGCAAGCATTCAGCAAGAATTAAATAAACTATTTAAATAGATCTAAATATTAGTACAGTTAAATTTACCCAAGTAAGGTTATTCTAACCTCTCTCCCCTAGGCCATTTTATTATGATTCCTTATTAGGAATCATTTTTTATCGTCCACATGCATGGGTTTAGCCAGGTCGATGATTGGGTTGCACAACTATGGTTTGGGGGGGATAGTTCAAGGGGGTGGAACCCCCTGTAGACATTAAGAGCATTTTAAACTCTAGAAATCATATTTTGTACTATTTTGACACTTAAAATTTTACAATTTTTGGGTCATCAGGAAGCAGTTTTGCTAAAAACCTAGCGCTGTTTTATAGGTTAATACTTTTTACTAAAATTAATTGGTTTGGGGGGCACGTGACCCCTGGCTACGCTCCTGTCCACGTGTCTTAACAGAATCAGTTACTTCACCAGGGCCGCATGGTATTCGAAAACCCTACCGCAATGTACCAAAAGTGCTTAGCTTCAATCTTAAGGGTAGTAGCTTAAAAAAGATTTTCCAAGTTTGAGCGAAATTCACTGTCCACAGACAGACATTCAGCAAGAACTAAATAAAAGCTTTAACGACTTGAACAAAAGTTTTCTAAATATTAAAACAGTTTTAAATTTACCTAAACAACGGTGTTCTAACCCCTCACCCCTAAGCCATCTTACTATAAAAAATTACTTCTTATCGTCCACGTGCCTTAAGAGAATTAACTGCCCCACCAAACACGGTAATGAGAAAAACTCTGGTCACCGAGGTATTTCCGAAGTTCCCATTTCTACATGATGGGTTTCCCTGAAGATTGAAAAAACACATGAATTCCTTGGCGCTGCTTCAGGATAGAACGCACAACTTTCAGCTTAGTATACAAGTGCTCGACCCATCGATCACTGAGTCGCCATTTCAGGACGAGTATTGAGGTACTAATGAATAGTGATTCATATTACTCACTATATTACTATAAAGTTAATATCAAGTAGTGTTTAATAATGTAAAAATGTTAAATAATTACATATCAATGCATTTTTTTAAACGTTTATTAGAGAAAATATGATTAAACATTTTGTTTATGCTTTCAACAACATAAACTGAAATCGAAATTTTGACATGACGCTTCCCTAATCTGCGCGCGACTGAGAATACGTAACGATTGCAAAATTGTCTAACAAGCGATGTTCGATTCATTCCTAAACACATTGTCAAGTCACTACATTTGATACACAGATGCACCTAGGACGGTATAAATGCATACTGAAGAATTCTTGATTGACGTTTCCTGTTTTTCGTGTGTTTACTGGTTTGAAAAACAGATTTTTTTAAAACACTCTCCATAATATATTCTTTGTTTTTTTTTGTCCGTCAAGCCTTTAAAAACAGGAAACTGTACAATCACTCATAAAACCATTTCTTTATTTATATTATAGCAGAACTCGATATTTTTGACTCTTTGGATAAGCATTTGTTATAAAGAGAATATAGCGGAATAGAGTAGGGATATAAATTCATCTTTTAGTTTTTATGTCCCTACAAACCCAAACCTAATGTCAGTGTAGTCATATTGTAGGATTTTGTCCAAGAAATAGTAATATTTAAAGACATTTTCTTATTTATGTTGACTTAGTTTATTTATATATTAAAAGGTAACATTTCCCTTGTACTATTATTCTTATTGATTAGAAAAGTTTTCATAAACGATAGTAAATTTACAAAACCTTTCGACGAATATTCAGTGTCTGATATTTCTGGTGACATGCAATATCAAGGAGCTGATGATAATATTAAATGACGGTTATTATTAACAGATATTTCATGTCATCAGAAAATGCAGTGAGTAAATATTTGGCAACATGCGTTATACATTTGATTTATTCAATTTAATTACCGTTACACACACACACACACACACACACACACACATACACACACACACACACACACACACAGGCTACAATTTCTTTATTTTAAAAAATATATTGTTTTACTTACTCTTTGAACGTAGTTTTTAACAACCCTAAGACAATTCACAAAACGCGTATCCCCAAAAGTTTTGTTTGTGATTATTGTAAATCCATGAGACATTTTGATATTCAAGTCATAGACCGAGGCAGTGGGCAGTGAGTAATGCGACCCCCTAGGGGCTCCAGGCGGGCCAGGGGGCCCAGTTAGTGTGCGACCTAACCTGACATCTATTAGTCACTAGGGAGGCACACTAATGGACTGTGTGTATGTATTGTACAGCAAATCCGGTGGTACTTTGATAAATTAACGGAAGCATCCATTTAATCATATGTTTATTAAAGCAATTTTACGTTTAACAGCACGAGAATGCTACTTCGTGGGCAAAATTGCACTTTATTTCGAAATTAATATCAACTTATACAATAATATATATCACATTATCCTTACTAAGATAATCAATAATTTTTTACGTTGAAATAATTTATTTTATACAACCTTGTTATGATTTCATAATTTATTAAATAATAATAAATTTAGTGAGAAATCTCAACTCCACATTAAAAGTGAATTTTAGTAGGTAATTTTGTTTTTTGTTTTGTTTGTCTTTTGTAATTTCAATTAAAAAACAATGTGAATATGAGAACAATATATGAGAACAATATTGGCAAAAATCTCCGGAATTTAGAAAGATAAGAATTGTCTCCCTGAAACCATGCTATGAAATAATTAGTCCTACAAATCCTTAGTCTCCTTCATTATATCCATACCTAAGAAGGCAGTGATTTAAACGGTAGACATCTATAGGTTTAATAAGAACTTGTTTATTAGCAAAAGTGGGATATCAATTATAATATGAGACACCTTTACATATAGAGTTCGTTATACGAATTTGCTCACCAAGTTACGATTTGTTTGCTGTTTCCCTAATATGTATTATTAGGTTATGTTTGAACATTTTAAATACACTTTGTTATGATTTCAGAAATTCTGCAGATTCAATTCGTTAGTATTTACTGCGAGACATATTTTTAATTATATTCATTAATTAATTAATGTTCACTTGGTAATAAAATGTAATTAATTTAAATGTATAATGTCATAATTCGAAACCACTAATAACACACATCAGTTAAATTATAAATACTAATAAAAATATACAAAACAATTGAACAACCAGTTCAAATATCCGTTCGCATGAACGAATAAAGTTAAACATTGGATTTGTAGTAGTATTTATGTATGTACGGACGGGCCTGTCATGGTTTTTACAAATTTTATCCGTTATCAGATTAGTCTGATTCCAAATAATTGACGCATTTTGAGAAGGTACTTCACGTGCTTAGTTTTTTTTAATTCAAAAAAATTAAAATACTGGGCATTTGGCAAACTTTCTGCTAATAAAGTAATTAGAAGTTAGTTGCTTAAGGGAAAATATTCAACCTTGGTTCTATATTTAAAAAGGCGTAAAGCCTACTCCACTTGAGCACTTAGTCATTATGGTCATCGTTTCATTAAAGATTAAGTTATACCCAAAAGAGATTTTAGTAACCTCTTAACGAGTTTACAATAAAATCCTGTCAAATAGAAATATAAGAAGTAAAATACTGTATTGAACATCATTTTTAATAAGTCTTTAAACAATATAATCCCCCAAATATTTTATTTTTTTTAAATTTTATGTAGTGGGCCGATATAAGAAATGCCCGCTATAAGTTTATGGGATGGAGTGTGAACTATAAAGGAAGTCATGATCACAAATGAGCAGTCTTTTGAGAAGTGGTTCTATCTTAGAATATTTAGGATCTAATAGACAAGGACCAGTGACAGATTCGGAAATATATTTTGGGGAGAGCTGGAGGGTATCGGAAGGATAAGCCGACCCCCCTCTCCCTGAAAATATTTATAAAATATGGTAGCTATAGTGTAAACTCTAGGCGTCCTCTATCTGAGGGAAATAGTTATATGCCTACTCTGTGACATCGCACAATCATTAGTTAGCCTCATTTACCATATATTTACAATACAAAGTAACGATTTATTACATTGAGAGTAGTCGTATTTATTTATGTTTATAGTATGATATTATAGTGATTAATTTGGGTTTATAAATATATTAAAATAATTAAATAAGTAGATTTAAATCAGGGAAGAACGGCCGTACGAAAAATCGGAAATAGCATTTTTTAAATTTTTTTTTACATGTACAGTGTTGTTTTATAGTTACAAAATCTTCACTTTTCCACATTTTGGGGGGAGGGGCTTGATCCTCAAAGCCCTTTCATAAATCCGACACTACACGAGGCAATCCTCATGTGATAAGAAAAATTAGAAAGTCCCAACGACAGTGGAGTCAGGAAAATTACGGTAGACAAGAATACGGAGGAACGTATTTGGAAGAAGACGTTTGGTTTCCCTCACGCAGTTCAGTAATTTTCTGCCATTTCTGACAATGTCACCTTTTGAAGTCAAAACAGGATGTCCGCTATCTATCAGCACTTGGAGTGGGCAGATTTAGGGCATCCTAAATGCTTCAACTGCAAATTGACTTGGTCAGAAAAGGCAGAGAATTACGAAACTTTAAATATATGTTTCACAAACCTTAAGGAATATTTTTAAAAAAACATAAACATTAGAAGTTATCTGTAAGAATTTAGAAATTTAATTACCAAATTGCAAAAATAAAATGTATTTCTTATGTAGGCCTATAAACGATCAATTGTAATCGAAAATATTAAACATAATCACCCATAAATCATGGACTCATGAATACTAGACAGAAACACTTCACATGAGCGGAAATTATTAGGAGTTACATTTATTTTATTTCGATCCTGTTTTTAAAATAGGAGATACATTGAATAGTGGAGAGTTCAGGATGGTTATTAACTCTTGTGAAAGAACTTTAAAAATGGAAGAGAATGTATCTCTTTTTTCTCTCCATTTCCCTCTCTGGATCTTATAGAGGCTACCGGAAAACCAGTTACACTAACGATGTGATATCAAGTAGGAATTCAGTAGGAAGAAACATGCATGATACGATAGGAAGATTCTAAAACAAGTAGCCTAATATATATGTATTTAAAAGTCAATTCCTACTTAAATCAACAGAGACAAATTTTATTATAGTCTCATTTTATTTATAACTACAATTATTATGAATATGTATAGGTCTATAGATATGTCAGAATAACTATACTAAGTGACAAAATAGAAAGCGAATTTCCTTGGAATTTTCCATTTTCCGTTAGACAAATAATATTGTGTTGAACTATTATTTTTTCTTTGTTAATATTTATACACTTTCTTTTTTTCGTGGCTTGCATTGTGATGTAGATTCTTTTCGCTTTCCTTTCACATTCTCCGTTTTTGAATCAAGGTCCGATACCGTTAATCCAGTTTATTTTATCCATTTCATTCGTTTTTAATACTTGCGTATTTTTCATGATATTGTGTGGTACCATGCGAACAATTTAAGGTTGAGTGGTTGTTCAAGTGGTTGTTTCAACGACAACCAGATGGAGTTGAAAGAAAGGTTCATCTTTGAGAAGAATATTTCTAGCTAGGGGAAAGTTAGCCCAATGTCAAAGCGTGCTAGCCATCGAACACGAAGATTCTCAAGTTAAATCCGACCTAATCCGTAAAATTTTTATAATTTAATTATTGATTTCGTGGTGATGATTGTGAAACCAGCTGATGATTTTATAAAACAGCTGATTTTATATAGTGATTTCACTGTAGAACAGTTGTATTAAAGCAAAAATTATGTTACTTTATTTATAATAATTGTAATTATTTATTACTAACCAAAATAAAATTGTTCATTGTTGATCTCAGTAGAAATTGACGTTAAAAATGTTTCATTTATATTAATTGTTTCTATTTTAGTTGAATAGTGTTAGTTGATAAATAAATATTTACAGGAAACTAACCTATAATTAACCTCTCTACCAGAATAAAATATTTCAAGAGACTATCGCTAAGCCACGCCTACTGGGTTCAGACATTTACGTAAGAAGACAAACCTGATCCATCATCCGTTCTTTCAATGCCCTGACACCTCCCAAATCCACGACCAAATAGACCTCTGCTATTGATGGATGTCACCCTCAAGAGCACATTTTTGTTTGTTTCAGGACTGAAGACTGAGTTATGCATGCAGATGTCCTATTGAGTTTGGGAACTTTGAGAAATGAGTCTGCCTGTCGCTTGGAGGTGACCTCGGGCGTTGGGCTCGTGTCTCCGAAATTTGTTTTACAATTTAAATCACCGCCGCAGACGGACACGATGTTAACCTGTGAGGATCGTGGCCTAATCTTTAAGATAAACTGTTGCTACCTGAATTGTAAATGCATAGATCAGTCTGTTCTGTCGACGCTCTTCGGTTTTCGAACATCTGTGGCTCTGTTTTACATAAAAATCTTTAAATGGCTGGCTCATCTTTGGAATAATTTGTTAAGCGTTGATCTTGACTGTTTTGTTTTAAAGACTTGAACTTTGGTGTAGCAGACGTGGTACCGGCGTAGGATATTGGTTGTTATTTAGCAACAGCCACACTACTTGTCCACACCTACGTACAACAAGGCCAACGAAAATAAATCTCCTTCATTTGATTAACGTTATTGTCACGTTAAATAAGGACGTAACCTCACAAAAAACTATAAACATAGCAAATATAAACATTAAACATTAAACAAGAATTTTTAGCGGAATAAAAAGGATTTGTTATTCCAAAAATTGCACAATTAAAAAAGGATTCAATAAATAAATATAAAAAAATTAATTGCACAAAAGCTTAATTTAACGACAAAATCATAGGAGTTTATACCAGTTTAAGATAAATAATTAAAACTAATTTAAATCTCTACACAGAATGGATGCCCTCATTGAAATTCCAAAAATAAAAAGGCCTTAAATAATTTTCAAAACCATTTTATAACATCGTATAAAATATCGTAAACAATAGCCAATAAGCTAAAAAAAGAGATAAAATCGGAAAATAAATTCACAATACAAAAAAATACAAACTAAGTTAGTGAGATATGACATTACAAATGTGTACACCGACATTAGACAATAAAGAACAAGAGAACCGACAAGGAAATAATCCAATGTCAAAATGTTTATAAATAGCAATAAGTCGAATATTGGCCTACTGCACAATTAAATAAGATATGTAAGCCAATGGATGCACTAACAATAGGTTCATGCCTCTGTAGCCTAATATGAGAACTTTTTCTCCAGTCTTTGGATGACAAAGTTATTAAATTAGTGATTCGACGTACGAGTATATGCGACAAGATGATAGCATACCTTTAAACAAATCAAATAATTAAAACAATAGGCCTATACAAAAAAAAGTACATTAATTTATTTATATTACTATAAATCTTATTATAGTTAATGCAATATATTGTGAGTGATGATTTATACATTTTACTTTTTGTTTTTTAAATGAAAACTTTCATAACCGAGTATGACACATTATAAGAACCTAGTTCTATTAAATTCGTTAAATATAAATTTTATTCAGTAATTTTTCAATATCTAAAGAAGGTTCCCTATTAACTACGATATTTTAGCACTAACTAGACTTTATTAACCTCAAATTCAGTATATTCTTCACATGACGTTTTCACTTCAGACCTCAATTCTTATTAACTATATATTTGTGCTATTTTGAAAAATCTATTTTTTTAAGCACTTTAACTATTCCCCTATTTACCCTGGAGAATAGAAACGAATCACTAAAAATCAACCAATAGGTTGCTTAAGATAAAAATCACCCTCTAAGGGGACTCTGTAGTAGTGGATATGTTCTTGAAAACGTTTTTTAAAAATGTTGTAACGCTTTATTATTATGTCTTGCTATTATTCTTAATTTGTATTTTCGATAGCTCGTGGAGTTGATTTTGATAGCTATTTAGATACTTTGATAAATTGTAGTAAACTGTTACATCCATATAAAAGTTGTTCAATTTCTGCCATTAGTTCACACTCTCCCTATATAGGCTACATCTTGTTTAAATTTTCAATTATTAATCAAATATATTGTATTTATCCTCGCGAGTTCATTTTTTTTTTAACTTGTAGTGGATGACAATTGGTGTTATTAGTTTAAAAAATATTAATTCATTAAATAAATTTAATTAATCAATTTAGTTTTAAATGGTTACTTTTCACAAAATTGCCAAAGTGTTTAATATAGTTATTTCGTTCTATTTTTCTAAAAATAATTGATAACATATGATTTCATAAAACAGCTGATTTTATGTTTTAGGTTAAGTAGAAGAACTGTTTTAACGCATAGGCTATGTTACTTTATTTATATTATTTGTAATAATTATTATTTGAATAATTATTATTCAATAAAAAATAACACAAATAATATTTTTCTCTATTGACCTAAGTAGGAAAGGACTTTAAAACGTATTTTGCTTATATTACTTGTTTTATGTCAATCGTCTGAAAAGAGATGTCTTTATGAACCTTGTCCGATGCGAGCGTTAACTATTAGAAGGGCTTTTCTTATTTAGTTGCGGCCGATCAGAATAATTAAACTGATGACAATCCGAAATATCGACTTATATTATGAAGTGTGTCTTCTACCAAGTTCCCTACTGGTCTCAATGTTTTATTCAATTATTTGATGAAGTCTTCTCGTATTTATCGTAAATAATAAATTTTCTTCTCCTAATGGTTGTTCCTCTTTCCCTCCTTCTCCTCTTACACTACCGACGCAATACTTTTTCACAGGTGACATGGTCAGCCCGAAATATACGTAGCCTCTACAGATTCTACATTTCAAAGCAGAGCCGGTTTATTGGGTTCAGATCAAATGCCAGTGCTTGCGTCCAGAGACTCGTTACGTTTAATAAGTTTGAGTTTGAGAGATATGGTTAAGGAGAGGTAAATACATACTCTCTATTTTTTTAAAATCATTTAGTCTTTTTTTTAGACTTGTTTGTTTACCGTTGGTCCTAAATTAGTGTACAATTATACGTGTCAAATTCTTGATCGCCCAAGAATAACTGTCTAGGGCGAGTTTCGTTTACAAATACCCTTCATCACAAGCATAATGTAGACCTAAATATAATTATACACTCAACTGTAAGTTATACTTTGTTATACCTTTATTTAAAAAAAAGTAATAAATAAATTAAGCTAGCTTCTACTGAGCTAGCTTCTATAATTACAACTAATATAAATATGTATATACATATGATAAAATCATATATTAAGTGCAAAATAGAAACGATTTTTTTTGCAATTTTTAATTTTTCTCTCTATACAGTACATGGTTTATACGTAATAAAAACGTATTTTATTAAAGATTAAAATTTTGTATAAGATACAGGCGTATTAGGAGAGAGTGACCTAATAGAAAAAATTGAAAAATTTTATACTTACCCTAATACCATACTTTGGAATGACTGTAAGATTACTTCAGTGCGTCTACCAGTTGTACTATTCCCTCAGCGACAAAATAATTCTCTATGAATTTTGCTCCAACACTCCAGTGAAATATTAAAACTCCACAACTCATATTTAGTCCTTTCATGAAACAAAACAAAAAAAAACATTATGTAACATTACAATTACTTTATGCAAAATAAGGTGTAATCCCATGATATTTTTTATTGTATTTCCTAAAAAGGGAGGCAGGTAAACACGATGCGGTAATGTATGCTTACCGCGTACACAGCAGAGCCTAGGGCTTGGATATGGATCACTTGTGACTTGCAAGTATTTAGTAATATTTCAAAGTTATTTCTGCGTGTGTCAAATATATTGTTGTTTTCAAAGTTGTGTCGCTCTTTAAAAATACCAGAACAAAATTCTATCTAGAAGTACATATTTCGCTCACAGTCATTTAGAATCGAACAATCTGTGGAACTTATCATACAAGGATATACAATTTTATCTGTGGGTTGAGAGATTTTTTCTTACAAAATACGTCTTAGTATTCAACCACTTCATTAGGATACCTAGTATAAGACGCGTTACATAGTTACAATTGTATTGGTTACAGATTAAAATGATTTTAACATATCACTGTTATAATATTGGTAAAAACAACAATATTGGTATTAACAATGCATAATTCTATTTATTGTCACCTGATAGAAAATGTAAGAATGCATCTATTATGTGACCATGTAACTTTTGCATCGTATTATACTTTTACTTAATATAAGTATTTATATTGTTTACGTTACGACCTTTATGGATTTGCGAAATGTTTTGGTAGACAGTTAAAGTTCAACAATTACCAACTACATTTATTTATATATACATTACTTCCTAGACCATGTAGAGATATGTTCATTGCACGTACTTTCAATACTATGATTCAGTGTGTCCATACTACAATTCTATGTAAACCTATTCATCCTACATTACAACGTCTCCTAGAAGGAATTGAACGGTAGGCACATCTTTGTGTCCTTGATAGTCCTGATAGTACCAACCCACCCATCCATACACACACACACAAACACACACACACACACACACACACACACACACACACACACACTCACACACACACACACACACACACACACACATATATATATATATATATATATATACGTGGGTTTGTATGTGTGTGTGTTTGTGTGTGTGTGTGTGTGTGTGTGTGTGTGTGTGTGTGTGTGTGTGTGTGTGTGTGTGTGTGTGTGTGTGTGTGTGTGTGTGTGTGTGTGTGTGTGTGTGTGTGTGTGTGTGTGTGTGTGTGTGTGTGTGTGTGTGTGTGTGTCACATACATTACGAGCAATCGTTAAAGCGGTCATGTTGCGCAAAATTATTTTGGGATAAATGAGTCTTTTGAAACCAATAAAGTCTAAATAGAATATATAAATTATTATAGTTAGAAATACTTATATTTCAAGAAGTGGTATGTTACATTGTGGGAGCTATGTATCTGTTTATGTATGAGCACCCGTTTGCATGTAATTTTAATAAACTTAAATATACCTGACTTCCTGGTAACGCTCGCTATACGTACAGGTACTTGAATCTATTAATTTAAACAACATAATACCTGGAATTCCATAAATACTGGAAACATAAAGTTATTTCTCTTTTATATCCTTAGTTTTCAGGCTATGCTAGTTGGTAAACAATAGAGTCTGATTGAAGTGTGCGAGGGCAAAGGTCAGGCTAGGATTGTTGGGCTGCATCCCCGCCGTACTTTCCTCCCGCTAAGGTACAGTCTTAGCAAAACGTTTACCTCTTTTTTAATGTTCTGACTTCAGGAAGGAAACAAACTTGAACCTATTTACAAGTCAGATATTAAAACTTGAGGAATATTTTCAAAATTTTAAAAGTTTAAATCGATGAAAAGCTCAAATGAAAATTGTATAATATATGTTACACGTATTATATATATATATATATATATATATATATATATATATATATATATATATATATAGATAGAAAGATAGATTTTATGTCGCAAATAGGAAAAAATATTTTGTAATATTAAATTTTAAATAATTTCTTGAAATGATTCATTAAAAATGTTCTTCAATATAACGGTTGACGTGAAAATAACAAAAGCCAGTTAAAACATTTTGTACTGTTAATAAACTTTTTTTTAATTCCTTATGAACTTCTTACATTTTATACTCTATGGACATCTTACATTAAATACTCTATGGAAAGTTTCCTCTTAACACTCTATTAACATTTGACTTTAAATATTCTATGTACTGATTACTTTAAATACTCTATGGACATGTAAATTTAAATTCTCTATCGACTTATTACTATAAATACTGCATTGACATCTTCTTTTAATATATAACGGACATCTTCTTTTAAATACTCTATGGACATTTGACTTTAAATATTCTATGTACTGATTACTTTAAATACTCTATGGACATGTAAATGAAAATTCTCTATCGACTTATTACTTTAAATACTGCATTGACATCTTCTTTTATTATATAACGGACATCTTCTTTTAAATACTCTATGGACATTTTACTTTAAATATTCTATGTACTGATTACTTTAAATACTCTATGGACATGTAAATTAAAATTCCCTATCGACTTATTACTTTAAATACTGCATTGACATCTTCTTATAATATATAACGGACATCTTCTTTTAAATACTCTATGGACATGTAAATTTAAATTCTCTATCGACTTATTACTTTAAATACTGCATTGACATCTCCCTTTAAATACTCTAAAGACATCTTCCTTTAAATACTATATGGACACCTTAAATTAAATTTTTCTATAAATGTCATCTCGTTTTTACCACTAGATAAATTTACTTCCGTTCAAAATATGCCTAATTTTTAAAGAAGTTAATCACCGAATTACACCGAATTCACTCCTTCATAGCATTTTTTAAACCAGTTTGAACTCTGTTGGAGATGGTGTAATGCCCTTCTTATGTCCTGTTAACCTGTGTTTTTGTCGTCAAATTACCTTGAACTAAAGATGTCGGATAAAGCCAAATTTGAATGTTTGCCGTGAAGAGTGGGTGCATCTTTAGCGGCGTCTTTGCCAACAATGTCACGTCTGTCTGGGTCGGTGGACGATGGGGCAGATAGCGGTCTTGCAGACTGAAGTCATGTATTATAAAAAAGGAGTAAAAATGTGCGTTTGCGAAATAATAAAACTGACAACTCAGCTGTTACTGCACATAACGTACAGGATTCCTTTTAATGTATTTTGTAACACTGTATCGCGTTTTACTTTCATCGACGCAGTTTAGTTACAATGGCCTTACTGCTACAGACGTTTTCAAATATTTTCAAAACTCATTTCTGTATGATAACTTTATCTACCTTTGTATATTACTGTATTCTACAAATTTAATAATATATTAATCACTTAAACAATAGTTTATGACTATCCGAACTATATATTTAGTAAATTTTTTAAACTTACTGAGATAGAACGTTTTCGATCGCTATGTGCCGATCTTCATCAGTGTCTTCTGAACGAAAACTTTCTGTCTCAGTAAGTTTTAAAAATTGACTAAATATAAAGTTCGGATGGTCATAAACTATTGTTTAAGTCATTTATAAGATTCGCCGAACGTAATGGACTACAAAATTCAAGAATTAATAATATATTTTAACCTTACATCTCTGAAAATTATTAAAAGTGGATTAGTTTTCTTTTTCCACGAAAAACTAGGGTAAGGTTTGATGATTTTGTTTTTAAGACCTATTAAGAATTTTCGCCGTTTTTAGTTTATAGCCTTGAACCACCGATATAATTCATAATAATATTTCTGAACATACTTCCGACACTAATATTTGTTTTTATTTAAACTTAATTTAATGTCTGTTAGTAACTATTTAATGTGTTTAAGATTAATGACAGATTAATTCATGCTCCTACAAATACACTTTAAGTTTCGATTTTCTCTCCGAAAATCCTTTTCAAGAGCTAAAAATTTTATCAAACTAATATTAAATTATAATTTACAGTTTCTATCATTCATAAACAATACTTTTAACATAATTAAAATCAAATATTTCATTATTTTTAATAAATATTAACATTTACAAGTCAAATTGCACTCCCTTACTAGTCGAATTTTGATCACATAAATTCGAAACGTAGAGTGTATTTGAATTAGCATGAGTTAATCTGTTAGCTGTCTTTAACCATAAACACATTTGTATTGTTCTTACCACTTAGATCTGCCATTTCATTCAACCTGTTTTATTTTCACAGACTTAGCTGTAAAGGCAAACAAAAATTCTTCGGCGTTACCGGTGACAGAACCCAGGAATATTAGGTTAGTAGTGAAGAACTCTATAAGACTCAACTGCAGGAATAGAGGACTAACTTACAATTTTTTTATAAAATGAACAATTTTAATGTACGTTTTATTTTTTCACTTATATTTAAAAACTTCCCACTAAATACAAGCTAGTCACTTTAAGATCCAGATTGACCCTGGAAAAAATGTTCATAAATTGGAAAAATACACCATCAAGAAGTAATTGTTTTTTTAAAATTTTAATTGAATGAGTTTTCAAATTTCATTAATAATAAAGTAATAAATAAAAGTTTTTACAATAAAATTTTAAATTCTCTTTTGTTTTGATAGTTTTCTAGCTATAAACAACCACTAATACCACTTTTCTTGGAGTAATCATTTTTTTATTAAATTGAGAATAATAAAATGATTTTTTAACTGAATATCTTGAATTTTAAATTAAGTACTAAAATGTCTAGTAACAGTATTTAAAAATGTTCGTTTAAATCCAGCTGCATCCGGTAGTTCATAAGAATCTCAGGCACTTGTCCAACTGAAATACATTTAACCTGACTCATTCATAAAGAAAAGACCAAATGCATTTTTATATTTATTACATCCTCTCTCATGCTTCCTGAAAATGTACTTCTTTTCAATTAAAGCTTGCCGAGGAGTTAGTTGTCTTAGGGAGAATTTTGCGTCATCAAAAAAAGAAACAGCGCCATCTAGTTTTTGTAATAGCCATTATTCCCTGCTGTGAACAAGTGTTTTATCTTACGGTCGCTGAAATATGTATTAAAAACTATTTTCATGTTTTAAAACTTATTAATTTAAAATAAAAATAATAACTTGAAGTAACTCAGGCGTAGTTTTTAACTTAAATAAATAACTACAAAAACATTTTAATTTAAATCCTTATGCACGTTTCAATTCCAAAACAATCTTTGGAGGAAATTAATTACAGAATTACAAAGAAATATTTTGTAATCATTTTTTCTAAAGAACAATATTCCTTTGGAATTGAAATGTTCATAAGGACATTATTAAAAAGGTTTAAGGGTAGGGGTTTTATATAAACGAAAATCGCCAATTTTTAACCTCAAACCTTTACAGAGTTATATAAGTCCCTTTGACCAATGTTTCTGTTACTTCAGCAATATCTCTGTTTTGAAACGTTTGACCACAAGATCACTACGTATATACGCCTAATGAAAGTGTGATGCGATAATCCAAACTAAAGGCAATAAATAAAGAAACAGACTACTAGCGCTGGTGATGGTGATGCACTGTGATGAATAATCCAGCAATTATTATTAAAACCATTAACTAGTATGGCAATGAATTTAAATCACTTCCTTTATAGCGTAACGATTTCGTTTTACTATCGATAATTTAATGAACTTATTTAGTAAGCACTGAATAGATATAGTTTATATTGCAATAGCATACATTTATGATGCTAATTTATGGCATTTTTGTGCTGTATAATATATTATAGTTTCATGTAGTTTATGTTTGTCCTTGTTAAACATTTTAGTGAATTTCTGTGTTTAATTGTAAATTTTAATACATGTAAAGGTTTAAATGCTATAAAGGCATATGTATAATGTTTTTTCAGTTGTGATTAATTAATGGTTAGAAAATTTAAGAGAGCCAAACCATTTGAGTTAGTGTAGTGTTGTGTTGTGCTAGTTCTAATATGATACGTATTGACAATGTTCAGACAAGAACTAATGAGTCAATGGGCACTTTAATTATATCAGTATTTAGGTTAAGATAAAGCAAAGGAAAGTTAATGGTTGGTCTAATAAAATCAATTTTAATAAAAAAAAATGTTGTGAATATTTAATAGTACAATTAGAGTTGTATTTGTGGAAGCTTTTCTGAACGATCTTGCATTATAAATATTAACAACAGGAAAACAATTTTTGTTATTTTGTTGTTTTTTTTTATTATTGTTAATATAGGCTATGTAGTCTACCTAAATACAAGCACGATTCTTTTGGCAACACCTTTTTTCAAGTTGGCTTTAAAATGGTGTTCAATAACGAGGGGCCTTTTAAGGGTGGCAGAAGGTGGGGTTCAAAAGAGACACATAATGAGATGAGAATTGTCCTTGCGAGAGCAAAGTCGGTTATCTGAAATAAACCGTCTCTCGAACAAAGTGAAATGAAGAGTCTGGTTTCCTTCCGATAGACTACACTTCTTCTTTTACTAAAGATTCTTACGGAGGGACAGAAAGGGTGCGCCCATTAGACTTATTTTTGCTCCTTAAAATAAATAAATATAATAGTGGGTAAATAATCTGATATATCTTCTACCAGATATCTTCGTTTCGGCTTTGTAATATGAACGAAAAATGTAGCAATAACTCTATAGAGGTCATTATTTTGTTTATAAAATACTTTTAATCTAAATAAATTATATTAAAATCTCTAGCTTTACATTGAAAGAGTAAATCGCACCTGAAGAGTATTGCACCTAGCCTAAAATATAAAAAAATGCATACATTCTTCCTATCTTAATGTCGATGCAGATGCGAGGTAACATATTTCAATACAAAAATATACAAATTACTTTAGTTACATTCTAAAACGCAAATTACTGCTTTGGGATTTTGCTGCCCGCATTATCTTACACTCAGGCAATAAGGGTGACATGCTCCACTTGAAATGATATCTACAAGTAGCATACAGTGGTATATGAACAATACAAATAAAAATTGTAATTAACTTTAATTTAACAGAAACAAGTTGAAAGTTAAACAATTTACTTAATTTTGTTATTTACATTCTTCTTCTTTTAACGCTTTTTTCAATCTTTACGCAACCATTGCAGCCAAGATTATACATTACATTTCATGTTGCCATTCTGAGCCGCTTATTGATAGTAGTCTTTATTCTAAATATTCTCTTCTCTGTTGGATAAACTTAGAGTCTCATCGACTCAATTCCGCTTGAAGGTTCTCCGTAAGGCAAAGAAAATTTGTTTTGCTTATCATAAGATTCTTTTTTCTAGTTTTTCTTTTGCAGTAATTTTTCTATTATTTTTCTAAGAAGCGCAGATTAAAAACAATCTTTAACCTCCTTAAAACCCATTCTTCAACAATGGAACAATACTAATTCTATGTAAGAGTGTAGTCGGAGTATCGCCAGAATCACAATCAAGCTCTCTAGAAGGGCCTGGAAGTGGTGTCATGTAACATATGTGGTTTTGATACAGTACCACGCTTCTCTTTAATTTATCTTTTCAAATTATGACAATGGTTAAATCAGGGATCCTCAATCTGTAGAACGGTAATAATTAGTGGCAAAAGATTTTAGGCTTTTCCATATTGTTTTCAATCTTGACACCCTGAAATTAAAAAAAAAAAATGCACTGGAAAAGTTTTTCGACTAAGTGGGAAGATCTCTGTAATCTTTAAACTGTTAATGCAAGTATTGCATGATGCTAATTAAGTCCATGCATTTTCAATCAAAACATCAACGTGAATTCTCTTAATAGGTTTTCAAAAATACCTGACCCCTCCTCCATCGACGTGAACCCAACCCTTCGGCCAGCCTCATTGCTACCATTTTGTGCAGCCAATACGCGTTCAACAGTTTTCTCGAGCGTTTCTTCACCTCATGATCATCTGATGGAGCCAGGTTTTCGTTTGGTTTATGTGGACATTCCGTAAACATTTGTAAGCCTACTTGAAAATGTTCCTATGTTTCAGTTTATAATATACATTAAAATTTATAATTTCAAAAGACAGCAAGTTACTTTGAAGGAAAGCAAAATAGGCAATTTTATTTCCACGTATTTTCTACTGCCTAAACGGGACCAATTATTACTGATTTTGGTTCGAACTTGAGCGCTGGCTAAAATTAAAAACTAAAACATGTTTTCTGAACAAAGGTATATCAATACTTCTTTTGATAAATAATGCAAAAAAATTATTTGTTTACTTTTATCATTTTATTAAAGTATATTTGATGAGGGTCATATTACCTCGTCGAGTCATAAGTAATAAACTGTGCGAGGCAAATAAGCTTTTTGTTAAGGTTAAACGCCTTACCCTCCAATGTATAGTACGGACCAAGTTACCGTGCACTTGGCCTCGAGAGATCGCAGTAAGCGAGACGGGAGGTAGAGGGCCAGTACAAATACTTTTCTACAAACATGATAAAAACTGTAAAAAAACTGATTTGTATGTGACGATCGACATTAGATAGATTTGATGATAAAACACCTCCTGTATGAAATAACAAACAATCTTGAAATATGTGTAGACATATCGGATACAGAAGCTGCTGATGTATAAAACCTTCTGAATTTGTAACATGTTTTCAGAAGTAGTAGTACACGAGAAACCCGTGCGATCTCTATCGGCCAAGTGCACGGTTATGTGGTCCGCACTATACAAAGAACAAGACAATATGCTTGTATAGCCTTTCCTGGTTATGTTCTCCTACCCTTTAAACATATATTTTTACTGAATATTTGTACCACTATTATTTATATGACAATTTCCTAATTTATATACATAGATCATATGCTAAAGAGGGTCACACTCACCTTTAAATTTCCTTTAAAATAATAATAATCAATAGAAACTCGCTGTAATTCGAGTCAAATTTGTGTGCATAACTGCATCTGAACACTGACGGACACCAGTGCAGTTGGTGAAATTATGAAATATGCACTGCGGATTACAAGGCGGGGTATAAGACTGAACTATCTTACACAATTTTAAAATCAAAGTATATTAGTCAAAAAGTCTAGAGAGCAAAACCTAAGGATTTTTCTGAACATGTTTCTCATTGACTCGCATAAACAGTAGCGAAAGCTATTAGCATGTTGAAACGAAAGTGATCCAAACACGTCGAAACTCGACCAAGCTCGACCTGCCAATTAGTCGTCATGCTATCCACTGCCGATAGATTCGCGTTATTGAAAACAACCCTTTATCGTTACGCTTGCATAAATTCAATATTTAATTACTCAGAAACCGTTGGGATTTTTAATAAAAGCGATTCCCCGACACAGTGTGAAGTTCCTTGCTATTAAAAACGTAATCTAAAAGTTTGATTTATCGTTCGAAGCATTACAAGTCAATTACTGGGCGAGGATAAATACATCAGACGCCCGCTGAAGAATGGCCGCATCTCACGCGAAAACCTCTCCTTCATTACAACGTGTAATTCAATATTTATTCTAAATTTGTTTATGTTTTACCAATCAGCAGGGAGCGTTGTCGAAGCCGTGCAGCAATAAATGCAGGAGGCTGTTACAGTTTATTTGTTTTAATTGTACAAAATTAAGGTATTTATACGGTCTCACCATTCTTATCAACTAAATGTAAAAATGGGTAAATGTAAAGAATAGACTTTTTGAATAAGCTTTTTTTTCAAAGGAGTTACTATATATATTTTAAACCAACATAGGTTTTTCAAATACAAGAATATTATTTATTTATATTCAAAGCTTTTCGTTGGTAAACAGTACCAACATCATCAGGAATGAAAAATACTGATGTTGGTACTGTTTACCAACGAAAACTTTGAATATAATTAAATAATATTCTTGTATTTGAAAACCCTATGTTGTTTTAAATTATTAAACAAGAAAACATAATTTATATATATATATATATATATATATATATATAACTTTGCAACACTTTTACAACTTTCACTATATGTAACTTATCACTTTCACTATATGTACTTAAACAAGAATCTTACTTGGTATTTATGCTAGTTAACATTCAAAGATTGATAGTATCTCCATTATCGAGGATCACTGACCGGGGGTTGTAGTCTCCAGTCATGCTCGTTAATGGAGATACTATCCATCTTTGAAAGTTAACTCGCATATATATAACTCACATATAGGGAAAGTGATATATATATATATATATATATATATATATATATATATATAAAGAAAAATATGTTGTGACACTCGAGATAATACCGACAGAAGTGAATATGTTTAAATATGTGTCGCTCAGTTGCACCCTGTGACGATTGCGCCCAGCGACATTTGGAGAAAGCAACGAACTGATCACCCGTCGGAGACCTAATCCTGGAATCAAAGACTTGATTAGTTATTTCATAACGGAAGCGGAAAATGGAACCTGTGCATACATAAGGATACAATTAAACCTTGGGGGAAAGAGAAGAAAATACACATAGATGAAACTCCAGAGAGAATAATTAAATCGTTCAAGAAGTACGATGAAACTGGTGACATAAAAACGCGCCTTTGCATTCTGAACTACTTACAAAAATTAGACTATGATCAAACTAAAGACCGCTACAAATTAAGACAATATTTGTAAATAGTAGACCTACTAACATCACAAAAAACCAAAACAATTAATAACATTAAATTACAAATAAAATAAATGATTTAAAAGAGCAAATAATTTAAAAATGACGACCCATTTAGCTGATTTTAAACACGCTTAAATGTTAGAAAACTTGTTTTCTATCTCTTATCCAGTTCACAGCCTGGTTAAAGTGTGATGGGAATCATAGAGGCTAAAATCCTATTTAATACAAGAAATAATGTGGGTGTCCCAAACGCAGGTATATTTGGGA
Organism: Prosapia bicincta; assembly: GCA_036971475.1. NCBI lineage: Eukaryota > Metazoa > Arthropoda > Insecta > Hemiptera > Cercopidae > Prosapia > Prosapia bicincta. The sequence continues at coordinate 29,371,072 of JBAIZL010000003.1, forward strand.
TAACTTGGGCACACATTTCTAACATAACTATCGCACATTTCACAATAGCAGCAAGTGTCACAGGGTGCATCTGTCACATATTCTGTTAAATATTCTGAATGATGGCAAAAGTCTAATATTTGGCTTGTTTTCTAATAAAACCCCCAGTAGAGTTAGTATCGGAACTAAATGACATTATTTCAAAAACAAAAAGTTTTGGAAATACCTTTAATTATGTTCGAAATTTTTAAAAAAACTTTTACACTTGGGTTAGTGATGGAAGTTGAATGTTTTGCCAGATTAGTTGCAATTATTATTACAACTTTTTCAGAACTTATATTGCCCCAAGGTAATCGAAATTTGCCTTCCGAAGAATAAAGGCTATACAAATCTAATTCCTGAACCAGTGATTTCAGAATTGCTACTGTTTCAACATACTACCGTAGAACTTTCTGTGTAAGCCTATATGATAATCGTATTTTTTGAAAAATAGCATATTTGACTTCACATACTCCTTAACTGGAGCTCTTAATTTCTATAAACCTACACCGACCGACTTTCACATCTTGTTCAAAGGCCAGCTTATTTATAGACATTTAAATGTCGGACCATTAGTTACCCTTAGTTTACAACATGGCGGCCAACGTGTTTGGAACAAATGACACGTGTATCTGCATCTTGTATCGAGTCCGAGAGGCCAATAAAAAGCCCATCTAACCACCTCGGAGAACGCTGACACTCCCAGGCCTCGGCCTCATGACACTTTACAATGCTTTCATCTGTGATCACGGATTCCAAATTCCCAGCAGTTTATTAACAACAGAGAATACATATTTATGGGGAAAATAGAAAACAAACGTTGCAAATTACGCAGAGTTGAAATATGTTATTTAGGGTGGATTTTAAATTATAATGTAACAGAGTTACACGAAATATACGCATCTGCAAATCGTTTTTAAATATTTATGTACATGTCAGTCTAAATTTTGTACTGCGTTATCTAAAGGCCATTAGTTGCTCCATAAATGTAAAACGTTTATTGTCTTCTAAAAAAAAGAGTTGAACCTTCTATTATGTACCCTAGAATAAATTAGCATTACCCATAATAACAACAAAATAAGAATACACAATATCAAGAACACAGTGGTACAATATATTACAATAAAAATATTGAAAAGAACCCCAATACCACAAAAATAATAAAAAATAACAAATAAAACAAGTTACTTAAGATTAAACCCTTATGTACATTTCGATGACCATGTCATCATCATCATCAGAGGGTCTCTTCAAGTAACTTGTTTTATTTGTTATTTTTGATTATTTTTGTGGTATTAGGGTTCTTTTCAATATTTTTCTTGTAACAAAATAAGAAGCTTATTGAAATGAATTTACTAAATAAATCATAAGTAGGGAATTGCCCTCGTCTATGAAACGATTGTTCCAAAACTCGTCCCCTAGTAAGGTAAAAGTTATTAATTAGTTGTTAAAATGATTATTTATGAAAAAACGAAATAGACAGTCGTGGGACTAACTGACAGAAATGATTATCATATTGCGTACCTGACAGTATATAATACAATGAAGATTTTTACCGATATATTTTTTGTTAAATAAACACAAAACCAACAGAGAGCACAGTAACGTAATTGTAATTAATAAACAATTATAAACCCTTGCTACAAAATATATACATAGTTATTGTTTTTCCGTGCAAGGCATACATTCAGGCCTGCCATAAGAAACAATCATTTCAACTCCCTAAATCAATATAATTTCACCCAATTCAAAAGATATCTAGCGCTTTACAACCTACTCTCTAAACAATACAAGGCTTTTTAGTTAAGAAACAAAGGTTCTTACAAAACAAGGTGACTTATCGATGAAAAATACTCTCGAGTATTTCTTCTGCAATTAATCTCTGCAGATACACTGAAAGAGATGTAATTTACTGCGTAAACATAATATTAATAATACTACAGTATAATAAATATTTATAAATTATAAGTATTTATTTACTTCTTTAAGAGGATAACAATTTTCCGGTGAAAAGTGTAATAGTACAAACAGCAGTTATGTGTATAGAAAGGAAAATCACAGTTGAGATAGTTCCTTGAGAGAAAATAAATTACTGTGTAGTAATTATCATTATTTTACAAAACAAGGCTGTAAAAAATTGTTCAAGTTTTTTTGTGAAAGATAACGGTTATACAGAGTTTAATGATTTTTTTAATATTCACGACAACTTTTACAATTCAAAACAATTTACTTGGCAAAAAGCCCTACTTAATCAGTCTTATTCTAAAGGTCAAGACGCGGAATATATACGTTTCAAATATAAATAGCATTTAACAAGAGTTGTTTTTGCCAAGTAAATTGGTATATACAATATATGTGTTAAAAAAAAGATTTCAATGTCAAGAAGTCAAAGTATCACACGCCACATATTTTTTTTAAAAATAAGCAATACTGTTTATTTCAGAGACTAAACAAAAGAGTTTATATTATGAAAGAAGGGCAAAATCTTCTTATTACAAGACAAAACTATTAATATCAGTTAGAAGAGAATTTATGAGAACTGTCACTTTATTTCTGCCTCCTCAGAAGAAAGGTAAGAAAAGCTATTATGAAATTTTGATTTCAACAACAAAACGAGTGCGAATATTGTCTAATGCTACGGATGCTTCTGATTTTGCAGAAGGGAGGTTTCTAAAATACAGAAACATTACTCTATTCAGAAGAGTAATGTGCTTTATTAAATTTATATTTAGTTATTTGTATTTTTTAGTTTATCATTCCATCAAACTAAATAGAATTATCTGTGGCATGCTTGACACTTTAACATCACTTGAAGTATATTGTGTTATACTTCACCGCGTACGATTTAACACACTAACAATTGTGTCAATACCATTGTTAACGATAATTAAAATAAAAGGTCAAATAGTTTTGAGAAAAACGAGATAATTTCAATTTTAAAAGACATAAATAATACAAAAGATACAAAAACAAAACTAATCTGAAATGTTATTACCTGATTAAAATGTCTAAATTTCTGGCATTACCTGATAGTGTAATAGACGGTCCGCGGTAAGAGGACAAGTTTCAAGCTTGGTAAGGGCCACAGATAAGTAGCCGGAACGTTGTTGTTTAGATAGAAAAACATTATTTTACTCGTTTATCAATCATTATTATCTTTCACAAAAACATTTAATGCGAGTGCCTAAATAAACAAAAAAGTGGTATTATTTATTTGCTACAGTACAATATGTTTTTCAATTCCATCTGTTAGTTCACTCTCCTTATATATATATACATCTTCCACGAATTCTCAATCGTTAATAGAGTTATTTTTATTCATCCACTCAAGTTGAAATACATTTTTTTTAACTTGTAGTGGATGAACTTGATAAAAATAATTTTTTCAAATATTAATTCAATCGTTATATTTAAAAATGAATTAATTTTAGTTTTATATGAGAGAAAAACTTTTGACCTCGATAAGCAATATAATTATTTCGTCCCATTTGTCATAAAATAAGTGTTAGCATATGATTTCATAAAACAGCTGATTTTATGTTATAGGTTATGTGGTAGAACAACTGTTTCAATGTAAAGGTACTTTATATATACCCATTGTATTTATTTAATAATAGTTTAAAACGTTTTATTTTACCTAAGTAGGAATTGACTTTAGAATATTCTTCTCTATATTACTTGATTAAGTAGGGCCCTACTATAAATATTTTATAAATTATAAACAAATTCCTTTTAATTGAGAAATATTATTTTTTAATATCTTTTTAATATTTCAATAAAAATATTCGCATTCCCATTAAACGTCCCTTTTAATTTCAACGTTCAGTCGATCTCTTACTATTTTCTCAATAGGAAATAAAGCATGCATAGTTTTCAAACTAAGACGGTTAAACTGAAAAACCCATGGAAAAAGGCAATAGTGACGATTTTTCTAGTAGCTGTGTCCTTCAGGTACAGAAACGTAGCCTTTGAAACTATTTAGACTATATTGAAATGTAAACAGTGTACCATTATGTCTCAGCTATACATTTTTTAAAAAAAATATTAATTTCATTTGTTTTGTTATAATTTAGAGTTTTTTGTTCCTCAAAGGCCTGGAATGACAATTTTGGTTTGAGTTTCACTTTCTCCCCCCCCCCTCTCTCCCTCTCTCTCCCTCCCTCCTTCTAGTCCTACCTAACATACATCTATCTGTTACATAGGCAGTGATACCCGAAGAATCCCAATCACTTACGAAGATGTATTTATATCCATCTACATTGAAATCGTTACATAAACAAAGGTTGTAAAACGTATCATTATCGTTTCACGGCTACAAAAGATTTCGGCTCGTCCCATGAAATAGGTTCGTAATGAACTTATCAGGACGATAATTAAGAATGAAAAATGACTGTTCCTCGTCGTTCTGGACCCGAGGAACCGAGTAAAAAAGGTCCCAGAAACATATTCAGGTTAGTTTTTAAGAAATGATGGTGAAACAGAAGTAAAGAGTGGTAAAACAGATGTGTTTATATTTCTTTTATAATGTACCGTTTGTTAAGTGAGCAATAAAAACGATGAATTTAAGTAAAACTTGAAAAACGTTTAAGATGAGAACACTGATGTAAATACAATAAACTACAAAATAAAAACAAGTTAAAAAACGAATTTCATTAACATCAAAATAACCAAACATTATCTGGAAAAATACGTTATTGTACAGGAAGAATAATACGATTTATACCGGCTATTCTTTGAGCTTAGCATGTGATGCTATGTTAATAATAAATAGCGGACGATAACAAAACTCACAAATTAAGGATATATTTATTCAGATGCGTTTTAATGACAAAGTCATCATAATCAGTGAGTGTAACTTATACAAACTCTAACTTACAAGTGCTGTGGTTAGTTGTAAGTTAGAGTTTGTAGTAATAGGCTAACACTCACTGATGATGACTGTGTCATTGAAATGTGTCTGAGTAAATAAATGATTAATTTGTGAGTTTTGTGTACGACTTTTATTTGTTAATACTCTTAATGTCAAAAAAACATTACAAATAAACCACCTTTAAAATTTAAAAAATTTGGTTCTGGCACTCGTGGGAATCCCGACAGAAGGGACAACAAAATAGAGCAAATAGTTTCGCAAACGTTTCAACGAAAATATGAATTTATACATTTTTTATTCAATTTTTACATATTTAATTCAGAAATGTATTTAATTCAATAATATATTCATTGTACTTTTGAATTTTGTAGTCCATTATGTTCAGTGAATCTTAATTAATCATATATGTTTGAGTACATTTTTCTGCCATTTCTAACTTTTCAATATTCTCTTCTGTTGACGCGTTTCGGATTAACTCCATTTTCAAAACTTCAATAGTACTCTTCAATACTACTATTCAATAGAGTACTATTGAAGTTTTGAAAATGGAGTTAATCCGAAACGCGTCAACAAAAGAGAATATTGAAAAGTTAGGAGTGGCAGAAAAATGTACTCAAACATATAGAAATATTCCTAACAGAAATGAAGATGAGTATAATAATAATTTTTCTTAATTAATCACTTTACTATTAGTTTATGACTATCCGAGCTTTAAACTTTGTAAATTTGTGAAAACAATGAGACAGAACGTTTTCACAAATTTAGAAAATTTAAAGTTCGGATAGTCATAAACTAATGTTAAAGTGATCATTTATTGTAGTTACTAATAAAATAATGTGGGTAAAAAAACATGTATTGAATGTTTACTTAATACAAATCTTTTTAACAAATTCAATTCAAATCAGTTCTTTAAAAAGTATAAGACGTGCCTAAAAATGTTTTCAATTCAATAATTGTATTAAAAATACATAACATTATTATCGTTATATCGAATTATTTGTATTGTGATTTATCAAAATCTGATTAAATTAATTTATTTATTAACTGATTTTTAAATAAAAACTATATAATAATAATCTACGTGTAAAACTTCTACTCTACAACATAACCTATAGCATTTCCTATACAACATAACCTTTCAGCTGTTACAAGAAATCATATGTTATCATTTAAATCACTTGAACCGCCTTGATTAAATATATATATATATATATATATATATATATATATATATATTTATATATATATATATATATATGCTGTAAGGTATGTGTTTCAGTAATCACGTGACGCGAAAGCAATGACTTAATCTCATGTTTCGTTCACCGCGCTTAAAGAAGCCATCACTTCAAAAATCAATAAATCTGCTCCTATAACTACTAACCAAAACGTATTCCACTAGCAAATGGCCTCCTTTTAAAATTCCTCATGTGCCTTTTATCATCGTCTTTGGAATGCGTTTTAGAACGCACTGAATATTCTTGCCTTCTTACTATTTTGTATTTTCTTTATTGATCTACTAACTTCTTATACGTCCACAAAAAGACTTACGTAGAAGACCATGGGCGTCAATTAAGTTATTAGTAGATACTGCAATCAAACAAACTGGCTCTTAAAAATAAAATGCCTAAAAGAGATTGCAATTCTCTTTTATATAAAAAAAATACCTTTTATTTATTTTTCAATGTTTAAGAGTAACAGGTTATTTTGTTTTAAATTCTTGTTCGGCTGAAAGGCGAGGAGGATTTCATACACTGGACGGGTATTTTAGGTGTTTTATTTTCATAAGGATGAAAATTTACTATCTTGCCACTTGCCCTTTATCTAAATTTTCATCACAGCCGTTTTTGTTCAGACACGTTTACTATATTTTAATATTGATAGAATTCGTTTTCTTATAACTTGTTTTTTCATTGATTTTATAATTGTTAACTTTTTAAACTAAATATTCTACAATATTTAATTAAAACCTCTTTGTATTTATTACCAACGGAGTTATTTTACTTCAAGAAACAGGAGAAGGATTTTGTTTTATCTTTATTCATATTTTCGGTTTATTAATCGCGTTTACTCTCTCAGATATTATTGTTTAAATAAATGAGGTTTATTTGCGAGTCCGGTACTACTATTTATTTACACAGGCAATGTTTCAATAGCGTGTACATTATCGTCATCGCCCTTGCAATACGGAAATACACAATTAAAATTACCATCAATAATAAAAATAGTTCACAAATAAACATAGATACAATAAAATTTCTTATAATTATAAAACATTACAAAACCACAAAAAAGGCCAATAAAAACAATTTTAAATTAGATTGACATAATTACAAACTATTACGTATTTAATTGTAACTAAATCACGCAGAAACCTTAACCACTACTACAGTTGCAATCACTCACAGCCTAAGTCAGGAATAAAAACATTTACAGTTATGAAATACCAAAATTAAATCAAATTTACATTGCAAAACTACCTGACAAATTTCAAATAATTAAACTAATCTTGACTAAGTATTTATAAGTTTTTATTAAGAGGTGTATAAACTTATATAAATTTTTTAGTGTCCTCAATATTAATAGCATTTCTATGTAACTTAATATAGATCATCTTAAAAAAAATACGTCGTTGGCAATTACTTTATAGTCCAAAAACTCGGGAATTTTAGAAACAAAATTTTAATAAACTGTTTGATATGATTCAGTATGGCAATCGTAAGAGGTACACTAAGTGTTTTATTCCTTTTTTCATGTTCCATTTTTCGGTTTACTCCAGAATTGACAATTACTCTACTAAAGATATGTTTTGCGAACTTGTATTATTTATTTTTTTAGGTCAAAAAGGAAAACACATCAACATATTCCATCTTATCAACGTTCCAAAAACGTTCAGTAGGTTTTAACGAATTATAATGTGCTGCGAAATTTTAAAACTGATCTAACAAAAATCGTACGAAGGTAATGCTGTATGCAAGAGGGACGTGTTTTGTTTCCCCGTGAGCTTCGCGTCAGAACAAAGTCACTAACGTCGAAGTCGGCCTAAATGTACAAGTCGGGGCCAGGATTGTTGCCGGAGATTTATGTGTAAACGTGTCGAGAGCCGGTGGTCCCGTGTCCGACATTTCCGCTCAATCACAGAGCTTCTCGCTCACTCGTCACTCATGGGGGACATCTAAGGGTAAACGCTACAGAAACTAATTGTACATTGCTAACAAAATGTGACGTTTGTGGGTTTTTGAAGTAGATATAATTATAGTCAGATGAATTTTTAGTAGATTTTTAATTATAATGGAGATAACTTATGTCTATATATATATATATATATATATATATATATATATATATATATATATATATATATATATAAAGAACTAAGTCAAAATACAAATACAAGAATTATAATTCAATTCAATATGAATTGTTTAATATTCCTGATGATGTTGGTATTGTTAGCCAACGAAAAGCTTTGAATTGTAAATTCAATTATAACTCTTGTATTTGTATTTTGACTTAGTTCTTTATTAATACACAAGAATATATATATATATATATATATATATATATATATATATATATATTTGTGGCCACCACACCAAAATTAAAAATTAAGGACAAATGTACACAGATAGTTTAGTTTTGCAGGTGTGTTGAAGAAAGGGTTAGGCACGTGACGTAAATAAAAGATTTTTCCTAGCACTCAATAGGGTGGGGGGGGGGAGTCAAACATCTGTTGCTGGGCTTTAACAGAAATTTGGTTAGTAAGGTTTCGAGATGTTGGCGTATATGCATTCCAGTAGAAAAAATGAAAGTCTGAGCTGACCGTGCCTACCCCACATATTTTTTCTACAATTATAAATAAATTTACTAGTTTACAAGTGAAAAAGAGTGTATTTCATTATAGAAAATAACTAACCTTAGTTGCCAAAGTGGAAATACATAGATGATAAGCAATTTATCACATGGTGTCTCGAACCCAAAATAACGTGGTTTGTTTTTGTTTTTACATTGGTACAATGACTGGTACGTTTTTCCTTACTTACTAATTTTGCTCTTTCCGCTACACCCCCCCCATATATATATATATATATATATATATATATATATATATATATATATATATATATATATATATATATATACATATATATATGTATATATATATATATATATATATATATATATATATATAAATTTTGTAAACATATTTTATTACATAATTATTTTCCTGAAGATGCTGGTACTATTTTACTATTTTATCGGCGAAAAGCTTTGAATAAATATATTTATTAAAGGTATTCTTGTTTTTGAAATATTTTTAATTTACTAACTATATTACAAGAAAACATATCACCTTATTTAATATATATATATATATATATATATATATATATATATATATATATATATATAAATATATGTAACTATGTATGTATGTGAGTGAGTTTGTTTGTGTGTGTGTTTGTATGTGTGTTTGTCTGTATGCGCGTGGGTGCCCGTTTCCGTGTATCTATATGTGTGCACTGCGTGTCTGAGCGTACGTGTGCGGGCGCATATAGCGACTCAATTCCTGAAAAAAATTATATCAATAATATTAAATGACTTTCAAAACGTTATAAAAAATTTAATTAGAATTGCTTGAGTAAACAATTATATACGCTAATCAAAGAAACAATTAGTCAAATTGAAATATTTAGGAACCAATGTAAGAATTTAAATAAATTTAAAATACGAATATGAATTCTTTAAGTAATTGATGCCTGGAAAAAACTAAAATGGAAGATTTATTACGTAATAAGATCAGTTTTAATGAATAGAACAAAATGGCTTGAAAGCCATGGGTGAAGTTTGAAAAATATAACACCAATTTTTAGAGTGATTTATGTTTATAATAAAGGAGAAGAAAAAATAATTAGGGCGTTATTAGTAGAGGATTAGAGGCAGTTGGGAAAAAAAGCCGAGTGAGAAATTAACGTGAGGTGATTAAATGTAAGTGTCAAAGGACGAGCACAATACGTGACAACAGAAGTTTGGATAAGATCCTAAATAACAAAAACCAACGAAAAAGGAAAGTTTTTAGAAAAGCCGAAATGTAGTTTCACAAAGTGTCGCAACCCCTTTTACAACTTGTTTTTAGTAAGTCACTTTACACAGTTCACTCAATGTTCCCGTACGATTCGGATTTTCTTGGATGCTACTCTTCTCAAAGTGTTAACGTTCTTTGGATAGCTTCAACTGTATTAAAACATTTTACCTTACGAATTCTCCTTTGAGGCTTTTTTTGTTTAAAAATGACCTAAGCGTATTTCTTAGTCGCCGTAAAGGTCATTGGGGGCAGCTCAGGTAACATTAAAAACCAGTTAATTGATTTACCTCATCAAACCCACTTGGGAAGAATTTTGTATGCTAATAGGTTAATTTTAAAGAGTTGAAGTTTAAAACACCGTGTAAAACTCATTTGGTGTCTTTATTAAATTTTAAAACACTAATTGCCACAGGCCCACTCTATGGAATATATTGTTACAGTTTGATATTCTTCATTTGTGTTAAATTTTTTTCGGTCAAATCCCCAAAATATATTACTTATTTGAGAAAATATTGTGTATGTGTAAATTTGTACAATTATTTATATAAACAATTAAATATGTTTAACAGTAATAAAATATTAAATACACAAAAACCTCTTAACCACAAGCCTTCTTTATTTTATCCTTATGTACATTTCAGTTACCAAGTAATCATCCTCAGAGGGATAACATACACAGACTGAGTATGTTATCCCTCTGAGGATGGTTACTTGGTAACTGAAATGTACATATGGGTAAAATAAAGAAGGTTTGTGGTTAAGAGGTTTTTATGTATTTATTATTAAATTCAACCACAGTATATTCCTAATAAATAGTATGTTTAAGTGTGTGTGTGTGTGTGAGAGAGAGAGAGAGAGTGTGTGTATGTGTGTATGTGCGTATGTGTGTGTGTGTGTGTGTGTGTGTGTGTGTGTGTGTGTGTGTGTGTGTGTGTGTGTGTGTGTGTGTGTGTGTGTGTGTGTGTGTGTGTGTGTGTGTGTGTGTGTGTGTGTGTGTGTGTGTGTGTGTGTGTGTGTGTGTGTGTGTGTGTGTGTGTGTGTGTGTGTGAGTGTGTTAGTGTGTGTGTGAGTGTGTTAGTGTGTGTGTGTGTGTGTGTGTGTTTATGATATAAAGCAGCGTTTTAAAACTTTTAAATGTAAATAAATTGAATTGACTTTTTAATTTATAACAAATACATATACTCTATGCGAAATTAAAAAAAAATTTATTACATTATTCTAGTAATTCTATTCGTTTATTGATAAGTTACAACAGTTACAAATCTTCGACTAAGATAAATACTGGCAACTATAACATATAACTGACTGGCAAACGCACAGAGTCAAGTTGTAAACACACGCCTCTCAGCTACTGACGGCTTAATTGTCCGCTTGAGTGAGCGGTAACATATCGGCTGCATAACGGGGATTCCGGCTGAAACGGGTACAACTCGCGAAAGCCTGGTTTAATCAAATCTATGATTTACAGATAAACGGTCAGATGGCGGATAGTCTTTTTTCTTTTCCGAAATAAGTAAATCAACACCGGTATTATTTCGGTGTGTGTAGGTCTTTTTAATTTCGGAGAATCTCTTTTTCCTTCTTTTACGATGCTGTGCAAGCAATATTATTTAGCCTCGTCCTTAAGGACCGCGATCGGACGCAATTAGCCTCCCAGCGTGAAGCATGACTTAGCGGGGCTCCGAGGAGTGTCTGTCTGGCCTAATGCTCTCGTAACCCGTGAGTTATTGCAGTCCCACTCTACTATTCCATAATTCTAGTAGAAATTTTTGTCGGAACTTTTCGTCCTTAGGAGAGTCGATAAATGGCAGCCCAAAGCCCTACTGGTTTATTGGCCTTTGGTTGTAAATGTTATTTGGTTAAACCTTTCCATTTTTTAAACACGGACTCTACATGCTTGCAACAGTCAACATAAATGGTAAGATAAGGTAAGCGTCCTAACATCTTCTCAAACTTCTTATCCTTTCACTTACCCTTACACGTGTTGCAAAATATTATTGTAAGTTTTATTTTATCGCTTGTAGATTAAAACGGCTATTCCGATACAAAATTAATTGTATATAAAGTTAGTGGTTACAATCATCTTGATTTTACTGAATAAATCATAAGTCATTGTATATAAAGTTAGTGGTTACAATCATCTTGATTTTACTGAATAAATCATAAGTAATTGTATATAAAGTTAGTGGTTACAATCATCTTGATTTTACTGAATAAATCATAAGTAATTGTATATAAAGTTAGTGGTTACAATCATCTTGATTTTACTGAATAAATCATAAGTAATTGTATATAAAGTTAGTGGTTACAATCATCTTGATTTTACTGAATAAATCATAAGTAATTGTATATAAAGTTAGTGGTTACAATCATCTTGATTTTACTGAATAAATCATAAGTAATTGTATATAAAGTTAGTGGTTACAATCATCTTGATTTTACTGAATAAATCATAAGTAATTGTATATAAAGTTAGTGGTTACAATCATCTTGATTTTACTGAATAAATCATAAGTAATTGTATATAAAGTTAGTGGTTACAATTATCTTGATTTTACTGAATAAATCATAAGTAATTGTATATAAAGTTAGTGGTTACAATCATCTTGATTTTACTGAATAAATCATAAGTAATTGTTTGAAGAACTAAATGAAAACTTTTAACTTACTTTACTGACGTTTCATTAACGAAGTCTATTCTGCCTAACCTGTACCGAAACGCGTAATCGTGGAAATTTAATAATCTTCTCTTAATTCTGTAAAAAATTACCTATGATTATATTTAATTAGTATAAAATACAGTGAGTTTAAAAGTAAACATATTTATAGCTTTGGTTTGAGGATGCTTAAACGGCGTGAAACAATCGCGGGTATTTAATAAACAAAAACCTAGCCAGACGTTAATGGCAGCCTTATGGACTAAGAATATCTGAAAGGACAAAACCTATATTCATATCTCAATAGGTGTGCTAACACATGATGTTGTCTTGGGGCAGATTAACCTGACAGAGAAAAGAAGATTTTTAGCGACATGGTTGGACTTTATCAGGAGACGCGCTGTAATATCAAGGCTAAAAACAGTTGCTGAAGCTAAATGAGACAATGTAGGAATAGAGAACAAGCGATTCTTGGAAGAATAAAGTCAAAACAATTTTATAGATACGGTCATGTCAAAAGATTGACCAAAGACAAAATCGCTCAAAAACTAAAGGATTTGCTGGAAACCACCGTAAACTAGAAAAATGAGAGCCCCCAAATACCAGGAGTGAAGAAGTCCTGAAAGAAATGCAGGAGAGACCTAACACACAACAGTTAGAACGACAGAAAGGTATCCAGGACAGAGGCAATAGAGAGGTCTCAGACTCTATTGAACCACCAATATAACTCTTCTTATATATTCTTATATATATATATTTTAAAACAACAAAGGTTATTCAAATACAAGAATAATATTATTTATATTGGATATAAAATAATAAATATTCTTGTATTTGAATAACCTGTGTTGTTTTAAATTATTAAACAAGAAAACGTATTTTGTATTTATATATACATATATATATATATATATATATATATATATATATATATATATATAATAATTAATAAATTAAAAATATTTCAAAAACAAGAATACTTTTAATGAATATATTTATTCAAAGCTTTTCGCCGATAAAATAGTACCAGCATCTTATGGTAGCGCACATATGATTTCATTTTGTAAAAATATTTTATTAGATAATTATTGTCCTGAAGATGCTGGTACTATTTTATCGGCGAAAAGCTTTGAATAAATATATTCATGAAAAGTATTCTTGTTTTTGAAATATTTTTAATTTATTAACTATATTACAAGAAAATATATCACCATATTTAATATATATTATAACTTAACTTTTGTTATAATTAAATTTATATTTTAATGTTATTTATTTACCTTACCTATTTAATGTCACACCTTCAGGTTTATAAAGAATTAACAATCTTATCAAATTTTAAACATCACTTGCATTTATTCCCTTCAATTAACTCTACACATTATGCCAAATTTATATTAATACTTTGCAGTGACAGGATTGATATCTTAACTAATATTACAATGATAAAAGGTGGACTTCTGAGGCTTTAGATTTCTAATAAAATAACATAACAAAAAAACAGTATTAAAATTTTATTCTTGCTCTCGGGTCGCTATTACGGGAACTTTGCTTTTAAATTAGAAATGGTGAAACTAGAATAATTTTTATAAATTTTGATGAAATTAATATTTGTTCTGAACTAAAAGATAGATGCCTGTTGGCTACACTTATATTCAAATAATACTTATTGTTCTGAAGATTCCCTGGAATCCTGGCCTTGGTTATTACCTTCTGCACTTACACTTGACACACAAAAAAAAACTTACTTTATATTTCTAAAAAGAACTTTTACGTCGCACTTTTCTAAATTTTACTTATAAAAAAAACTCTTTACTTAATTTAACAAAATTCTCCCTTTACAACACTTCCATCCTTGTCCCCACCAACCTGTCTTCCTCTGAGACTCTCCTCAAACTTCCCTGTCTCCCGATCATTTTGTTTTTATTGAAATCCCTAATTTCTCCCACTACCAATGTTCTTTGTAAGTTCCCACAGTTCGTCTCATCGAACGGTACACGGTTAATTTTCCCATGGCTATATTGGCCACTGGATTTCCCGTCTTAACAAGCTTTGGACCCTCTATTGTCAATTTGCCGGCACACAGCTTATAGCTTTCCTGGAAAAGGATAATAATATAGCTTTGTCGCCCCTATTTGTGTCTTTCCTGGCTTAATCCTACAGAAAAGTATTTGAGCAACTAACTGAAATTTTTCTAAAGCCTCATACTTTATGTTATAATATATATATATATATATATATATATATAGAGAGAGAGAGAGAGAGAGAGAGAGAGAGAGAGAGGAGGGGTGAAAGAGAAAGAGAGAGGGGAGAGACAGTGAGTTCGAGAGGTAGATAGAGTGCGAGGGAAAGAGAGGAGCAGAGAGAGAAGAAGAGGGAGGTAATGAGAGAGAGGAGGAGTAAGAGCTTATATATTTCTGTGAGAAAGCCTGTATATTACACACACAAAATTGTGAATCAGTTTTTGTACTAATATTCCATTGAACTTCAAACAGAATATCTCTGTTGTTTATACTGTTACATTTTCAATTTTTTTATGGAATTTTGGAAATACAGCATTCGAAGTAGATTACAAGAGGCACGTACCTGAGGTATGTATTTTAGGCACAGCCTTTAGAATAGCAGCTTCGTACATCACGTAGCTTCAACTTAGTACAGTTGAAGTTAACTATTGCAGACAAAGATCCAACAAGTGTTAATTTTATCCGTATTGTTGCCGTAAGCGTATAAGGAGATAATCTAATTCCTATAGACATCCATTGAAACCTACTGTAAATTTGGGTTACCAAGTAACCATCCTCAGAAGCACAACATAAAGATTTTTACTTGGATAAGGAATTCTCCTTATCTAAGGAGAAATAAACGAATCTTTAGGGTGGGGCTCCACTTGCCATTATTTATCGCGCTACAAAGTGTGGTTGGTAAGTCTGAGAAATGGGAAAACTGTACAGAAACGGAGGTGGCTCCACTAGCGACCGTTTTCGGCGGCAACCTTTTACTGCGCGATGCAGAGTGAAGTGTCGCGCGAAAATGAAAACTGTTCTATCTTCGTGTTACACTCTACCGCCAACAGGCTGCTTCACTAGCTGTAGACTGTAGTGTCGCATCTGCAGCTAAGGTGTGGCCGCACAATAGGTTCACGTCTACCGCCACAATAAACAGTAGTGAAGCCAGGCAGTGTGCGACGACACTGCAGATTGTAGATAGTATTCTGTTGCCTGTGGAGCCACCCAACTGTCGCGTGTAGCGTACGAAACTAACGGAGCGATAGACTACGGCGAGGGGAGACCCAGCCATAGGCAATTATTACCGTGGAGTAGGAAAATGGCTCATGCATTATTTTATTTTACAGTTTTATAATTTGCAATAATTAGAAAATGCTTTAACGAATCAATTCTGTTTTCCGTAATACATTCAATCAGCAGCAATTAATTCGATAATTTTGTCTTTAAAGAACTGCAAAAAGTTATTCTGTATGTTATAAAAAAATAGTTGCATATTTATTAAGACTGAACAAAGTATGATTGTATTTAACTAAAATATAGTCTTAAAAAAACAACAGCGAAACAAGCGCGTTTTTATTTTATTGCTCTTGCCTAGATACGGAAAACATGTTATTCGCGGTTCTGCAGTAAATTTCAAAGCCGCTTTTCATGATTTAAACATTTTACTGTGCACTAGTTTTATTATTTCTCTCAGATCTGAATCTTAGTTTGTCGTTTCGTAATGTGAATAATTGTTATGGAAGTTATCAGCTGGACGTGTAATGGGGGCGAGGCACGCAGCTCTGCCGTAAGTCACAATTACCTTTAAAACACTGTGCGTATGTTACGATACGAGCATAACCTAACAATCTTTGTAAAATCATTGCGCTTACATTATGGAATACAAACATGAATTGCGTTTAGTTAATAGAGTAAGATAATTATTAAGTCAATTCCAACTTGTCGGTCATCTACAAAAACGTATGCCCATTTGCAAAGACAAAAATTTATAATTATTAACAATTAAGACCAGTTTATATTATCACATAATTTATATTAAAATATATTCTATAAATTAACCGACAATATTGATAATTAAACGGGCCATACCTTTTCTGAAGATGGCCGAAACGTTGATATAAGATTGGACCAATAGATGTTGATACAATATTATAATAGTTTTGAGCTATTCATGAAACTCAGTTTCCGATTATATTTTATGCGAGACATTATAGTAAAAAAAATCTTTATTATGGAATACAGGTTCCCCTACAACATATGTTTGAATTTATCACCCCAATCTGTCGAAAATCTATCTGGCAAGCTGCAGTCACTAGAAGGTTTCTAATATCGCAGTCTTACAGTTCTTGTAGTAGTTACATTATCGTATTTGTTTTATATGAAAAGTATACGTATGCATGTATATTTTATGTTCCTCGCGATAGTGTGTAGAATACAATGGTGTGTTAATTGTAAGTACATTTTTCAAACCAATTTTTATATTACTGTATTAGTAAATTAGCAACAATGACTTTCACTCAACACAATTATGAACAAAATGCAACATTTATATCTTAAACAGCAATATAATTTTTTTATGCGATGTAGAATTTAGTAGTTTACATGATACACAAGATTTTTTTAAATTTTAAAAGAAATAAATAAACAAAAAATAATTTCTTTCATTTATAAAAACAAAAGCTATAATGAACGAGATTTTTCGTAATAAATGAACAAGATTTTTCTTGACAATTTATCGGAATTTTTACTAATTATTCACCGAGAATTTTAGTAACGAAGTAATAAAATATTTTATGATAAAGGTTTTCAAAATAAATAAAAGAGATTTTTAGTAATAAATTCACGAGATTTTTCGTAATAAAAAAATCACTGCCATATGATTATCGTATTTGTCTTCATGCTTGAAACAAATATTGCCGTTACTTTACACATTTACTACAGTCTACGTACGTAAAACATATGATAAGACACATTTATATCTCAGTTGTGAGTTTTAAGAAAAATATAAACTTAACAAAAACTAGTTGACTTGCGGCCATTGTTACGTTTCCGTTCCATTCTTATGCACAAATCTGTATTACGTTGTACTAGGTTTGTAGATTTACTGTGGATATCGACTAAAACGTTTCTGAAAATCATAGAAGTACGAGGCATATTAACACTATACGAGGCAAAACATATTATTATTATTATAGGTAATACAATAATTTATATTTCAATAAATCTTACTACAAATTATTTAGTATAATAGTAATGAAAGACACAAATAGGTCCTATATATTTATTCCAATTTTTTATGTGAAATCCTTTATCGGCGTGTCTGTCACTTTTTATAACCAATTTCAACTTTTATTTTAACTAGGTTCAAGTGCATTAAATCAATTTCTTAAACTCATTACATTTCTAACGTCATACTCCTCACCTAAGTCTACGATAAACTTTGTCATGTACCTTATAATTATCATTTAGGAACACTCGGAGTTACCAAACTGTCTACACCACTTCACCTGTTGCCTTTGTGCTACTTTATACTGAATCCACAGATGACCTCTGGTATCTCTACATTACAGACAAAACACTTTCTTCCTAGGGCAGAACCTCACAGAGTACAAGGATTGGGTTTTAATCTTGATCCTCGTCACACATCGCCCACATAGGGGACCTAGATTTTACAATTTTGTATTGAAAATCCCTTACATTCTTATAGCCTTTGACTAGTTCTACATTCTCTCTCCCTTGTTTTTTGCCCCGCAAGTGTCATTAGTATCACCACAAAGCTTTGGTCTTGATACGACCCATGATTGCACACCATTCTTCCTTGTCAATATGTGTGTTTTCGCACTCTAATTATCTATCAGCCCAAAGTGCCAATCTTGGGTAGGTGAAAATTTGTATTAGCTCCGATAAAATAGGTAGTCTTCACCACCGTCTTAGAGATAGTGCAGGCTTTGCCTACAGCCTTCAGAGCCACCTGAATGTTGCTAACTGTGCCTACAGCCATCAGATCTGCCTGACTGTTCCTGGCTGTCCCTATAGCCTTCAAAGCTTCCTGACTGTTCCTGGATGCCCTACAATTTTCAGAGTTGAACGGCTTTTGCTGGCTATGGCTACAGCCTTCAAAATTACCTGACTGTAGCTGGTTCTGCCTACATCCTTCAGAGTGGCCAGACTGTTGCTGGTTGTGCTTACATCCTTCAGAAATGTCTGACTGTTGGCTCTTCCTTCAGCCATCAGAGCTGTCTGACTGTTGCTAGTTGTTCATACGGCTTTCAGAACTGCTTGACTGTTGCTGGCTGTGCCTACAGCCTTTAGAGCTGACTGACTGTTGCTGGCTTTTTCCAGGGTTTTCAGAGCTGCCTGACAGTCACTTGCTCTACCTTCAGCGTTGTCTGGGTGTTCCAATCTGTGCTCACAGCCTTCAGAGCTGCATGACTGTTGCTGGCTGTGCCTTTAGTCTTCAGAGTGACCAGACTTTTGCTGACTGTGCCTACATCCTTCAGAGCTGCCTGAATCTTTCATGGCTGTGCCTACAGCCTTCAAAGCTGCATTACTGTTGCTGGCTGTGCCTTCAGTCTTCAGAGTGACCAGACTTTTGCTGGCTGTTCCTACATCCTTCAGAGCTCTCTGACTCTTTCATGACTGTGCCTACAGCTTTCAGAGTGGCCAGACTTTTGCTGGCTAGGCCTACAGCCTTCAGAGCTGAAGACTGTTGCTGCATGTTCCTACGGAGTTTAGGGCTGTCTGACTGTTGCTGGATGTTCCTACAGGTTTCAGGACTGTCTGACTGTTTTCTGGCTGTCCCTACACCCTTCTGAGCTGTCTGACTGTCGCTTGCTGTGTCTGCAGCCTTCAGAGTTGTCTGGCTCTTAATAACTGCGCCCACAGCCTTCATAGTTACCTGACTGTTGCTGACTATCACTACAGTCATCAGAGTGGGCTCACTGTTGCTGGCTGAGCCTTTAGCTTTCAAAACTTTTTGACTGTCTCTGGATGTGCTTACAGCCTTCAGATATTTCTGACTGTTTGTTGGCGGTGGTTTCAGCCTTCAAAGGTGTCTGACTGTAGCTGGTTGTACCTACAGCCTTCAGAGCTGCCTGACTGTCGTTTAATGTACCTACAGGCTTCAGAGATGCCTGGCTGTTCATACCTGTGCCTACAGCCTTCAGAGCTCCCTGACTATTTCCTGGCTTTGCCTACAGTCTTCAGAACTGCCTTACTGTTACTGGCTGTGCCTAATCCCTTCACAGCTGAATTACTGTTGCTAGCTGTGCCTACAGGCTTTTAGAGGCCTAAAGCTTTCGGAGCTGCCTATTTGTCACTTGCTGTGCCCACAGTCTTCAGAGTTGCCTGACTCTGCCTAAATCCTTTAGAGCCGCCAGACAGTTGTGGTCTATGTCTAAAGTTATCAGGACTGCCTGACTGTTGCTGGTTGTGCCTACAGCCTTCAAAGTTGAATGACTGTTGCTGGTTGTGCCTACAGTCTTCAGAGCTACTTGACTATCGTTTGCTGTGCTTACAACCTTCAGAGATGCCTGGCCATTCCTAGCAGACGACCTAGAGATGACTGTTGCTGGTTGTGCCTACAGTCTTCAGAGCTACCCGACTATCGTTTGTTGTGCTTACAGCCTTCAGAGCTGAATTACTGTTGCTAGCTATGCTTATATCCTTAATAGTCGTCTGACTGCTGCTGGCTGTCTCTACAGCCTTCATAGCTGCCTCATTGTTTCTGGTTATGCCTTCAGTCTTCAGAGCCACCTGACAGTTAATGTCTGTGCCTCTAGCCTTCAGGGTTACCTGACTGTTGCTGGCTGTATCTATATCCTTAAGAGTTGCATGGCTGTAAGAGTTTTTACTGTCTAATTTAAAATAGATTTACCCATCCTGCAGTCCCCTCAGGGCATAGTGTGACTTTGCGTACCTCCCACTGAAAATACGATTTATTTTATTTACCACAAGCAAGATATTCAAAAATTTTCAGGTGAAAACATTATTACTTCACTAAATATCAACATATAAATTCATTAATTATAACTTTAATATCAATTTCGATTTTTTTAAATTAATATTTAATGTGTAAAAAAAGTGTTTCTTAATAATTATTAAAAATAACATTATTGTATATTTACATGTTATTTTGCATTTCATGTTTATTAACACGTTTTTAAATGAAAATTAAAAAGAAGAATTGCAAGATAAGTAATAATATCTAGAGTTTTAGAAAATTCTTCAAGAGAACTTCAATTATAAATTACTTAATGTATTCGTGTGACAAACTGATATGTTTATCGTATTATTCAAGGGCGTGTCAATTAATTGAACAACCAATGAAACATATGATTAAAGGTAAATACAGATCGGAAATTTGTATGGATAAATATTGGTAGATTTGCCAAAATAATAGGCTATATGAAATGAAATTTCTATCGATAATGTAGATAGGAATTGGGAATCATACCTTTAAAAATGAAATAATAATTTTTAAAAAAAGACTCAAAAAAGGAAGTGGCGGCGCAATTATGTCTTATATTTGCTAATCCATCAAATCTATTCTAAACAATCAAATTTTTGATTGCTTCATTTTCAATGACTAATTATACCGAACCATAGAGTCTACTCACGAAACAAAAATTTCATGTACATATTATGAAAGTATGCGTGATATTAACTAATCTTCGTACTCGGAAAAAACCATACAATATCAGACTTTGTCCAATAAAAAATATATGATTACATACTTTTCATTCAAATATACAGATTGCGGACAATTCAATCTTCTTTGAATGTGATTAGGCCTACTGTAGATGCTTATAAATTTGATATAATATCTCCTTAAACCTTTTGTATCATAAATTTAATAAATTTCTTATATCTATAAAGTAACTCTATGGATGAATTTACTAAATTGTCTGTGTCTATATCAAAACTTGTTAATCTATATGCCAAGGGGCTCCAACATCATGTAGAAACCTTTTATTGGTCACTTTCAGTATGTTATATTAGAATCCAAGTACGAAATTCGGTCCCGAGTTAAAAATGTTTTGAGTAATAAGGTAAAGATATTTTCGCTATTGGAAAATTATTTTTCACATTTTAGCAAATAAAAGCTATTTATTGCTAAACATCGGTTCAGTTTTTTCTACAGTTTTCCTAGGAAAATTCCTTTTTTTTAAATTATCGGTGAAAAAAGAAACCTGTCTTTATCAGATTATAAACGTCTATCTCGTTCGTATATTTGTAAACGATAAATCTATGAAAGCAACTGATTTTATAAAGTAACGACAAAAACTTAAGACAGTGATAAATGTTTCAAATTTTTAGCACATTTATTCCTAATATTTATTCACAGTGAGCGATTCAAATATAGCCTGCTGTTGAATAAATGTTCTAAAGGCGATACATTTTTAGTGTATTGATTCTGTGTATAAGATCTCACAAAGCATAATATGTCAAATATAAGTAAAGAAATACTGTCAATAAAATATATTAGCTTGTATGAAAAAGAATTACTTAAATTTTAAAATGGCAAACGAATTGAATAATTCAAACCATGAAATTTTCTTTTTTTGTATTTATTCCAAATAAGCAAAAATACTATATTAAACTAAAGTAAAAGCTAAACTTGTCCACCTAACAAACTACGACCAGCTCTAAGGTTCTTTAAAACACTTCGGTTTTTGCACTTTTCGAGTCCCAGACTGACTTGTATTCGACTTTCAGATTAAATCGATTTCCGTATAAATAATGCATTGCGAACAACCAGACAGCATAATTTGTTCGATATGCTGAGTGATTTTGAAAAGATGTGAATGACTTTGAGTTAACATTTATGTATCACGTGATATTTTGTTTTTGACAGGCATTTTATAAGGTATTTTGCAGAAGAATTCTCCAGACATTAGTTATTGTATTTTACAACTTTACTTTCAGCAGGTATGATGTATTTGTTTGATACGGCCAATTATGCACAATAAAATTTGAAACTACTTTAAAATGTTTAAAATTTGTGTATGTTTCTATTCAGAACTCGAATCATCTTCAGGAGCTAAACTTTTAATAATTATACTATTTTTTAAACAGCTCATATACACGTAATTCACATATTTAAAACAAAACAATGCTCAAAAACAATGATCTTAAATTAAAAAAATTAAAACCAGATTTCCGAAAATTCAATGAAAACCTTCGTCATAATTACTATATTCTTAAATCCAGCGTGAACTAAAACCATTCACTAAATTTGATTCTATTTTAAAGTTATTTCAAATTTTATATTCTTTAATTTGTCGTAATTGACCAAATATATTTAAATAAGGTGTTTGCAAAGTAAAGGATATTTGCAATGTCTTACAAAATCAAACGAGTGAACTAGATTTCAACATCATTTATGAAAAGACTAACAATATTAAACAACCAGAATAAAGCAACAGCAATGGCAAAAAGTGTCTAGCCCCAGATTTTATTTTAAAATATAGAATTTCAAAAATTTAAAATTTGTTTGGTCATTGACTTTGAAAATAAACTCATTTGTCAAGGTTGTGAGAATTAAATTTGTTCACTTCACTGACGTCACCAAGCTCTAAAAGCTCCTATTAGGTTTGGAATTTAAAAGTTGATAAATTTCAGAGATATTAGGGAAATATTTATAAAAATACTTCTCGTGAACCAGAGAAAAGGAGAAAGTAATCTACAGCTTCTCTCCTTCTATTCCCTCCAGCCTTACTTTGTTCCAACTTTCTTGCTTCACGTTACACCCTCATTCACCTCATCCCTAAGTCACCTCAGCCACCTACTTCCGTATGCCTACCAAACTCCAGTCTGTACCTCTCTATAACCATTTCTCCTCTCTAGCTCTTCGATAACGTTCACTCCATTAGATCATTTCTTTCAGTATAGCCTACACGAGAGAATTATCGAATAGTTTTTTTATTATTCAACACCTTTTATTAACTCACTCTCTTCTTATATATATATATATATATATATATATATATATATATATATATATATATATATATATATATATATCCTGTAAAAAGTTTCAATCGTTAATAAAATAGTTTCTATTCATCGAATCAAGTTCAAATATATTTTTTAAACCTACAAAAAATACAATTGATTTTAATACCGTTTTTTTCAAATACTGCCTCAATAATTTAAATTATAAAAAACTTGATGGCCCGACTCAAATTGAGGGACGACTTGTATGAAATCCAGCACTTTAGCATTGAACCAACTTTCCCTTAGCTAATAATCAATTACTTAAAGATGTATAAGGTCTGACGATTTTGAAATAACTGTAAAAAAATCGATGAAGTTGTAAACAAAACAATTATTCATATCAACATAATGTATATAGGAAAGCATTATTATTTTGTTCACATTATTGTTCAATTTTTCCCTCGCCAGACATCAAAATGTAGACATCGTGCAAAATTTGTGGATGAGTGATGAGACCCACTTCACCTGTCACGGTATGTCAACAAACAAAATTTCCGTTTTTGAGTGACATCAATCCTCGTCAACTCCATCAACAACCTCTTCATTCAACTTGGGTTACTGTTTGGTGTGGCATATCTTCGTTAGGCATTATCGGATTATATGTTTGTGAAAATGAACGTGAAAAAGCTATGACTAAATGCTGAGCGTTAATCAGAAATGTTGCGCACATTTGTCTTTCCTCAGCTCCCCCAGTACAACCTGAATGACAAATCATTATTCCAACAAGACGGGCAGCAAGCCATACAGCCTGAGTCAGTATGGAACAAGCCATACAGCCCGTGTCAGTATGCAACAAGTCTTACAGACCGAGTCAGTATGCAACAAGCCACACAGCCCGAGTCAGATGCGTTTTCTTAATGAAGTTTTCCCGAATCGTTTGATCTCTCGAAATGGAACGATTCCTTGGCCTCCTCGCTCGCCTGATCTCTCGGCCTCCTATTACTTTTGTAGGGCTACCTCAAAGGTAGTCTTCGAGCAACGGCCGACGGAATTGGATCAACTAAATGGAAACACTCGTCGGGAGATTGCAGAAATTCCGGAACAAATGTTATGGAACGTAATGGACAGTTTCCGTCAGCGCTTTGAAGAATTCACGAACCGGCGTGATTTTTAAGAATTAAAAATGTTGTGAATAAAATAGTAATGCTGTTCTATGTAAGATTATGTTGATATGAATATTTGGTGTTAAAAAATTCATAGATTTTTACATTTATTTCAAAGTTGCCCGATTCACTATCGAACCCTTTATATGAAATTATAAGAGAAAGGTTCATTGCAATATAATGCTGAAGCATTACAAGAGGTGGATAGAATGAGAAGCTATAGACCTCCATCAGCTTCATAAATTAAAAACGAATTAGCCAATACATTGTAGGAAGCAAACATAATATTTCAACGCCATATAGAGAGGGAAATGGAAAATTGCAAGGAAATTCGCTATCTACTTTGCCCCTTAATATTGTAATTCTGCCATACGTATACACATATTTATAGTAATTGTAATTATGAAATAAAAAGTAACCAAAATAAAATTTTTCTTTGTCGACCTCAGTAGGGATTGACTTTAAACATTTTTGTTCTATATTACTTGTATATTTGTATGTATAGCCAATACTTTCCCTCGTAAGTCATGCACTGATATTCAACAATATAAGGTTTATATTGTTTTTTTCTAAAATATGTCTCATAAGGTCCAATTTAATTGCATGTCTATCACCATTAACTTGTACACTAAATTTAGTCTGATTTTTTACCCAATTTCGAGATACCAAACAAACAAAGGTATTTGATTTTAAACTTTCCCGCTCTTGTGGTAGCGTCCTCTAAAAGTACCAGGTTCGCTGCGTTTCTATCCCTGTTGAGAAACCTGCCTAGTCCTCCACAAAAGGTTACCGCATACATGTGTTAATGCCTATTGATATTACCCTGCCTTCATGTACTTCCTCTTCCCCCTTGGTTTTAGCACTGTTCCTAGAAGTATACGAGATGTAGCTGGGGGTTAGTTATCGATACCGAGTCATCATCGATATTTCCAAAAGTTATACCTGATGATCCAGAGAGTGCATAGGTAAGTAAAAAGTAATAAAACTTAGTCCTGTCACCCCCGAAATCAAAAATATAGAATAATAAAAAAATAACCTTACAACACACCAAAATATTTATATACACAACTATCCATTACAAAACAGAGTCCTGTGTTGTATTATAGAAGAATATTGCAACAAAGTATTCGGTTAGGTTGAATTTTAAAAAAATACACACAGGATGTTTCCTAACATAAGCCAACTTGCTGACAATTGAAGTAATTTTCATTTGGATATAATTTATACATTACTGAAAGGAACAAAGTGGAATTTGTTCCACAAGAACTGTTTATCTCGCGCTAATTAATAAACTTTCAATCTTAGGAAAAAGCAAATCTTTCCTATCCGGATCTTTATAGCTGTATTGATAAATAGCTAAGTTATAACTTAATACCACTTAATGATCTTTTTTTCTTAAAATTTTTCAAATTGATACTGCTCCAATCTCTGTTCCGTTCTTTACTGTTGTCGTTATTCTACGCTTCTACCGTATAGATAGTGTGCGTTATATTTGTGATCGTTATTTTTTCAATGAAATATTATTTTCCTTTGCTGTTGTTGCTTTAGGCGTATCCGATTCCCGCCATTGTATGTCACCAATGGAACGCTTCCTACAGGATAGGAGCAATTTCCAACTACTGCAGGAGTACAGGACATTTTTAAGGACACATTAAAATCCTTCTCGCTTATAATGGCACTTTTCTATCTTTATATTTAAATCCGGAAGCAAATCGGTCACCATGAAATTTCTCGAGCAAGGAACAAGCTAAGATAGCTTACATAGATTTATTTTAAAGCTTGAGGGCTAAAGACAGAGGGAAAACTATCAGAAATGTCGAAAATTACCTGGGCCTCGCCCTACTGGTCTTGTTAGATCCTGTGATTTTCTAATGGAAACATCACTACAGAGGGTTCATTAATAAGTAGCCCCTATATGCCAGATAGTAATACAAATTGGTATTTGAATCACATGACTTATATAATACTTGAAATATTAAAACGTATTTAACAGTGAGTATTTAACTTCATTTTATTGTAATAAATAAGAAGCAGCAATTGCTGCTACGACCCTCTAGTAACTCTTTAAATGTTTAAAGTTCCTATTCTATGAAACGGGTTAAACGGAGAGGAACGATGTTTCTCAAAACCAATAGTTTTCTCTAGGAAAATAACTCTCACGTCAGCTCATTAATTATCAATCATTTACTTTGATATAATCCACCAATGTACAATAATGAAGGAACAATGGTTAGATTTACTGGGCAAGAAATAAGATGACTGATTAAATATATCTAAATACGCAATATCATATTCTCCAACATAGCATAGACCCAAAAGTATCACTAAGAGTATGTGTAACAATTGATTTTATACTTACTTAACAACTGCAATTAAATTGTTTAAACGTTGCTAAGCAAAAGACACAAATATCCAAATACGCTTAAGTTACGTTTAGCTCAGTATAGACGTTCCTAATTTATAAATATTATACTTCTTACTACTAAACAATCTGTTATCTTTACTAATATTACGGTGTAGTAAAATATTACGCAATAGTGATTCAAAACGAAAATTATCTTTAACCGGGGAGGAAGAGTTATACAGAGGTAAAGGCCTTCAGACCTATCGCCTTACATCGTTCTTCACTGGAAAGGCTGGTGGACTTCTATTTGAAGGTGGGGCCTCTGTAGCAGTGTCCGATTTATCAGGACCAACACGCTTACCGGACTGGTAGGTCAGTGGAGACTGCGCTGTTGTCGGTTGTGGACTTTATTGAGGGTCAGATCAACAACAAGGGGATATGTATTGGTGCTCTTCTTGATGTAATGGGGGCGTTTAATAGCACGTCTAGGTTGGCCATCAGAAGAGCCGCCAAAGATCGAAGGATTTCTGACGGAATTATAAATTGGATTTTGAGTTCCTTGGAAAACTGAATAAGTAATGCATCCTGGATGTGGTGCACAATATGTGGGATGGTCTCGGAGGGCTGCCCGCAGGGTGGGGTATTATCCTCTCTGCTGTGGAACCTTGTCGAGGACGGCGTACTTCGGACGCACAGTGGAATAGCTGTTAAGGTGGTAGGATATTTGGATGATATAATAGCTATCCTTGTCAGGGAACCATCTGAAGAGGTCCTTAGAGATCTCCTTCAAGAGGGACTCAAGGTAACAAAAGCATGGTGCATGGAATTAAGCACTATGCAAACAAGGAGAGAAATTTGTGGCACTTACCTTCACTACGCGATATAAAACTAAATCGCTAGAGATGATGGAAATTGGTAATACCAAAATAAGCTACGTTAAGAGCGTTAAATATGTGGGGGGTTTCTGGATAGGAAGCTACTCTGGCGTGAGCACTTGGAGGATAAGTGCAAAAAGCCATAGCTACTGCATTCTGGCAATGCAGAGGAGCGATAGGCATGAGATGGGGTTTGGGTCCACGTCAGATGAACTGGATTTATTCTGCCATCGTGGTACCGAGGTTTGTCTTTCCCTCAATCATCTAATGGGACAGGGTGCATAAGGAAAGAAGTAGTAGAGTGTTGGACCGCTTCCTGAGGCTCTTCCTTAGATGCATAACACCTACAAGGAGGAGCACACCATGTGAGAACATGAGGGTTATGCTGGGTTTTCCATCCTTGGGTCTTCGAATTAGGCATACCGGCTAAGTTGTAGCGGGCTGTGGAAGACAAGTAGCAAACGACATAAACAGCTATTTGGTGATTTACTGAAGGAGTTCTGGATAGAACCTCAGGATAAGAAACAGCTCTTTTAAGAGAAACAAGTAATTACAAAATTATGAAAAACAAGTATTCCTGAAAAACAGCATGGGCAGCGTGTAGATCCAAACGTGGTGAAATCTGGTTAACGGCTAGTTCGCGATGAAGGACGGAGTGGAAGTTGGCTTTAGTGGACCGAGACACCGACAGATTCTGTTTTTGAATGGAAGATTACAACTCGGTTTTCCAGGCGGAAGTGCTCACGATCAAACTATGTGCTGAAGAAATAATAGGTTCTGGGAAGATGGAAAAGACCATCTGGATTTGCTCGGAGAGTCAGGTAGCTCTGAAGGCTTTAGGTTATGCTAATGCCAGCTCTAAGCTGGTGGCTGGGGACTATAGCTTCTCTAGTAGAGCTTGGTAAGTATAATTGACTGAACCTAAACTGGATTCTAGGGCATTCTGGCTGGATAGTGAATGACAGAGCAGATGCCTTAGTAAAACAATAACTGGACCGTTGCTGAGGGCAGTTAGCATGCCAAGTCAGGAGGGGCCCAAGAGGATTACGGTTTATGTATATAGGTTGTGCAGGAAAGAATGGAACTAAGGGATGCAAAGGAACTACTTTCCCAGGCGATCGATGCATTATATATATATATATATATATATATATATATATATATATATATATATAATATGTGTGTGTGTGTGTGTGTGTGTGTGCAAGCGCGCGTGCGTGTATGTAAAAACATAGAACAGAAAAAATTCTTTCTACGCTTGCGTTAGAAATCGGTAACGTGATAAAGATTCGTAGCAAATTAGACTTTTTAATAAATAATTCCAGTTTCGTTAACACTTATGGCTAGAGAATATTATTAATTTCATAATAAGCTATTATTATAAAAATGGTTTATTATTTAATATAAGTAGTTATTCTTCCAACACGAACAAATTCGGAGTCAACTGCGAATATTACGCTTGCAAAATTACGTATTGAAAATCATGTTTTTTTTTTTCCTACCCGGGTTGAGCCCCCAAAACCCGCCCAGCCCTCGTGGCAACCAACCTCCGTCTCACATGCGCATGCGGTTAGTATCCGCGAGTGAAGGAAACGGGATTGATTGCCCATGTACCAAGCTCATAAGCTCTTTCCATGGAGAATCAGGAGATAGTGAAATGAAACAGTAAGTGTCGCGCTAAGAGCGGGATGAAAAAATCTGGCAAGAAAGAAACCCTGCCAGGAAAAAATCCCGCGACAGATCATCCAAGCCAATCATATGTTCAAGACTAAGCTTCATTAGCTATCTGTTGTTAAAACGTTTAGATGTTTACGAAGGTATGCCGAGGTAACGCGTCACATTTTCAAATTAAAAATTAAAATTTTATTTTTTATTTACAATAAAAGACGAATTAACTTAAGTAAAAGTCTAATTCAATAGAAAGTCCTAAATTAATAATATATTGTCGATTTTTAACCTAAAGTTCTTGAGGGTTGGGGGCGCGATCTCCCCATCGCCCCCCCCTTGGATACGAGCCTGTTTCCTTAAGTAGATCTTAACTCAGAGTTACTGTAGAGCTGGTCACAGCCCATGGGAAACTGAGTGGGTCTCAATACAAAATTAGAAGAAAAAATCCCAATCCACGTGCTCTGTGAGTGCCCTGCTTTGGGAGCTCCAAGAAGAAAGTGACTTGGCTGGCAGGTATGTGCACCAGAGGATATCAGAAGATTTAGCATTAGGTGGGTACTTAGATTTTACAAAGAGGTAGGCATCCACTAAGCTAATCCTGAGGTAGGGATGGGAAGAGAGTACAAAGGCTGTAGCTAAGTGCACTACACCGATAAGGTCCCTCCGAGTTTCTAATAATAATAGATAAAACATGTGGTAGTTTCAAAATTTAACATCTAAGATAAAACAATAACTGAGGTATTATTTTAATGTTTAAGTTTTCTACGGAAAAAATCGGTTAGCTGGTAGATCAGACCTTCCTAAGACCCCGAAAGCAGGTCTATTCTAGGCAGACCCCTGCCCAAGTGAGTTGAAATTTTCAACTTCCTTTACTATAAATGTAATCCTTAATTCCGCTTTTATTTCACAGCCTAACGGCTAGACTCCGTTAGAGAGTCGGTCACATTAAGGGATGCGACTGTACTTGCTTGAGCCAAAATCCTTTCCTGCATCCTAGACCAGGGATCTCCATGTTCTTACCTTAATTCTAAAATATTCAAAATCCTAAATATTCATTCTTTATTTCTTAATGTTCTAATTTTTTTTTAAATATTTGAGATTTATATAGTTTTAATTGATCTTTGTAAAATATTATAAAATTCTTCTGGTAATGTATTCACTAAATTTTAAAAGGCATATTATAACTTTAACTTTTGTTATAATTAAATTTATATTTAAATGTTATTTATTTACCTTACCTATTAATGTCACACCTTCAGGTTTAAAAATAATTAACAATCTTATCAATTTTTAAACATCACTTGCATTTATTCTCTTCAATTAACTCTACACATTATTCCAAATTTATATTAATATTTTGCAGTGACAGGATTGATATCTTAACTAATATTACAATGATAAATGGTGGACTTCTGAGGCTTTAGATTTCTAATAAAATAACATAAC
The DNA here is from genome assembly GCA_036971475.1 of Prosapia bicincta. Classification (NCBI taxonomy): domain Eukaryota; kingdom Metazoa; phylum Arthropoda; class Insecta; order Hemiptera; family Cercopidae; genus Prosapia; species Prosapia bicincta. The sequence continues at coordinate 29,402,142 of JBAIZL010000003.1, forward strand.
AAAAAGAACAGTATTAAAATTTTATTCTTGCTCTCGGGTCGCTATTACGGAACTTTGCTTTTAAATTAGAAATGGTGAAACGAGAATAATTTTTATAAATTTTGATGAAATTAAAATTTATTCTGAACTAAACGATAGATGTCTGTTGGCTACACTTATATTCAAATAATACTTATTGTTCTGAAGAGTCCCTGGAATGCTGGCCTTGGTTATTACCTTCTGCACTTACACCTGACACACAAAAAAACTTACTTTATATTTCTAAAAAAAACTTTTACGCCGCACTTTTTAAATTTTACTTATAAAATAAACTCTTTACTTAATTTAATCAATTTCTCCCTTTACAACACTTCTATCCTGGTCCCTACCAATCTGCCTGCCTTTCTCTGAGACTCTCCTCAAACTTCCCTAACTTCCCCGATCCTTTAGTTTTTATTGAAAAATCTAATCTTTCCCACTACCACAAACGTTCTTTGTAAGTATCCCACAGTTCTACAATTAGCTTAACCTAACGGTACACGGTTATTTTCCAAGGCTATATCGGCCGCTGGATTTCCCTGTCTTAACCACTTTGGACCCTTCTCTATTGTCTATGGTTGCCGGACTCAACTTATAGCTTTCCTGGAAAAGGATAATGACATGGTACTTGCTTTGACCGCACGAGAAAAACTATTTGTGTCTTTCCTTGCTTAATTCTACAGATGATTATTTTAGCAACTAACTGAATTTAATCTAAAGCCTCATACTTTATGTTATAATATACAAACGTTAAATTCAAAATTAGATTTTTGAAGTATCCCCATAATATTTATTTTTAGAAAAAATAATTTTTGCAAAAAGAAATTAATTTAGAAGGTTCTACTATTTTTTTAAATATCTTTTCAAGGCCGGCTCTAAAAAGAAACTAAAAAAATAAGTATTTTAGTTTTCCGAAAATATATTGTATTTTTTAAAACATGTTGCCAAATTTTACTATTGAAAGTTACTGGGCCAACTTTGAGTGACAATCCATAGTTCAAAGATTATTGGAAATTTAAAAAAAGCTCTCATATAGTCTAAGGGCTTGAATCTCAACGAAGGCTTAAGAGTGTCTTTTCGAATATTTATTATTTTTTTATAATCTTTAAATATTTTTATTTTACAAATATAACCGGAATTAAATTTAAATAATGTTTGCAAATATAAAATAAATATGAAAAATATTTTTAATGATTATTTATTATATTATGGATTAGTTTTTATAAATGGTTGTACGCTAATTGTTTCAGTGAAAAATAATTATAAATTATTTTTAAATTTGGTAGATTGACTTTTTTTTAAATTGATGTATTTATGCTGATCGATACTTCAAGCTTATTATAAATTTTAGCACCGTAAATTCTAAGGGAAAACATTTATAATTGTGATATGTAATTATTCCTCTTCTTGAGATTACCTGCTTGTCTGATTGTTAAACCATTGTAGAAGCATGGAGGTGCAATTTTAAAATTAATATTAAGTCCAGTATTTACAGCTATCTCTATGGTATAATTCCAGAGAATGGAAAATTATGTGTTAGTAAGAAAACGAAAAAATAATTGTCAAAAAATCAATATTTTTTTGTTAATTTCAATTAAACTCAATTTTACGCTGGAAATAATGGCAGTAATAAATTTTGCATCGTACATGCAGCCTTGCACCTTCAGTCATACATCTTATCAAACAGGAACGGAACTTCGTTGCTAACCCTTTTTAATTTACTGCAGTCTCTCATAAATAACATACGATGTTATCATACAGATTTATACCGCGTATTTAACATGTATTATTTTCTTTCTTAAATGGCAATTAAACCAAATTTCAATCACAGACAAGAATGTAGCAAGCGAGTGGGCGGGGCCGGACATTTTGTAATTTGTAGCTCTGGAATTCCGCTATAAATCAAACGCTCGGAAAAAAACAATCAAGATCTCCCTTAATAGGTTGTACCCTCGTAAAGAACGGCACTGGCACGCTTTTGTCTTTGTCAAATTTTTTGACATTCTTTGCTCGGAGTAGAGAACCTTATTATAAAAAAGGCGGTGCCCACTCCGCCTCCCCGTCATCCCCGTTTCAATCATGCTTACTCTCCCCATTTCACCACTAGGTTACTAATCAATCCACCCTTATTTCGTGCCAACGGGGATACTTTGACAAATGGCAAAGGTGGAAGTAAGGTATATCCTTAATTTTTCATTGGCAATTAAACACTTAACTTTTTCCAGCTGACGTGTCTAGAATATTTCAAACGGTTCCCTCTATTAGCCTGAATTTTTTCAAGTATTGTTTTCTTCTTTAATTTGTTTTTACCGAAAATATGTTTGTAATATCTTTAAATGATACAAAAAGTATGACATTATTGATATTATCTTATAGGCTATTCATAATATTTCTTATATATATAAAATAATTTCTGTCCTTTGAAAAGTTTATACTATAGACATAGAAATTAAAAGACAAAGTTTATATATTTTAATCCAAAAATAGAATATTGTACTACACATATTATATTTAAAAAAATAATATTATACATTATCATGCATTATTATTATTATTATAAGTAGTATTTAATATTCAGTAAAAATATTATTGTTATTATTATAATAAATTATAAACGTTAATATATTTAAGACTAATATGAAATAGTATTAGATATAACTAAACGAATCAATTAATCTACAATTACTGCTATAGGCGAATAAAATTCGTTTCTGTTAGTACGGTTATTAATCTCCTAGAGTGAATCACAAGACGAGCTTTCACTAATCATTCATTATATCTTACCTAAATTTACAGCTATTGAAAGTCACTATTCAGGTCTCTGTTTCTAGACGCCATGACGTCATCGGTAACGTCAAGTAATAATCAGCATCTCCCTTCCTTATAGAAGCTATAATAACCCTTTCAGCACACAGTATTGGCGCATATATATATATGTATATATATATATATATATATATATATATATATATATATATATATATATATATATATAGCAGCCAGGATCATATCTAGCTTACCTGAAGACTTCTACTGATAACTTTTAATTTGAAAAAAGATATTACATATACAATATCAAGAGCCCGGTGGTACGATATGTTACAATAAAAATATTGGAAAGCACCCCAATACCACAGAAATATAAATAAATAACTGATGATTCGAGTTACTTGGGATTAAACCCTTATGTACATTTCGATTACCATGTCATCATAACCAGATATTCCTATTACAAAATTACAATCTACCTTATATATAAGGTCAGTCTAGTTTGTAACTTATTGTATTCTACATTGTAATTTTGTAATAAGACCCTCTTATGATGATGATGACATGGTCATTGAAATGTACATAAGGGTTTAATCTCAAGCAACTTGAATCATCAGTTATTTTTTATTATTTGTGTGGTATTCGGGTTGTTTCCAATCTTTTTATTATAAAGGTTTTACAAACTAACAATTATACAATATTCACGTTACGTAAAAGATCCACGTTATGCTTATAACAGAAATTGCTTTTTGTAAATTGTAGAAGGCCTACTTGCTTAAGGGCGTGTTTTTTATATTGTAAGTTAGTTAAAAAAAACTAACTACCAATGTAATAAAAATTAAGGCAAATTTCGTTTTTATAGGCCTATATACAAAATAAAATTTCCTATTTATGTATATAAAAAAATATATATACTCCTACTCATTCCATGGAAAAATATGAAATTGAACGAATGTACTCCGAATATAAACTATACATTATATATATATATATATATATATATATATATATATATATATATGTACCTATATGTATATATGTAAATATTATTCCTTTGCGAAAAAATACGTAATCCTTTGCAGTAGAAAATATGATGAATAGTTAATATCAGGAGTAAAACCGTTCATTTAGTGTATAAAAACCCAATTTCGACTATTAGTCAGAACGTCATTTAACACTGACGCGATTCAAGGGTTGTTTGGTTTACGTCATCAATGCTAGATGAGATTCTGGTGAAACTTCGGAACTGCGTCTTATGCACTACAAAAAGAACAGGTTTACTCCAGATAAAAACTATCCATCATATACAGTAGAGTCTCGAAAATTCGAGACCCGATATTTCGAGCTTCCGTATAATTCGAGCCTATTTCTATTTGAGCCTATTTTATCTATCTGAAAGGAAATGAGTCGGGCGTCCCAGAAATGATTATAGCCATGAAGAAAATGAATCGGGCGTTCAAGAAATATTTGGAGCCATGCAAAGAAAATGAGTTACGCTTCCAAGAATGTTTATGTCAAAACGGTATTTTTCTTCTTACCCATTCTGTTGTTGTCGTTATGCTGTTGCTAATGCTCGCTGTTATGTTGTGTTCGAATCTCTTATCAGTTATGTTTAGATAACAATAGGTCAATGGGCCATAAATATATTTCTTCATTTACGCTGTAAGTTTTGACAGTCAACAAATATCCCTGCACATACTGTATGTCTAGTCTTGTGCGTGAAATATCAGAAAATAAACTCTCTTGAAGGAAACAAATCAATAACAATGGCGACACTCATGATTAGCTGGACTGGGCTTTAATAAATCCGCTATTAATAAATCCAATTCGGGCTGTTGCCACATTGAACTGGTTATGAGGGTTTTACTGAATTAGGGTTCATTAGAAGTCCTATTTTTGTTAATGCTCAGGAACTTTTTCCGTGTCTCGGTCCCATTCACTTCGAATTATCGAGACTCTACTGTATATATATATATATATATATATATATATATATAGAGAGAGAGAGAGAGAGAGAGAGAGAGAGAGAGAGAAAGAGAGAGAGAGAGAGAGAGAGAGAGCTTATTTACTGGAGTCAAGATTAACATAACATTGTTTTTGTTATGTTGAAAAATACATTTATAGAAAAAAAATATTAAGCTTATTTCAAGATCTATATCGTTACTATATTACTATAGTAGATTACTAGTAGGTTACTAGATTACTATATTGTTAAATATTTACCTATTTTATTAATTTTATTAATATCACAAGAATATAATATATTTTTGGGCGCTAAATCTGTGTTTTGAACAAATTAAAATTTCAAAATTTCATAACAAAAATAAGTCATTGATTATTTATTTGTTTAATTTCATTGTTACTACTAATCTAATTGTTCAAATAATATAAATTCATGAATTTACCTTAATTTCAGCTATAAAACAACAGGAAGGAACTCTTTCTAAAGGAACTAGTCTAAAGATCAGTAGTGGTTTTGTCAAGGCATGTATTTTAGATATTCAGTTATTATGCTTGTTTTCTGAATTTAATTTGTTGATATTTCAATTAAATGTTTTTAATTATACTTTTATTAATTAATTTGTACTCATGTTGAATTTGAAAATCTTTTTCTATTTTATTTGTTGTCTTGGTGGTCGAAATCTATTTTTCCTTTCGTATGTGCCTGATTTTGAAGAAGAGGCATACTTCTATCCCCGACAAAACATCTACTTTGGTAATTCCAAAGTGCTCAAAGGCCATGCCCGTCATTAATATACTTTTCTGTCATACCATGGTTGACGTTCCTAATTTAGATGTTACTATAAATTTGAATACTTTTTAACTTGTCTAAGTAGGTTAACGCACAAATTAGAAGATTTTACAGAATAGAACATTTAATTGCTACGTAACTCTAGAAAATATAAATTTGTGATAGGCTACAATAATTTGTAGGTTTGTGTCATCCATTAATAAGCTAGACGAGAGTTTTGAAATACTTAAATATCTATGAAATTTACAGCCTGAATAATACATTTTAATATATAAGGATGTTTTCTTTCATGGTTATGGACTTATCGACGTCGTATTCTTTTATTTATTATTAAACTTACAACTTTGTTGCGTTTGCAAAATAATATACAGAACTATAAAAGTCTCTGTATGCTTCCAAGGTGAAAATTAGTTTACTCTGCAAGCCTTTAATAAAATTGCTCAGAGTAGTTGGTGACACCTGTTTTCATCCTGGATGACCCAAGTAACCCCCTAAATTTCTGCTAAATTTATTCATCCCTCCTTACCCTTTTTTTACAAGGAGGCGAAACATGTGAAAACGTTTTTTTAGCCACGCTAGAGAGTAAATGTACTTCAAGTATATGAACATTATTACCACCTGTATACATAGCACGATGATCTGTGTACATCTCCTACCTTTCGGATTTCACGTAGGATTTCACGATCCTACCTTTAGTCGTATCCTTAAGGCGATAAAGTCATATTGACTGCAGCCCCTAATAATAAAGTCAGTCACATTAAGGGACCTGCATTACTTCGGTTTCACATTATTGAATAAACGTCATTTCTATAAAAACAGACTGTACACATTTACTTTATTACGTCACACGGTAATATTTTTTATTTACACCGCTTCCATAGATCCGCCAATTAGAACGGCACACAAGCTGGCGTAATGAAATATTGCCTCTTAAATTTCAAACCCCATATTTCTTTCGCTTTCAATAAACAAAGCAAAATGTTAAAACCAGGCTCCGAGGTAATTTGAGGGATAAATATTACGCAGCTTCAACTGGTAAATAATAAATATTTCTGCTGACGCTAAAATATTGCCGAGGATACTTTGTTTCTAAGTTCAACTCTCGTAAGTGATCTACAAAGCTGTAATAAGAGAGTGTTTTTATCTAAATTAGTTTTATTCAACCAAGCCGTTCTTACCGACTATAAATAATACAAATAATATCTATTTTATATATACCTATACACACAAACACACACACACACACACACACAAAACACAGACACACGCACGCACGCGCGCTCGCTCATACTGCAAAGGCCAAAATGACTATTGCAAGAAACGTGGGTAATTGTCTAGGAAGCTCACGTTGGGTAAATTCGAAAAATATTAATTTAGGGAAGTAAATTCAAATAAATAATAATGAAATTACAATCTGGTAATGTTAAACTGTATGAGAAAATCGTATTTTGGTCAAATAAATTGATAATTAAGCTGAAATTGTATCAAATAACCTAGTTTTAGGGAATGGATAGCCTCATTCACGAGGTCTTAACTTTTGTATTAAACATAGTCTCACAGCAGATCCGATGAAATCATATTGGAAAATTGTGTTCATCGGCGATTGATGTTTATAAAGATTTGGCAACATGGCTGTCTGAAGCGTCGATGGAAGACGAGAAAGCAGTAGTTAAAATAAATACTTTTGGACAGAATTAAAAGTGAAATTTAGCTGAAGAATAATGGAAGATTTAATAAATCAACTCAACAAAAACATCAACCGTAAAAAAGTCTATAAATAAAAATTAAATGAAAATTCCAGACAACCAGTCGTTGCTATGGGAACATTAACTGCATTGGTCATAACTGAAGAAAAAGAAGGAAGGCTAGTTTTGCAAACGAAGCTGACAGCGTCGCTTCAGGGACTCTCAAAGAACGCCGGACGAGGCGGTTGCGTTTTCAAAAGTGTGAAACTAAAACTCCATAAAATGGTATAAAACCTTAACTAGTTGTGTGAAATGTATGCCAGTAACAAAAACACCAAATATCAAGAAGATAAATGACGACCGCAAAATTATTTTAATCGAATTTCTAGTAAAAAGAAGACAGAAGAAAATATGTTCTTGGAAATATGTTCTTCAGCAATTGACAAGGTTTATACAAAGTTTTTACATCTCATGATGTGTCCCAAGTATTTGAGTTTTCGTGGTTGTACTTAGTAGAATCTCTATTTTGTCTTCCTTGTCAAGATCTACGCGTCCGTAGTCCTTAGCGTTCAGCAATCTCTTAATATACGACAAGGCATACACTCTTCTAAGGCCTCAATCACTTGATACCAGTCTTCCACAACGTCTTAACTCTTTTAGTTCCAATTCGGACCTTCCCAGATTCGCTTCATTTTAGAAAGAGGCATTATTCTCCCTTAATCATGGCCTATTGCAGAGATCCCTGGATGCTAGTCAAAACCCGTATTTTTGTTATAGGGATTATTTTGATTCTTTTGACGAGATGCGCTATTAGAATTGAATGAAACTAAATTCATTAAGTACCCCTATATACGATGAATTAAAACCGCGTAGTTTGAAAACAAAAAAATTATAAAAACTAAATTTGTTTTCAATTTATTAAACGTTTTATCGAAAGTTAATAAAATGTACTCCAAATCGTTAGCTGATTTTATTATTTATTTAAATTATTTTCTGACCCCTGCCAAGGAAGGGTGTTAGTTTGTGTGACAAACATAACTTGTCTGATCAACCAAGGTAGTGGGTGCAACTGTCGTGTATAACCGCCGCCCTGCAGGGGACCAGGTGTTTGTACATGCACGCTCAAAGTGATATATTATTTAATATCATGGAAAACACTGTTGATCACAGTTAGTTATCCGGAGAGCCGACGTTGCTGCGATCTTGTGTGAAAGTCGTTAATCTTACATTATTATTTGGTTCACTAAAAGTTTTATTTATTTTTCTGTACAGCATTTTACTTTTAATTGGTTTACACTGGGAGTGTTATTGAAAATTACTAAGTAGTTACATCAATGTGTTTCAAACACTTTGAGTTCAGGGAAATGGAAAGAGACAACAATGTACAAGTGAATCGAAATTGCTGACGTTAAGCATGCACAATCAAACAATTCTATAACTACAAAGTAATACAAAACAGCAACAGCACATTCAACACATATTTAGATTGTGAAACACCCCTTCAGTAACAAAGGTAAAACGAGAAAAATGAATTCCTCAAATAAAAAAGGAATATGTAATACAAATGTATTTTGTATAATACAGATGTAAAGCAAAAATTAAAAACAAAACTGAATAATAAACACACTTAGTAGAGAAGCAAATACTTGGGAAGAAAGGAGCAATATTTTACGACAAGTTAAATAAAAGATATAACCAATCTATTTACAAATTTTTAAATATTGTATTTTAATTTTTAATCCCCGTTAACATTAAATATAGTAAAGAATTCGATAGGCAGCCTAATCACGATTTGCGCAATTTGACCAGAGGCCAGTATGACAAATAATTTGTCATGATTTCGCTTCTTCTTAACGCCAAAGGATCATTAGGTTTGTCTTCTTCCTGCCTATTTCCATATCACCTTCCTCTTCTTACAAGGGTGTATAACTGCTGGACCTCTTTACGATCCCGATAGAGTCTCCTACTGGTCTGCTTCAGATACGAGACGATGCAAACATGATATAATATCTCCACTGTATCCTGCACAAATTATATTATATGATCCTACCTAAATACTATAAAAGAAAACGTATGTTCAAATATAGCTGGCAAGGAATAAGTAGTGTGTGAGCTCACTAATGTGAGGAAATCCAACGTAAATAATAGAGCTATTGTAAATTTGTAGGGACTACTGCCGTTATTTAAAAAAGTATAAAATCATATCAACACTTAAAATGAGAACTAAATTAATGGGCTAACGGGCAAGTAAATTAACGAGGGGGCAAGCTTTTCGAGCGCGTGCAGTTCCTGCAGTTCAGATAAAGCAAACATTTATCCCAAATCAGGCGCGAGCAAAGGCACAACACGCTTTTATTTGACTGAGACCACAGAGAGAAGAAAGAACAGGATTTGCTGGAATAGGAAAAGGAGGACCATTGGTGGACGTGACAGAGAGAAAAGGAAGCAATGAATGGGAGGAGAGATGAAGGGCCGAGTAAGTTTTGGAAGCCGGAGATACAGGTTATAAGATTTGGAAGTCGGAGGGAGAGGTGGTTCTGGGAGCCGGGGAGGGAGTATTACTCTGGAAGTCGGAAGCAGAGACAAAACCTGGGAGCCGAAGATGAAGATGGTAAAGGGATAATGAAGAAAAGGCTCCGTCATTTTGGAAACCAAGACGACTTACACGAGTCAATGTAAGGAAACTCTGAGATCGACCGAGCTACTTCAAATTCTACTCAAGTCGAAATGGCTAATTAATGGAAGCTAAGTTTTTTAAAGACATTTTTAAAGCCAACAAAGTAAATTCAGAAAACGGTATGTTAAGGTTGGTTCCGGTAGCATTAGCAACAAGGGTTATGTTATAATGCATGACCCTTTCGTTTCCTTCGTAGACAACAACAGTCATACTAGCCGATCGTCTTCAAACATTAAAAATAACTAAGTTTTAATTGTTAAACAAATTTAAGTTTCAAAACAAAGAACCAGAAACATTCAAGAAGCCGAATAACCGAAATCTAAATTATGCCATTAAAAACTAAAAAACACAAAATATTAAATAGCGTAGGTAATAAAAATGTAGTCTAATAAACTTAATCTGACTCTAATTTTATCTACTTCAAAATATCTACTCGACACACAAAACAAGACCCTGAAGGACCCTTACACACAATCTTGTATACTCGGTTTTAGAGAAATAATGGTTTCAGGGGATTTTCGAGGTTAACCTCCCCCAAAAAGATTTAAAGACTTTTTCGTCAGCTAAAAAGTCTACTTAAGAGTGGTTACATTATTTGTGATATATTTCAAACTGCCGTAACGAAATTCAAATATTCTTTATAACTCTAAGGTAATTTGCAAATAAAACGATTAAGGCTGTTAATAAATATGCGAAAAAAATATTTCCGTAAAAGACACCAGCGTGCGTAATTTCATTTTCCCATGCCATATATTTCAGTAATAAAACTTTCGAAGAGTATATAAATGTTCTAGCTATCCTTGAAAAAAATCTTTACAGCAGAAGATGAAGTTGTATTGAGCGTTCAAAGAAGTCTCGAACTAAATATTTATTTTTATAATCAGACTATATATATAATAGTATATATATATATATAAAGAATAGTTACTATTTGGAGTACATCCGTTCATTCTGCAGTCCATAAATTCGCAGTTCCGAAGTTTCACTAGAATCTCATCCAGCATTGACGAGGTGAACCCAACAACAGTAGAAGAGCGAGATCTACTGAGATCTACTAAGAGGGTTGACTCGCTCTTCTACTGTTGTTGGGTTCACCTCGTTAATGCTGGATGAGATTCTAGCGAAACGACGGAACTGCGAATTTATGGACTGCAGAATGAACGTATGTACTCCAGATAGTAACTATTCATCATATTTTTCCATCCGTGTAGGAATAACTATCAGCACAAATATATATATTTGTAGATTATGCAACACTGTTTTCTTGTATACACTTATCACTTTCACTTATGTACTTAAACAAGAATCTTACTTGGTATTTATGCCAGTACTTTCAAAGACTGGTTTTGTCTCCATCCTCGGGCATACTGAACAGGGTTTTTGTGGACTGCGAGCTGCGTGGATTTGCCGTTGACCTTGGTGTACCGTTAAGTTCTATTTTTAGATTCACTGCACTGTGCGAGTTTTTAACGTTTGTTTTGGGGTTAATATTGTCTATTAGATTGAATAATTTATCGTTGTTTTATTTTATTTGTATCTGTTCGTTAATGATATTATATATATATATATATATATATATATATATATATATATATATATATATATATATATATATAAGGTTTGCTTTTAGACATAGTTTTTTATTCTCTATTTATGTATTTTAAAGTATTTAATCTCTTTTCGTGAATAAATACTGTAAGTTTTTTGTATTACTGCCAAAGAGCCGATAAAAGTAAACGGGGCAAAATAGTTATTAGTTTCAATTGTCGCCGCGTGAGGGCACCCACGCCAGTGCCCATTCATAAACAGATGATTGCTACGAACGTGAATTTTACAGACCTTTTTAAAATAAAAATAAAGTCAAGTTGACTCGATTAGCGAGGGCCGAAACAAAAAGCGCCGTAAAGATACCAGGCAAGTTGTTTTCTCAGTGTTGTTACTATTTTTAATTAGTTTTAGATGATTTTAAGCCTCACTACTTTAGCGGGTTATTTTAGTAAATTTTTTACTACAAATTTATTGAGTTACTTTTGTGTGTGTTTTACAGGTAAATATTTTTGTTTTCTCAGTGTTTTTACTACTTTTAATTAGTTTTAGATGATTTTAAGACTCACTACTTTAGTGGGTTATTTTAGTTCATTTTTTACTACAAATTTATTGAGTTACTTATGTGTGTGTTTTATAGGTAAATATTGTTGTTCCCTCAGTGTTTTTACTATTTTTAACTAGCCTTAGACGATTTTAAGACTCACTACTTTAATTGGTTATTTTAGTAAATATTTTACTACAATTTGATTGAGTTTTATTTAGGTTTGATAAGGGCAACAAACTGGATGCCGAAACGTTACACTAAATAAATAAACTTCTGTGACTCAACATTCAACCGGTTTACCATTATTTAATACTTATTTCGAGTGCTCAAATAAATATGAATTGATTTAGACATTTGTTCCCTAAGGAGGCCGAAATGTTTTAAGATATATACAGTAAACTCCCGATTATCCGTGGAATAGGGTGGCCCGGCAACGCCGGATAACGAATTCCCCGGATTATCCGCTATGAACAAAGAATACGCAAAACGATCGATAATCAATTATTATACCATAAGTTACACAAATAATAACCCCGGTTAATGCAATTCACAAATAATCTTCAGAGGACAAAATAAATACAGAAAATAATTTAAAATGTCGATGTGTTTGATGGATTATAACATGTACATTTATATGTCTAACTATTTGCAATACGTACATAAGTATATGTCAAAAGTAAGTATGTATGTACATATGTAATTTCCTTTACACATAATACTTTCACTTTTTAACAAAAAAATCTGTCACGTTCGTCTGTTTTTTGTGAGCTTTGATTTAGTTTTAATGTGCGATCTAAGTTTCTTGAGAACCATTTTGTCGCACAGTGTCTACTTGTGTCACGTGTGTCACAAAGCCATAAAGATCGATAATGTATATGACAGACATGGATAATGCATATGTCACGTCCTAGACTATTTATAGCCGAGATTAGCTGACATTTGTTTACAATCTTATGATACACATTAGATTTTCGGGCGTCCAAGCATTTTGTTATTGTCTCTTATATACAGTAGTCTGCTCGCCCCTTTTATTTCACTGGTTCGCGTCGGGATGCTTCCCTTTCAATGTAAAAATTAGTACGTACATATTTACATATATATATATATTCCCTTAATCTTAACTTCTATTAAGCCTTATATGTATTTACATCGTAATTCACCGTTTGGAAATAACACGTGAATCCGACTGGAATAAAAATTGGTTATTTGTAAAACAATGGCAGACCACGGATAATCCGCAAACCGGTTAATCCACCCACGGATAATCGGGAGTTTACTGTACTTCGCTTTTGAGCTCGAAACATCCTCTTCGTACAAGTTATGGAAAATAATTTAAATATAAACTTCTTTTTTTTTAATAATAGTACAAAACCATCTACAGCGGACCTACTAATCAGATTATCAACCCTCTGTTGTTATAAAATTACGCAAATGCAAAATCCTTTTCCGAAAACATAATAACAAACTTTAGAAAAAAACAAAATCCCTACAATCATTACTATAAAGGAATAATTAAGAGCAGAGTGTACATATCTAGAAAAAAATATTACGTAAATATATTCTTTGCTCTTCAATTCTTTTATTACAAAATTAATGATCAGGATCGAGAGTTTTGTATTGTAAAATCTCGTCGCAAAACGCAAGCGAAACAGACTTAGCCTATTTCAAAAACTTCGATTCTCGACAGAAGCGAACAAATAATAGATTTAACACCTGAAAGAATTCGCTTCCGGAAGACGCGATGGTGTATATTGAAAACTGGATATGACATATCCATCTCGTCCTTATTTTGCCGTGGAAATGTTTGACAGCTGACAGAATGTCACAGAACCGTGGCTGCGCTGCACAATCTTCACGTTTAGAATTGATTTTTGTACACGTTCGTTTCCTATTTAACAATGTTTTTTATAATGGCTAATACAAACATTTCCATTGTAAAGATACAATGTTCATTTTAATAAAATAATTTTGAAAATAATTTTTAAAATATTTAAGAGGCCGTGATGGAACCGTCTGCAAGGTGTAGCTTCAAATAACTTTATTTCTAGAATACAATTATCTTTAGATAATTGTGTATTAGAGGTCGACAAGACCGTAAAATGATCGTATAAACTCCCTAACAGTTCAAATTTCCTTCCACTTTATTGTGCATTATACTGGCCTATAAAAATTAAATAAAACTCACACAAATACTGAACTAAACATATATTGTTTATTATTATAATAACAATATAAAAAATCGCCTTTAACAAAAATTTTATTAAATATATCCAATATCTGCGACAAATAAATAAACACCTGGAAATAACAAAGGATGGTAACGAAAAATTAGAAGTAAAAGACAATGTAGGACAGGTAAGAAGAGCAGTAAAAGAGGATGAACGGAATATGATAAAAAGAAGAAATAACAAGAAAACAAAAAAAAACGTATATATAACACATAGTAAAAAGTGTCTTGACAATCGTGTTAGACACGTAGGTTGTGTCTCAGGCAGACAAGAGCAAGAAACAACACAATAGAAATGGACATCTAGATAATGTCAAATTTCTAGATGAGAATATAGGAGATATGAAAGCATTAGAGACATGATAGGTAAGAAAGACACCATCGTAAATGAGATTCTGAGGAGACAGCTGATATGGTTCGCTATGATTTAATAAAGTAGATATCAAATTGAAGACTACTGAGAGTTTCTACGAAATGGACGCTATCGCAAAGAAAAAGAAAATGAAGATCTAGCTAACATGGGGAGAAAACATCGTCAATACTTAAGAGAAGGGAAATTATAATTTCAGTGAATAACTGCCACAACAGAAAAACATGGAGACAAAGTTTAGAAATCGGACAACGACGGCAAACGCTATAAAACCGACATTGTATATTAATATTTTAATATATATATATATATATATATATATATATATATATATATATATATATATACACTATATATATATATATATATATATATATATATAGTGTATGTGTGTGTGTGTGTGTGTGTGTGTGTGTGTGTGTATGTGTGTGTGTGTGTGTGTGTGTGTGTGTGTGTGTGTGTGTGTGTGTGTGTGTGTGTGTGTGTGTGTGTGTGTGTGTGTGTGTGTGTGTGTGTGTGTGTGTGTGTGTGTGTGTGTGTGTGTGTGTGTGTGTGTGTGTGTGTGTGTTTGTGTGTGTGTGTGTGTGTGTGTGTGTGTGTGTGTGTGTGTGTGTGTGTGTGTGTGTGTGTGTGTATCGACTGGCAGAAAATTATTGATTCACGCACTACTAGGACTGGTAGAGACCTTTCGATTCACGCAGTTCCAAGACTGGCACAAATCTCTCGGTTCATGCGATACAAGGACTGGCAGAAACCTATTCAGAGTTTCAGAGTTAGATAACTTGTGCACTCTAACGATAATATTTTAATAAGATGTAAAATGTCTTCATTTAAGCTTAATTTTAGAATCGTCGTAACCTTTAATATAATTATGATTTTTATAAATATAACTAAAAAAAATCAATTAATGTTTTAAAGCACGTTCGATATATTTTTTTATTTCTTATTCTAGTTTTATTAAATTTTTATAGTTTTTTTATATTTAGGCATATTTAATAATTAAACTTGTTGAGAGATATTTAAATAGTTTTCATTTTAATGACTAAAGGCGAATTTAGATAAGCTGTAGACATTTATCCATTTTGCAGTCATTTCGTAAACTTGTCACTATATGTTGCAGCTCAGCAAAAACCCCGACATGGAGTAAATTTTCACTGACATAATACTGATCACATCCATAACGAGTGCAAAGTTTTTTTTACTCTATAAGAGATAACTTTGGAAATACTACAAAGTTTTTTTTCGGCTAAACTGGATGTGAATATACTCTCGCTCGCTTTACGTCAAAGTTTGCGATTTAAAGGCTCTAGCGTGTAAATTTGTTTCTTAATTAAACAAATTTTTAAAAGTTAATATTTACACCAACATGTAAGACCGAAATGGATTTTTTCTTAAGCATATCTAATAAATAATCAGATTTGTTATTTTGAAAAAAATGTATTTAATAGCAGTCGTTCAACCCCTGCTCAGAGTAAACCCGTGGAAATTAGAGTATATTATAAAAGATTACAATTTATTACTCGTAACCAACACATTATTTCTACACTCATACATGTTTCAATAACGAAAGTTATGCACTTTTGCATTCTTAATTTAGAATAAAAAAGTTAAGTATATACATTGAGAGTATTACACTGAGAAAAACAGCTTTTAATGTCGAAACATGTATGGGTGAAAAAAATAAAGTCTTAGGGTGTTATGAGCAGTGAGTCTTGTGGCCTTAGCCATAACTTGCCTGTATTTATAAATTCCTTATAATCTTTAAAATGTATAAATGTTATTTAAAAAGACTGAATAATTCCATCAACAGAGTTTTTTTGACATGAATTTTTTTGTTTAATCATATTCATATTAATAATAACTGGTTAATGGAGTTCGCCTAATTTATTAAGCGACATTGAACAACCGTACTAATTAATTAGCTTGGAGAGTTAAATCAAATAATAACCTATCTATAATCAGATGCAAGGGTTAATTTATGCGTAGTGCTCATATTTATGGCGAGTGAATCCTAGTTTCCTTAAAATATTAACTTCATATAATTATTATTCAAGAGGAGACGTACTTGTCGCTTGAGCTCATACGGTGTTTACTCCTAGTGACAGGAATAAATTAAAATTGGTTTATTCCTTGAGCAATAAGAAGCCTTCTAAAAATGATAAAAAAAAGTTTTGAATATTAAACATTCATGGAGGAGTGATTTTTTTAAAATTTAGTTAGTTTTATTTTTTACAGTTCTAGGGCAGTTTGAGAACTACCCTGTAGTACTTTTAACAGTATGCAGGGTGACTGTTATTTGAATTTGCAAAGAATACAAAAAAAGTATAAATCGACCCTCGCTGGTCGAGACCTTTCAGGGCGATTTTCTGATTAGAAATCTCATGAGGAGGAGTCTATGAGTGTTCATGTGTAACAATTTGCTTTAAATCACATCTCAACAAATTTACAAGCAAATGTTATAGGGAGCAGTGACTGAATGAAGGTAATTTATAAGTGTGAACTACTCATTCATTTTTTCCTTCTGTTAGTTCACACTCTCCTTGTAGGCCTTAATTTTCAGTCGTTAATAGAGTTCTTTTTATTCATCCACGCAAGTTGAAACACATTTTTTAAACTTATAGTGGATGACACTTGATGTGAATACAGTTTTTTTTTTAATAATAATTAATTCATAAAATTTAATAATTGTTTTTAGTTTTATGTGGGATAAAAACTTTTCACAAAATATTTAAGGTATGCAATATGGTTATTTCGTTTAACTCGGTTAAAAAAAGTGATAACATATGATTTCATAAAACAGCTGATTTTATGACTTGCGTTTTTGAGTTGTACATCTTGAAGTTTTTTTACTGTTGTCGTCACACCAATACAATGTCTGTGACTCACAGCTTTGAACAATGCACTGACCTAGTCTGAAACGTGTCTGCAGAAAAATATCATTAAGTAGTGGTTTTTGCGCCAAGTTATACCAAATGAATAGCTGATTTTATGTTAAAGATTTTGTGATAGAACAGCTGTTTTAACACATAGGTCGTGTTACTTTATTTATATTACTGTAACTGTAATTATTTAATGAAAAGTAACTAAAATAAAACTTTTCTTTGTTAAACTAAATAGAGATTGACTCCAAAACATTTTTGTTTATATTAATTGTTAGTTATAAAATCGTTAATTTAATAAACAAATAAAACTAAATTACAATTAGAGTTGCCTGGAAAAAAAACTTCAACATGACCAATAAACTTTGAAAACTATTGGAGTTATACAAAGAGAGTTCAAAGACATGAAAAGTATGACACTCCCATTGGGGAACTTGAGTGTATTTTCCATTTATAGAAATAATTGTAAACTTTTGAAACTTGTAGACTTAGTTGTCTCTTGTATATCTTTTGGTTTTAAGGTAACAAAATCTACTGCAACATTTTAACTTTAAAAAATTTTCAGAAATTGTAGTTGGGTGCAAGAAAACACATCAATATCTGACAAGGATCATAAATTTGAATATATATATATATATATATATATATATATATATATATATATATATATATATATATATATATATATATATATAAATAGTTCAATGATAGAAAAATTGTGACAGTTCAAAATTGCTATCTTTACTAGTTTAGCCTCGTTACTTCACTCTGTATACTGAGCTAATTACAACATCTCCAGCATTAACTCATGTCTAACTACTCCAGATAAAAGCAATTAGCATTCTATCTTATTCAAGACCTGCCCTCTTGATTGTACATTTAGGGTAAGAAATCCAATGTTCTGCTACAATAACCTGAAATAGGTATTTTTAGAAGTCAAATACAATGAGCATTGCGGCAATATTACAAACACCCAATAGGCAGGTATAATCGATAACTAGATTTAAAAAGTTAAATAATAAATAACCAAATAACAAAGTTATCCAAATTGAGTCCAATCAGTGGCAGATTTAAGGGGGGGGCTATGGTGCTCACGCCCCTCCCAAAATATGGAAATGTGAAAATTTTTAAACTATAAAATAACACTATAAATTTAAACTAATGCCATTTCCGATGTCTGCTTTTGTCGCCGATTTAAATTTTCTTAATGATTAGTAGAATATGTTTATAAACCCATATTAATCCCTATAATACCATACTGTAATCATTAATAAATAGGGCCACCCACAATGTAATAATTAGGTGTATTATAATGCATATATATATATATATATATATATATATATATATATATATATATATATATATATATATATATATATGATAATAGGGCTAAATAATAGGTCTGTAATAACACATAGTAGCCCTATAACTATTTCCCTCAGATAGAAGACCCTTAGAGTTTATATTATATGCAACATATCTCCTAAATATCTTCCGGATGGGGAACCCTTTTCCTCCCCTCGCACCAGCCCTCCCCAAAATATTTTTTTAGATCCGCTCCTGAGTCTAATGTTGTGTAATGTTCAATGGCCATCTCATTATCATGAAAAGGTACTCTCTGTTGATGATGATAATATGATCATCGAAACATTCACAAAAGTTGACTTTTTATAACATTGTTAATTTAGCTATTGATTATACCTTGTATTTGGTGTTTGAATAATTGTAATACTGTAATAGATGTTTTTTTTTAAATAAAGACAAAAGAATTTAATGCTTGTTCCCAAAAACAGGTTTAATTATTGAGTGAAGAGATTATTAAACACTATTTCATGTAGTAAAAAATATGCACTATTTTCCTCTTAACTACACCTTGTACTTACTATACAATACAATAAATAAATAGACAGAACAGATGTTGGTAATCAGACATGACATCACACTGCTTTGAAATTTTATGACAGATAAGTATGTATTCAGATCTAACCTGACCTTTCAAACGTTTCCGTGTAGAAAATAAGAACTCACAGCTTCTGAGTGTTAACTCCATTTGTGCGAATAGGATGTACAAGCCGATTTTATAAGAAGAATAACTAAATAAAAAAAGTGAAGGGCCTACTAGTGTGAAGAATCTACACCTTTGGAGAATGGTTAGTTGCATGTGAGAGATCAACACAGTCTAACTTGCAATTCATAACCAACAGAAGCAGTAGATTAATTATGTGATGTAGGTATGAAAGTGTAATAAATAATATAATAGGTAACAGTAATATCAACCATCTCTCTCTCCCTCTCTCTCTCTCTCTCTCTCTCTCTCTCTCTCTCTCTCTCTCTCTCTCTGTCTGTGTCTGTCCTAGTATTTGCAGTCTAGTTTGTAAATTTTATTCTAGATTGTAATTTTGTAATAGGACCCTCTGATGAGGATGATATGGTCATCGAAATGTACATAAGGGATTAATCTTAGGTAACTTGTTATATTAGTTATAGGCTATTTGATTTTCTGTGTGGTTTTGGGGGTTTTGCCAATATTTATATTGTATTATATTTTATCACTATGCCTTTGATATTGTATATGTAATTGTTAAGCTTATCAAAGAGATAAGTTGTCAAAAACAAATTAAAAAAGTAAATGTGAAAAATAATTATTAATATAGGCTTGTGCAGTTTGTTAGAGTGCTGAACTTATATAAAGTAACAGTAATGGCAAACAAGCAGAAACAGTGAAGGAATGTATCCAGTTATTTACCTTCAAGTTCTTCCAGGATGCGAGCAAGTATTTTTCTAGTACATAGTTCTCTTAGTCTACAGAAACATAAGTGGGAGTGTCAAGACAGGTGGTCTCAGAGGCCATTGAGTAAGTCAATTCTCTTAAACACCTTTAACGAGAGATGAGCATTACGTTTCAGAAGTATCTTTCTGTCTAAGTAAGTCAGTGAAAGAATAAATGATATTAATTATGGTACAGTAGACATATTTAATGATATAGTTATTATCAGTTTCCATTGTAAAGCACATTATGCAAATGTTTCACAACTAAACGTTAATAAAATATTTTAAGTGGGCTACCAACTTATCACATTTAGCTATTTTACTGTTTACATGACCTGTTAAATTGAATAATATGGAACACTTATTTCAGTAAAAACAAAACTTTTGTAATTAGGATCTTCATATATAACAGAGAATGGTTGTTTCAGGAGGCATGCCCAATTATTAATTCATTTTTTGATTCGTTTAAAAAAATGGCTATTCTCATACTTCATATATATAGGAAGTGATTATACCGCATTTATATAAGTTTACTTAGTATTTCAACATCAAAATAGAAAGAAATTCATAATAAAAAGTATTTCTACATATTAAACTTGCAGTTTTTGTGTTGTGCATCACAGGTTTTAAAAAATTATTATTATTAATATCACAGCATTGAACAATGCACTGATATAGCGTGAATGGTGCCTGCTGAAAAATATCAGTAATTAGTGGTTTTCCCCCAAATTATATCAATGAAAATACTTATAGATATGTTACACTTGCCTACAGTAGCACTTACTGTTTTGATTATTAAGGACGGCCGTTTCAGAAGATCTGTCCCATTGTACTAACATATGTACAAGAGTTTTTGGTTAAAAACTAGTTGCTCAAGTGAAGATTGAATTAAATCATATTATAACAATAATGGTTTGAGAAATCTTTTTTATATTATTTAAGGGGATAGAAATTTATTTCATTAAATTGCGTCTAATAAAAAATGATAATTTTTAACTAGCTCTACTCTTTTCAAAAAAAAGTATTTCTCTAAACCATTTACTTATTTCGTAACTGTATACCAGATTAAACACTTAATAATATATACAAAACATTGTTTACTATACTTTCTTACAAATTCACATGTTAACCAAACAGCTTCCTTATTCATTTGTTTTCAATAATCAGTAATTTTGGAAAACTTTTAATGTTCTCAAATACTTACTTCTATGAAAATTTGGTTGATTATGATAGGAGAGAAGGAGGTGTAGGCAATACATTTCCCAATATACACTAGGAAAAGGAACAGGAAAGCAAGTGTTGCTGGAATGGAGATCTTGGAAAATGTTGTAAGTCTATACAGAGTCCTCATTATTAGTGTCTGCATTCTATTTTCAATTCGTCTAATTAAAAGAGGACTAATTAGTGGATATAACATTTATTTCTCCTGGTGATGTGATTGAACATTACAGGTAGTTTCCACCAGAAGCTGATCACCCACTTAACATCATACAACATGTGCACTTGTGTGATGTTATTGTAGACTCAACTGTTTATGCAGGCAGCTGATTTGCCGGGCAATCATTTATCACAATTATCTCCATTTATTATTGTAGTTGGTTTCTATTGTGATTGGTACATGTTTTGCAATTGTTTGAGTTAGAAAATTGTTATTCCTTACTGTAGAGTAGTCTTACTATGTTCTGTAGATTTTTTCTTTATTATTATACATTGTTGAATTAGTTATTTTTTTGATAAAAGGCTAATGTCGTAGAATCTTACTATTATTAGCAGTGAGAACAAATATTCCTTTTCACAATACTGTTGGAACTAGTTCTTTGTGTTTGGGAAGCTGACAAACTCTTATAGGTTACATGATTTATAAAGAACAAAATTACTACTTTTACTATTTCTATTTTATGAACCTCTTAGTCTATGAATAGTGTCATGGATATTATAAGAAGCCGAACAAGTATTGAACTACTGCTGCATGTTCAAGGAGTGGTTCGACCTCTCATACATCATTTAAATTTTCTACTTCAAACTCCTTCCTCAGATCAGATTAGAATATTAACACACTCTTAAATTTTTTAAACAAAATTATATGTCAGCTTCTGAGGAAGATTTTAGTTCAATGATCTCCAGTGAATATTTTAATTGTTGGCGTCTTCTACATTAAACATTTTTCCTGGAGTGAGAACAAACCTTTGCAGTCATAGTATGCCATTATAAAAAACTAAGAACCATGTTACTCAACTAGTTCTGTGAAAGAAAATATAATAGATTTGTTTCGGGTGTCACATAATTTGTTCGCTCAGACTAGACTGGGAGTCAAGATCTCATGTCTCTATTAGCTGAAGCTATCTAATGACTCAACTACTGGTATTCAATTGGTGCCACTAGTTACTGCAACAAAATTATGCTCAATCACTGGCTATGTCACTAACAGACTTATTTGAAAATTATAACACTAATTCAGTTGAGTCAAACATAGACCTTCCACTACTTTTGCTGCTAATGAATAAGAACAGGGAAAGATCAGGAAAATATTATTGACACATTCAAGATTGACTACAGACTTTTAAAACATATTGTTGATGACCTGTTTCTCTTTTAGTTTCATATATCTAAACTTCTAACATTCTATAAGTTACTAAGCTGCATAAACGATTACTAAAATTGAAACAAACCTCGATAAACGCACCCTACCAAAAAAACATTACTTATCATATTGGGAAAAGTGATTCTAAAGTAACTAAAAAATATTATGAGTTTCAACTATTGCATATTGAACATTTCAAATAATAGAAATTCCCATTGCAATACGTGTTTAATATTTATACCATCAATTAAGTTGAAGTGCATGTTTAGCTTTATGTTTTGCTATTATATCCGTTAGGCTTTAAACGTAATTATAAATAATTCAAACTAGGCAGTACTATTTAAGTAACAAATTTTACAGCATATAGGATGTTTTCCATCACAGAATTATTTTCCAATTGTGGAATAAAATTTATTAAAATGTTTTTCCGAGACTTTAGTATTTTTGTCCTATCAGAGTATCCTTAACAAATATTATTTCAAATTGCTGGGTTTTTCTCAATTTTTCAAATTCAATCCTCCACATTTACCTTATTTTTTAAATAAATTGGTGCCACCAGTGACTGACTACTAAACCACATAGATGGCAATGCTTCAAAATTGTAAGGTAACTAATTTTTAACTAGTTTGTTACTGGTTTCAGCAACTATCTGTCCCCAGGTACTTGGGTGCGTAACTAATTCTTCTTCTTAATGTGTCATGTCCTATCAAACGTTGGCAACCACCAGCACTATTTGAACTTTACCACTGCTCTTCTAAAAATTGTCCTTGTACTGACTCCATATCATTGTTATAAGTCCTTCAGCCAAGATATCCTGCAACGGCCTGAATCTCTTGTGAGATCAATTTTAGCTTGTATAATATGCTGAAGCAGTTGATATTTTGCACTGTGTAAAATTTGTTCAAAATATTGTACTCTTCCCTTTTTGATACTGTGTATGATTTCTGTTTGTTAGTGAAGTGGTGGGGACTTAGTCAACCCATGAAATACGCAGCTCTTTGCCATCAATTTTACCTCGTATAATAAGCTGAAGCATTTGATATTTTGCACTGGGTAAAATTTGTTCAAAATATTCTAGTTTTCTCTTTTTCATAGTGTGTATGATTTCTGTTTGTTAGTAAAGTCGTGGGGACTTATTCAACCAATGAAATATGCAGCTCTTTGCAACCAGTTTTACCCTGTATGAAATTTGTTCAAAATATTCTAGTTTTCTCTTTTTCATAATGTGTGTGATTTTTGTTTGCTAGTAAAGTCGTGGTTGACTTAGTCAACTCATGAAATATGCAGCTCTTTGCCATCAATTTTACCTTGTATAATAAGCTGAAGCAGTTGATATTTTGCACTGTGTAAAATTTGTTCAAGATATTATAATTTTCTCTTTTTGATAGTATGTATGATTTCTGTTTATTTGTTCAGTTTAATGAAGACTGCTATGTTTCAGATTTTGTTAACCCATAAAATAGGTTAACTGTACGGTTGTTAACAATATGGTGGTAGATCATTTAAAAAACCTCCAGTCTCTTACACATTGCGTCTGGTATATATTTGCTTCAGCTACATAAATGAATTTACTGAACACATAACATCTAAGAATATGAATCCTTTAGGGTAGATCGATATCACTGTTACATATTAAGGTGTTCATTTTATTAAAGGCGCCTCGACCTTGTTATGATTCAGGACTTTATCACTACTAATTACCTTCAATAAATAGACTAAATATGAGTATAATAATTAATAGATGATTTAGTAAGCCTTTGCAAGCATTTGTGTCTTTACTTAATAGAGTTATTAGCAGTGTCCACCTAGAATAATTCCAAATTTTTCACATAACCTGGATTCCACTAAAAACTTCACTCATTTCAAAATGGATTCTAAAGGCAGCAGATATCTTTACATTTCACATGGGCCTCTATTAAATGTCTTGGTGCCATCGTCGTCAAGCGTCTCTCCTTTTCTCCCCAAGTTTCTGTCATCTTGAATAAGGGCCAGGCTATTCCTTCCAAGTTCTCCCCATTTCTCTCAAAAAGCAGACCGATTCCTTTAAAAACAAAATACCTTCTCCCCTTGATACTAATACGACCTGTTCTCACATATGCGGCCTCGTTCTGGTGGCCAATTTACACTAGGACGTCCAAGAAATACCTTGAATCCTTCCAGTCGCAATCTCTGAGAACCATATCCTAATCTCCCTGATTCCTCTCCAATAACTCTATTTGTAATTCATTTAAAGCCTCTACTCTTGCAGAATTCAACTGTTCCTCTCAGCCAAATTATTTGGCAAAGCCGACATTTAAGTCTATCTACACATCCCGGATCTCTCTAATTTTATGGGACCCCTCCTATCTTCCGACCACAGCCAAAGGTACTTCTGGAGCGCTCATAGCATTAATAATCTACATTCTCTGCTTTCTTTCTCGCATCTTCCCTCATAACCTAAATTAAGTTGTAGCATTAGGTCCCTATGTAACTAGTACTTATGCAAATTTGTGTAGCATTAGGTCCCTATGTAACTAGTACTTATGCAAATTTGTAGCTTTAATTTAACTGTCCAAATTGTGTAGGATAAATGATAATCTTCCCATGTACTTCTAGTTTAAGTCTCCTAGTTAGCTGTGAGTTCCATTATAGATGCTGCATAACCTTAGAAGTCACCTAACCTTTCCTTCTCTTGACTGACTGAATTGTATTGTTTTAATTGGTCACTGGGAAAACACTAAACCCCTTCAAGTATATAGCTAAAAATCAATAGGAGTAACTTTTTAAAATAGTTCTTTAATTTCATAATAATGTATTTTTAATATCTAAATATTAAAAACAAAATTTTTATATAGCCTGGTATAAACTTTTTAAAGTTACAACAGTAAAACACAATATAGTTAACTCAAAATCTCACAAAAAATTAGTTTTCAATAAACAAACACACTAGTTCACAACAGACTAGCTTTGGCGAAGATTTTGCCTTTCTCAGTGCTTGGCTACTAAATTTTTGAAGTTACACGAGAAGTTTTAAAATTGACATAATTTTTTTTAAAGAGATTTATTTATAACAAATAAATTTCGAAATATTATCAGTCAATGTATATAGTATATAAATTTATTAATCATAAAAGTGTTCTTAAATAGTTCGGACAACAAAATACACAAACGTATTGGAGGCGTCAGCTCCGCTAAAATATTAGAAAGAAGACGAAAGAGAGAGATAGTCGCGGTCGTTATTGTGATTGAAATTGTACATGAATAAAATTAAGGCTGGCGGCAAAATGCCTAATCGACAAATAAACAGTGTTTATCACTAATTAAGCCTCGGGAAACATAGGCACAAGTTTATGCTAAAAGTATTTGGAACTGATTAACACTTACCCTAAGCTGAACAAAGGGGTTACGTGCACGGTAGGTTTGATGTCTTCTGGACTTCTGCAGCAGGGCCCTGGGTGGAGTGTTGACTGGCAGACGGCTCGTGCTGTAAAACTTAACAAACGGAGTTCAATTCTACTACTATTCACAATTGAAATAAGTATTTAAATGATTGCGAGCGACTCCGTAACGGCGGCTTGTAACGGCGAGGTTAAGGCGCATTCGAACACGGCACTTGGACTAAATAATATAAACTTTCGCGGTTAACGAGCATATAAAGCAAGTACAATACGAAACACTTAAATTTAGACATACGCGGGGCGAACTTAACGTCCACGAGGTTAGCAAATAAGGTTAAACCCGCAACGGACGTGCTGATCTGTCTAACGGCCAGCAAAAGACTGGAGGTGGGGGAACTGTGTGTTAGGGTGGGGATTAGGCGCGCGGCAAGACAAAACGCTGGCTTAAACTAATGACGATAAACCATAGATTGAGCTATCGATTAGACAAGGCACAGGCTGATTAAAGTCGATACTGGAGCTGTTTAATCTACCAAAGCTGACTCCAACATTCCGCCCACCAAAAACGGATGTTTTTAATCCGCCAGGTGGGTAGAGGGCGAAGAACTAGAGAGCACCGGAGACCGAGGGTGCCGAAGAAGAAGTGGTCGGGGTACGAAGAAAGCAGAAAAGAGCAGATGAAGTGAATAGCTCCATTAGCTGTGCTGAAGACAATAGACTACCGCCCACCCTGGATAACCACTGGGTGACGGTGAACGGGGTTGACTGGAAGAAACGAGGTGCTGAAGATGTAGAGAAGAAATCTATGGCGTTGAAGATACTTAAAGAAACGAGGTTGCACAAAATTGCTGAAGAGGCGAAGAAGTCGAGTGAGATTAAGAACTCGAGGAAACGCGGTTGTACCACACAGGTGCTGAAGAAGCGGTCAAGAGATTAAGGTTGTAGCGGAAAGCCTACAAGCTTATGGACAGGTCGCTTTAATTGTCCATGTGAGGTCTTGACGGTGACTACGCGGGTTATCCGGTCGGGTCCAGGGTGAAGACGTACGATCCTACCCATTGGCCAATGAAGAGGGCTCGGATGTTCTCCAGTGATAAATACAAGCTGACCCTCCTGGAGGGGTGAGGCGTCTTTGTGCCATTTACAGCGTTGAATCTGCGAGTGTAGATATTGGGTAGACCAGGTTTTCCAAAACCGATTGGTCATCTGCTGTAGCATAGTCCATCTAGACTTGAGCGCGGGTTCAGAATGACATTCCTCAGGTAGTGCTAGAAGGGGACGGCCGATGAGAAAGTGTCCGGGTGTAAGGAACGAAGCTCCTTCGTTGGGGTCAGGCGAGACCTCGAAAATGGGTAGACTGTTGAGAATAGCTTCGATGCGTATAAATAACGTAGCTAACTCCTCGAGGTTCAATAACGTAGTGCCAAGAGTACGGCGTAGGAGCCCTTTGACGGATTTAACGGCAGCTTCCCAAAGTCCGCCGAAGTGTGGTGCGGCTGGAGGGTTGAAGTGCCATTCAACCCGTTGTGCGGCGAGCTTGCGTTGGATGATTGACTTGGATTGGTCGAGCATCTTATAGACCTCGTGCAGGCGGTTGGCGGCGCCGACAAAATTGGTGCCATTATCTGAATAAATGTCTGTAGGCAGACCACGTCTTGCGACAAAACGCTGAAGCGCGGCGAGAAAAGCATCAGTAGAGAGGTCTGATACTACTTCCAAATGTACAGCCTTAGTGGCCATACAAACAAATAGGCATAAGTAAGCTTTCAGGATCTTTGCCGTACGAAGATGGTTGGCCTTAGTGTCGAAAGTTCCAGCAAAGTCAATGCCTACCTTACAGAAAGGTGGCGACGGAGTGACGCGAGAAGACGATAAAGCTGCCATCATAGGTGGCCGAGGTTTCGACTGCAGTCTAAAGCATCGCATGCAAGCATGAATGCGTTGTCGTAACAACGAACGTAGCGCAACGATCCAGAACTCACCATTGATCATCGCTTGCGTGGTACGCGGCCCAGCATGTAAGGCGAGGCGGTGATAATGATCGCATACGAGATTGACATAATGATGCCGCTTAGGCAGTAAAATGGCATGCTTAGCTGCGTATGGTATATCAGCATGATTAAGACGTCCGCCCACCCTAAGTAGCCCCACTGAGTCGATAAAGGGCGTTAGGTTGCGAAGTTGAGCACTGATCGGGACGCCGCGGTGTAGGCGTTGCAACGTTTCGCTGAAGGCTAGTTCTTGTACGAGCTTAACGCAAAGATTTCTGGCGTTCCTTAATTCTTGTACTGAAGGTGCAGCGAATGGAATCTTGGCTACGGTGTTCTTGGCTTTGTAGCGAGTGTTGTGACAATGGCTGGTAGGCTGAGTCTTAATGCGGCAATTGTTAACGAAACGAAGCACGTAAGCGAAGACATGATGCAACGTGGTTAGATTGGAATGACGCTCAATAACGTTCAATAAGTGGTTAGGCGCTTGGACAGTCGCGCAGAGCACCTGAGGCTCGGTCTTGAGCTCGGTCAGGTCGCGGTTCGGTCCAGTTGGCTTAGACAAACGCCAAGAGGTAGTACATTGTAACGCCCATGGTGGTCCGTGCCACCACAGTGGATGTGTAGCAAACTGCGCGGGTAGACACCCACGGGAAGCAACGTCCGCGGGGTTGTCAACAGTTGAGACGTGGTACCAATGATTGGTCGAAGTGTTCGAGGTAATTTCAATAACACGGTTGGCAACGAAAGTTTTCAAAAGATGTGGCGGGGTGCTAAGCCAATGCAGCACAATTTCTGAGTCGGTGAAGAAAAGCGTAGTGTCGTCGGCCACAAAATTCACAGCAGGCTGAACAGACTTATAGAGCTTGGCCAGTAAGACGGCGCCGCAGAGCTCCATTCGAGGTATAGTGAGTGTTTTGACGGGAGCCACTCTGCTTTTAGCCTTTAGAAGTCTGACGGAAACTAAACCGTTCCATTCAGTTCGCAAGTAGATGGCGGCTGCGTAACCAGCTTCGGACCCATCACAGAAGCCTAATAAATGATGTTTGGCATCACGTGTGCCCACATGTCGAGGTATTTGAATGTCAGCTAACTTAGCGAAGTGGACAATGAAGCTGTCCCAACGACTGCGTAGCGCGGTGGGCAAAGGTTCATCCCATGATAACCTTTCGAGCCACAATTGTTTCAAAAATGACTTGATCCAAAATGTGATAGGCGTAAGGAAGCCCAGTGGGTCGAAGGTGCGAGCGACATAAGAGAGAATGGTGCGTTTCGTAGGCACCGACACAAAGTTTTGAATACGATAAGAAAACGAGTCATTAACAGGATGCCATTGGAGTCCCAATATTTTAACAGCGGTAGAGTCGTCTTGGAATAACAACGGGTGCTCCAGGTGAGAAGATGGCAGCGTCGACAGCAGCGCGGGATCGCTGGAAGACCATTTCCTGAGCTCTAGTCCTGCCAGTGCGAAGATGTTAATAAGTTGCCGTATTAATTCCTGGGCGTCCTCGGACGTATCGGCGCCAGTGACGACATCATCAACGTACGTTTGATGAAGAATGGCGTGCGACGCAGCAGGGTAACAGTCGCCCTCATCTTTGACGAGTTGTTCGAGTGTACGTAGGGCTAAATAAGCAGACGGGGTAAGCCCGTAAGTGACAGTGGCTAGTTCATACTCCATCAGTGGAGAATGAGGAGTCGGACCGTACAAAATGTGCTGATGACGACGATCATCCTTGCGTACGCCAATTTGGCGGTACATCATTTTAAGATCCGCACAGACGGCGTGAACAAACAATCGAAACGAGATAATAACGTTGGACAGGTCCCTTTGTAACTTAGGGCCAGCCAGCAATTGCTGGTTTAAAGAATGCGCGTTGCAATCAGGCGCAGAAGCATTGAAAACTACTCGTAATTTAGTAGTAGAACTATCGGCCTTGAAAACGCAATGATGTGGTATTAAATAATTCGAAGGCTTAACGGCAGGGTACATATGACCTAAAGTCATATATTCTTTCATGAACTGATGATATTGTCGTGAGACATCCGGTTGTCGGCTCAGACGGCGTTCCAGAGCATGATAACTAGCAAGAGCGACATTACGGTTTGACTTAAGTTCGACGGCGTCAGGTTTAAAAGGCAAAGCTACGACATATCTCCCAGTGGCGTCACGTTCAGTAGTGGTGGCAAATAAATTTTCGCAGAGCTGCTCATCAGGGCTCAACAGGTTAGACTCGTTTACCTCTTCGATTTCCCAAAATCGTCGCATGTTTTCGTCGATAGACTTGAGCGAGGTGATAAACACGCGTGGTTGTTGTGGCGTACTGTAAGGTACAGATCCCATAATGACCCAACCTAAAAGTGTGTTAAGTGCCGATGGTTGGCCATGAATGATGGTACGAGGCCCGTTGATAATTATTTGCGTGAAGACATCGGCGCCCAGTATAATGTCAACAGGGGCAGGTAAGTCGAACTGAGGATCAGCTAACGGTAAGTGCTGATATTGAGCGCTTAAAGCAGAGGATAATTTATCAGCTGGCAGCGGGTCAGTTATATGGTTGAGCACAGCGGCTTCCGTAGTCAGCATGACGCCCGCGTCATGTCGTGAGAATAAAATTAAAGTTACGTATTCGTGAATACGTGTAGACTTGGCAGCGACGCCAATCAACGACAGGTTCGAACGCCGAGTAGGTAGGCTCAACATATCGCTAGCTTGTTTCGTAATGGCAGATATCTGACTGCCGGGGTCGATAATAGCTCTTAGAAAACGAGGTTGACCATAATGGTCCTGTAGGACGACTTGCGCGGTACCCAACAGGGCGAGAGACGAGGTAATGTTGCATGACAAAGAACGAGGTTGAGCTTTAGTATCTATTGGATGGCTAGCGGTTGGCCTAAGGCGTCGTGGGGCGGCTAGTCATTGATGCGGCGGTGCGTCGTTGTGCAGCAGTGTGTGATGTGCTTGTCTGCATTGTCTACAACGATGACGAGACTGACACTGAGCTTGATAATGAGAGCCGAGACAATTATAACACCGTTGTAATTTTGAAATAGCGTCAATGCGTTCCGCTATTGTAAGAGAAATAAATCGTTGACAATTAATGATGCTGTGACTTTCTCCGCAGTAGTAGCATTTACCTACACGCGTGGTAGGCATGTTAGACTGATTGAGGTTAAGCGGTGGCGAGCGATTGCGAAATGTTGACGTTCTAGGCGCACTCCTAATAGGCAACAAGTTAGGTTGTAGTGGTTGATTAACCGGTTGCATAGTGACTGGCGCAGCACGTTTGGACTGAATAGTACCTCGGGCGTCCTTATTCTGATGGCCATTGTCATTTGACGCTACTGATTGAAATCTAGGGCTGTGACCCAAAGTGAGGTTAGGTTCAGACAAGTAATTATTCGGTTCAAGGGCCCCTTGAAACCCGGGTTTATTCATCGATGACACCAACATGCGGGGTCTTTGACCACGTCCGGCGTTTGCTACAACCACGGCAGCTGGTTGGCTAAGCATCTCCAGGGCTCTAGCCTGTTCAGTTATAAAGTCGTTCAATAATTTATATGTCGGCATGCGGTTAGTGCCTAGTCGGCTTTCAAAACTTAATCGTGTCTTGGCATCAAGATTATTAATTGCCATAGAGAACAATAAGAAATCCGCTAAGTCTTCGAGAGGTATAGCTCTTAATGCACAGACGGCATTAGAGTGCGCGGTTAAGAAACGATTTAGTTCCGCGGGTGAAGCATTATTGATGCGCTGAAAGTCTTTAATTATGTTAAAGTAATGATCTGCGAGACGTCGCGGGTTCGCGTATCGGTTACGCAACGCATTGTAAGCAATGTTGTAATTTGCTTCGGAGATGGAAAGTCCGGTGACGATGGCCAGTGCATCTCCCTTTAAGACGGACTTTAAGTATTGAAAACGTTGGATATTGCTAAGCGTCTCATTGTTATGTACCATAGAGTCGTACATCGTAACAAAATCTATCCAGTCGTCGCTCTGGCCCGAAAAGCTTGGCAAAGTTAGACTTGGAAGGTTAGGTGAAGTCGGTGTTGATTTGACAGGCGAGGTCGAGGTAACCTCCGTCTTAACGAGGTTAGGATATTTTACTATCATGGGCAGATAGGTGTCCTGAAATTGACGTTTTGCTATAAAGACATTCTTGACAAATTCGGAAGCTTGACTGTCAAAAGTCTGCTCCGCGCGGTCAAAAGTTTCGATAAATTCGACATGAAGGCGCCTGACTTCCTGCACTATGCCCTCAGACATTTCACTATCACCGAGCAAGCTGTTTACTTGCTCTAAATCACTGCATATAGCCTTCAACTTATCAAGGCAATATGCGTTGTTATTAGCCATCTTGACAAAATTTAAATTAACAAAAAACAAAATTTAAATTAAATTGCAATTATGTTTAAACCAAACCTAATGACTACACAATGGTACATTTAATTACGAAAAGTGGACTGTATAATAAAGTTAATAAAAGACATAACGTTTTACAAATCATAAGCATTAGATTAGAACGGCTGCAAGTTTTCCTTATTGAACAGGATAAATCTACAGTGTAGCTACACGGATCAATATTGAGTCTATCTTGTTTAGTCAAGTGTTCCTTATCTGCGCAGGTGTCCCATAAATCTGCTGAAACAGCGGAATGTAGCTGCACGCTACAGCTTGTGACGTCACTACTGCGTATTGAATTAGACAAGGAAAGGGAAGCGGGAAAATTACACAGGATTACGCAATGCTTGCAACTTAGCTTATTACTGTGAAATTTAACACGTTTCGAAATTGTTCGCACAATAAATAACACTTGTAAATCACTAATAAAACTTATTTATAAAGCAAATGCCTCGCTATTAAAATTGAATAAGGTTCGAGGTTACTGAGAACTTTAACACTTGTTCTTTGCACTTTAAATCCATAGATCGCTGAAATGCAAAATCCGGCACGGCGGGACCAAAATGGAGGCGTCAGCTCCGCTAAAATATTAGAAAGAAGACGAAAGAGAGAGATAGTCGCGGTCGTTATTGTGATTGAAATTGTACATGAATAAAATTAAGGCTGGCGGCAAAATGCCTAATCGACAAATAAACAGTGTTTATCACTAATTAAGCCTCGGGAAACATAGGCACAAGTTTATGCTAAAAGTATTTGGAACTGATTAACACTTACCCTAAGCTGAACAAAGGGGTTACGTGCACGGTAGGTTTGATGTCTTCTGGACTTCTGCAGCAGGGCCCTGGGTGGAGTGTTGACTGGCAGACGGCTCGTGCTGTAAAACTTAACAAACGGAGTTCAATTCTACTACTATTCACAATTGAAATAAGTATTTAAATGATTGCGAGCGACTCCGTAACGGCGGCTTGTAACGGCGAGGTTAAGGCGCATTCGAACACGGCACTTGGACTAAATAATATAAACTTTCGCGGTTAACGAGCATATAAAGCAAGTACAATACGAAACACTTAAATTTAGACATACGCGGGGCGAACTTAACGTCCACGAGGTTAGCAAATAAGGTTAAACCCGCAACGGACGTGCTGGTCTGTCTAACGGCCAGCAAAAGACTGGGGGTGGGGGAACTGTGTGTTAGGGTGGGGATTAGGCGCGCGGCAAGACAAAACGCTGGCTTAAACTAATGACGATAAACCATAGATTGAGCTATCGATTAGACAAGGCACAGGCTGATTAAAGTCGATACTGGAGCTGTTTAATCTACCAAAGCTGACTCCAACACGTATGTACTTTCAAGATTTCAATTCAAATTTTCTATTCTTTTACATAAATAATCAGACAAAACATTTTCTATATACAGTAAATACTTTTGCATAAAAACACTGATCTGAAAACTGATATTATCACTAGATTAACTGAATTGTGCCTAATTTAGGGAGGAAATGTAGTTTTTTCACTATTTCAGATATTTATAAATTTGATAATTTCGTAAATAATTTTCCAGAGCAGTTCTTTGTAACATATATTTGACTTATTTCAGAGGGCAGATAATACCATAATTGTCTTATTGAAGTTTTTGGTATTAAGCAAGAGAAAAAGTAGATACTTATAGTTTTTTTAAATGTGTTTATTGACATCATTTGGGAGAGAACCAAATTTGGTTTTTTTTTGCCAATTGATGTCAACAAGAAAATTTTTTTAAAAGGCACAAAACGTATAACACTAAATTACAAGTTATAGTTTTTAACCTAAAGATATAGTAGATTACAGAACTATAGTTGAAATAGTTTTTGAGAAATGTAGATATAAACAGACATTAATTTTAATACTTAACTAAGAAAATACTTTGCTTCGTAAACTGAACAATTGTTTCAAAACGAGTCAGCAAGTAAGCTCTTAAGTATTCCCTTAGCTAAGTATTATTTAATTACAGTTTAGTCAGTGAATTCTAGATAATTACACCAAGCAAAATAAATTAACTATCCCACAAACCTATTATTTTATGTACGATATACAATAATGCTGTTAGATGGAAATCTAACAATTTTATTAGAAAAATTGATGTTGGTGTAATATAAAACATAATTTATGACTTTTGTTACCAGCAAAATATTGGAAACATATTTGAAAAAATACATATCACTCTACTTGAAAAACTGATAGTAATCATGCAATTACTTGTGCTAAGAACTACCAAAGAAACACTTGTAGGGGCAACTTTAGCATCTAGTAATATTCTTAATATAGGGCCTACTAGTATTCATTTCTGTTAGGAATCTTTCTATATATTTGAGTACAGTTTTCTGCCTTCCCTAACTTTATAATATTTTCCTCTGTTTATGTGTTTCAGAATGACTCCATTTTCAAAACTTAAATGGTAAAGAGTAATGTAATTATTACATAATGGATATTGTTGTACTTTAACAAGAATTTTCAGAACATTTTTATTATCATACACTATTTAAAACACACTTTAAAAATTCTTACAAAATATGTTATAATGTTATTAAAAATGTAATTAAAAATTTTAGAGCAGAGATTGGTTTAATGCTGCAACCTAACCTAAGGAAGAAAATGCATACCTGAAATGGCACAGGCAATATTGAGAGTAATTAGAGAAAGTGTGTGAATCACAATGCTGAATTTATTTGAAGTATGTATTTTATATTCTACACTTGAATGCATATTTTTTTCCCTTTAAATGCATGCCTAATATGTATTGTTGTCTTTTTGATGATAGCTTGTAATAGAGAATAAACAATAAGCCATTGCTTGTAAGACATTGTATTACATAGCGTATCTTAAGATACCATAAAACCTTTTAGCTCATGCTGTCTTCCTCAGAGAATAGTACAGAAGATATATAGTACCATTCACCACTCGCTTCAAGAGGTTCTTGAGGATCTTATTTAAAATCTTGCTATTTCACAGTACTCACAAGATTAAAACATTTCACTGTGGAGAGATTGTCTGTTCTAATTGTCTAAAAATGTCTAAATTTGTACTATATTGCTTTTAACAATACTAGTACGAATTATGATTACTGTATAAATATTATTATATAGATAGAATACACTATAATACTGACATGTAGAAATTGGTAAGCACTAGTTAATTTTAATGCTTTCGCATTAATTTGTAAGTAATAATATATTGACTAAAAACACTTGTACATATTTTAGTACTTGCCTAAAGTAGCACTTACTGTTTTGATTATTGAGGACAGCTGTTTCAGGAGATGAGTCCCATTGTCAACCGTACCTCTGGAGTAACTGGAGTTACAATCTGAGTTGACAGTGGGACATGTCTCCTAAAACAGCCGTCGTCAATAATCAAAGCAGTAAGTGCTACTATAAGAAAGTGTGACACACTAACATGTGTACAATTTTTTTTATTTAAAAACTAACAGCTCAAGTGAAGATGGAATCAAATATTATATTGGTTGATAAAGTAGATTTGATTTTCACTTGTGCTGCTATCTAGTAGTGTACATAATAACCACGTTAAAGAACAATATGAACATTCTGCTGATTATCTATTATTTTCATTTCAATAAATATTTCATTGACAAACAAAATTTTAAACTTTCTTAGTACTTTTATTTTGTATATCACTTATTTGAAATGCTGAACTTAATTTCCAGAAAAATTATTAGCAAAAATATTATCTTTATACTTAGAAAAGCTTCTACTACTAAATATATATAGATTTATAGGGATATGCAACTTGTTTACTATAAACATAAATAAATATTTTACTAAAATAAATTTACTATAAATATACAAAAATTTCCCATTGTTGATTTAAATTTGGAAGAATTTATCAAAGACATTCCTTATAAGAAACCAAGAAAACACAATTTGTTTTAAAGCAATTTAAAATCAAATAAAAAGACTGAACATTTGTTGATTCCATCTTCGCGTGAGCTATTAGTAATCACTTACAACTTTTTTTAAAAAATGTTTTGACTTGCCTATAGTAGCACTTACTTTTTTTGTGTTGAGGACGGCCGTTTCAAAGGGACACATCTCCCGAAACGGCCGTCCTCAACACAAAAAAAGTAAGTGCTACTATAGGCAAGTCAAAACATTTTTTAAAAAAAGTTGTAAGTAAAAAGACTGAGTAAAATTTGTACATAATGTGTAGTAATTTTATGTAATTTAGAACTTTCGGTAATCCAGAACATTAAGATCGACAGTTTCCAATTTTATTTAATAATTAAGTATTGTTAACATTATACATTGCCAAACAGCGGTATATTAATAAGGTAAAACCATGCTCATAATGTGGTAGGGGTTGTAAAAAAGGGGTACCAGAGGTTAAACTAGCTATTATGACCAGATTTTTATGATAGCAATGATATTTATAATGAATTCATATTTATATTAAATGCAATAATATAATGAGTAATATGATTAAAATGGGAAAATGGAATGATACAAAAAACTATTAATAACTAGTTTATGGCTACCCAAACTTTAATTTTTTGTAAATTTGTAAAAACACACTGAGATAGAATCTTTTCAATTGCTCTGTGGCGATCCTCACTAGTGTCTCTGAGAGATCACGATCCTTCGGAGAGATTGAGAACGTTCTGTCTCAGTAAGTTTTTACAAATTTACAACAAATAAGAAATCGGATAATCCTAAACTAATGTAAAATTATTAATTAAGTTTCACCGAACATAATGGACTACAAAATTCAAGAAAAAATGTAAGAAAATCATATAGTACAGTTGAACACTTGTATTTCTAACAGTTATTTTTTTTTCAATTGACATTTGTAAAACCTCAATTGTACATTGAGTGTTAAAACATATTTCTTTAGGCTTATAAGTTTTTCATAATGTTAGTAATTACAAGTATAAAATAAATTTCGGGACACATGTCCCGAAACAACCGTCCTCAACAAATATAAGTAATTGCTACTATAGGCAAGTTTGTAAATATTTACAAGTGTTTAGTGAAAACTAGTAGCTCACGTGAAGATGGAGTCAAGAAATATAAAATAAATATTAAAAATAATTGTATCCCCCACTGATATTATAATACCCTTTCTCTTGTTAACTACATTTCATACTGTGTTTATGAGATTTATAATATAGTCCTAATTATAGTGAATGAAAAATGGATGCAAAATTTTAGGGATGCAAAATGGATGCACTGAACCCTGTACAAGCAAAGGCCTACTCTGACGATAATAAAGTAACTCACTCCAAATTCAGTCCTAAAAATATATTGATAACAGAAAAAATGAATTTGTTATATTTGTTGATTCCATCTTCATGTGAGCTACTAGTTTTCACTAAACACTTGTGTATTTATATTTATAGCTTGCCTATAGTAGCACTTACTTATATTTGTTGATTCCATCTTCACGTGAGCTACTAGTTTTCACTAAACACTTGTGTATTTATATTTATAGCTTGCCTGTAGTAGCACTTACTTATATTTGTTGAGACAAGTGTTTAGTGAATTATTTTGATAAGTAGAAGATTTAAGATTGTCATCCCTCGAGGTGAAATAAAAGACCTCAGGTAAAAGAAATTTATCTGAAACCAGTTCTATGCAGAAAAACACCAAAAAATTATTGATGTGCAATCAATGTTCAAAAACTGTTATCATTAATACAGTGTATACTGCCGAGTGTAAACACGGCTTTTTGCAATGAACTCTTTATACGAATATTGTTTGTGATTTGTTGCATATCTGTCATCTGGAATTCGCGTGATTACACAAGAACTTGAGTGTCATATAAAAACTTGGATGGCAAAGGGAGAGTATTTGGGATGCAAAGGGATGCATTTGGGACAACATTAAAAAAAGCAACATCAGAAAATGATAAATGAAGAAAGTATTGTACTGTGAAAATGTTTTCTTAGTTGAACTTCTATTTTTAGTGCCCAGTAAAATTCAATATCCTTAAAAAATGTACTCAAGAAATAGGAAAGACACTGTATCTTATTAGCTACATAGTATTATTTTAAAAAATACCAGTTTTTTTCAAAAAAATTGTAAGAAACATGACTTTTATTTTGATTATAAGTTGTAACACAAATTCTTAAAAATCAAAACATGAGTTACAGTTTTATAGGGCATGTGAAGGTATGAATGTTGAAAAAACATTTTTGTCAAACTATTCTAGAACCTAAAATTTTAGTAATTCAGACTTGAATAAAAGGATAAGAAGCATTATATTAATTCTATAATGTTACACTTGCTTCATATATTTGCTTATTAGTATTAATAAATTTGTAAATTGAAATAGTAGGCATAATATTATAGTTTACTGTGACAAAATTTGTACTTAAACATCAGATATTACAGGCGCGTATCCAAGGGGGGGGGCGATGGGGCGATCGCCCCCCAACCCTCAAGAACTTTGGGTTAAAAATCGACAATATATTATTAAATTAGGACTTTCTATTAAATTAGACTTTTACTTAAGTTAATTCGTCTTTTATTGTAAATAAAAAATAAAATTTTAATTTTTAATTTGAAAATGTGAAGCGTTCCCTCGGCATACCCTCGTAAACGTCTAAACGTTTTAACAACAGATAGCGCTAGTGAAGCTTAGTCTCCAACATATGATTTTCAATACGTAATTTTGCAAGCATAATATTCGCAGTTGACTCCGGGATTGTTCGTGTTGGAATAATAACTACTTATATTAATTAATAAACCATTTTTATAATAATAGCTTATTATGAAATTAATAATATTCTCTAGCCATAAGTGTTATCGAAACTGGAATAATTATTTATTAAAAAGTCTAATTTGCTACGAATCTTTATCACGTTACCGATTTCTAACGCAAGTGTAGAAAGAACTTTTTCTCTTCTACGTTTTTACATACACGCACGCGCGCGCTCGCGCGCGCTTACACACACACATACATATTATATATATATATATATAATGCATCGATCGCGCCCCCCCCCCAAAGCAAGTCGCTGGATACGCGCCTGTATTATAACAAAATATTTCTGAAATTGTCCTTTTAATGTAGGTTTAACAAAGGTTAAACTTATAATAAAGTTCAGTAAACGATTTGGTACATAAAGTAACTACATAAAATAAGCCTATATATTCTGAGGTTGAGAAATTTTTAAAACCTGTTGAAGGAAATTCGTAACACTGTGTTTGTTTCGTATTATCTGAGTTAGTAAAAAAGTTTATAAAATTTGCCAACATATATTCAACAAAAAATATTTTTTTTTTATTTGTTTAAAACTAATTCTAAAAATTTGTATAGAATATACATATATTATTAGCAAGAACCTCAAGGAAGAGTAATTTACTTCTTAATATATTAAATTAAAAACATATTAGGTTATGTTTATTAATTGAAATCTTATTTAATAATATCATGTAAATTTTTAAAAATTACTAAAACACTTCTAAATATTTTACAAATTGCCTATAGTAACACTTACTTATATTTGTTGAGGGCGGCCGTTTCAGGAGAATTGTCCCAATGGGTACTCAGACCGTAACTCAACTCGAGTTAGGTTTTTTAAAAAATTTCAGTGTAATTATAAATTAATTTTTACATAATACAGATTTAAAAACTTAGTAGTTACATTTATTTTTTTTAAGACTGTGAATTATTATGTAAGAACATACGTTTTACAGAAATCTATTTATGATGGATGTGAAAGGCATTATCTGGTTGTGATCAAGAAGACTGAGTTAATACTATGGGTGACTTGAGGTTTCATTCATTTATGACATGGAACTGAACCTTGGGCATCAACAGATCAACTATATATAATGGTATGTTTTTGACAACTTCAACACAAATCATAACCGTTATGGTTTCTGTGAATTTGGATAATTTCAGTTTGAAAAAGGATCTGGTTTCTAGAGGAAGGTTTTTTTCAGGTTTATATGAAGCCTTGAGAGAGATGATCAGATTTAGAGATAGTCTAGTCACAAACTATTGAAAAAATATTATAAGTGGTGTGACTTTTTTCATTCTTTTTGTTTATTTTTAAAAATAAAAAGCAATAATAGTTTTTAAAAGTTATATTATTAAATAATAATAAACTTCTAAATAAATCATTTAAATTGTTATCAGTTTTATACAAGTGAACTTTTAATTTTAGTTTATACTTTTTATATGAGGATCTAACAGGGCAGAATAAAAAAGAAATGGGACACATCTCCCGAAATGGTCGTGCTCAACAAATATAAGTAAGTGTTACTATAGGCAAGTTGTAAAATATTTAAAAGTGTTTTTAATGAAAAATAGTAGGTCACCTGAAGATGGAATCTACAAATATGAATCAACAAATATATATTGTAAAAGGTGACATCCAAACATTCAAGTTTTCATTCTTAGGGTGTGGTCTTAAGAAAGTATATATATATATATATATATATATAT
This sequence comes from Prosapia bicincta, assembly GCA_036971475.1. NCBI lineage: Eukaryota > Metazoa > Arthropoda > Insecta > Hemiptera > Cercopidae > Prosapia > Prosapia bicincta. Next base: position 29,443,176 of record JBAIZL010000003.1, read on the forward strand.
ATATATATATATATATATATATATATATATATACATATATATATATATACTTTGTTTGCCAAAGCTTTTCGTTGGCAAACAGTACCAACATCATCAGGAATGAAAATTACAATTCAGATAATTACAATTACAATTGTAATTTTCATTCCTGATGATGTTGGTACTGTTTGACAACGAAAAGCTTTGGATATAAAATAATAAATATTCTTGTATTTGAGTAACCTATGTTGTTTTAAATTATTAAACAAGAAAACGTATTTTATATATATATATATATATATATATATATATATATATATATATATATATATATATTAAATATGGTGATATGTTTTCTAGTAATATAGTTAATAAATTAAAATATTTCAAAAACAAGACTACTTTTAATGAATATATTTGTTCAAAGCTTTTCGCCAATAAAATAGTACCAGCATCTTCAGGAAAATAATTATCTCATAAAATATTTTTACAAAATCTAAAGAATTTTGTAAAAATATTTTATTAGATAATTATTTTGCTGAAGATGCTGGTACTATTTTATCGGTGAAAAGCTTTGAATAAATATATTCATTAAAAGTATTCTTGTTTTTGAAATATTTTTAAATTATATATATATATATATATATATATATATATATATATATATATATATATATATATTCTTGATATTTAACATTATCCATTGTTTTTCCGTTGCACTGACTTTATGAAGTTAATATATTACTATTTTTGAGTAATGCTCACGGACGTAGCATCCACAGCAGTGAACAATCAGTGATTCAACAATGGTCAAAGACCGAAAGGTGCCTCATCACTCAAGGTAAAATTATTGCACTTAATGGTGGAAAAATTACTCAAAAATAGTAATACATTAACTTCATATATATATATATATATATATATATATATATTTAACAATGACTATTACTATATTTTAAAAACTAAATATCTAATGGATATGGTCTTAGGACATGTTTTTTTGAACAATTTTATACTTTTTTATCTCAGGTGGTGCCCAATATTCATTTTAACCAAACTATTTTGTAATTATAATTATATCTTTGTAATCTTGACAGTTGTTTTTAATTAACCATTTAATCCACAATCCAAGTGTTTAAAGAACACTTGCTTGAGTAGCATATACATTCTTAAAAAGTAATGATTTTTAGGCAGGAGAAATGTAGGGTACATGTTTTCTTTAATGAAAAGACAAGTTAACATAATTTTGTAAAAGGCTGGATAATGTCCATTATAAAAGACATATCTGTAATTATTATGAAACAATATCTCATTTTTCACCGTTGGTATAATAAGAGAAGAGTTATGTATTGACTGATAATTGAATAACAATGAAATCACTACTTACTGATAAAAAAAACTCAAGATGAACAAACACAAGTTGCATAACTGATAACAATTCTACCTTAATATTTTGTTTAGCAAAGCTACGTCTTGTGCTGCCATCTCATAGCGATTACTAAAACCACGTTCATAAAATAATATGTTTTAAACAAATTTAGGAAGCTAGAGATATTGTATCATGAAATAATTGCATTATTAGGTAGGCTGGGTGTTTGAATATCTTTGTTTCCTGGCCTATACTCTTTATCCAAAACAGATGACAATAAATAACTGTGCCAAGGTTGGAGCCATGGGCGCCCATGTATAATTTTATAGGGGGGGGGCCAAATCTGATACCTGGGGGAATTGGATTCCCTCCATGAGAAGGAGGGTCCGGGGAAATTTTGAAAAATTATGGTTAAAATGGTGAGTTTTAAGGCACTTTAGAAAATTCGAAACTTCTAATTTTTACAGGCTTTTTTGTATCGATTAATTTATTTTTTTATAGAATGAGTGAACCTTTATTTCTTAAAATACTAAAAAATATAATAAAAAGCTTTTTTTCTTGCGTCATTTCATTTATTATAGGATAGGATAGTAACCGACAAATTATTTTGAGGTTGGAAGTTTTTTAAATATAGGCTATTATTTCAGTTTTATAAGTGGTGGTTTTTTTTCAATTTTAACCGAGGAATGACAGTCGAATATCTGATTTTATTGAAATATCTCATTAGGATCAGGGTGTTTGCGTGTTTCGGGAGGAACTGCTCATATAACGCTAAAAATGAGAAAAAATGCTTCGTTAGTGAGTTACGACTAGCGAAAGATTTCACCTGTAATTCAGTTACCCCTGTGAAATAAATCAATAAATGTATAGGCCCTACTTAAGTAAGCAGATTCAAATTTTATCCTCCTTAGGCTTTCTACTAATTTGAGCAATTAGGGGTAGTTTTCACCCTTGAAAATGAATTTTTAGAGGGTCGAAATATTTAACAATTACAATTAGAGCATCAGACAATCATTATTTTTAATTCATCTGAACCAAATTTCACTGTTTTTACGTTTTATAGATTTTGACAATAAGGGGTAGTTTTCACGCTTAAAAATAAAAAACGCCTTTCGGTACTATATAGATTTTGAAGTAGAGGGTAAGTTGAACTTAATCTTAAATTTGTACGCAAATCGGTCTTTCCCAAAAAATTTGCGAAGTTTTTTCCTATTTTAAGCTTCATTTCCTGTACTAATATTAAAGATAAATCTAATTAAAACGTCAATTTCTACAATTCAATTAAAGGTAATGTAACATAGGCTATAACATATAATAAACTATTAAAATTAATATGTGGACAAAATGGTATGTTTTGTTTTACTTAACAGAAAAGAAATATACCTAATATGTAATATCTATGTATCGTATTATTATACATAGGAATTCTTTTGAAGTTGATCCTTGACGTTTGTTATGTTTTGTTATTAGAAAATGTTTTCACTTACCAATTAGACTAATAATTTATCAATTTTGTAAATCGTAACACGGTACCGTACACTATAGTCAATATATAATCTCCCTGCTTCCTACTTGCACCCAATACTACAATGTTGAACGCAGATAACGTGCAACAGAGAAGAAATGCAGCGTCAGTCGGAAGGGCCTAGGTTATCCTTCCTGTCACGTTTTCCTTATCACTGGGATAGCTGGCTCGCTGTGTCAGCGTCTAGGATATTAGTCGTGTCCTGTTTAGCTGTTTTCCTTTAATTGACGCAACCATTAACTGGTCCACATTAACATAATCACATAATATGGATATTCGATAGTTTCTGACTTAAAACCTACTTCGTTCAGTCAAGATGTTAATATAGCAGAATCGCATAAATATACTATTTATATTGTTAATACTGTGAAAATTTATTATAATTAAAATATAGTTCTTCCACATCAGCTGAAAATAAAAAAAGAAATATTTGTACGAAAGTCTTAATAATTTTAATTTGTATTTTTCTGGGAGCTAGGGGGGCCACGGCCCCACTGCCCGTGTGTATGGGCGCCCATGGTTGCAGCTATCACTCAATGTAATAGTTAGGAACCTTGACCTTAAAAATGTAGTAGAAAAACCCAGTAATATTCATCATTCTACAATTATTGTATGGGACTATGTGTCCCAGGTAGAATCAGAGGGACGAAGAGAAATTAATTTATTCTCTTTAAATAGATTAGTTCTTTTCAATTGAAACATATTGTCCTTGGATTTTTCTCAAGTAAATCTAACATTGTATTAATAATATTGTTTCAAAATTTTGATGTTCATGACGAGCTGGTTGTTAATCATTTTTTACAAATTGAAATTACTTGCGACCAGACATTCTATTAATATAAGTTGTTAAATTGTTAACTTACACTTGGAGGAAACGTTTTCATCTTACAAACTTTTCTGAAGTGAGGCTGAAGACTTCTAATGAAACGGGATGCTGAAAAAGTTGTAAGGAAAACTTTTCTTCTAAGTTTAAGTTAACAATCCAACAACTTACAGTGATAGAATGTCTGGTCGCAAGTAATTTCAAATGGTAATAAATAATATTGTAATAATTGAACACCCCAACTGGTAAATTATTCTATTTATTGATGATGGTTTTTTTAAATTTTGGGCCAAATAAAAATTTGACACTGGTTTTTTTGAGGGATGTCATGATGGATAGTGGAAATATTTTTCTGAATTGTCTTTTAGATACTTAGTCTCTACAAACAAAAAGTCTCACATTTGGTTTACATATATTTCTGACTTATAGGTGGTAAGGAAAGTTGAGTATTACTACACACAAGATAACTTTTGGAGGAAGAATTGTTAATGGTTTGTATGCCTTTTTAATTTCTATGTAAAAGTTAACAAATTTCAAGCAGACAAGAAAAATAAAAAGCTTTATCAATGTGTACTTTACAGGTGGCAAAACATTACTGCTATTTAATCACTTTTACATTAGTTTATGACTATCCAACTTTAATTTATTTTGTAAATTTGTAAAAACTGACTGAGACACAAAAATGTTCGAGTTAGTTTTTACAAATTTACAAAATAAAATAAAGTTCGAATAGTCATAAACTAATGTAAAAGTGATTAATTAAGTTTCACCGAACGTAATGGACTACAAAAATCAGATTGCTATATTTGTTGATTCCATCTTCAACATGAGCTACTAGTTTTCACTAAAACACTTGTAAATATTTACAAACTTGCCTATAGTAGCACTTACTTATATTTGTTGAGGATGGCCGTTTCGGGATGTGTCCCATAATCAACTCAGACTGTAACTCCTAGTAGTAACTCCTTGAGTTACGGTCTGAGTTGACAGTGGAACACATCTCCCGAAACAGCCTTCCTCAACAAATATAAGTAAGTGCTACTGAAGCGACTGGCGCTTAGCTAAAATGAGAAGAAAGCGAGGTTCGAGAAAGATCCGAAATAATACAATAGAGATGTTCAGTAACAATAATAAGCTGCGGCAAAGTGCCTTACTTCAATCGCTGAGCACGCAATTACGAAAGTTTGAAAGCCATAATGGGCTCCGTACAAGCACATTTAATAACAGAATAATTCGCACTGAATTTACACATAAATGAATTATAAGTACTTAAACTTATGCAGCACTTACCCTCGTGGAGCAAGAAAGTGCAAAATTGAAGTGGTCGTAGATCTCGTAGCTGTAGAAGTCCTGGGTACCCAGTTTGTAGGAATCCTAGCCAGGCGAGGTCAAACTAGAACTTAAACGAGAAGTCAATAAGCTGCATTTAAAATCCTAAAGTCAATTATAACTATGGCGCGTAACGGCACAAAGGATCTTACAAAACGGCGATTGTAAATTAAAGTCAATAATCCGCAAATAACGTATATAATAACACGTTCACACGAACACACATTAAGACGAACAGTTTTAACACTTGTACGAGGTTTTCACGGTCAAAAACGGCACTTTGCACATGTGGCGCAACTTTACGCAACGAGGTACTTTACTAAGGCTTGTTAACCGTACGAAGGTTCAGAGACAACGGGCGATTAACTTACGGAAATGCGAGCTAAGGGAGGGGGATCAGAGAAGCCACAGAAAATCAATACTCAAATCCATACATCGATTGGCAGATCAGACATCACGTGACCATCACTGTACAGGCCAGCTGAGCGTTTGAATATAGGCCGCGGTAACACGTTCAAACTTCGAGCGCTGACTCGAACATACCGCCCACCAAAACGAATGTTTTTAATCCGCCAGGTGGGTAGAGGGCGAAGAACTATTTAAGCACCGGAAACCGAGGGTGCCGAAGAAATAGCAGGGGAACACGAAAGAAAGAGAAGAAAAACAAAAAAAGGGGCAAGAGAGCCGAAGAAACCAAAGGTGAAAACTTAATGCTGCAGCGGAAAACCAACAAGCTTGTGGACAGGTCGCTTCAGCTGGCCGTGCGAGGTTTTGACAGTAGCTACACGGCATACTTGGTCGTGTCCAGGATGTAGATGTATGATCCGACCCATAGGCCAATGAAGGGGGCTCGGATGCTCTCCAGTGATGAAGACGAGTTGATCCTCCTGAAGCGGTGAGGAGTTCTTGTGCCACTTGCGGCGTTGAATCTGCGAATGCAGGTACTGAGTAGACCAAGTCTTCCAGAAACGGTTGGTCATTTGCTGAATCATGGACCAACGAGATTTAAGAGGCGGTTCGGGGTAACATCTCTCCGGAAGTGCAAGGAGCGGACGTCCAACAAGAAAATGGCCGGGAGTGAGGAAGGACGATCCTTCGCTGGGGTCAGGCGAAACCTCGAAAATAGGGCGACTGTTAAGAATAGCCTCTATCCGGGTAAACAACGTAGACAATTCCTCAGGGTTTAATACCGTATTACCAATCGTGCGGTGCATAAGGCCTTTAGCGGATTTGACGGCAGCCTCCCAAAGTCCGCCGAAATGTGGTGCGGCTGGAGGGTTGAAGTGCCATTCAATGCGTTGGTCGGCGAGTTCGCGCTTGATAAGCGATTTCGAGTGGTCAAGCAGTTGATAGACCTCACTCAGGCGGTTCGCGGCTCCAACAAAATTCGTGCCGTTGTCAGAATAAATATCAGAGGGTAGCCCTCGTCTTGACGTGAAACGGTGTAAAGCTGCGAGAAAGGCATCGGTGGATAGGTCGGATACCATTTCCAAGTGCACAGCCTTAGTAGCCATGCAGACAAATAGACAAAGATAAGATTTTAAAAGCTTCGAGGTACGCAAATGATTTGCCTTTGTGTCGAAGGGTCCAGCGAAATCAATTCCCACCCTGCAGAAAGGCGGCGACGGAGTGACTCTAGATGATGGTAAAGGAGCCATCATAGGTGGACGAGGCTTAGATTGCAGACGGAAACACCGCATGCACGCATGAATGCGTTGTCGAAGTAAGGAGCGTAACGCAATAATCCAAAATTCGCCGTTAATCAGCGCTTGAGTGGTGCGCGGTCCGGCATGTAAGGCTAACTTGTGGTAATGATCGCAGATCAAGTTGACGTACTGATGATGTTTAGGAAGCAGAAGGGGGTGCTTAGATTCATACGACATCTCAGAATGATTAAGTCTTCCGCCCACCCTGAGTAAGCCCTGGGCGTCGACAAATGGCGTTAGGCTGCGGAGCGGATCGATGATTTGAGCGCCACGACGGAGCCGTTGCAATGTTGCGCTGAAGGCCAGCTCTTGTATGAGCTTGACGCAGAGATCTCTGGCGTTACTTAACTCCTGCACCGAAGGCGTAGTAAATGAAGTTTTACTCAAGGCGACTTTGGCCTTATAGCGGGTGTTATGACCGTGGTTAGTAGTCTGGCCTTTACGACGGCAATTATTCACAAACCGCAGGACGTAAGCGAAAACATGGTGAAGAGTAATTAAGTTCGAATGTCGTTCTATAGTTGTCAATAGTCGATTAGGCTCTTGAACGGCCGTACATAGCAGTCTAGGTTCAGATTTATGTTCGGTCTGGTCCGGGTTAAGGCCGGTCGGCTTAGACAAATGCCACGCAGTAGGACATTGTAGCGCCCATGGTGGGCCGTGCCACCACAGCGGATGTTCAGCAAGCTGGTTAGGTAGACACCCACGGGAAGCAACGTCCGCGGGGTTATCAGCAGTCGAGACATGGAACCAACGGTCCATGGAGGTATTTGAAACGATTTCAGTGACGCGGTTGGCAGTAAAAGTCTTCAATAAATAAGGCGGGGTGTTGATCCAATACAACACAATTTCAGAATCGGTGAAGAAAAACGTCTCGGCGTCAGACACAAAATTCAAAACGGGCTGAACGGACTTGTAGAGTTTGGCCAGCAAGACTGCGCCACAAAGCTCCATGCGAGGTATGGTGATCGGTTTAACTGGAGCTACCCTGCTCTTAGCCTTCAGAATGCTAACGGTAACGACTCCATTCCATTCGGTTCTCAAATATATAGCTGCTGCGTATCCAGCTTCGGAAGCATCGCAAAACCCTAACAGGTGATGCTTGGCAGCTCGTGTGCCAACGTGTCGAGGTATTTGGATAGAAGACAAACTGGCGAATTGAACAATGAAGCTGTCCCATTGATTTAGAAGCGCGGTTGGCAAAGGTTCATCCCATGATAACCTTTCGAGCCACAAACGTTTGAGAAAGCATTTGATCCAGAAAGTAATAGGCGTTAAGAAGCCAAGCGGGTCGAAAGTCCGAGCGACATAAGATAGTATGGTGCGTTTCGTAGGCACCGAAACGAAATTCTGACTCTGGTAGGAGAACGAGTCCGAGGTAGGATTCCATTGCAGTCCCAGTATTTTGATGGCGGTAGAATCGTCCTGGAACAGTAGCGGGTTCTCCAGATGAGCGGAAGGTAGCGTTGACAATAGTGCAGGATCACTTGATGACCATTTCCTGAGTTCCAGGCCGGCGAGTGCGAAAATGTTAATGAGCTGCTGTATCAATTCCTTGGCATCTTCGGGTGTATCGGCGCCAGTGACAACATCATCAACATAAGTCTGCTGAAGTATTGCTTGCGACGTGGCAGGGTATCGGCTACCTTCGTCCTTTACGAGTTGTTCAAGCGTCCGCAACGCTAAATACGCAGACGGGGTTAGTCCGTACGTGACAGTAGCTAACTCGTATTCCACAAGCGGAGATTGAGGCGTCGGTCGGTATAGTATGTGCTGGTGACAGCGATCAGCTGGGCGCACGGCAATTTGTCGGTACATCATTTTAAGATCAGCACAAACGGCGTGAACATACAGGCGAAAGGAAATGATGACGTTAGACAGGTCCTTCTGAAGTTTAGGACCGGAAAGCAATTGCTGATTTAAAGAATTCGCGTTACAATCAGGCGAGGATGGGTTGAATACTACTCGTAACTTAGTAGTAGAACTGGTGGTCTTAAAAACACAATGATGCGGGATCAAATGGTTAGAAGTATTAAGCGCGGGGTACATATGACCCAGAGTCATATATTCTGTCATGAATTGATGATATTGCCGAGCTACCTCCGGCTGACGACTTAAACGTCGTTCTAAAGCATGATAACTAGCGAGGACAACGTTGCGGTTTGACTTAAGTGTTACAGCGTCAGGTTTGAAGGGGAGGGCGACAACATATCTCCCGACTTCATCGCGTTCAGTAGTTGTAGTAAACAGGCTTTCACAAAGCTGTTCGTCAGGGCTCAAAGATTTAGCCTCAGTCACTTCTTCGACTTCCCAAAACCGTCGAATATTGTCATCAATAGACTGTAGCGAGGTAATGAACACTCTAGGTTGATGGGGCATACTATACGGTATGGATCCCATAATGACCCAACCTAAACGAGTGTTAAGCGCGGAGGGCTGGCCATGAATGATAGTGCAAGGCCCATTAGTGAGTATTTGGGTGAAAACATCTGCCCCCAGTATAATGTCAACACCGGCAGGCGAGTCGAAATGAGGGTCAGCTAAAGGTAGATGCTGGTATTGAGCACTTATTTGAGAGGCTAACCTAGTAGCCGGCAGCGGGTCAGTAATGTGGTTAAGCACGGCGGCTTCAGTAGTTAGCATTACACCAGGGTCATGCCTCGAGAATAAAATCAACGTAACGTACTCGTGGATACGTGTGGTCTTGGCGGCGACACCAATCAAAGACATATTTGAACTCCGAGTAGGTAGGCTCAACAGGACGCTTGCTTTCTTAGTAATGGCAGATATCTGACTGCCGGGGTCAATAATAGCTCTAAAGGAACGAGGTTGACCGTAATGGTCTTGGATGACGATTTGTGCGGTGCCTAACAGGGCGAGAGATTCCTGAATATTACATGACAGCGAACGAGGTTGAGCTTGAGTATCGGTTGCGCGTCTAGTTGCTGGCCTCGGGTGTCGCGGTGTGACTAGTCACTGTTGTGACGGCGGGTTGTTATGTAACAAAGTATGGTGTGCCTCGTTGCACTACTTGCAGCGTTGGCTGGACTTACATTTAGCTTGGAAATGTGAGCCAAGACAATTGAAGCACCGTTGTAGTTTCATGATGGCATCCTGGCGTGCCACAGAAGTCAGTTCGAGAAAGTATTGACAGTCAATGATGCGATGTCCTTCTCCGCAATAATAACACATGCCTGCGTGTGTCGTAGAAACATGGGATTGATTCATGCGAAGCGGTGGTAATCGGTGACGGAATACTGACATCCTAGGAGTGTTCATAACAGGAGGTATATTTACGGGGCGCGGCCCGTTGAATGGCCGTGTAGGGCCTGACGCAGCACGTCTAGGCTCGTATACATATTGCGTAGCCTTAGGTGTAATAGAATTGTCAGGCGAAACCGAAGGCTGGACAATTGTACTATGTGCCGTGTTAAGGTTAGGTTCCAGTCGGTCAAAATTTAAATCACGGGCCCCTTGCGAATCAGACTCATTCACTGACGACACCAGTATGCGGGGTTGTTGAGCAGCTCTCGCGTTAGTAGAAGCGGCGGCAGGCGGTTGATCCAACAACTCTAGAGCCCTGGCCTGTTCCGTTATAAAATCATTCAACAGTTTGTACGTAGGCATACGATTTGTGCCTAGCCTCGTTTCAAAATTTAATCTAGTCTGGGGGTCCAAGTTATTAATGGACATCTGAAAAAGCAGGAAATCAGCCAAATCATCTAGCTGGATAACCTTCAACGCACACACAGCGTTTGAATGCGTGGTCAAGAAGCGGTTCAGTTCAGTTTGCGAAGCATTCTTAATTTGTTTAAAGTCTTGAATAATTTTAAAATAGTGGTCAGCCAAACGGCGTGGGTTAGCGTACCGATTGCGCAAAGCTCGATATACAATGCTGTAATTTTGTTCAGATATTATCAAGCCTGTGACAATTGCTAAAGCGTCGCCTTTAAGTACAGATTTCAGATATTGGAATTTCTGTATATTACTAAGACTGTCGTTGCAATGGACCATTGAATCGTACATTGTTATAAAGTCCGTCCAGTCACTGTTGTTTCCTGAAAAAATAGGCAACGCAAGACTAGGGAGGTTAGGTGAACCTACAGCTGATTTGACGGGCGAGGTTGATGTCACCTCTGCCTTGATAAGGTTAGGGTATTTTGCTAACATGGGCAAATACACGTCCTGAAATTGTCTTTTGATATTAAACGCACTTTCAGCTAAACTTGCCACCTGGGTGGCGAACGTTTGTTCTAATATCTCATAAGTATCCACGAAATTGGCCTGAATGCGTCTTATTTCTCGAGCGATGCCTTCCGGCATCTCTTTATCGTCAAGAAGGGTTTGTACTTGTTCCAAATCATTTAATATATTTTTTAATTTAGCGAGGTAATATTCAGTATTAATTGCCATCATAAATAATTTAATAAAGTTCACAAATAAAACGCAACACAAATTAATTTCACAAATTTTTTTAAATAGCGGTAAGTGGACTGTATAGTTTAATAAACGTAAAATATTTCCTCATCACAAAGCAAATCAAAATCAAGTGACGTATACCTATGACGTCACGTATGACTAACTTCCCGCGCGTGTAACTCGCACAAAGGAAATCAGAAATCAAAGGTTGCGCAACACTTGGTAAGATTGCATGAATCATATAAATCAAATGAATTTGAATTTAATCTATCCGGCTCGAAGAGGACCAAATGAAGCGACTGGCGCTTAGCTAAAATGAGAAGAAAGCGAGGTTCGAGAAAGATCCGAAATAATACAATAGAGATGTTCAGTAACAATAATAAGCTGCGGCAAAGTGCCTTACTTCAATCGCTGAGCACGCAATTACGAAAGTTTGAAAGCCATAATGGGCTCCGTACAAGCACATTTAATAACAGAATAATTCGCACTGAATTTACACATAAATGAATTATAAGTACTTAAACTTATGCAGCACTTACCCTCGTGGAGCAAGAAAGGGCAAAATTGAAGTGGTCGTAGATCTCGTAGCTGTAGAAGTCCTGGGTACCCAGTTTGTAGGAATCCTAGCCAGGCGAGGTCAAACTAGAACTTAAACGAGAAGTCAATAAGCTGCATTTAAAATCCTAAAGTCAATTATAACTATGGCGCGTAACGGCACAAAGGATCTTACAAAACGGCGATTGTAAATTAAAGTCAATAATCCGCAAATAACGTATATAATAACGCGTTCACACGAACACACATTAAGACGAACAGTTTTAACACTTGTACGAGGTTTTCACGGTCAAAAACGGCACTTTGCACATGTGGTGCAACTTTACGCAACGAGGTACTTTACTAAGGCTTGTTAACCGTACGAAGGTTCAGAGACAACGGGCGACTAACTTACGGAAATGCGAGCTAAGGGAGGGGGATCAGAGAAGCCACAGAAAATCAATACTCAAATCCATACATCGATTGGCAGATCAGACATCACGTGACCATCACTGTACAGGCCAGCTGAGCGTTTGAATATAGGCCGCGGTAACACGTTCAAACTTCGAGCGCTGACTCGAACAGCTACTATAGGCATGTTTGTAAATATTTACAAGTAATTTTAAAAATACTTAACCAAGTGAATACGTAATTGGTTACTTGCTGACACGTTTCAAAACATTTGTTGTTTTTACGAAGTTAGAACTAACCCTGTAGAGGGTTAGCTTCGTAAAAGGAACGAATGTTTTGAAACGTGTCAGCAAGTAAGCAATTACGAATTCACTTAGTTAAGTATTTTTAAAATTAGTTTAATCAGTGAATGCAAGATGATTACATCAAGCAACTTCAATTTACAAGTGTTTTAGTCATTACTGTTATTGTCATAACCCTAGAATATAACTCACACCAAATAAAAATTACCAGGTTTGTGGAATTAAATTTAAAAATTTTCAAATTTGATGATGATTTTTTTTCTTACAAAATTACTTATACAATTGTTTTAGAATGTACAATACATCTGGGTTTTATCTGTGAAAATAAAGAAGATAATTGGAAAAGGTTGCTAAAAATATTGAATTCTTAGGAACAATGGAGTCCCAAGACATTTCTTCTAACACAAAGAATAAGTAAATAAATATTATTTAATTCCATTTTCGACTTGAGCTACTAATTTTACACTAAAACATTTGAACATATATTGATGGACTTATCTTTAGGAGCACTTACTTTTTTGTTCACTGAGAATGACCACTTCAGGAAATTTATCCCATTGTCAACTTAGACAAAAAAAGTGAGTGCTACTATAGGAAAGTATAACATACAAGTTTATGTTGTGTTTAAAAGTAAATAAATGTCATATCTCTTATTGGATAAAAAGTCTGTTCAATTTAAAATAATTGTTGCTTCTTTGTTTTATTGCGTATAGCAATAAAAAATTTCAAGGTTTAATAAGCAGATATACAAGATAAACAATTTAGCTTAGGCTATAATTAAAATTCTTTCAGATCATAATACAATACAGATTAAATCCCTACTAAATCAATTTAATATTACTAAGCATGAATAAATGATAAGCATTGTTTTTATAAAAGGTGCATTTGTCATTACGTTGATAACTTTAGCTACATACAGTTGAACTCAAAATAAATTATAATATCATGAGAACTTTCTGTATTATTTTTATAGCTGTCTTGATAGTTTTGGAGTTAAAGGTAAGTGATAAGTCTTTGTGTGTTTTACCATTAGACGCTTGCTAATTGAAATGTTCATCATTTTGTTTTGTATTAGGCATTTAAATGTAGTTCATACTTGAAAAACCTAATGTTTGTATTTACTCATATTATCTAATTAAGTTTCTTCAATTGTTAGTACAGTTATTAAAGTATAATGAAAAATTGTAGTAGATTTTTATTTAATACAACCTTGGCCATAGTTAATAAAATCTGTATTGTGATTAGACACCCCTCTCAATTCAAAATAGATCAACTTTACCTACACTACTCTCCCCATATCTATGATTAGCCTTAATAACTTCTAATCTTTCTATACACAGGTGTGTAACAAATAGATTCTCTTCTTTATGACCCTTATAGAGAGTAATTCTACCTCAGATCCATGAATATCCACTTGTGATACATTGATCTTTCCTCTTTTCCCATACTAGGAAGCTTCTATCCAGTATCTTCAAATGATAGAAAAGTTGATCAATTAGATAAATGTGTAATTAGGAATATAATAGACATTTTATAAAATCAAATGCTCTGTATGTATTAATAAAACTTCTACCTATAATGAAACAAAGAATCATTTTCAAGGAGAAAGAAATCGTTAATAAAAACTATGATGAAAATTAGTTTAAACTAGAGAAAGTGTAATATTAAGAGAAAAAGTTTTCATAAAAATATTTGAAGTTTGCAAATGATGTTGCAGGTATTTTGTTCAAATGAAAGTCTTATGTTAATTCGGAAAAGATATTTTATATGAGATTATAGATACTGCTATAATATAGGGACATGGACTTCTGTCCATAAACAGCAACCATAAACCATCTATGTTTTCGGGAGTATGAACGCTACATGGATGGCCTTTTGGTTTCTGTTTTAAAGATGAAGCAGGTTCCCTATAATCTTTAATCCAATCTTTTATTGCATTGTGAATGAGAACACTTTCATGTCTGCTTACTCCAAACTTTGAATGAAACAAAGACTGGGTTTTGACTACTGAATAGCCATTACTAAAATCAATCTCTATGACAAAAGCACAATGTTGTGCATTCTACAACTCCTTTCGAACCGTAATGGCACTGGGCAAGGGAATGACAGTCATTGTTATGCTTCTCCCTACTTGCATTGTTGTGATTACAGTCAGATCAAAAACCATCCACTTTTTTGCTGGTCCATTAAAATATAGGTATATATATATTACTATTGTAAGTAATTTTATCCACCATTAAGTGCAATGATTTTACCTTGTGTGATGAGGCACCTTTCGATCACTCGAGTGATTCGATAATGGTTAAGTGACCGAAAGGTGCCTCATCACACAAGGTAAAATTATTGCACTTAGTGGTGGATAAAAGTATTTATAATAGTAATATATCAACTTCATATATGTATATATATATATATATATATATATATATATATATATATATATATATATTTATTTATTTAAGATTAAATAATATACACTAATTACAGGAATAATTTATTGAATAATACATTCAAAGCTTTTCGTTGACATTATCAACATCCTCAGGAATTACAATACTAAGAATGATAAAAGAACTGTCTAATAAATATGTCTATAAATATTTATTAGACAGTTCTTTTATCATTCTTAGTATTGTAATTCCTGAGGATGTTGGTAATGTCAACCAACGAAAAGCTTTGAATGTATTATTCAATAAATTATTCCTGTAATTAGTGTATATTATTTAATCTTAAAAATAATTCTAACAGGAAAACATATTTGATAGTCTATATATATATATATATATATATATATATATATATATATATAACTGCTTTAAAATGTTGACAGTCTGATGGTGTTTTCAGTGTATTAGAAAACTATAGAGGAGATTATCTTCTCATACTTTTACATTTTGGTGGTAAACATGGATATGTGAAAAGAGTTAATCTTCTTTATAAGGTAATACCAGTGATTATTACAGTCAAATGAACCAAAATAAATGTAAGAAGTAGCGGAAAGAGATGCTATTGCCAAACATTTCACTCCCCTCTGTAATTATAATGAACAATGTGCCGTATCATTCTGCTCTGTACGAAAATTCCTAACAAAATATTCCATAACAAGTGCAATGGTGTCTTTTTTAATAAAACAAACATTAATTGTAATGAGAAAATAAAAAAAAGAACACACCCCTCTGATAAACATTCATTGATCAAATGAAAATGTTTCATAATAGACCAGTTTCCGCATAGTTTAGGTCATATTGTGTGCGATAGGTCATACTTACATGTATGATTTACACCTAATTGAATTACCTTAGGCTGACATCCCTATTACTGAAGAACACAACCCTGACCATATCCTAAGTTTAAAAAAGTAACAGGAATTAATTGAACGAGGTATACAAGTTAAAAAAACCTGTATAGACTACTTCACGAAGTTGAAGATGTCGGGAAAAACTAATGGTATAGTGTTGGATGATATGGACAAAATAATAATCTTGATCCTAAAGACAACATGAACAGATATTATGCTACCAGCGACAGAGATTCCAGTATTAGTAATGTAGATAGCACACTTGCTTTCCCCCTGTAATATGTAAGAAGTTGTACATATTATCAATGTTTCAGTTAGTTTTTTTCTTATGGGTAGTAGCATTTCTCTCACCCAGCATCCGCCTTTTCGCATTCCTTGCTGTTACACACAGAGTTTATTTGATAGCATGATCACATCCATACTTTAAACAAAATATTCATAATAAATTACAAAATATAGTAAAAATTTATATCCAGCATCTAATTACACATGCGTATAAAAAAAACCTCAAACATGTCCTAAAGCTATACTGATAATTAATTTTTCCCTTGAAATGTGTAGTCCATTACGTTCGGTGAAACTTAATTAATCACTTTTACATTAGTTTATGACCATCCGAACTTTAAATTTTGTAAATCTGTAAAAACTTACTGTAAACTTATGTTTACTATCGCTCCCTGGAGATCTTCATCATTGTCTTCTCAGAGAAAACATTTTGTCTCAGTAAGGTTTTACAAATTTACAAAATTTATAGTTCGGATAGCCATAAACTAATGTAAAAGTGATTATTCAATTTTTGTTTTGTTTTGTTGTCTAATGTAAATAACTATCATTAAATGTATTACTTTTTTCCACAGTCAGTATATATCAACAACTAATGTTAAAAATAGACACAGCTACAGTTAAAAAAGCACAAAGTATGTGTTAAAACATTTATTATAAGTGTTGAAGGGGAAATTGTCAATTTCAGGAACCCAACTGCTTCTGGATGGTAATTGTATCCTAGATAAAGAGACATTGTATAAAAAATTGCAATGTACATTGAAAGTGGTTCATGGAACACTAAACCAAAACTATTACTTTGGAGAAAGTATACTACATATGGGACAAAGAGTAAACCAAGTGTTAGGAAAAAGTAATATGTATGGGATTTAGATATAACTATGAAGATATAGTTTTAACCTGCTATTCAATGACTAACGTTTGTAGTTATTTTTCTTTGCTGTTACTTTTCGGACAAGAATATTGAAGAAAATACTTCTTTACTCTCTCAGAAGGTTTCTGATTGATAAGCACTCTTCTAGTTATAGGTAAACTAACTCCTGATATAACTCATTTAAATAAATACTTTTGCCATGGTTAGTTCTGTTCAACAACTTAAGTATAAAATAACAAATGACTTGACTCTTTTGATGTTCACCAAGTATTATAAAATGCAGAGTACCCATCTTATTGTTTTTTCGACCGAACATTTATTATTCTATAGTATATTTTGCTGATTCATTCAGGTTGTAATGGTCAGCCATAAATTGTTGGCAATTATTTTAATTCTGTTCTTTAAAGTGAATTCCTTTTTGCATTGTAGGAATAACTGCCTTATTCTTCTTAGCCTTTTGCAATAGAGGTCCTCACGTGTTACAGTAAACGTATTTTCAAACCACCTATGTCTTTGCTCTTTGACAATATCATACTCAAGAAATCTCTGGCTTATTTGAGGAGAACATTCTTAAAACTATTAAGTGCCCTTATGTAGTCTGAGAGTCAATGATGAAGATGTGAATAAATTATCAGTTTTTATTTTATGGTTCAATCTGTGCAGTGAGCTGTTAACATTTTTGCATAATATTGGGTAAGAGGTAGTGTGTTTGTTATTCTAATTTTGACTTATCAACTAACATTATTCATCTAAAACCAGCATCACAAACCATAATAATTTTTAAACCCTACTTTAATGTTATTTTGCATATACTTGGTGATTGGCCCCTTACAGGTATAAACCAATCTGTCGCTACTCTCTCAGCTCAGATGGCTTTTTCATCGAACCTAACATAATACAAGAAACACTGGAAAAGATAACTAAATGAAGATCTATAAACAATTCCATTACTGAAGGATCAAAGATTACTATAGTATTCAAAGTATATTTTTTTATAGAGCATAAAATATCGAAATTCTCAAGAAGAGCTTTATATTTACAAGAGAGCTAACAAGTACTTTTTGAATATTCACAAAACTTTTTGTACATTCAATTAAAGTTCTTCATTAAATAATATCAATACCCTTGACAAGTTTTGTTTTTTGCTGTACAATCAAGCTTGTAGAGTCTGAAAAACTAGTAATAACAGCAAGAGAAGGTTATATATAACTACTCTCAGGTGTTGATTTACCAGAAAGAGTTATAATAGAGTTTGTACTAAAGCTAAAAACATGTAAATTAATTACTTTCACATTAGTTTATGAGTATTCAAACTTTAAATTTTGTAAATTTGTAAAAACGTTTTGAGACAGAACATTTTTGATCGCTCAGTGTCTTGAGAAGACCATAAAAGCGTTCTGTCTCAGTAAGTTTTTACAAATTTACAGAATTTAAAGTTCGGATAGTCATAAACTAATGTAAAAGTGATTAATTTAGTTTCCCCAAACGTAATGGACTACACAATTCAAGACTTGTAAATTGTTTCACTTGCCTATAGTAGCACTTACTTTATATTTTTGATGACAGCCGTTTCAAGAACATGGACATAAAGATGTGTAAATCCATATCATTTGGTGGATGATAACTCTTTTTGAAGTAAAAATGCTTTCCTACAAAAACTTATTGGATAGACATGAATATAAAATTTTGTGTCAGATTAATACTGTCAGTATAAATTGTATCAGGTTATGGTATGAGTCAAAGTGAATCAAATTATAACATATGATTTCATATATCAGCTGAATTTTTGTTATACATTGTGTTGTAAAACAACTGTTTTAACATGTAGGTTATGTTACACTATATACTGAACATTGTTAAGGAAAAAGATTATTATTAAATAGTTTTGATCAGTTAATAAAGTAGTTTATTCAAATTTTGATCAATCTCAATACAAATAAGTTATGAATTAATAACTTGATGTTTGAAATGTATACCTTCTTAACCTTCTATAACAAATATTTAGGTAATTTTTCACTAAACAAAATAAATGTTTTCCACAATTAAAAATATCTGTAGAGGTAGCTACAAAAAAGTTCCCTTCTGTCACAACCTAATTTTTTCTCTCTTTAATTTGTTAAACAATTCATCATCTGAGCTTTTAGGTTCATAGTTTTCATAGTATGTAAAATATTATCTTTTGATTCACTCAAGTTATAAGACAATTTGAAAGTAAATGTTGAAGAAAATTGGCATTTCACTTTGAGCATTTGAGCCTATTACTTACATCTTTTTCTTGAATTTCAAAATCTCTACTACATGTAATTGTGATAAAGCATCTTGGATACAAAAAAGAAAGTGCTCGTTGGGTATCTAAGGTACTGACAGATTTCTACAAGATGGAGAGGGTAGCACTATGTTTTTATTGAATGTGACAAACATTCGGACAAATTTCTCAGCCACATTGTAACAGGAGTTACAAAACTTTTATGAAACTTCAGTTTTGTACAAAAATACCAGAATCAAAGAACCGATCTCAGGAATGACGTACTTTAAACTCCTCCTCAAAACTCATGTAAACACAAGAATAGTGAAAGCAACAATTTTTTGGGACTAAAATAGTTTAATCCTCTTGGTATTTATGCATAGAGGAGAATCATTAGGCTCAGCAGCTTACATTAATACTCTACAATGGCTACAACACTCTACTGAAATTAAACAAGTCAGCTTTAAAAGTTGGCAGCTTTAGAGAATAACATCAGAATCGAAAAACTGGTTCAACGCTGTAATATTTCGCTTGACATGTATGGCGACTACTGAAATATTACTTAAAGTACTGTAATGCTAAAAATAAAGTTTTGTATTGACATCTTTTGCATTTATTTAGCTATAGGAAAATGTTTTTTACTTTCTGGACAACCCACATATATATCCTAACCAGATTTGAGAGTTATCCAATAAATAAACCCTGAAAGGATTTTTTAAAATAACCTAACTAAATATAAAAATAATTATCTTTGAGATGTGTTGATATGTATGTTATAGATGAGATGATCAGCAAGATGTGGGTGATTATTATGATTTTTGTAGTCCAGAGTCTATAGGGGGATGAATATGCAGTGAAAGTGTAACACATCTTAACTTTTGATAGTTGTTGGGGGGGGGGGAGCACCTCAGATATGAGTAAAACTGAGATGTTTTCGCCCTTCTAGTAGATGCACAACTTCCAGGGAGGGGTAAATAGCAGGAGGCCATGTTCTATAAAACCACTCAAATCTTGTTAACAAGACATAATAAGAACATGCTGTAAATGACATTGTATTATACAAATTGTGTTTTTCAAAAACTGTTATTAGCGAAAATCCTGTATCTGCAAAAGAAAACAAGATATATATGTTTATATCTAGCTAGCACCCCTTGGCGGCTTTGCCTACACTCGTTTAATAATGCCACTTTATGTGTTAACTTAGTAAATTTAAAAACAACTAGTTAACTTAATAAGTCTAGAAACAACTAGCCTAATAATTGGTAAATATTATGGAATAGAAATACAAAGTTATAATAGTGTACTATTTAAACAAAAATATATGAAATTGTATAGAAATGATTTAAGCAGTCATCTACAATATTTCGTTTTTTGCAATTTTGCAACTTTTATCATTTAAAATCACATTTGCAAAATCCTTTCTTAGTGTGCATCTATGTTATGTATCCTAGAAATTTCAAGTTTCTTTCTTTTATAGTTTTGATTCTACTTTGATTCTCAGTCAGTCACTCAGGGCAACGATTCTTAAATATATATAGACTAGCACCCCATGGCAGCTTTGCCTACACTCGTTTAAAATTGTCACTTTATATATTAATTTAATAAATTTTAAAACAACTAATAATTGATAATGCTATAATTAAATAATACTTAACTATGGGAATACATAAGGGTTTACTTGCGGACACGTTTCAAAGTCAGCGAATTAAGTTCACTGATTTAATTCTAGTTTAATCAGTGAATTCAAAATAATTACAACAAGCAACTTTAATTGATAATGATTATGGAATGGCCGTTTCCTTGTAATAAGTTATCTATATAGAAAAGCATAGCCTCTGAAATTATAGTTTCTCTCTGCTGTTCATATGTGACTTGCATGCTGTCCACTGAATTTTGCAATTTTTAGCCTTTAAATATGTTTTGCTTAGTTATGTTTTAGCGTGTGTCTATGCTATGAAAGGAATGGACCTTGAAAATTTCAAGTCTCTACCTTTTATAGGTTTTATACTTTTCAACTCTATGTCAGTCAGTCTTCTCAGTCTGACACTCAGGTCAACATTTCTTACATATATAGATGAAGATTAGATAATATTAGCAATAACCAAAGGAAATTTTGAATTAATTATAATATACTAGCATTCAATACATGTTTATGTTAATACATCACCTATCAAATAACATTTATTTCACAATATTCTGTATACAAGGATACCAAGGTAGTGCACTACTCCAATTTCAGAAATGAAACATATTGAGATATTAGAGCGGCCAGCAGCAAGTAGGAACATTTAAGAAAGAAAGAAGCCAAATATAATTGTATTGCTTCAGACCATACTCTAGAGCAGTCTCTAATAAGGACGTCAAAAGTTAAAGAAGGTTTATTTGGTATCCCAGCAAATGAAGCAGCTATGAGAAAATCGTGTTTACTATACCAATATAAGGTAGAAGTTAAAATAGCTCTTTTACAGTTTTGTAGTATGGCACTACATCCGACAGGAGATATTTGCAGTCACCACAAAGAGCGGAATGGTGTGATGGTTAATGAGGATGAAACAGATGTTTAAACTTCAACCAAATCTTTCATCGACCAAGATACCCAATTTTCTGACTCTAGTTTGATGCTGCATAATGTTGTGAGTGGGACAGTATGTTCACAAAAAGCAGCATTCTTTCTATTGAATTTCAATGACAATAAATATACAAAATATGAGCAGTTTAAAATAATAGAATGATTTAGAAGCTAAAATGTCTGTATAATTTGCTGAACAAAGAAAAGGTTTTTCATTCAACTCTACCATTAAAGATTGTTCCTTCAAAGGTTGTCAAAGAAGACTGACCTTTGTGCTCCAAATATTTCAAACTAATTTTTTGGCTAATCAAAGATGATTCAATATAAAGAAGAACTAATGTCACATGAGTAATTCCTTCAGCCAGGATTGGATCTAGAACAATATTTTGGGGAGGGCTAATGTGAGGGGAGGGAAGGGTCCCCCCCCCGTATCGAATATATATAGGAGATGTAATAGATATAGTGTAAACTCTAAGAGTCTTCTATCCGAGGGAAATAGTTATAGGCCTGCTATGTAATATTACCCACAAATTATATTTAGCCCCATTTACCATATATTTACAATGTAAACAACCTATTTATTACATTGTAGGTGGCCCTATTTATTAATGATTACAGTATGGGATTATAGTGAATAATATGGGTTTGTAAACATATTCTACTGATTATTAAGTAGATTTAATTCAGGAGCAAATGCAGACATCGGAAATGACATTTTAGTTTACATTTATAGTGTTATTTTATAGTTTAAAAATTTTCACTTTTCCATATTTTGGAAGGGGTTTGAGCCCCAAAGCCCCCCCCCCTTAAATCTGCCACTGTCTTCAGCAGAAAATGTACAACTGAAAAAAGGTGTAAAATCAGAAATAATTTATGCCTAAATCTGGTCCAAGTGTAGAATACTCACAATCTCTACAAAACCAAATACATATTTTTGAAGGAATGCTCTCATTCACGGCATTGCAACAGGCGTGATAACTAAAATAAAGAGTTTTGGCAATTTTGGTGCCTACGAAATGACACAAAGAGAAAAGATTTCACAATAAATAAATACAATATTGCATGACACTTGCAATGACTCAACAATGAAAATTGTTGAGTATGAAACTAGAACTGATGGAAAGTCTCCATGAAAAACAAGTCAACAAAACTATCTACTCAATGACTGCGCTACTTAATCAGAAACAGAAACTAATCAAGGCTATTTCACATTATGTGTTGAACAAACTCCATGCCACTCAAGATAAAAGCCTTTATTTATCAGCATCTTTTTTTAACCTGACATTAGGCTTTTGCAAAGATTACAAACAAATTATAACAGAAGCATTGATTTTAAAAAAATAACCATCAAGAACCTGACACTAGGACATACCTTTATGTCCAACATTGTCTTCAAACTGACGATGTAAAGAAAAATGTGATACTAATGTGTTTGTGCTTAGGATAGGGTTTTGAAAGAGTTTTAGACAAAATGGTTGTCAAGGTTTATGGCTAATTGTTGGGCTGGGAAGCAAGAAGAGAGGTTTAAGTAGCTATCAAGCAGCAGAAGTGTGTTCGTTTTTGAGGTGTTTTTCAGCTCTACACTGTTTGACAGATTCCAATACAACAAGCGATTAAGCGAAATACAGACTGCCTACAAGTATGCCAAACATACAGAAAACGTTGTGCAGTTTTAAATCAACTACCACTATCAGATGTTAGCGTGACAAAACAGAAGGATTGTATTTGAAATTATTAAGAAGAAAAGGAGAGACTTTCAATGAAATTCGCTAATCAAATAACAGCCAAATAACAACAAACTCATCTGTCACTTATGACATAAGCAAAATGTCTTCCACAATAGACAGTTAGAAGTTACAACTGTTACAGTCTAGCATACTATTGGTAAGAGTCTCTAAGTGCTGAAATTGAACCTCTAAATTTATTAAAGTACAAATTTTTCAAAGATAGTTCTGGAAAATTACACCTTCTTTACTCGGAAATCTGTCCCACCCCTTATACGATACATAAACCATGCAACTGCAAAAATCTTTCCTCAGCTACTTGCGTTTTGAACAACTTTTCTTGCTGCTCCTATTGCAAATGCTGACAATTCTATAGTGAATTTCGTTTAGGTGGATGATGTAAATGTTTAGATTTTTTGCGTTTAAGGATAAATAATTAACTTCTGGTTAACCAATTTTATTAGGAATATCGAATTCAGACTTATAAATTACAAACCAAAATTAAACCGAAGAGAATGACTTAAAAAATCTGCAAAATGTTGTTCAGTTGACTCTCTATGTAAAATCAAATATCTCATAATAATTTCTTCTAATTTTAAACAATATGCGAGGATTTTTGCTCATTTCTATTTAGTGTATATAGTAGGCTATATAAAACTTTCCCAAATAATCAAGTGATAAAGTCAAAGCTGAAGAATTTATTCTCACAACGAGGAATTCCACTTATTTAATCATAGGTAGTAATAACATTCAATAATAATAATTTTTTAGATGTATAAATATTTAGTTTTTTTAAGGTATAATGTTGTACATTTCTATAATTTAAACATCAAAGATAATTTGATATTCCTAAACTAATTAAAGATAATTTTTAGCTGACATTAAAGTGTTTTTATTATTAGTTGTATGTTGTTTTGAGTTTAAAGTACATATTTTAAAATAAAATGTTGAATTATTTAATTTATATTACAGGTACGGGGTTTTTGCTTATAATTTTTTTTTTTAAACAATGTGTGTAACAAATGGCATTTACTGCATGATTCTAACATGCCTCGTTCAAGAGATTTGAGTGTTTATAGAACATTCTCTCCTGCTACTTACCCCCTCATAACCTAGTTGTAGACATACTGCGAGGGCTAGAACATCAGTTTTGGTCATCTTCAAGTTGCCCCCAAACAATAATAAAAAATCAAAATATGTCGCACTTTCGCTGCATACTCAACCCTCTACAGATCCCCGGACTAGAAGTACTTGTACGACTTCTCAGTATTTTTTCAGAAATGATATACCTGATTAACATATGTAGAAACTGTGGAATAAACTACGAGTTAGTTAATACATAAAGAAGTTCTGTATTTACCAAAATATAAAATATTTTTTATGTTATCATGAATTAACATAACGTTCATCATAAGGCATGTGATGTTTTTATACTTTTTCAGGAGACAATTAAATCATGGTGTTCTCTTTGAATACTGACATGTCTCAGTAAGTTTTTACAAATTAAAAAAAAAAAATTTAAAGTTCGGATAGTCATAAACTAATGTAAAATTGATTAATTAAGTTTCACCAACCATAATGAACTACAAAATTCAAGAGTAAGTTAATTAGTTATTTGTAAAAGAAATTAGTTGAAAAAGAGCTAATAATTTTATTTTCAAACTATAACTCTCACATTATCTAAAAAAATTATCATATTATGTAAACTGGAATCACGAAAAACATCATTTAATTTCAGGCAAACTTTTGTTTGCAAAATAAAAGTATATTCAGAATGATTTTATCTAATTGTATTATTATTTTATTATTTCACACATTTGATTTTAGAGTGCTGAAACTAGTGACATCCACGACACTACAACGGATCAAAGTCCTAAGAAAAGTGAGTAGACTGGTGTTAGGGATTAAGTGTACCTAGCAGTTCCAAGTATTGTATTGACATTGTAAAATTAATTATTTTCAATAATTATTACAATAATATCTAGTAGTAAGAGTTTTTATTATTTAAAAGTTTTAGGTAGTTAGTACAGTTTTCAATTTCTGTTCCAGCGGATTTATTATTTAACAAAAAGTTGTTTTAGTGTGATCAGTAATGTGATTACTATTACCTGAAGAAAAGATTGTGAATATATTTAAGTTATACAACTCTTTCATAAAAAATGGCTGCTGCTAGAGCCAGAGTGGGCCACCCTTGCAATTATATAGTGTTAAAGATTGGCAAAATGAATTATATAGAGTGCCGCACATAAAAGTAGTCCCTTAAAAAAAATGCAAAACAACTGAAATTTGTTTATTTAGAAATAAACTTAGATTATGGTAACAATTTACAAATAAAATAAAGAGCGTGAAGAACTCTTTGGCAAGATCTGTGTCACACATCAACTCGCTGTGGTTAATACCAAGCGACTTATAAACGTTATTCTATATGAGCTGCAATGTTAGCGCAGCTACAGAAGTTCGGATTAAATTAGGCTTATTTCTTGATGTATTTACAGTTGTGCTTGTACTACGGCATTTTCCTAACAACACTTGAAACCATTTTCTTGCCAGTAATAGTACTCTCTGGGTATTTCTCACAAAACATTTCATATGTTTTATTAACTGAACTGTTTCAGACATAGAAATCTACAATAAAAAACTCTCCATTCCACTGAATATGACTGCATTGTGTCAAGTAACCCGTCTACAAGTGGGGTGTTTTCTACGCTATTATGACCTACACATTTCTAGGTTGTACATGGTAGGGGAAAAATAGGGGGAATTTGATTCGGTACCTTTTATGTGCGCCACCCTGTATTAATAGAGATCAGTGGCATAGCTAGAGGTGGGCACAGAGAGTACATGTGCCCTTCAAACCAATAAATTTTAGTTTAGGAGAAAAATATTACTTTATAACACAGCGCTAGGTTTTTAGAGAAACAGCTTCTTGACGACCCAACAATTGTGTATTTTAAGCGCTAAAATGCCTAAAAACATGATTTCTAAAGATAAAAATTTCAATAATTTCCCCGGGAGAGCTCCGCCTCTAGACCCTCCAGGTCTTGCCCCTCCCCAAACATTTCCCTGGCTACGCCACTAATACAGATGGTCAATAACTGTAGCATAACTGCAATTAGACCATATTGGCAGTCTAAAGTGCATGTTGTTGCAAATATTTCTACTCTTAATTCAATATTATTTAATTCTATCTCCACTTGAGCTACCCTACTAGTTTTACACTAAAGCACTTGAAATACATTGATATGTTACACTGACCTGCAGTAGCACTTACTTTGAATATTGAGGCCCCAATTTCGTGATGTGTCCCATTGTCAACTCAGTCTATATCATATCAATATACGTTAAGTCGTAATTCAATTTCTTAAAAAAATGAAGGTTGGCTCATTCTGGTTCTAACTGCCTCAAATATAGGAAAGAACTATTGCTCTGTGTTTAAAAGAGTGTATAACTACTTGGTAAAAGAAAAAACCTAGGCAGAGAAAAATTAATAAATAACAAATTTGTCATTTAAAATTAAGATATTCTGTATAAAGTTTGTATCTTATTTTTAACTATAATAATGGATAACATAGGGGATACCTATTATATCTGTGAAAATATTAAGAAAATTTCATATGCATAACATACATGAATTTTTTTCGTTTTTTATATCCAATCTTTAAAATTGAAAAATAAACTTATGGATATAATAAGCTGAATGTTTAAAATTTAAAGTTTTGAGTTTTAATAGTCGTTTGTTTCATTCTGTCTTTTTTTTGAAACTCTGGCAGTTTTTATAGAATTAATTATTTTTACTGATTTAATCGTAAAGAAAGTATTAGGCTTGAGGAATATACAATAGTTGTTTAAAATTTGGTGGCGTATATAGCACCCAACAACCTCTGCATTGTGGGGGGCTCGACAGGTCAAGGGGTGCACCCTGAGGCACCATGAACTAAATTATAAAAAATGTGACAAATAATTTTTTTTAAATATGCAGCCCAGTTTCACTACTTTTCATTACTAGTAACAGTTGGGTCAAATTTAACTAGGGAAATACTCACTTCCCCAAGACCTGGCATTTAAATACCAGCTTGAGAATCGAAGGTCGGCTAATAGAAGGTATAGGTTTTTGGGTAAATTGTTTGTTATAGGGGAAGAACTAATAAAGAGCATGAAATTATGCATAGACTTGAGTCAAACTTGATAAACGTAGAAGACCTATCTTTATCTGGTCCAAGGAAATCTTAGATATATAACAATGTACATTTTCCTAAGTTGTAATACATTTTTCTGATCTATAAGAAAAACAAAACAACAAAAACATTTGTTGATTCCATCTTCGCGTGAGCTACTAGTAATCACTAAGCACTTCAAATGTTTTAAACTTGCCTATAGTAGCACTTAATTTGCTTGTAGAGTTACGGTCTGAGTTGACAAAGGGACACATCTCCCGAAACGGCTGTCCTCTAGAAGCAAAGTAAGTGCTACTATAGGCAAGTTTAAAACATTTAATAGTGTTTAACAATAAAAAGGTTTGATCTAAAGGCCACTTCAGTTTAGAACTGTTGGTTGAGCTTCCAAAACACTGTTAACTTGGAGTACAAATACTGCAGTCACTTCAGCAGCAATGAAATTTAATATCATGTTTATTTTAAAGATTGGAATGTTAAGAATCGGAAGGGTTTGGGTTGGGTGCAGAAGAAAAGAGAGAGTAAAGTTGAGAAGATAAGAACTGAAATTGGTAAGAAAGAGGAAGTGATGGCTGCTTTCCATACTAAGAGTTTTGTGATGTAACATGTTTGTCTGCATCCGGGTAATACATGTATTTCTCCAAAAGGTTTAAATTCTGCCAACACATTCCAGTGTACTCCGCCAGATCCCACTGATCTCAAATGGTGGGGTATTCTTGATAATGATCAAAGACCCTTAGTCTCAAAGTTCTTGTTCAAAGTTCTCAGTCTCCGCCTGATAACTTGAAGACATGATAGGGTTTTGAACACCATTATAGAACCCTTAGATCTGTCTATTGCAGTGGCCAAAAATATCAGATAGAAAAACAACCTAGGATCAGTTTTGTGAAGAGTTGTAATATGAGTAAAATAAAGGCCAGATAAATGCATCAACCATCTGTTGTAATAAACAGGGATGGCTGGAATATATTTATGTATGTAGGAAACAATCCCTAAGAGTTTCCAAAGGACATTTTTCAACTACATTATAGTACACTGATTTAATAGCACTGTCTAGGAAATTGACATGTGTTATTTTGATTAGGGGCTTGGTGTCACAACCCGTGGTACCAGTATATAAGAGTCTTTCTACCTTGCTTTAAGGCCTAGACTGGTCATGGGCCTGCCTCTGAAACGAGACGAGCTCCAACCAGTGACAGAACTACTCGCTTGCTTTTTCAGAACTACTCATACAAATAGGACCTTCTAAACTACCAGGTCTCTTTGCCCCAATAAACCCCACCTGATTAGTTCAGTCCAGGTAGTGCAATCGAACCTTTATCCAATACCGTGTGGCCCTAGAGCCAGACCCCCCTAATAGACCTTGGAAACTCTAGGTTGATATAGTTTTAAATCGTGTAAGATTTATTTAAATTTGTGTAGCTATGTACATTATTAGTATTTAGTAACACGTATTATTGTTTCTTTACAGCCATTCAAGATTTGACTAATGACAATGAAGTGCATCAGGTAAATGAAAATGTTTTTATAACACTAAGATATTTATTTTAAAAATACTTAATCAAGCTCCTAGTATGTTCTCTTAACATATACTATAATATAGAATTCAAACATATGTAAATGTAATGAAATTTTGTATAGTCAAAAACACTGCTCATTTAATTTTGATGATTTAATTGGACTTTTAATACCAATACAGTACTTAATTTAAGTAATCAGGCATGCATTTATATTATATGTGAGCTAATAAAAATACATTGTCATTTGAATTAAGACCCTAAACCGAAAATCTTTTATTAAAGTATAAGTGATTTTTTAAACAAATGAAAATTTTATTTGGAAAATTGATGGCCAAAGCAGAGTCTAATTAACTTTAAATGGAGAATTAGTGTAAACATGTTTTAACCTAGTAGTGCGATAAAATATAAAATCCTAAACTTAATCCTACTATAGTTGCACAAATATTTAACACATTTAGTCACAAGGAATTAAAATAACTGTACTTTACAAAAATATAAAAACTACAATTGTTTATGATTTTTCTTATTATTTTGTTTTTGTCATGTATAAAAAAGAATGTATGGATTGGACACCAAAATAAATATAAATAAAGTGCTTAAAAAGGTTTTTCCTAAACTCAAATATTCACTTACTGGAATGGAGATAAAGAGACCTTGAAAATGATTGAAGTAATGATTGCTGAAGGAGTAGTCTCAAGTAATACTTTAGGGGGAAATATAAAAAAGTAATACACTTTTGGTATTAACTTGGCATAAAAACCACTACTTACTGATATTTTCAGCAGACTCGTTTTGCACTAGGTCAGCATATTATTCAATGCTGTGAGTTACAGACAAGACTGTTACTCCGGTGTGTTTTATTGGTGTGAGTCTGTGGTGTATTGGTGTTCTGTGGTGTGCTATTGTTCATAAAGTAGTTGTTAGTTATGTGTTTAAACATAGTATTTGATTGTAAGTGTGTTTTGTCGTTTAGAATGTGTTGTGGATAGTATTTATGGTGTTTGTATGTCATGACAACACATCACAAAATGTAGCATTCCTCGTTCTGCAAAGTAGCTTTTAAAACATCCAACACAATTAAAAAACACCTAAACAGTTCAAAAATACACCAGAGTAGACACGACAAGGCAGGAGTACACAAGATAACATCCAACAACTGCCCAAGTTTTTACATAGGACAAACAGGGAGAACATTTACCACAAGATACGGGTACCTAAAAACATAAAAAATACACAACTCAAATCAAATTTTGCCATACATATATAAAACACATTACATTCACAGACTAACATAGTCACCAATCTAAATATCCTACACTGCATCAAAAAAAGCAAAAAACAACATAACAGAAAACTACGAGATATACAAACACCATAAATACTATCCACAACACATTCTAAACGACAAAACGCACTAACAATCAAATACTATATTTGAAAACATAATCAACAACTACTCTATGAACAATAACACACCACAGACTCACACTAACACAACACACCTGAGCAACCGTCTTGACTATGACTTACAGCATTGAATAACAAACTGACCTAGTGTGAAACGATTCTGCTGAAAATATCAGTAAGTAGTGGGTTTTTTTGCCAAGCTAATACTAAAAGTGTAATTATAGAAAAACTACAAGATGTACAACCCAAAAACGGCTAGTTATAAAAAAGTATGTTGTAATAGTTTTCAAAGTGTATGTATGTGATGTAATAGAGATTTGTATAGTTGTGTAACTAGGTTCCTGGGCATCCTAATGCAAAAGACAAAAAATAGGGCCTCTATTTGAAATTTTTAAACAAATTAAGGTGCTTGAAATATAAATTACATTCAGGAATAAATCATATAAAGTATATGTGTTACTCCTAGATGTAATGACTCTTTAGAAACAATAATTTGTGCTATGTTATCAGAAACAATTTTCAGCCTCTTTTCCAATTAGTTATAAGTATAAATAAATTTAAAGAACAAGATTAAATGGAAACTATGAGGGTCTACTAATTGTATATCCCTGATCTGTTTGTCAAGTACAAATCTGCATTATTTATCAAACATGGACTATCAAATCTGTATCATTGTCTTCTGAAATTTTTGTTGGGTCAATGTGGCTTTGATTCTTAAAAATATTAGCAAAGAGATCTTTTTCCTTAGTGCCTCTATTGTTTGAAAACTGAATCAATTCTTTTTAATCAGTGTTTTGAGGAGATTTAATCTACCTTATTAGTTTATAAATTGAGGGATTTTGAAAGATCATTTACCTCTAAATAGCAATTTTCTAAACTGTGTAATACCAAAAAGTTTTTTCCTTGGAGAGGTTTATGTATGCAACAATATATTTAAGGCAAAATATTATTTTTATCTATTTAACAATTTTACATCAAATTACCAAAGTAAGATAGATGTAAAAGATTCATATGTTTTCTTCAGGCCTTAAAAAATAAGAATAGCTTCTTTCTTTAACCCTTAGTGTGCAATTATGCATAAAAATAAATTTTTAATTTATTTATAGCTGCATGTAAATTTAAATTCTTATATTTACATAACGCTGAGAAAATAAAACAAGTATACTTGGGCCTAAATGGTTTTTTGTATGATAAATTTGGAAACATTTATCTGGGTATAATGTGGGGTTAGTGTACAAATTTTACAGTAATAAAACAGTGTAAGAAATGTATAAACATCAGATAGCATTCAAAGAATTTGAAAACAAAGCCACAGGATGTTCGGGTGATAAAGAGTGTCTAATGTGTTCCGATTACTAGTCAAACGTCAATGTACACACTGTATAAAGGTTGTCTGTTACTGCAATAACAAACTGATGATTAGTAGCTAAGGGCCAAATATGATAAATGCAAGTAGGTGTCAGTTTATACCATGATGACATTATCGAGAATTCTTTTTGACTTTTTCTAACTTTAATGGATACAGATATCTAAAGTTGTAAGTTCAAGGTATTGCATTATAAGTATTTGCCAAAAATCTGACACATCAGGATATCCTGTAATACACATCATAAGGAAGTAAGCTCAACAATAAAGCTTTTTGTATGGAAACTAGGATTTAACTAGGGTTAGAAAATGAGCTTAATTTTCTCATTAAATCTATGACAAAATAAGCTGTAGACATTTAGAATTTTTATTCACTTCCTTTCTTTTTTTATTTTATTCTTAATAATGAAATGGTATGATACTTCTAATATATGTGCTTAATATAATGTTATATTTCCTTATTTGAAAGTAATATATTTTTGATGAAACAGA
Source organism: Prosapia bicincta (assembly GCA_036971475.1). Taxonomy (NCBI): domain Eukaryota; kingdom Metazoa; phylum Arthropoda; class Insecta; order Hemiptera; family Cercopidae; genus Prosapia; species Prosapia bicincta. The sequence continues at coordinate 29,475,521 of JBAIZL010000003.1, forward strand.
AATGAAAACCAATAACCTATTGATCATGTATTAATTTTAGATAAATTCTTGAAAGGGATAAAAATACTTTTATTATACAGAAGTTTTGAAGCAATTGAGTGATTAACATCGCCTAGTAGTGAATTTCTTTTTTTTTAATATTCAAGTTATTATATTTGTGTTACAGAAACAAATTTTATGTTGAAAAATTAGGTTAGTGATAAAAGATATTAGCCTTAACTCAAACAAAAAAAAAACCTTTGATGTCTAGCAGCAGTAGTTGGAAATCATTCTTAGGTATTCAGCAGTCCAGGATACGACTGCTATTTCTTTTCAGACAAGAATTTTGAAAAGAAAATCCATCCTTCTTCTTCCATCCTTTTTAGGTTTCTCAGAAGATATTTGATTGTTAAGCGCTTTTCTCCCCATTTATATTCCAAATGCTGATACAGGTATTAAAAAAAACCTTTTATCATTGTAGGTTCATTTATAGAACTCAAGGACCTGTAATTATAAATCAGTTAACTATTTTGATGATATGAAGACATTAAAAATTCAAAGTGGCCATCTTTTTGTATTTTTTTCGCACAATCTGAACGAACATATCTGGTATAGATTATTTAATCCTCTTTTGTTCTGATTATAATGGTCAATTGTAACATACACACCATATAACAGACAGTTAAGCATTGTGTTTTATCATTTTAGCCACATGCCACATTTAGAGTTACTTGGATGCTTTCGCTACGTTTCACATCTTCTCTTTTGTTTTGCAATTTATTTACATTCCTGAATATGTGTTTATTCATCTTAGGAAATAAGTATTTTTAGACAAAAAGTATCATGTATTTATTTACTAAAAAAAATTAGCCTACTATATTTAATTGTAAAAACTGTGGTTCACATCTAAGTGTGAGTAGTCATGTTTGGTTTTTGTAAATTATCTCTTACAACTGATTTGTTACAGAAAAAATAATTGAAAATAATTATAAACTAAATTATGAAAAATAAGATTTAAGAAGTTTTTTAAAACTTTACAGGCGCTGTCAGAACGTGATGGTTTTTTGGATAAGGTGCAAGAAACACTAACACCTCCTCTACAAACTGCCAAAGACTATCTCCGTGAATTTTATACTAAGAGTAAGGATTTTGTAGCACCGAAATATAAACAAGCCAAAGAATTTTTGTTATCAAAATATGAAGAAATAACTGGTTAAGGTCTTCAAGTAGTGCTCACATATTAAGTGTAATATTTTATTGCCTGGAATAAAATACAGTAACTAATTAATACAATAACTATAGTAGTTTTAATGAGTACAATAGACCTACCAGGCGCGTATCCAGCGACTTGCTTTGGGGGGGGGCGATCGATGCAATATATATATATAATGTGTGTGTGTGTGTGTGTGTGTGTGTGCGTACGTGTGCGTGCGTGTATGTAAAAACATAGAACAGAAAAAGTTCTTAGAAATCGGTAACGTGATAAAGATTCGTACCAAATTAGACTTTTTAATAAATAATTATTCCACTTTCGATAACACTTACGGCTAGAGAATATTATTAATTTCATAATAAGCTATTATTATAAAAATGGTTTATTAATTAATATAAGTAGTTATTCTTCCAACACGAACAATTCCGGACTCAACTGAGAATATTATGCTTGCAAAATTATGTATTGAAAATCATATGTTCGAGACTAAGCTTCACTAGCGCTATCTGTTGTTAAAACGTTTAGACGTTTACGAGCGTATGCCGTGGGAATGCGTCACATGTTCAAATTAAAAATTAAAATTTTATTTTATTTTTATAATAAAAGACGAATTAACTTAAGTAAAAGTCTAATTTAATAGAAAGTCCGAATTTAATAATATAATGTCGATTTTTAACCCAAAGTTCTTGAGGGTTGGGGGGGGGGCGATCGCCCCATCGCCCCACCTTGGATACGCGCCTGCCTACTACTATAAGTTTAAATAATCTGTTTCTGAATGTATTAGTAAAACAAAATGGTTTAATTTAGCTTATATAGGACCACCAGATAATATTTTGCACTATAAATATTGGGAAACGTGTTGTTCATTGCATAGCCAGATTGCTGCCCTATGGTATAATGGACGATGAATGCCCTTTTGGCATCCACTCTGCAAATCCAAAGTGGATATGCAGGGAATTCCATTACTTAAAAAACAAAAACAACAGTTAAATATTTTAACTGATGATTTAAACATCAATGGATTGTAGTTTTATTATTGCTTGAACAGCTGTTTTTATAGGAAAGAGTTTTTTTATTCAACTCTTATCTGCTTCATAAACTGCTTTTTGATGTTATTATCTGGAAAAATGCAGATATTAATAAAACAATTAAGTTAAATTGAATAAGATGCCAAAGAAGATTCAAAAGTCATAGATCAAAGATATTCAAACGAGGTTAATACAACTAAAATACAGTTTTAAATCGCCTGTGAAATTTATATGAGACTATCAATGAAGTGCTAACCTTTCATTGAAATAAAAAGACACTTATTGTTATGCAAAATACATGGAAATTTTATGAATTTGAAATCTGTAAGGTTCGTTCTTGATCACCTACCTATAGTACTGTCTAAGAAACTGACATATATATATATATATAAAGAACAAAAGTCAAAATACAAATACAAGAATTATATTTGAATTTACAATTCAAAGCTTTTCGTTGGCTAACAGTACCAACATCATCAGGAATATTAAACCTGATGGTTTAATATTCCTGATGATGTTGGTACTGTTAGCCAACGAAAAGCTTTGAATTGTAAATTCAAATATAATTCTTGTATTTGTATTTTGACTTTTGTTCTTTATTAATACACAAGAAAACATATTGCGATATTTATATATATATATATATATATATATATATATATATATATATATATATATATATATATATATATATATATATATATATATATATATCTACAAAAAACACTTGATCATAAGTTGATATGTTGCACTTGCCTATAGTGGCATTCACTTTTTGATTATTGAGAATGACCGTTTATGGAGACGTGTCACATTTTCAATTCAAAACATAATTAACCTCTTTGTTGTTTTGGGTTAGAATAGGGTTGAGGGTGGGGTACGAGAGTGATATGAGGTGTACTTTTAAAGAATATCGTGTGAACAAAAAAATACATCACTTAACAAAACGGCTACCAACATACACTCAAAGACAACATACACATGAACATTAAACATAAATATCACCAAACGGCCATGCTGACGAACCTCATAAAAAATATAAAATACATATCCCTCACCTACCACAACAAAAACACACACAAAATAGCTTTCACATTCAAAAAACTTCATTACCAAATATCTTACAAAACAACAAACACTTTAAGACAGCACAGGCAACTCTTTCAAAAACAAACAGACAAATACAATCTATCCAGTATTTACAAATTAACATGTAACGAGTGTCCCAGCTATTACATTGGCCAAACCGGCAGGTCATTCTATACACACTTCGAAGAACACATTACCCAAAGAAACCAAACAAATAAAAAATTCAGCTAATAACACACACACACATGGGCATATATACTAATTTATACATTCTCCACATATTAAAACAAAGTAAAAAACTAACAACTTAAGAGAAATATGAGATATACAAACACTACTCAGCAGATGAAGAAAACATAAAATGACTACTCACATTTTGAAGCCAACTCACTGTTCCATTATTTAGTACACAACCACCTTACCCTACCCTTTCTACACTCAAAAATCTCATCCCGACAGCCTTTGTACTGAGCGCAATGCCGCCAGTAGAGGCTTTGCTTCGTAAAATGAACTATTGTTTCAAAACGGGTCAGCAAGTAAGCCATTACGTATTCACTTAGTTAAGTATCATTTAATTATAGTTTAATCAGTAAATTCAAGATGATTACAACAAGCAACTTGAATATTTTGTGTTATAATGTTGATAAGTATATGTGAATCAGCAGATGATTAGTAATCAATGTGTTTTTAATTTGTATAATATTTAATTTTACTTATTTCTTTTAGCAATGCAAGTTTTTTTGCAAACTTTAAAGTAAATTTCGCGTAATTGTGAGACCTATTTTGTATTTACTTGAAGAGATAGATTTGTTCCCTCTACTGATTCTTTTAATGTGTTACTAAAATAATCTGGATAGAAGCTGGTTTGTAACAGATAAACATCCCACAAAATTGGAAAGATTGTAATTAAAGATTAAAAACATAGTAAAGAAACTATTAAGAGTATAATTTTATCAAGATCATGGTTGCTGTTCATGACGAGTTGGTTGTAAACTACTTATTACACTTTTGCTATTACTTGCGACCAGACTTTTTGTTAACTAAAGTTGTTAAATTGTTAACTCACACTTGGAGGAAACGTTTTCGTCTTCGAATTCTTCGGCCTCGTATTTTTGCCTTTAGGAATGCTGCTGTTGTGCTTCCTCGGCACCATTTTTTTAAAAGTTAGAAGTGATGTGATCGAAGAGTATGTGTGATCTGTGCCTTGTTTGTTCATTTAAGATGTCATTTTTATGTGTGTATATGTCTATATATTTCATACTGTTCTTGTGTGTTTAATTTATGGCCTTTGTTGCATGTGTGGAGGATGCTCATGTTATTTTCCATACTTTTGTATGTTTGTTTAGTTTCCATGAGGTGATTTGCGAAGGTGGATTCAATAGTAGTGTGCAGTGCGCTTTTGTGCTCTTTATATCTTTCGGCGAAAGATCTGCCTGTTTGTCCAATATAGAACTTATTGCAGTTGTTGCATTTTAGTTTGTAAACTCCTGGGTTATTGTATGTGTTGGTATAGTTATTAATGCGGTGTCTGACAGTCGTTTGGCTTTTATTTGTTGTTCTGTAAGCTACATTGTATCCTGGTTTTTTTGAATTGGTGTGCTATTTTATTTGTGAGTTTGTTTATGTATGTGTTGATGAATTTGTTTGTGTTCGTGTTTTTGTTGTTTGTGTTGTTGTTACTGTTCTTGTTGAGTATTTTTATGTGTGGTTTATGTATTAAATAATTATCATACCCTTTTGTGAGCTAAATATTTTATTGTTTAGTTCCCTTGTGTAGTTAGTTGTGGACATAGGTATTTTATTTAGTATGTTTAGTAGATGTTTGAATGCTGCGTGTTTATGTTGTATTGGGTGGATGCAGCATTCCTAGCGGCAAAAATACGAGGCTGAAGAAGTCGTAAGACGAAAACGTTTCCTCCAAATGTAAGTTAACAATTTAACACCTTTAGTTAACAAAAAGTCTGGTCGCAAGTAATAGCAAAAGTGTAATAAGTATAATTTTACATATATAGTTACCAATTCTATTTTGATTTCATAGTGTCCAAATTAAGAGTGTACAAATTTACCATTCATTGCTCAGTGAGATTTTTTAAAAGCTATCTATTTCATGGGGCTGGGGATTTTTAATTTGTTAGTCAAATAGAAGTGCCCATAAAGAAAGACTATACTGTATGCATTTATTTTCATGTATAATAATTTTTTAAAACATCAAAAATAATGCCAAGGTTAATAAAATGTAATAACTATGGCCTAGTTAGAAATAGTGGTAATGCTAAACTATAAAAAAAGATATACACCTTTTTTAATAGAATGCTTATAAATAAACAATCTCAGAAAAGCGAATCTTGATCCAACTTTAACTGAAATAGCTATTTCATTAACAATATAGCCTCGCAATAAAACGATGAAACTATTTTAATACCAAGACAAGCCTTGAAACATATAGTGTCGGTAGCTTGTTTTGGTAGCTATATTTTTCATTTAATAAGTAATTGTTCAAAATGAAACTTGAAATACGCCATCAAGGTATTTTATGCTAGTCAGTTAGGCCCCGTCAGGTACATGCCTACCCACCCTGCAATGGTTACTTATTGGTGCCACTGCCCAGGTGTGCTCTTAAGGAGTAGTAGGAATTGATTTGTTGCAGAACAAAAATGTTGAGAGATATCAACCACGTTTTTCCAATAACATTTATTTAAATAATAAGCTAATATACTATTAGTCTTGAAAAAAATATTTTTTTAAAATACAATTTGCTCCTTCTGAGATTCAAATTTATGATATAATAAACCTTTGCACACAAAAAAATCAAGTTTACATAAATCGTGTTTTAAATTTAAACGAATTTGATTCTATATTTATTTTTCTAAATAATGTAACTACGAATAGGGGAAAGTCAAATTTATGTGTACATTAAAATCAACGTTAGATGAAATATAATTCTTCTTTTTGATCAAAATTTCATAAAAGGCTAATGATTATGTTATAAAAATATTAGCTTTAACTTAATCAACATGAAAACACACTTTCTAAGTAGTAGTGCAGATGGGGCTTTCTATTGGCTACAAGAGGACCATTAAAGCTGTTAATAAATGACTGGTAAATGTAAAACTTGAATTCAGAGAGATCAACTCTGTATTTTTATAAAAAGCAAAAAAAACTTTTTCATTATAATTTTGATATTTTAGGAAAATATATTTATTTTAGTAATATTACCAAATTGCATTTATTAATTAAACAAATAATAAATATCACTTACCAGAAACCAGTTTTTGATACTTTTTATATAACTTTTTTGTACATAATGTTTTTATAATGTAAAAAAACATAACATTCTATTATGATCACAGCATGAATAAATGCTCTAAATGGCAAACAGTTGAAAATAATAATTTAAAAATTACTACACTCATATAAAATTTTTGTTTTCAAAAACATTTGACTGTTTCTGTATTGGAAGAGGTCATTTAACTAGGCTGAGACTGTCACATTAGCCTCTACATATAACTACGAGCACAATTTTTTAAATGATATATGTTTATATTTTTAATTATATTTAATGCTTAAGAAATTGTGTCAGTAATTCTGTTTTAGTCATTCTATAAATTATTGTCATACTTATAATTGAATTTTAATAACCCTATGATTTTCATTCATGTTTTATAAAATTTTAAAAAAGTGTATTGAAAATGATCATCTTTATATTTAAATACATAGATATATATCAATATGTGACGCTTGTCTTTAGTAACACTTACTTTCTTTGGTCAAAGACCAATGTTTATGGAGATGTATTGCATTGTCAAATTAGAGAATTAACACAGTCATTTATGCTCTTATGGTCTGAGTTAACGATGGGTTTTATCTCCCGTTACAGCCGTCCTCAATAAACTAAGAGAGTGCTCCTATTGGCAAGTATCACATTTTAATATATGTCAAGTTGAAGATAGAATCAAAGGATATGAATTTCATACATGTTGAGAGGGGCTAAGACTCAAAGGGCCCCTTTATATATGCTATTGTGATGTATAATAGCTGTACATAACCAAGCATATGATTTTAATGAAGAAAAATTATTCTGAAACTGAATATATAGAAATTCTAAAGCATTTCCCTAATATTACCACATTAACACTCCTGATTTTTAAAACAAACTTTTTCTTGAAATTTTTATATTAAATTGTTTGTATCCATGTACAGAAGCGATATGTGTACATAATTTTACAAAAATATCTTTTACCTGTTATGATTGCTGAGGTGTCCTAAAATTAGGATGCTGGGAAAATCATGTAACATTACACTGAATGTAAAAATATATTCAGAAACGAAGTTTTATAACAATTATTATTTTTAAACACTTTTAAATGTTTATAAACTTGCCTATAGTAGCACTTACTTTATTTGTTGAGGGCGGCCATTTCGGGAGATGTGTCCCATTGTCAACTCAGACCGTAACTCCATGAGACTGTAACTCCGTGAGTTATGGTCTGAGTTGAGAATGGGACACATCTCCTGAAACGGCCGTCCACAACAAACAAAGTAAGTGCTACTATAAGCAAGTTTATAAACATTTGAAAGTGTTTAGTGATAACTAGTAGCTCAAGTGAAGATGGAATCAACAAATATTGAAAATTGAATTAGTCTTTCCTTGATGTGATAAGGAATAAAATTGTTTTTGCACAAAGTCACACCTCATATTTTTACAAAAAGTGAGAGGCTTCACATTGACGTACTTTCCTTGCCATCTTCTTGGTGTGTACTATATGTAACTCATCTTGATATAAAATGACCTCTTCCATTGTATCGCCCTTGTGATAGATGTTGTGGGTGTATTGGCTGCTCTCCCTTGCTTTGTAAGTTTTTTTTTCAAATGGGAACACTTCTTCTGAAATCCATGGTAGACCAAAATTCTTTCATGTATACAATCCAGGCATTTACAATTGCCAAGTCTAGGATTCAGGTAAATAAATATTTTACTACAAATAGAAAAGTTATAATTCCCTAGAAAAGTTTTAAGGATTTTATGACGTTTGGTGTTGGAACAGACACCTTCTGCCTTGATGTCTGGCTCCACTGTGATGCATGACACAGGGAATAAATAGTGTCAAAATTTGTCCCAACTGTGATACACTTGTTGCCATACCATTTCACAAACACTACTTCACCTCCTGAACCATTGTGTCCCTTAGTTTTGTGGATAAATTCTAGGAATCCTTCAAAGAAGATTTGGACACACGGTTCTGGGTCAGAGTAATAGAACCTCTAAAACCAAATGAACAAGAAAATCTCTGCTAGTAAAGAGATTGTCGAAATATACCCTGTGGCTTTTGTCTTCTTAAAGTGAACCAACCACAATGGACTCTAAATCATATTTTCTGTTTAGTTTTTTAGCTACTAACTTACCACAGTATAAATTGAACTTAAAACAGTATCCACTTGATAGAACTATGGCTGATTCCCCAAGAAATTATATAGCCGGTTTACTTTAAATGCAAACGAGCTTCTTTTACCAAGTGCCACTCGGAGAAAACCCTGATTCAATGAATTATCAAATACATAATACAAACTCTATGAACCAATGGGTCATCAATCAAATTTCAAACTGCGATCACAGGATGCCGATAGCGCAAACAAACTCAGTGTCTGATGAGATAAACTGAGTTTCAATATGCCAGCATCCTATAAATAGGACTGCATGATTCAAAGATGTCCCACACAGAGATAAAAGAAAGTCGCACTCTCCCACCTTTAAATATGCATTCTTTGAAGCATAATAAATATGTTCTGGCAAACGTTTTGCATTTTAATTTTATTGTTTATTATAAAATATATGAAATAATGGAGAGTGGTGGGGTTAAAATAATACTTCCAAATCAAATTTTTCTAGGATACTTGAAAAGGGTCATTCAATGAAAAAGCAATCATTAAACTATTAAATGTAGTATTTACTTCCATAAATAATCACCAAAAAACGATAATATATTATAAGACTAATTTAAAAAAAATAAAATACAGTGTCTTATTTATAGAATGCTGAACCATTATGGGTTAAAACTTTTATTACCACAAATTAAGAAAAACAAAGTTCTTAACTCTTATCGAAATAGTGATATTAGGCTTTAAGGCTAGTAAATAAATTTCCTATGGAAAAAATTTATTGAAAATTAATGTGGTGGTATTACATAATAAATTTAATATGCATATTGGATTTTTATTCTAATTTTATAAAACCACTTTTTTAAATTTAAGGTTTTAGAAAGATGGTCCATCTAATAGATGACATTAAACTTTAAAAAGAATTAAATTATGCACTTAAACTTTAAGATTTTGTACCTGGGAAATAATTTTTATTTAAAAATGTTGCTCTTTGATAACCATTGGGTTTTAAAATATAGGCCATCAATTAAAATTGGAAAATTACACTTGAGACTTTAATTGTATTTGTAACTCTCAAAATGTTGAGTTTGAAAACTGCACTTCTGTTCTTTATGTAACACATTTCATATTATTAATTCTATACAAAAGGGTCATGAATAACACAATTTCAGGCGAAGAACTGTTCCTTTATATTCCATATTAAAAATATGTTTTAAACTACTAAGGCTAAAAGTGTTGTAAATAGTTATTGCCAACTATTTTGGCTATACCGCATTACTCATGTTCGAGACAGCAATTGCCCAAAATAAACATAGTAATAATCATAACATGTAATATTTTACCTTGTCGTTAGTAAATTAAACGATTTATTATTCTATATCCTCCAATTTTTCATAAATAAAAGTAGTTATTATATTTTTAAGAATACCTAATTTTATATTAACTGTTTCAAGCAATTAAAAGAGAAATGTATATTTTTTAAATTCCACATATTCAACATATAAATATACTAAACAAGTAATATAAAAAATTTGTTAAAATAAATTCCTACTGAGGTTAATGAAGAAAATTTTAATTTAGTTACCCTAGAGCACTATTTATGATAAAATGTGGTAATCATGGCAACAGTTTAGGTTGTACAATGGAGGTTTCGAAGACAATCAGATGTGGGTAAAATTCATATACATCATTGAGAAATCTATTTCTAGGTATCGGAAAGTTGACTCAGTGCCAAAGCGCGCTAGACTTCGAACATGAAGATTGTCAGTTCGAATCCAATCCTGCTGGACCCAACAAATTTTATAATTTAATTATTGAATAAATATTTGAAAAACTTTATTAACATCAATTGTAATTCAATATAGATTTTAAAAAATGTATTTGAAATTGATTGGATGAATGAAAACGTATTTTATTAACAATACGTCATATATTGAAAATACAAGTCATATATCAGAAGAGTGTGAACTAATAAAAGGAATTTAATAAACTGTAAATAAGATTCAGGGAAGTAATCATATGCTACACTCTACCGGTTAATATTAAAACTATTTTGCTGCGGAAACTGCTGCTATGGCAACAAACAGATATATTGTAAACAATCTTAATAAAAGGCTCTAATTTAGAAACATTCACCATCTTTTTGAGGTTAAAGTTAAACAAAATCTGTGTAATAAATGAAACGTTTTAACTATTCGCAGGAAAAATTAACTGGGGATTGTCAATTTTAATAATTTGTGTTACAGTGATACGGTGTTGCGGACGTTTTGTGATCGGTAAAGTAATATCGCTCTGGCTTGTTTGTAAATAATGTAGGCCTATTCTATAAATAAACATAGTTATTGCCCAAGATATGGAACGTAGATTAAGTGTTTCGGCGGTTTTACAAAGTCCTCTCGCTCACTCTTCACCATTACAAGCTCAATTGAATTTTTTAAGAGGAGCTGGTGATCATGAATCGTATTCTTTTAAAAGTAGCCCCAGAGCAATATACACAACAAGGAAGAAGTACAGACATCCGCCTGAGTAAGTATTTTTAAATAAAGTTTTATGAAGTAACCTAAAATTTTAAAATAGTAGAACTGTAAAAATAATCCTTTAAATAATTACGCAGGGATTATTTCGAAAAATGTTCATGTATAACTTTACTAAAAGGTTTCAACTGGACCCGCCTTATGTGTAAGAACACACACACACACACACACACACACACACACACACACACACACACACACACACACACACACACACACACACACACACACACACACACACACACACACACACACACACACACACACACACACACACACACACACACACACACACACACACACACACACACACACACACACACACACACACACACACACACACACACACACACACATACACACACACACACACACACACACACACACACACACACACACACACACACAAACACACACACACGCACACACACAAACACGCGCACGCACGGGCGCACGAGCGCGCGCGCGCGCGCGCGCACACACACACACACACACACACACACACAGGCTTAGACTTTTCTCTGCGGTGTTCTCAATATTGGAAATGAGGAACAACAAATTTTGTTTTTAAAATTTTTTCACCACCTAAGTATTGGTTTTTAGAAAATATTTTAAGAATCATACCAAAGGACTACTGTAGCGTGAATTACAATAGTATATAACAAAAACGCTCATCTATAAGTAAACTTAATTTATTATAATACCTAAATTAACATATGTTAGTGAAATGGTCATAATTATTTTATAACTAAATAATTTTTTGTATACGGAAAATTTTTCTTACGTAACTTGTAAATATATTCAAATCACATTTTAAGACTCATAATTTATCAAAACACCCAGGATAAATATATTAATATCACACAGTTCTCGGACGTAATTAGCTTTTAAATATTGTCTAATGTAAAAAAAATATATAGAAAATCCTATTTTTTCTCAGCAGAAAATTGTATTCGTGGTTTTATGGGCTATTGAAATTAACTCTTAGAAATCTAATAAAGTTAACTATTCAAGTCTATTGAAACAGAATTTTAATTTAAAGTTTAGATAATAAACAGCATGGTCTAATAGTTAGAATTACGTTCAGAAATGATTAAGTCTGCTGAATCACATAAAATGAATACGGTACAGCCAAATCATTATAAAGGTAGATCTACCCATTTATCTGTAAATTTAAGTAAATTCACTTAACCTCACACCATTCACCACAACAAACTTAGTATAACCTGAGTAAGAAAACAGGCGGAGTTAAAATGAATATGGTATCAACTGTATTGAAATACTGTGTACCTTAACAATTATGTCATAGGAATAATACTTATACTTGAATATTACTTGTTCTTGAATATTATTTAAGCTTGCATATTACTTGTGCTTGAATATTGCTTGAGCTTCGATATTACCTAGGCTTGAATAGTGCGTGTGCTTGAATAGTACTTATGCTTGAATATTGCTTGTGCTTCAATATTACTTGTGCATGGATATTACCTAGGTTTGTGCTTGTTCTTGAACAGTACTTGTGCTTGAATATTACTTGTGCTTCGATATTACTAATGCTTGAATAGTGTTTGTGCTTGAATAGTACTTATGCTTGAATATTACTTGTGCTTGAATATTACTTGTGCCTGGATAATACTTTTGCTCCGATATTACTTAGGTTTGAATAGTGTTTGTGCTTGAATAGTACTTATGCTTGAATATTATTTGTGCTTGAATATTACTTGTGTTTGAATATTACTTGTGCTTCGATATTACTTATGCTAGAATAGTGTTTGTGCTTGAATAGTACTTATGCTTGAATATTACTTGTGGATGAATATTACTTGTGCTTGAATATTACTTGTGCTTCGATATTACTTATGCTTGAATAGTGTTTGTGCTTGAATAGTACCTATGCTTGAATATTACTTGTGCTTGAATATTACATGTACGTGGATATTACTTTTGCTCCGATATTACGTAGGCTTGAATAGTGTTTGTGCTTGAATAGTACTTATGCTTGAATATTACTTGTGCCTGAATATTACTTGTACGTGGATATTACTTTTGCTCTGATATTACTTAGGCTTGAATAGTGCTTGTGCTTGAATAGTACTTATACATGAATATTACTTGTGCTTGAATGTTACTTGTACGTGGATATTACTTTTGCTCTGATATTACTTAGGCTTGAATAGTGCTTGTGCTTGAATAGTACTTATACATGAATATTACTTGTACGTGGATATTACTTTTGCTCCGATATTACTTAGGCTTGAATAGTGCTTGTGCTTGAATAGTACTTATGCTTGAATATTACTTGTGCTTGAATATTACTTGTACGTGGATATTACTTTTGCTCTGATATTACTTAGGCTTGAATAGTGCTTGTGCTTGAATAGTACTTATGCTTGAATATTACTTGTGCTTGAATATTACTGGTACGTGGATATTACTTTTGCTCCGATATTACTTAGGCTTGAATAGTACTTGTGCTTGAATAGTACTTATGCTTGAATATTACTTGTGCTTGAATATTACTTGTACGTGGATATTACTTTTGCTCCGATATTACTTAGGCTTGAATAGTGCTTGTGCTTGAATAGTACTTATGCTTGAATATTACTTGTGCTTGAATATTACTTGTACGTAGATATTACTTTTGCTCCGATATTACTTAGGCTTGAATAGTGCTTGTGCTTGAATAGTACTTATACTTGAATATTACTTGTGCTTGAATATTACTTGTACGTGGATATTACTTTTGCTCCGATATTACTTAAGCTTGAATGGTGCTTGAGCTTGAATAGTACCTATGCTTGAATATTACTTGTGCTTGAATATTACTTGTACGTGATTATTACTTTTGCTCCGATATTACTTAGGCTTGAATAGTGCTTGTGCTTGAATAGTACTTATGCTTGAATATTACTTGTGCTTGAATATTACTTGTACGTGGATATTACTTTTGCTCTGATATTACTTAGGCTTGAATAGTGCTTGTGCTTGAATAGTACTTATGCTTGAATATTACTTGTGCTTGAATATTACTTGTACGTGGATATTACTTTTGCTCCGATATTACTTAGGCTTGAATAGTGCTTGAGCTTGAATAGTAGACTACTTATACTTAAATATTACTTGAGCTTGAATAGTACCTATGCTTAAATATTACTCGAAATTGTTTTTTTTTCAAATGTTATTTAAATACTTTTCATTAGGGGTTAATCTAATAATAACTGCTCCTTTTAATATCATCACCATGAGCAGAGCTGGGTTTGTGTGTTGTACGGTATTTAAGTAGAGTAATGTACCAGGACTACTCATTACAGCCCATTTATTCATCTAGGCCCAAAGTAGCCTACTCCATTTCCCAGGCTAAATCAACAAGAGAGCGTTCTCTCCAACATCACCATTTGAAATGTTTTCAAAGCCCCTTGCGGAATTCATCCATTCCCTCTCGGTCAAACCGTTCAGTCCAAGTTGAGTAGAATACTCCACTGTATCCTAGCCACCTTGCGTTCAGTCTACCCACAAATCCGGGTTCTCAGTAATTCGACTGGGGTACCCCTTACCTTTAGGCCGCGGCCCAAAGTAGGCTACTCCTGGAAACTCGTAGCATTTAGTCCCTTTATACCTAGTTCTTAGGCAAATTTGTAGCTATAAGTTCATTTTTCAAATTGCTTAGGTGAAGTAGTAGTCTTGAGTCACGTTTACTTACCTTTTAAGTCACCTTGTTAGCTCTAAGTTCTTTCTATTTAGATATCCAAGTTAGCCGTGTTCCCATTAAATTAAATAAAACTATCCTTCCCACCCCAAAAAGCCCTTCCACTTGGAAATGTCTGAATCTCAGCCTGATACCAAAATCCCTGATCCCCATAACACTACCCGTAGACATTCTTCCGTGACAAAAGCTGCCAAACCTCGGGGGCCATCAAACCCCCTCCTTCTCTCTAATGACTCACAACCTGAGGGCCGTAAAGTCCCCACAATTCTTGTTGTACAATACAATACATTCGTGTTGTAGCCAACACCTCCAGGCTAGAGTAACGTACTCTATTAGCCGCCTACGTTCCAGTAATCTAAGGCTAAACATATCCATACTTTAAATATTTAAGGATTTATATTCATATAAGGTCAGTGGCGTATTCAATAATTTATTAGAGAATACGATTGCTGGCGCTGGACATTTCAAATATATCGATCTGAGCTATTTGCATACATACGGAGAATCGATCTTATCAGTGTTAGCATTAACCGGCGACTGCATTACAAAAGCGTGTCGCGGATTCCCGTTGAAACGTCAAGGCCAATGTGTGACTCATACATAGTACCAGTAAAGTTCAGTAACTGGAACGGAATATCAGCAAGTGCCATTATTGCAAAGTAAGTAACCGTGGACTAGTTATAATGCATCTGTGCTCGATCCATCGATACAGATACGCCTAACGTTAATCAAGTAGGGACATGAAAGTGTTCCGGGTTTATACTAAGGAAATGCACAAAAAATAGAAAAATAATTACGGTTTACTAAAGTCAATGAAACAGGCCCAGAAGAACAATTGATTCGAACAAGAGTTCACCTTTGTAATTATTTATCTTTGTTTACCGATCTCTATTTTAACAGCAGTCATTGAACTATTGAAGCATGTTTTATAAATGGAAAATCGTTCTGTGTTGCCATGGCTGCAAGACGGCAATATTTACGTAATTTTTGTTTCGTTTGAATAAAATCATAAGTTTAAACGCTTTTCCTTAAACTTATGGAAAATGGCTTATTATTTTGTAAGATGGTAAATTATTTAAATAAAATACTCAAAAAGAACTAAAACCTATAAAATATGTTTTCTAAACGAATACATAAGACCAGACAGATTGTTCTAATATTTAATTACTAGATGTGTTTCATTAAATTTGATCAATGAGTTTTATTAGACATTAGAATACTTATAAAATTCAAAACACATTTTTAATTTCATGCACAGATAATTGTAAGGACTTTTGGGAGCTTCTGTCGTTTGTGCTTTTTTGCCTTGTGAGATTATTTTTGAACGGAAAACTTAAGTCTATATTTGTAGGAAAAATACATTGTCAGTGTCATTTAACATTTTAAAATTGTCTACTTCTTTGGATGCCGATGGCAATCAACAAAAAGACATAGTTATGTATAGATTAAATATAATTATTGAGATATATAACCCATATCCCCTTTTCAGATCATAAATAGATAATTGTAAGAATTTTTGGGAGTGTTTGTCGTTTTTTATTTTTTTGTCTTGTGAGATTATGTTTGAACAGAAAAACTTATGTCTATATTTGTATGAAAAATACATTGTCGGTGTCATATAACATTTTAGAGTTGCCTTCTTCTTTGGACCATGAACAAATGTATACTTATTTATAAATATATTGACAGAGATATATGATCCATTTCCTCTTTTCAGATCTTAAATAGATAATTGTAAGAATTTTTGGGAGTGTTTGTCGTTTGTGATTTTTTTGGTCTTGTGAGATTATTTTTGAACAGAAAAACTTAAGTCTATATTTGTAGGAAAAATACATTGTCGGTGTCATATTACATTTTAGAATCGCCTTCTTCCTTGGATGCCATTGAACAATGAACAAATGCATACTTATTTATAAACAGAATTACAGAGATATATGACCCATTTCCTCTTTGCCGATTTTTAAGCGATTTCCTTTAATGTTATGGTCTAAGATGGCTGGGAAAGGATTGTGAAAGTATGCAGGATTAGGGAAGGAACTACTTCTCCTGTTAGAGAATATAGGAAGATTTATAGAGCAACGCCAGTGGATTAGTTCACATAAAAAGATATACTGTCTATTGGATCATAAAGAAAAGTAGGTAGTCGTTACAAGAACTCTTCTAAACAAGATAAGTAGAGGTAGAAATATAAAGGAAAGGCGATGATGATTCCCTGTTTCTGGAAATAGGGGAAAATTATGACTTTGCGTGGTAGGGTCAAGCACTTGAACTAGACGTACTCTCTTTCGTAGTCATAAATGAGTCAAGCCGCTCCATATATTCCTTGCTTTATAAGCTCCTCCATCCTTTTCAGATAGATGTCCCTACAAAAGGATTATGAACAGAAAAAATATTTTAAATCTGTTTGAAAAAGTAATAATATATGGTTTGCATTGATCGTAAAATGTTTACAAATTTAATATCGTTTTACGTTTAGGATAAAAGTTAACTATATTACCCTATATGCGTAGTATGTTTCTCATTTAGTTTGCTTATATAATTTGGCAAACACCTGAAAACACATTTCAAAGTTAAAAGTATTCCTAACAAGGATCTCCTGAGAAATACGTTTGTTAAAGCAGTGATAAACACATAAAGTGAAGCCGTGTCTATATCCTCTGTTACATTCGCTCCTGAAAGTTACTGAATGTACTTAGCGAGGGATGATAAAGACTTTTTATTTTTTAACGGCTAAAATATTAGTTTAAACTTGCCAATTATGCAATACACTTCTCATAGAGAAATACAGTATAAATATTATAATTTGAAGATATTTGACAATTATTTTAGAGTTGTTATTGAATATGTATGTGTTTCCACAACTCACTACCGCAAGTCCCAGTCTATGCTGGAGGGCTTGGAAATCTGTAGTAACATCACTACTCGGGTTATGAGGGGACGGGCCAACGATCATTCAGGGCTTTGAAAACTAATTGTCAAAAATTGTACCACGGGTACCATGTACTTAGATTCTGCCCTCCTTGTACATGGATTAAGGAAAGATTTTGTTGGGGGGTTTCATGAGCGACAGTACAGTCTTTTATATGGTTTATAAAACTACTGTTTTCAGCGAAAAGGTTAGGCCGCGAATTAGGTAATCCTCGCCAACATTCTTTTTCTGTTTCATCTTTCTATTTCTTCTTCTGTTTCACCTAAACTCTACTACTTCTGTTCCTTTAGTAAGGAGTCGCAATGTACCACATACGTCTTGTCATCAATCTTCTGGTTTCACTTCATCTTCTTCTTCCACTTTTCACGTAACACACTTCGTATTGTATAGGTTCTCAAGGTATAAAGAGATAGGTTTATGCCCATCTAGGACCACGTTCTGAGTTTGAGGGTCTGGGCCTCAGGTACGGACTAACGAGAGTGGATAAAGTTCGGACTGCAATATTTAGACCGATATAATCAGACGGTGTATTGAGGTACGGAAGTGTGACCGTTCAGAAGGTTAGAAAAAGCGGTCGAAACCGCAGTGTCTGGGTGAGCGTTACCAGTCCAGGCCATACAGTAAGTTCACAAAACTCTTATAGACAGGTACCACGGGTCGTGGCACCATGACCTCTGTCTCGAGACTGACACTCGTCTCCCGATTGTTAGCACATGCTTGAGATTGGATTCGTGGGGATAATGGTTTCTTACTCTAGACTAGAAATTCTCCATATTATGTATCCACGACAATGTCCTCTGGTTGAGTAATGAGACACGTAGGGCCTACTCCCCTCCACCATTCTTCTTTTTGCTCCATATTTCTTTCTCTTCTGTAGTCACAAGAGCACACTGGCCGTATCAGAGGATGAGGTTTCTAACTAACTTTCAAAGACGTCTCGAAGACTCAATAATTCTTTGTAGAGTTGTAGTTTGTGAAAATTCAAATCTAGAGTGTTTTCTTGAGACGTTGTTATTTAAACAAAACAAGGTTTGAACAATATTTCTTAACAAACACTTGCACATGTAGTTAAATTCAGTACATTGAGTATTCTTCAAGCATATTAATTTTAAAAAATAATTAACTTAATTTTTTCAACGTTATAACAATTTATATTCACATTTTGCCTTGGTATAAATTAACTCCCCTAATTAACAACCTCACACCCAGGATGGATTCCTGGCTATTTTACTGACTACCATTGATGGGAAATACTAGAAACAGACAAAGGGGTATGAAAGCCCTGAGAATCTGAAGGAAGCATTAATAGATATAACTTAATTGTGATCAATTCTTTAAATGAAAACTACATTTGTCGAAATGAAAATTTAGAAAACTGAAATATCCAGATAAAAAAATAAGGTAACAAAATCATCTTAGTAGCAAAACATTTACTTCTAATGGCAACAGAACCCACTCTCAGGTAAAAGTGAATGCAGAGTTAGTCGCAAGTAGAGTTGAACTAGGCCCCTACACAGTAACGTCTAGACTAATGTTTGGCGGTCTGATTAATACATTATTCAGCCTACCCCAGACTTATTGATCCTATATAATGAACTGTTTCTAAATCAAGCCTAGAATAAAGGCAACAACTCTGACGTTAAAATGGATGTCTTTCAGTAGAATGCTGACCCTTAGCGTGATGGTTGTACAGTATGATAATGAGGCGCCGCCAAACCCCGGTCACTTTCGCTGCCCTATCACGTGATCTGACCTTGAACTTTGCAGAGAAACTTATTTATTCTGCATGGATTACAATTAACCCCAAATTTGTGCGTTCAATTTAGATCCATGCAGTTCGTATAACGGAGAAAATTATCGCTTGCATGCAGTTAAAAACATAATGGTCAGATTATTAATTCGTTTTCTTGATTTTATTTAAGGTTAGTACAAAATGGTTTTTAGAAAAATCTGAAGTATAGTCTAATATAAGGTTTACTGGTAAAAATCTCAGAAGTCGAATTTTGTAATCACAGACCTATTTCAGATTTTAACAGAAACATAAAATTCTTTTATTCTTAAAAGATTTCACTCAAAACCTTACTACACACTAGTTTACTAATGCGTAGAGACCAGTTCCGACAACAATGTCACCTTCATCGGTGATTGGCTACTATTAGTGGGACAGTAGTAACAAATCACTGATGAAGGTGACGTCGTAGTCGAAACTAGTCTGTATGTATTAATAAACTAGTGAGTGAATTCTTTTAAGATATGCCGTTGTGAATTATTCTTACTAGCTAAGCTCTAATTAACTTCTTATTACGATATTCTCTTATTACTTTCGTTATTACGTTGTGACCAGGATACAGGCGCTCCCTTCCAATCTTCTTAGATTGTGGATTAACATTATTTTATTCTTTGAAGGTTATTGAAAATGAGAGTGCATTAAAAAAGGGGGTTTAAAAATTCTTTTTACTTTTAGAAAGTATAATGTCTACTAAAAACGTAACTTGCAAGACAGTTTGTAAAAGTCTCCGTGTAGAGCGTTACTTATTTACCTTTCTCTAACCCGGGCTTGGGTCTCCAGAACCCGACCAACTCTCGTGGCAGCCATCCTTTAGCAAGCTTCCTTCGTCTCAGATGCGCATGCGGTTAGTAGCCCTACAGCGAGTGAGGGCTACCCTCATAACCGCGATATCTTGCCCATGTACCAAGCAGGTAAGCTCTTTCCATGGAAAATCAGGAGATAGTGAAATGAAACAGTACGGTAAGTGCGGGAAGAAGAAACCTGGCAAGAAAGAAACCCTTCCAGGAAAAACCCCGCGATAGATCATGCGGGAACACTGGACGCTAGGATATCTAGAGGATATTAAGGTATGATGAGTTTGTGTGAGCTGCGTTGGGACAGCAGAAGTGAGTGGCACTTGGCCACGTTCACCTTCACTCTCCAGCGACTCCAGCATTGCAATGTTGTAACATAGTGTTGTGGTCTGCTATGCATTAGTCGTAGTTTTCATGACTGAGCGGATACCACGGTGTCGTCTGCAAATATGGCCATTAGTGAATTTGGTGTTGTCGGTAAGTCGGTCGCTTATGTAGATGCGGAATTACTCGTAGCGTAGATGAAGTTTAGAGTGTTATGTATTCCCAAATTGGTTTCAGAAAGAGAAATAACTGTGAAGGCGTATGCATATCGTCACATATCATTATATTCTTGAAACCTTGGAAGTCGTTATCAACTCATTAGGCGCTTACAACAAGGCGTCACCAGTGGAGTATTTTCTACAGACGTAAGTAGGTTACTAGATGAGGCCTAATGCTGTTGTAGATGAGGCCTAGACCAATATTGAAACTCTTAACAAAAGTTTTAAAAAAAAACAAAATTCCACTTTGGGAATTGATTTCTAATTAGTGCGAGTAGTTGCTAAAATTACAATTTATAAGCAGGATTAAACACAGTGTACTTTTAAAAGGACACTATCAGTGTATAAACGATTTATTGTGTTGTGTTTAAATAGTGTATATCCTTTAAATTGGTGATAGTTTGTATAAAGATAAATGTAAATATTAGTAATTATGGTAAATTTAGGTTTATTGCAGGTATTATTGTGTTGAGTGGTATTTCTTTGTTTTATAACTAGAGATTATAAGTGTTAGAGATTTGCAAATGTGATAAGTTCTCATTAAAAACTTGCATTGTAACAAGTGAGTCTACATTTTCAAGTTACATCACAATATATGTTTTATTCAGGTGTTTTTCAGTTTAAAGCACTAACCTTTTTCTTTCTCTTTTTTCGTTTAAATAAAATAATAAGTTTAAACGACATTCGTCACACCACTAATTGTGTAAACTGATAGACTATTGAAATAAAATATTCAAAAAGAACTACAAACTATATAATATGTTTCCATATGAATACATAGGCCCGCACAAATTGTACTATTATTTAATTATTAGGTGAATTTTATTAGGTTTGATGATCAGTTTTATTAGACATGAGTATACTTATAAAATTCAAAATATTTCAAAATTTACTAAATTTTGTAGCTCATGCATAGATAATTGTAAGAATAATTTGGGAGTGTTTGTGGTCTTTAGTCTTGTGAGATTATTTTCCAGCAGAAAAATGTAAGTCTATATTTGTCGACTAAAACTCATTGTCGGCGTCATTTTCCATTTTTAGAATTGTCTACGTCTTTGGATGCCATTTACGATGAACAAAGGCATACTTAAACGTTAAAAAAACAAGAAAATATATTAAAAAATGTACCGAAAGCGATATATTGCTGCAGTAAGTGTCGTTCGACTTGGTTGATTTGATATTGCCCATTACTATCTTTAGGACAGTTTTTAGTCTGAATTGGAGGTCTTATGTACAGCCTCCTCTCTGATAACTTAACACATATTATAAAATAGAAGAATGTATACGATAGATAGAAAGACAGGGAGAGAAAAGAGAAAGGGGAAGAGCGAGAGAGAGAAAGAGTGAGAAACTGAGTGATAGAGAGGGAGAGAAAGACAGAGTTAGAGAGAAAAAGAGAGGGTGAGAAAGGGGAGAGGGACAAAAGGCGAGAGAGGGTGAAAAAGAGATAGAGCGGTAGAGTGAAGAAGAGGTGAGAGAGAGAGAGAGAGAGAGAGAGAGAAAGAGAGAGAGAGAGAGAGAGAGAGAGAGAGAAAGACATTGTGTGAAATTATGGAATGTAACTTTGGCAAGAAAAGGATTTTATTCAATAACTTCTGATATTATTAAATCATGATAAATTATACCTTACGACGTCATTCAAATTTCCCCAATGAAAATCGTCTTAATCATATATTTATACAACTGCAATTGTTAGAAATAAAAGAATAAACATGCTACGACACACAATTATAAAAACTTTATTATCATACGCGTTCAATGACAATATGACATCATCTTCAGTGATGCTAAACGATTTAAACATAATTGAAAAAACTAAACATAACCTATAAAGTTTTAACAAAAGTAAGAACCAGATCTGGGCATTGCCAAATTTACAACCACGGCTACTAATATATTTACATTGGACAACATATGATAACAACAAATATTTAATTTTGGCGAACCTATAATATTAATAAAACGTAATAATAACAAAATTGTTTAAATAATTTTTTTTATTTCTATTTATAAATAAAGTTTCCTATGCATCTAATTCATTAAAATCTAATTTATTCAATTGTTTAAATCTATAGTTTATAAGGTCTCCATCTGTCTGTATAACTCTCTCTCTCCGTCTCTCTGATTGTTTCTCTTTCGCTGTAATTAGAAGTTACGCCTTAAATATAATTATCATTATTTGAAGTTCACTATGACGTAGCACGAAAGAAAGCAGTTCATTGAAAAGGTTGTGAAAATGGTTTTACTTCTACTACATCTAATATAATTAAAGAATAAAAATATGGTACAATTCACAAATATAAAAAATTTTATTTCATACGCGTTTCAACGACTAATTTGTCGTCATTCTCAATGAAGATACACAAATCAAATTAAATAAAAAAATATTAAACATAACCAAAAAACTTTATAGGTTATGTTTAATATTTTTTTACTTAATTTGATTTGTGTATCTTCACTGAGGATGACGACAAATTAGTCGTTGAAACGCGTAAGAAATAAAAATGTTTATATTTGTGAGTTGTACCATATTTTTATTCTTTAATTATAACTTTCACTCACAAGCCAGCTAGAATATTATTTACATCTAATATGTTAATAATTACCAGGCCATGTATGCCTACGTCACAATTATTCTAATTGGTAAATATATTTAATGTGGAATTTCTTTTTTATTTCGATTCTTTACTTACAATAAAAAATTACATAGAAATATATAGCCTAAAGTCTTTGCCCTCTGCATTAATAGAGTTGTTTTGATGGAAATCAAAAGATTTTGTACCTAGATTGCGATAAGAGTCGAAATCAATTTTAAACAACATCGATTTATAGTAAAGAAACTGTTAATTGAGTTAGAAGGGGGATTCTTGTGTTTAAAGTACACAAAAATGCCAAAAGAATGCTTTAAAAGTTATTTATTTTGCGTATGTTTCTATGTAAGCGATATTATTTTAAAACAGAGAATCGTTGTAGAGATGTGGGAGCATAAGTTCTCAGAAAAGGGGGTTTTAAATATCTTCTAGCTACAACGGATAATCTAAATGGTAGCCAAATCCTACGAGATTACTAATTTTTTGTTGGGGTGCAGAGTTTTATTAATGAAAAACAACAGGAGATATAAATGGGGAAACATTTTTTATGCGAATATTCACGGGCAAAGGCATCCTACAGTGTTACCACCATCCACATACAAATATACATTTTGTTTGTAATCTAACTATCGATATCATATTATCTTACGTATACCGAAATACGCCTTTGTTATTATTTTAATATAAAAAACTATATTTAATATCTTTTATGCTAACCAATTTCAGATTGATTAGTGTTAAGAGCAGTAATTAAGTAATGATAGACTAAAGTTTAATACTAAGTAAAACGGTATAAATTTCAAACAAATAATATTGGGTCACTAATGTTAACAAATAAATGACCACCCCTGCTACATAGCACGAGAAAATTATAGAAAAAGTTTTACAATTATTCTAAAATGTACTTAAACTTTATTTAATGTCTGTTAATAAGTATTTAGTGTGTTTTTAGGGTAATGAAAAATCAAAGATCAATTGATGCTACCACAAATACACTTTACGTTTCGATTTTCTTACCGAAAGTCCTTTTCAAGAGATAAAAGTTATCAATCTAAACTCTAATTTAAAAAAAGGTTGAATTGTCTAGTAGTGAAATTTTACTTGTAAATGTTAAAATTTATTAAGAATAATGAAATATTTGATTTTAATTATATTATAAGTATTGTTTATGAATGTTAAAACTTTAAATTTTGGTTTAATATTAAATTGATAAACTTTTATCTCTTGAAAAAGATTTTCGGATAGAAAATCGAAACGTAGAGTGTATTTGTAGTAGCAAGAATCGGTCTGTAATCTGTCATTAACCTTCAACACATATTCTATGATTATTATTTATTCAAATACCAGGAGTAAATCCTCAAACCGGGTAGCTGGTAAACCTCACTTCCCTCCGTTGGAGAATAGGTCTACGTAAGGTAAGCAAGTTAGACCGCGCGACGATATAGTTTTTCTCTATTACCAATGCCTAATTATAAATGCTTTTCTTTGTTTCACCTATTTATTCTTATCTGTATTCCCTTGTAAGCACCGATAGAGAATAGGTTTACTTCTAGTACGTCATCCTGCTCACATGATCGTCCATATACGCTACGTCATCCTGCTCACATGATCGTCCATATACGCTTTCCCTGAGATTTTATGTTCCTACCAAACTAAACAAACAACTCTTACCGATATTTTATAGGTAACAATAGACATACAGTGATTTCTTTAAAACAACATAACAATGAAAATGAATATAAAGTATTAAATTAAACTTCAATAAATTGGTATGGTTATACTACCCTTGAGAATAAATAAACCAATATAAATTGTAAATTAATAACATAACGTCATTTATATATAATTATGTATCACTTATAATTTTATACATTCATTGAGAAATATATGTCTACTACTTGAAACCGTATATAAGATTTTATCTTTAGCCTAAAACTAACCCCTGTAAAAGTGCCCGGAATAAATACTAGAAACGCTGTTAGGGTTTCAAAGGGCTGCAATCAGAAGTCGTTATCATTGTGCGGCCGCGCCAATGGGGTTCAAAGACACGAAACCAAGATACTTGACTTTATTGAATGCAGTACACCGTGCACGATGTGTTAAGAAATCCCAAAAGCAGACTATCCAGAGGTACTTTTCCTCGTTAGGAAAGCCGTTGTAGAATCCTAATTAAAGGATAACAACTGACAGTAAGTTTGTACTTTACAGCCGTCTTATTGTAAAACAAGTGTACATCGCGTGTTACTACCCCCACCTTAAGCGTGAATATGTTAAGGGGTAGACCAATGGTCATTCGCGCATGCGTAATAACCTGAATACGAAATGAGAATAATGTCCAGTTTGCTCTTGCAACTTTAAAGTTACCTAGAGTGTAAAAGTGGTTAGGTTGTTATTTTAGCTGCGAATTTGGGAATGTTTTGGGTTACGTTTTATGTTTGTGAAAAAATTACTTTAATTTATAAGTTTTGATTTCTTTACTAAGTGTGTAGTTATTTTATAAGTTATTAATTTAAAATAGATCGTAAACTAGATTTTTCTTCATTAATAATTTCTTAAATACTCTTTACTACATTGAAGGTAGATTTTTATAGAAATTTTCCAATTAATATTGCAAATCAATTGTAAAAATGTAACGAACAGTTTTTTAAATTAATTATAATTTTTTGATATAGAAATAACAAAATATTGTAAAACGGAGCTAAAACATACATCTGTGAGAATATCCTTATTATTATGAAAGAACCTTATTACAAGAGTGTGTTCGGTTGAGACAATCCAAATGAATATCGATACAGACATTCCGCAGGATTTGAAAACTGAAAATGGTCCGTTTAAAATATTCGGTGAAAACGTTACAAGGGCTTCTAAAGCGCCAAAAAATGAAGAAAAAGGTTTCAAAAGGAATGGATTCAACAATATTACCAACACCGAAGGTAACCAAAAAAGTCAGAACTTTTACCACAAAAACTGTTTCACACCGATGAACAATAACAACCTTTACAGCAGCTTCGGCTCCTTGGGGGGCGGGAAGAACGCCAACATGTCCAAAGAGTTCTTCAACAGCCTGGACTCGAAGCTGAAGAATTTAAATGAAGTCCCGACCGCGCGGCCGAAACGTACTCAACGAAATAAGACCCAAGATCACAGACCGATGTTTGTCACCACCGTGAAAACCGGCATATTTCTAGAACCGCCTCCCGAACTGGCAGCCATCCTGGGTCTGCACAGCTACAACGACTCGAACCGGTCCTCTGGCTCTAGCGGATCTCTCAATCCGTCCAACAATGGTGAAGAGGTGCTGGTCTACTCCTTCGCTAGCCAGCCGAGAGTGTTGCATCAGAAGTACCACAAGGCGCGATGTCAGGCCTCCAAAACCGGCTCTTCGGATGACAACATCAATAAAGCCAACGTGAAGCCCGTTCACAGGCAGAAGAGGGACTTGAACTCAAATCAAGTGAAGAGAACGTAAGTAAATAATAAACGTATATATTCATAAAAGAATATTATGTAGATTAAAGTAAACGTACCCTTGTACCTCGTTCATTGGTTAGTTTGAAATGAAACAATAATATAATGAAACAATAATTTATTTGCATAAATTAATGCTTATTTAAACGAAATGTTTTGTCGCGATATGATGCCACTTGGAGGTTGAATGAGTACAGATTCTTAGAACCTTTGAAATTGTAATATGTTATGCTAATAAAATCAATATAAAATCACATGTAAATAATTGTTTAAATATTTCTGCAGTTTGAGATGTCTTGGAAAAGAATAAAATATTTTCATAAATATTATTTTACAATAAATTAGTGTTTACGATAAAATGAACTAAACTTCCAACATTTAAACGGGTTCGTGAGGTTAAAGAACCCGTGTGCAAAATGGTCTTTTGGATAGATGGATCGAGATAGGTACCTGTATCAAGTATATTTCGATTAGGGCGTTATAAGTCATCCTTATCTGTGCACTTCAATCTACCAAGTTTAACAACCTCGACGGTATTTGCGGAGGGAATAATTAATGCTATTTTAATCCACTTCTTAGGCTCCGTAATGCAAAATTCGTTTAGAATTTCTTTTCAACATTTATATAATAAATAAGTTAAAATTTACTGTAAATTTCTGAGTTGATTTTTTTGTAGTTTAAAAATGTTATTATATTTACAAAAAAATATTTGACTTGTTCTTTCAATTTCGAAATGTTTGTATATTGATAACAAAAACTAAAATTTAAACCTGGGGTATTATTTGCAAAATTTAAAATATTTTTATCTTTTAATGTTTTGTTTAGGTTATAAACTTCTTTTATCAAAAGATGTAAAAACAATTAACTAATATAAATAAAAAATACATCAATATGCTATAAACACTAGTGTTTTACCACTCATTTTGGATATTTTCCTTCCATAAAGTATTACCTAATGCCTTGAACCCCGTTGGCGCGTTGAATATTTGTTTAGTTGTTACATAAGAGATCCAAGAGGAAAATGTTATTTTTCAATCAAATTCGATTTTTACTCAACTTCCTCCGTACAATAACTCTAACCCTCTCTCTCTCTCTCTCTCTCTCTCTCTCTCTCTCTTTCTCTCTGTTTGTCCATCTCTATTTATCTATCTACCCATCCGTCTATTCACCCCTTCATCTATCCATTCCTCCTACCTAGCTATGTTACTACACAAATACCAATCTAGCCACCTACCTACCTACTTAAACTCCTTCCTACCTACCAACCTATCTACCTTCCTTACTACCTACCTACCTTACAACCTAAATATCTAA